>OX421422.1:7550815-8798867 GCA_949126915.1 Musotima nitidalis
CACTGTCTGGATTGCAACGAATTTGTTTGTATAGACAAGTTAGCTGTACGGTTTATAGAAGTTGTATTAGCTATTGTAACTATACATTCAACCATCATCATCTCAGTCTATTAAAGTCCTATTGTTGAGCTCGGGAATCTCTTGATACTTCTAACAAACACAGGTGATTTCCATATTAACGCTCTACTACGTGTATCCAGTGCAGATTTACTAAGGCAAATGTGTAAAGTCCTGCTATTAGAATTCAAGCCACATCTAACTTGGCTTAACGATAACCTCCACTTACAAACTTAGCTTTACGAGTACTGCGAATAGTAATAGATTACTGAAACCAACGGCATTCCGAAGCAGAAAAGAGTTTGAAGGTCACCCAAGAAGTGACCTTTGCATACGCTGTTTAACGTTTCTGACCACCGAGTCCCGTCACAACTCGAAACTGGTATAACCCACGATAAAGCTCTGGCAACAGAAATGCTTCATATATTTTAAATGTTTCCTTATGCTATTTAAATGCATACATATTGATTACATTGTTCTCATTTGCCATCATGTCCATCTTTCGCCGTTCGCACTTTGCATACGTCCTTTATTTTAAAGTTTATGAGATTCCTTGGAATAAATATAATAAACAATAATAAAAATTTAAAAAAATAGGAATAAACTCATTCCTGATAATATGGCTCGTAAGCGCTCGTAGCTCTGCGGTGCTCGGTGGTCGGAAACGATCACCAAAGTACAGCTGAGTTTATTGAGGTCAGTCCTTGGATGGGTGACCGTTTGTGTGGCATTTGATATCGAGCGCTTCCGTGCTTCGGAAGGCACGTTAAGCCGTTGGTCCCGGTTATCACTAAATGTGGTAGTCGTTAAGCCATGTTAGAGGCCTAATGGGCGGCTTGATAAATTCTAACAGCAGGACGCCATACACCTGCCTCCGCCAATCCGCACTGGATCAGTGTGGTGGAGTATGACCCAATATCCTCGCACCTTGGTATGTGATAGGAGGCTCGTGCTCAGTAGTGGGACGTTAATGGGGCGAGATGATGATGATGATAATATGGTGTAAGGTTTAAACCTGTTTCAGAAATAAATTTGTTAGCCCGTTATTAGAAGCTTTAAAATCCAAGCCCTCTCTGTAAAAGCCAAGCCTTAGCCATGTAGTGGGACGTTAATAGGGATGAATGAGGCTTTAGTTAATTTGCGGTTTTGGCCTGACATGATTTTTTAAATTTCTCGTAGTTTTGTTAACAGAAATGAAAATATTTGATCCTGACTCTTTCACTAATCCATGACATATTTTTTTTAAATTGCATCTGTTATTTATATTTCAAGCAGAATGCATCAAGCCAGTTGTGTAACCAGCCAGTTGTTGTCTGTTAGAATGTTATTAGTATTACTGTTATGAGCAGAATCGAATGGAGTTGACCTTATCATGGCCCGAGTTGCGTCAACTTGCGTCACTTGCTCACTAATGAGGTGTTTTAGCTATTCCTTGTCACGCGTGCCCCACACGTTGGCACGCCTTTGCTAATTTTTCATGATCTACTTATTTCTTTGACCTCAAAACACCTATTATCGTGCACCTTTGATCCGTCACCGTCTCCTCTGGGAGTAATTATCTAACATGTAATTATTGTCTCAATATAGATATAAATAAGGAATGAGCGAAGCCGCCCCAACACAAGCATCTTCGATAACTTGATGGGGATGTTTCATTTTACATGTATTGTAATAATTTTGCGACAAAATAAAACTATTTTATTTATGTAATTAAGTTCTTGTGAATAGAATATGAGCTGTGAAATAATTTGCAATTTTTTTTTTAGCAACTTGATGATAAGTTTGGTTGTGGTTAAATATTACAATGTATGTATCATATTTGGCTGTAAATTTTTGGTGGCCCAACTAAATATATATCACAGAAGAGCAGGTAATGTGCTACCTGCACTATTAATGATAGTGATGGCCTATTGGTCAAAATTATACCGTTGTCGATTTTTCGTGTAAGTTAGTAATGATTTGATAACATATTACATGCAAGTTATAGATTAAAAATATGCAACGAGTGAACGGGATTTACGTTGTAATAAACAATAAAGCGACTTAACAATGTCTTAAAAGCTTCACTTAATGCAATCTATCGACAAATTGTATCATACGGGACGAAAGTACTGGGTGAATGAATCGATCCAGAAATAGCATTACGCATGAGTTGAGAGTTTTGACCTTGGGGGGGAAGGGGAGGTCTGCGACGGACACGATACGGTCACTGACTTTGTTCATCGGTTTGCAGCTATGTTTGTTTTTTCCCTTAAGTTTTGTCGTAAACGAAACTGGTATTTTGAATTACATACTTAAAAAATACTAAAATTCCCTTGCGTAATGACTTTCAGGTCGTTGGATTTTCCAATTGCATTTTTGTATGCAAGGACGATAATGTATATAATTTTTTTTAAGTATAAGTAGTTACTTAGAAGTATCTTTGTCAGTTCTCCAGTACTAATAAAACAATCTGTGCGTAGTTTGGGACTAGGTGGCGCTGTATGAGAAGTCGAAGAATATTTTTTGTTTCTAATTCTATAATAACTTCTTAACAGACAATAATCTGAGCGTTCCTTTATAATCTAAAAATCACAATAACATTACGACCCTAATTAGACTGCCTACTCTACTTGTCATATTGTTAGAGGCATTCACTGCCTGTCTTAGGTTTCAAAAGATTGACTAATTGCTGCGACAAAAGTGTTGTTAGATTGAATATGGCCTTGTTTTAATGACACATGACGCTCTCAACTCAATAGGTGCGCTTTGAATTCTTTTGAATACGATAAAGTCGTTTTGCCGCTTTAATTTTGTTGGAAACTGTCTTTTTGGAATTCGATCTGTTATTTGCAAATTATAATGTAAAACATATTTTTGTGAATCATCCATAAAATAAAGATTGTCTTAAAATTATTTTATTAGTATAATATCTGAGATTAGGTTATGGAGTTGTCTGCAGACAGACGAGGTTGAAATAATTTTAGTCGGAATACGATAACTTTTTAATAGGGTAATGATTTCAGTCTTTTGGTCTGAAATATACAACGATATTTTCCGAGGTTATGGAAGCACTGACATTTCATAGCTCAGCTGTACTTAAATCGAGCATGATAATTTAATTGACGATTTTTAATATGTTTTAAGTACAGTTTGTTCAAAACGATTCATAAAACTTTTTTTTGGAAGCTATTAGCTCCAACCGTATATTTTTTTAAACGGTATATTGTAAGATCTGAAGTTAAAATGGTTAAATTAGATCTTTTTTGTTTGTGCCAGTACTGTTTCTCTTTACTTGAACAAACCCGTACTAGAATCTTTAACTACAAGCAAGCTCCTATGTTCCTACTTATTTACTCGTCGACGATGTATTCGCCCAAAGAAACATGATACGTTATATGATTTGAACGTCTATAATAATATAAAGCAAACCAGGGGGCCTACCGCCGAGTTCGATGGATTACCGGTAATCCATCTAGATCAAACTTTGTTTTGCGTTCATTAATCCGTACCGGGGAATCTGCCGACAGCCACCTCTTATTCATGATCTTCAGTCCGTGACAGGCCAATAGGTAAATGGAGAACGCCATTTTGTTTCGATTTCCATGAGTTCGGCGGTACGACAGAATCAATTCGAAATCCATTTTGCCTTATAATCGATTGCCATAGAACTCGGCGGTAGGCCCCCTGAGCAACCAATCTTCTGAGACCAATTTAATATTCTTAGATCAGATTTTCGTTACAAGTGAAATTTGGTATCAAAAGCATGGAAGCAGTTTTCCATATGAAACTTCAGCAGTGTGAGATGCAATGCTAGTCCTACTTTGACTCAAAAAAGTCGATCTTAAGATGAATTATCCTACTTGTTGACGCATACAATTAGAACTGATTTATTAATTAATCATGCAACTTTTATTTTAAACGTTTGATTAACATTGATGAGATTCCAGTAAAAAATGTTATTTATGTCATTTCCAGTCACTTCAGCCCTGCAAACGATAGGCATAGCACCCGTTATAAGGCAGGTTCCCTTTCCAGTAAAAAAGAAAGCATAGCCCGCTTGTGCGTCCGTCAAGTTTTTTAATGGGTTACTTTCTTTGTGTTGCCAGTTTTTATAACTACCTGTGATGTTTACCTGTGATACTCAGTGATTCTTGTATGTAGTAAGCTCTTACTTGAAATATTGTTTGCGATATACTCAGTCATTAAAATAAAAGTAAAGTTAATAAAAAAGATATATGTTAATTTAGAATTTATAATTTTTAACAATCAGGTCAAACAGTGCAAAGAAAATTTACAATTTGAAGAGTTGCAATAGAAGTTAATGTTTTTCGATAACATGGTAGTTCTTTCGTTTATTGTTTTTAAATATATTCTCTGTACTTTATCCAGTTCATCATATATTATTATCAGCGGCTTCACACGCGATAACACGTTTTTATCATGATAATTTTGTGAATCAGACTTAAATGTAGGATGTCAATTTCGATAACACCAATTGTGTGTAGTTGAAATGTGCGCCGACATTTGCGAGGCCTTTACGAAAATGGATGCGTATCAAAACAAACAAAATGTCATCGTTTTCGAAATGCGAGGCTGAATAAACTCCCAAGGGGTGGAATTAATGCCCCATTGAAGACCCTTCCCACTAAAGACTTAATTGCCCTATTCTGTAATGTTTCAAGAGTATTGTTTGTGGCGACTATAACTTATTGGTTTGCGTAGATTAGATACTATTAAAAATCTATTTGACGTTCTAAAAGTAACATATAACATACACACGGGTGTTATCGCTTGCTCCGTGCGGTTCTCGGAAAGCACGTTAAACAGTTGGTCCTGGCTGTCATGAACATCTATGGAAGTCAATGTTGGTTTGACCATAGAATGATGTTTCCCTTTGACGTCAGACGTTAGTCGCTTCCTGTAATAACTGAAATCCAGCCAAATCTGGTTAGGCCAGTAAGCAGACCCTGGGTCCTAGCCGTAAGTTTAGGGCACAACCGGGATAAATGCTAGAATAATGAGATTAGATAGTATCAAAAAGTGTCCAGTTTATTTTTAAAGTTCTAAAAGTAACATAACATACACACCGGAGTCGACTATCTTGATGATTTACAGCTACTTTGAGATGTTGCGCCATGTGTTACATGCCAGCGCTCTTTTTTCAATGACCTTGCCTTCTCCTTGCACTTGAACGTTTTGAATATCTAGTAATTTGTAAGATGTAAGAGATTATGTAAGAGAGTTTTAAGAAAGAAAAACATTTCTAGTTTGCGAAAATATTTTACTAAGGCTATAATTGTAGTCCTCGTCAAAAAAATTAAGCGATTCCTCAAAACATAGGTGAACACTGTTTTTTTATACAGCTTACTTAAGAAACTTGTAATCAAGTAATTAGTAATATAAGTTTATAAGAATAGGCTCTATTATTAATGTGTTTGATATGACCCTTAGCTTATAATTATTTGCCAAAGCTGTTTTCTTAGTTCATGAAAATCCAAGATATCTTTTTTATGAAACATTTAAAAAATAACATAACGAATATGGCCTAATGTAAGCTATTATTTATATGAGCAATAATTTTGACGTGCTTTATTTCTAAATATAACAATATTTTACTAAATTCAGAAATCAGAGTATCTCTAAAATATGAAATTCTTACCCAAAGAAAAGCTCTACGGTTGTTCAAAAAATCTGGAAGCTCTTAAAGAATAGCATTCACGGCCACGGTCGCTGAGAGATGGTTATACAACACATGCCTGCCACATGGCCTTTATCATATCGTTCACGCAACTTGAAAGTTAAAAAGCGTTGGATACAGAAGTACCATCCGAAAGTCCACTTTCATTCACGACGCTATTGCATTTTGTCAATTCTTTTGAATGTAGAATTTGAAGCGAAATTAATGCGAGTCGTTCTGTCTTCTTTTTCGAAAGTGTTATTAGAAATTCATTATATGATTTGAAATATAATAAATATTAAATAGTAAAGGTATCCATTTAGTAAAAGAACATATCTAAATATCTCCTCATTGTTAAAATCCAAAGAAGACCGACTACAACTATATACATTTTAATCATAAGACCCTGTCATTACTTCTAACATGCAAACATTTGTTTTATTATTCATAGCGCGCAGTAGCCGGCGTAACTGGTAGAGACTGGGAGATTCGTTCGGGTATTTTGGTTTTACAAGCGATTCTTATCCACTAGAGAGTCGATGCCTGAATAAATTGGGTAAGGGCGTCGCCCTGTCACCGCAGTACAGTCATCATATTTGTTCTCGCTTGAACCGCTCCCTCCAACTCACATACAAACTGTCTCATTATTACTCGGCGAATATGGTTTTTTTTCTCGCATATCCCGTCTCTTTGACCCTCTCGTTTGTATTGGAGCGTAATGTCGACGGACACGCTGCTCGTTTTATTTGTAGGAAGTTATGCTTGGCCAAATTGAAATTAATGAGTTTTATTGAAAGCTCTGGGAATAAATGCGTTAACATTGTCCTGAATTTTTGTATGACACGAATAATGTATACTACCATCACCCATTATGATAACAATGTTTTCGTCTTGGAAAATGTTTGAGAATTTCAAGAACAATAGGCGTAGCGAAACGACGATTGTGCAAATAATTGAAAGTAGGGCGACAAATTACACCGCTGCCACCTGTTCAAAATTCATTCTGCGTCCAGTGTAGACTTAAAACGGCTTCAAAGACGGCACGCGTTAATTTTCACTAATGTCTAGATGTTCCTCCTTACTTTTTGGACGTCTGCCAGATTCACAATCGGCCTTATTTGCGCTCGTATTGTTGGAGCCTCGGCAAAAATATTCGAAAGCGACATTATTAGCAGGGTTAGCTCTCGAATTATAGTATTTCTCCTTCAATAAGATGCCTTGCTGTTCTGCATAGTATTACGACCCTCGATTTCACACCCATCTTTGTATCACCAAACCATCTTGATACAAAAGTTATATTTTTAAATAAAAATTATGCATAGAGTAGATTTCTTCCAAAGCTTTAAATTGTTAGTACACCTACAAACAGAAGTTGTAGTTAGACCTAAGTTATATTGTTATATCAAATTGACATTTCTCCAATAAGACCCTTGGTCAGCCCTGTTATTTCCGAGTAGGTACTGGGCAATAACAATGAAGCCTTATTAATGTTTTCTATATTGCAATTTGGGCCAGATTCCATTTTGATTTTTATATGTTCGTTAACTTGAATACATTTAATGTAAGGTGCATAACGTGGTTTCCCTTTACATGGCTGATATTATTACCTACGTATTATAAACCGGATCCTGATAAGAGGCAATGTATGCTTTTGTTAAGACATTGAATACTTAGCCTCTTTTATTACCGATGGAAGCGGGAAGCCATGGGCTCACGAGTAATGTGAGGTCCGTTTTTATTGTTAATTTTATGTGATATTAACGTAACATTTTCTCTTTTCAGGTACGTGTGATTTTTAAAATTTCTTCGCATTGAGGTGGTAAGATAAGCAAATTGAGGTGATTTTTTTATTAAAGTTTATACGTAACGGGTTTTTTCACGTTCACGTGTTTTCTTTTTGCTGGTTGAATGCGTGTGCGTGGGTCAAGAATGCGGCGATGGCTGGCGTCAGCCGAGGTCGCGTAGGGCACTCACTACTCGGCGACAACTGCGGATTATGTTCGCAATGTTTACATTTTGCCGCATTTAGTGCTTCAAAATTAATCGATATTTTGACTTCAATGTAATGTTCTGTTTCGTACTGAACACGAGCTTATCGTTTCCTTTTCTAGTTGCAAAACAAGCAATTGTTTGTAATTATATTGATGTAGACTGTAGTTTACGCATTTAATAATGCTTCGACATTAATCGATATTTTGGTTTCAACTTAATTTTCTATTTGTTACTGAACATAAATTTCTCGTTTCCTATTCGCGTTGCAAAATAAGCAATTATTTTTACTGCTATAGACGTAGACTGTAGTAACTTATTTAGGTATGATTCTACTTCAATATTTTGATTTTAAATAAATTTTCTTTGTCTTACAAATCATAAACTTCTTTTTACGTTAAAGCAATAACTTGTTCTACTGTAGCTTAATGTTTGGCTCTTCAATGAATGCGTTTTGAACGAAATTCCACCGGCTTTTACTTTCGCAATGAGAATGTCAATGCCAGAAAGCAATGCAAAATGTTCGAGTGAACGCTTAGACTCGGCTCTCCTCGATACTCCAACAATGCTGGGTCTTGTTTGGTTGATGGTATTGTCTTTCTCAGAAATGGAAAAGCTAGACGCACGCTAACTTGTACACATTGACTCACCGTCCGCCGGGTGTGCTGAATTACCAATTTAAACATTTTACTTTCTTTTGGAGACTCTTGATTCTGTATTGCATTGAGAATAGTGTAATTATTTATTTATTGTAATTTAGACTTCAAGTGAGTGTTAAAATATTTCATATATCTAAATACATATTACTCAACAAAATTGTGACAAAATTAAAAAAAAAATTACGGTAGCCACGTCATTTATATAAATAAGAAAGAATTAGGAACAATATAATTTTACAAAAATAAGTTCATACTAAACTCTTCGCCTGTATCAATTTTAAAATTGTGTGCTTGTAGTAATATCAATTACTTATTTGCATTGAATGGTCAGATTTGATAGATCAGATCACCATTGGAGTCCGTACCAGCCAATAAAAACACGTCGCACTCTGGATTGCTATCATCAGATCTTAAATTGCTGAGACAAGTTGAACATTAAGTTTGGTCATGACCTTCAATTTAAAAAATTGTTGGTCAAATTTAAAGAAGATCCGAACGATATGATTGGATCAATAAAAAGTATATCGCCGATAAAATGCTTTTATGGCTGTCGCACACCGTTCTAAAAATATATTCAAATACATATTGAGAACCTCTTCCTTGTATACCTTGATACCGTGGTAACCGTGATAACAGTGGTGGTTTAAGTGAGTGGCTTATAACAAAAATTATATTGTTAATATATTTTGTACAATAAATAATAAAAATATACAGTTTTTCTTTTCCATTTTACATACAGTCATTTAAGTACAAACAAAGCAGAGCTTGTACTCCGAGTAGGTAACGGATAAACATCTTACCCAAACAATATACCCATTCCAAAGTAATGTTCTGTATATGAACCGAACCTATGACTTTTGAAGCTACGATTTTTTAAATATTTTTGATATATTCCGGTTAAAGCGAATGTGTGTGCTACGAATGAATTTACGCTTTTGTACAACGTCGAGGTTTGAACTCTGGATTAGATGTTCTTTGAGCCGGACGCTCACGACCGAATCACGGTAATAATATGTAGACTACTACAAAAGAAAGCTACTGATGGTATTTAATATGTATTTCAGCAATTCTGGCAGCCGGTTCAATTCCGAGGATTTTATACCGTCACGTGTTTAATAAAAATTATGCTGTATAATTTTCTCAGTAACATTCAGGGTGGTCATGAATTCTCGCGTGTTTGAAGTTGCTACGGTTGTGACTTACTATTTCACAATGTATGTGATGCCCATATATTAAAGTAGATAAAACCTAAATTATCAATTAGTATATCAAAATCGCTACAGTCGTTTTAAAAACATGTTTTTAATATCGTCACAGTAGCTTTTTGGGTAAGCACTATCATATCATTGCCTTTAACATTTTCAACTTGTACTCGTATAAATTGAATAAAAAGTCAACCAGATTATTGTTGTGACCATCCCCTATTCCAGAAATTCAGCTCAGTTTTACGTTACATACTTACTCACTGTGGTGGAAGGTTCCCTTAGTGCTACTTTATTGGTTACGGCTTCTGATTACGGGACCTTTAATATCTTCAAATATGATATCTAAAAATATGAAACAACTTTTCTCTTACTTTTACATATCAATAAACTAGACTTTATAAACAAATACTTTCTGTTCTATATTTAATGTTAGTTAAATATCACATCCTTAGCAAATAAGCGAGGAAAATTTGGTTTAATGTAATTTTTCATCGTTTATTTGATTTTGTAAGTTAGCGTTTTATAATTTCTGCACTTTACAATTTACTGCCCAACATTTTTGTACATCATGAAACATAAGTAACTGCTCACCTTCAATGTTAATTGGAGCAATCGGTTCTTATGCACCGGTTTCGTGAATTTAATGAATCATTACCTTGTCTAAGTATAATTTATCATTATTATTTTGTTTGCAACAAGTACATACCAATAAGAAAATTATGAACAAAAAAAATGAATAAAATTGATTTCTTAAACCATTGCATGTGGTGAAGATTTTAGAATAGATGACATTAACGCATCTTTTGTGTTAAATTTGGTTAGTGTCAATATAGACTTAATTTTAAAAGTATAATAAAGTATATAAAGTAATTTTATAAGTATTAAGGAATGTTCAGAATATGATGACGTGATAATAATGTACCTACCGATGAATCACAAACCTAACGATTTGTATGCGTCAAGTGTTCACAAGATAAATAATTTGTGTAGTCACAGTCACAATCGAAATGTGATTGTGGCAAATATTCCGAGATATAGTCGTGGCTGTCTCTGCCAGAAAGATCATAGGTTCACCCAAAACGATAGATCGTATAGTAATAATAGCACACTTGGCAGACATAGCGCCGCCTTTGCAAATATCACTAGGCCGGAAAGAGTCTGCAATATTTTTTGCTAAAGGTCATCTTGGTGATTTTCTGCTGTTTATAGAGGCAAAGTATGACACAAAAGTCATAAAAGAACGACTATAAATAATCAGCACGTGTATATGCAGAATGCTTAGCGTAGGAAGGAACTTAAGGTATTGGTGTTTTCGAAAACCACTAAAGTAAACTGGAAATGTCGATTTTATAGGAACCTTGTAGTTATGACTTGTTCTTTTTTGGACTAGCCCCCGACAAATTGTTTGCATGCTATTTTATATGAAACCAAGGACCATTTTTGTATAAGTATTGCTTGGCTCTGCTACGACATCTTCTTTACAACCAAAAACTGTTCATTAGTTAGAGGATCTCTTGGAAAAACTTAAATTGACTTGGATATTTTTTGCTACAATGTTCGTTTGTAAAGAAAATATTTGGTCAACTTACTTCGGGCTTTAATATAAATACAAATTATGTTACTTACATAACGGAATCATAGCTATAGTATGCTTAAAAGAAACGGTAACCACTCTTATTAACAAAGTAAGTCCCATTTCACAATAGAGTATTTTATGGAACTGACCCAAAATAGAACTGCGTCTTTTATAACTAAAGTTCTCACGTTATGTCTCTGTTAATTGTTGATAGTTTCTAATTCCACTGCGTCTGTGTCTGACAATTATGTATTACGTACGTTACCAATGAAGGTTGCTTGTACTCGTACAATAGGTACAGAATATACTATGACAATACTGTAATTAGTTGTATAGTTTGGAAGTTTGCCAGATATTGTTCCCTCTATCTCGGTTCACCTCGAGTCGACCAATGATTACATCTAGTTCGAATGTTAGAAAAACATATACGTCAAATTGGTAGCCGCCTTTCTGTTTTGAAATCTATAAAAGAAACAGTGAGTTAATCTAGCCAAGACACAATGAAATGTCTGTAGAAATTGACCTATCTATTCTCAAGATCATAATATGATGGCAAAGTGTATAAGTAATAAATTAAATTGTACTTATATGCAAACTTCTATTTACTATTAATAATTCAGAACTCTTGCAATGTATGTTTTTGGAAAATAAAACTATAATAATTAGGTGACGTCGGTGTAGCATCATACTATGAATGTTATCAGATTTTTTCAAACTAATTCTGATGTTTCCTGTAAGTGACAGGATATGATTAGGTGTTCTAAGTATTTAGTTCTATTAGATCTAGTTTTATATGCAATGTTCTGTAAAATGTTGATTGTTTTAATCTTGGCTCAAACCAGAAAAGTCTTTTGAAATATGATATAGAATTAAATAACTTCAATAATTCTTACTAACTTCCATGTTACCTGTTTGAAAGAATGATTATAACAAATTTATCGTAGATTTGTAATGTCTGATTCAAAAAAATCATGAAAATTACTCTGTTATATATTTATATTAATTTATCTTTATTATTTACAACATCCTCCTATTAAAATAAAGTTTGAAGATTTAGGTCAAACGCCACCACAAGGAGCAAGGTTTGTGGCGTCCCGCTATTACAGCCGTCTTCTAGGGTCTAAATTGGTTAAACGATTTGTTACCTCATGTAGTGGTAATTGTTAGCAAACGGGTAACCGTGTCTTCTAAAAGACGCTCCATTTCGAATGGAATAGCTTAGAAAGTTGCCCAATCCAAAGACTTTTGGTCCTCGTTGGAATCGATGAGTTAACTAAGGAGCCACGAGTGTCGAGCAGACTCGAGCAAGCATTCATCACATAAAATTACTAAAAAGTAAACAATTGCCCATAAACAAAAGTGCAACATCCATCACACTTGTGAAAGCAATATCTTATCATCTTTTACTTATCTAATGAAAAGTGAGCCTTTTAAAAAGTAGGTTAAGTTATTTTTAGAACAAACAACATACCTATATTAGCTAGCCCATTAGCCCAATGGGCTGTTGTTAAAAAGAGTAATGACCTGGAACCTATTGTTAGAACAGCTTCTATATATTATACAATACAGAGGTATATTACAAAAGTAAAGATCTTTTCATTTAGATATTGCATTTTACGAAAATAAAATGAATAATTGTTATTTATAAAAGAAATGTATGACACGACCAAAATGCTTGGTTGAAAGAAACTCAACGCATATAAGTAAGTAGTTGATTAATAAATATTGAATCTACTGTTGAGCCATAACGTGATCAGCATCTTATATGGTAGAATGGTAGCTAGTTGCTACGTATCAATATTTCTGTAATGTCTTCGGTACCCCAAAGACGTCCAGCATATTTCATTTAGCAGACGGCTTAGCGTGTTTCTAAAGCATGGGAATACTATTCCAAATGCAATAGAAATACCAAATAAAAAAGTGGTTGTACACAGTAAAAAAATGGTTTGACAAATTTTGAAGCGGCTGACTTATTAGGTACAAAATTTGAAAGTTAATAACTTGCATAAAAAATGCTTACTCGCTCTGCAACGAAGACTACAAAGTTTTACGAATAAAAACCACAAGAGCTTCAAAAACACAGTTCATGAAGTTGATTATTGATGAGAAATTTCCCGCAATAAGCGGTTGTTTGCAAAGAACAATATACGAATCTTACTGTCTGTTTATAGGGAAAGTTAGTAAACACAGTTCGATGTAAATACACAGTCGGTTAGCAAGGGTCCTTCTGTTTGTTCACGTGAGGTGCCACGCGGGGTTCACAGTGAGTGAAACATGATTCAAAGTCTACAAAATACTGTTAACAGTAGTGATGACTATTTCATGTAATGGAATAATCCGATTATTAGCTCTTTCACTTACTTATCTAGTGTTATTATTATACGTTTTCCTGATTATTTATACAAGGAAAGTTTCTTCAATACTCATGGATGGGTATCTTTTATCTGGTATAATCGAATGTAATATCAATTTAAACAGTATATCTCTTTAACTAATAAAAATTTTGTTTAAAAAAAAAGTTTGCTTGTATTTTCTACTAGCAGCTGCCCGTGACTTCTTTCGCGTGACAATGTAAAGGCGTCGTCTAAGTTACTCTTTATAATATCAGCCAGTGACAAATCGGCAATTTTGGAGATTATGCACAACAAACACAGACAAAACTTTTTTTTAAACGATTTCATTAAGAATATTAATATTAAGAATAGTAATGAACTTTAATATTTAATAAATATGTCATTTTACTTCTAAAAAATTGAATCTGTCAAGAGAATTTCTTATAGAAACAGAAACTAGTGGATATAAATCACTTCAATGTAATATGTAGTCGTTATATGTAAGCCCTTAAAACTTACTGTCTGAACTGTTTCCTAACGTGATGGTCAAGTTACACAATCTGACGCTTATCCTATTTACCACTTAACGTTCACGCATTACATGCACAGCGATGATGTCTACGAAAATAAATATCTGCTTAATTTAATTTATTTTGACTAGTGCCTATCTGATTATTTTGCTTTTAACATTTAATTTATATTACTATTAGGGATTCATCTCGGTTCGTTAACGTCCCACTACTGAGCACGAGCCTCCTCTCATACATCAAGGTGTGAGGGTATTGAGCCATACTCCACCACGCTGACCCAGTGCGTAGGCAGGTGTATCCTCGCTGCGTCGGCGTCCTGCTGTTAGAATTTCTCAAGCAGCCCATTAGGCCTCTAACATGGCTTAACGACTACCACATTTAATGATAACCGGGACCAACGGCTTAACGTGCCTTCCGAATCACGGAAGCGCTCTATATTAAATGCCACACAAACGGTCACCCTTAAAAAAATATTTTTACCACCGTTAAAAAATAATTTGATTCCTAAAGCAGTGAAATAGCCTACGTAAGCGAAGTTGCAGGCCGCTAGTTAAAATAATCTTTATAAGTAGATTGTTCAGAAATTTATTGGGTTGAAAATAAAGACAATTCAAATAAATAACAGTCTTAAAACAGTTCTCTTTAATGGTTTGCAACCAATTGGCGAAGATGTTGCAAATACTTAGTTCTTTACGGTTTAAATTACATGATTGCTTGCTGCATCGTTGCTCTGATGCAGATTTATGACGGCCTTTCAAATACTCTCAATAGAACTTCTACTCTCATGATCATTGTGTTCAAATCTCTATCGCTCGCAGTGCGAATTCTTAAAAATAAACTTTCTGTAAAGCAAATTTCCTCTCAATTTTATTGAATGACTAACGTAACGAACTCTTTTAATTAAAGTCAACTGCTAAATAAAGGCCTCTCCAAATAAAAATTGCACATAGTCTGGAAAAAAAATAGAAGAGTGCTAAGAAATTGTATAAGAAAAACCGGTTGCCGCTGAAGAATTCACCGTTGCAAAGTGGTTGCATATAATTAAAAACACTTGAAAGTAACTAGCAATTGATGTCGAATCAATAATGTTTATCAGGTTGTAACATTTATTTATGATGCCCATTTAATATAAAACTACTTAAGACATAGAACAAATAGAGTGGAAATCGGTTTCAATCGTAGCTACAGTAATCCGCATAAGGGTCGGCTTTAGAATATGGGGTTTGATTAATGTATTATTTTGCTGTATGTAATTTTACTGCGCTTTGACTATGTGGGTCACGTGCCGTCGTATAATTGTCATCCACCCCTATGTTCGCGGTATGCACAATAATAAGGCCACTTTCTTATAGGAAGAGTCGTATTTACCCTACTAATGACTTGTTGCCATATTTACCATAGTTATTATTGATAATGTGCATTTAACGTAGTTATACTTTTTATTTGCTTGTTGCTCAGCGTCTTTATCTTAGGAATAGAGAATAACGCAGAGCTAAAGACCAGCTTAAAACAGTAAATATTCCTAGATTTATGTATATAACACAAGTTCTGGACTGTTTTGCAAATTGCACATAAAATATTTGTTTAGCATGGAAAGCTTTTCTAGTACACGAGTAAAATCCAGAAATGTAGAACTGCTACAAAAGTCCATAAATGCGAAAAAAACATCTGACTATGTTCCGCAGAGGAATCTTCCTCAATATAGTTAGCTTCAGCTATATTTAACCGATACTTTTTATGAGGTTTTAAGTTACCTACGTGATGAAAGCACGCGTGCCCCCTTAAACCAACAGGAGTCGTTTCAAAATTACCTTAATTACAGCCATCTGTGTACGTTTAAGATTTATTAATAACTCGAGACTTGTAGACTTCTACCCACATACATGTAACATTAATTTACGGGCAGTCAATAAAACATCGATACAGTTCACAAAACTCGAATCGAATATCAATTGCTCTATTTGACCTTCCAATTTATGTGGACGAGGGGACCAGCTTCCACTTCACTACCTTCATAATAAACTAAAAGCAATAGACCCAACGTCACTCGAAAATTTATAGAGATTCAGTTTGAGAATCAATTTTGAATAAAACGAAGTGTTTTTATTAACCAAGCATTTTCCTAGTAGGTATACTGTTCCTGACTTGTGTTATACATAGTAATAATTACAATATTAATTATACTGTCTAAGTTACCTCATTAGAAAATCTTGCCTTTTCGTGAACAGTAACTTGATAAGTAGCATTTACTTTATCTTATTTTATAACTTATAACACAGCTTGAGTCTTCTAATATTGTAAAAAAATTACGAAATTTCGAGCCGTCTCAAAAATACCAAATCACTGTTTTAATAGTAAACTTAGTCAAATCTAAGCATTTGAATTAATAGAGATGCCGATATGATATTTAGTAAAAATTTCAAACTCATGATTTTGAGAATACATTTCACAAATTAAATAAAAAAAAGTTTTGCCATAAATTATTTTTATAGACTAGCTGCTGCCTGTAATATTAAGATATTTTTATTAAGCTATCGTCACTGAAAACCTCTTTTAAAACAACGGTATTTTTTGCTGCGGTTGGAAAAATAAAAAAAAAATATAGTTCTGTTTTGTCGTTAAAGGGGGATATAGTGGCAAACAACTGAATATAATAACTAACTTATAATGTTTCCTTTATAATTTTAGTAGTAGGATAGGATTATTATGTAATAAATTTGTCGCGGCGATTGAACTCCGTAATTGGCAGTGATTACTTATCGGTGCCGTGACAATTTGTCTCTCAGTCGAATTATCGGATCTGTAGAAAGGTTTGTAACCAAAGCCAGATTGTATAATCCGCAATTTGTCGGGTCAAACGTAACTACGAAGTTAAATCTTAATGGCGTCAGTATATGGCACTGATGGCAATTTCAATGCGTTACGTCTACTCGGGAATATAAAAAATGTTATATAACTTCATGATGCATAGATGCATAAAAAATGTTAACTTCGTGATTTTCGTTTTTTAATGTATACCCATTAAGTTATATGACAAAATTCGATTGGTTTATGTTACGGTTATATCTTAGTCGTTATTATAAATGTCGAAATATGATACAAACAAAGTTAACCTTCTACAAAACTTTATTTGTTATTTGTTGATTTTATATTTGTGTTTTAGTGAGAGTTTGTTAGTTTATAGAATAATGAAGTACGTAGTTTTGTAATATGTTTTAGTGCCCTCTCAATTTGCAGTGCCACTACGGGGTATCAGTATTCATTGTATTACTTAGGTACCTACCTACTTGTTTATTTTGTGCAATAAAGATTTATGATTTATATAGATTCATATATTTATCTATCGTATTAAAAGCAATTTAATTTTGAGCTGAAACTGTAAACATTTTGATATACAATATCAATAATGTGCAATAACAAAGATAAAGATAAACACTACATAGATACATATGTTTCAAGTGTCAACATAATATACCGTGTTTCAAGCAAATAAAAAATTAATTAGGTATCATTCACGCCTAGGAACACCAGTTTTTTTTTAATACAAGGCAGTCTTGTCACTACAAACTACCAAGTGTTACAATGAACATGTGAATGACTGTATCTGTAAAATATTATATAATATGATATCTTTATTGAAATCGAGCAACAAGAGACGAGTCTAGACAAGAAAGGGTTATATTGGATATATGTTATAGTTGGCAATTAATCTTGTGGGAAATAAGAAGTATCTACAATTTATTATTTCTTACGTCAATTGCGTACGCCACTGAACTATGAGACATTCACGTCGACCTTCGTTCTAAATACCAGATGTACTTATGCCCGGTTCATATATCTCACTACTTGTTGTCGATTGTTGTTACCGAGCCACAGGAGACAAGACAATGAAGAGTTTCAATAAAAGTCGAAGTCCATTTTTTAAACTTAAGTTTTTCCCAATAAACTTTTAATCAACGTCAGCTTAAAAACTAACGCGCCTATTACTGCGGAGTACACAAAAATACGATAAGAAACTCATCAAGATTTGTCTTCCCGCCAGTTTTTATAACTTAATATGCCTTCAGTGTCCATAATAAAAGGCATCCTCATGAACTGCTTGAATCTTGCCGGTTAGCATTTTCCGAACAGACGATCCATATGGACGATTACCGACATCCAAAAATACCCTGTGAGCTGTCGGCTCTAATCATGTCCCCTACCAATCGTTATAAACCTATCCCATCTGTCAGTAGCAAGCCAATGGTCATTATGCCGACGTAGTTTGTCGTTGAAAGGGTTATTACGTAGTCCCGCTAGAGGTTTTGCTTGTGTATTATAGAAGAGTCTATACGAACTCAAAGTATATCATAGTGATACGGCATACCCTTTCTAGATCTAAATTAGGGAAAGACATTTTAGCTGTTACGTGAAGCTCGGAAAAGCAAATAAGTTCTTTTATAAAGTAGATAAGCTGAAGAGAACTCGTTATTCACATTACTTGATAACTCAACTAAGATCAAATATATTTTTATTTAGTCTTATGTAGACTAGTGCATCGCAACTATCTCTCTATCTTGGGCTCTAAGACTGAAATTAGAATACGATCTTTTATATTAGCTAAGAATGAACAAAAATCTTTGAATACAGCACAACACTAGTGAAAGGTTCATTAAACAGAGTCAGATAAGCGAAAGTCAATAACAGAAATAAATTGAGATTGCATAATGTAATAGCGCATCTGTAATGGAATCACATCAAATCCAATGCCGATACAATAAAACAGTTGAAATCGTATTCGTATAGCGTGCAGTTACTAAAAAATGCAGTGAATTTTTCTTGATTATTTTAATACTAAAATACAATAGACTAAACCATACTTTGACTTTTTTTGACGCAGTCAATACAGACATACAACGGAACTGCGCAAAAAATTATATACCTACATATTTTAACAACGGCTTTTCTATTCCTACAAGGTTAGAAACACCTGTAGTGAAAAAAAACTAGTCTAGACAGGGTTCCCTGAACGCCCTATGCTGTGTTTGGAATGCAGATATTGTTATAATTAAATTCATGCGACATGTAATTGTCAACCTTATTGCAAAGAGCGGAGAAATGTTGATTCCGCGTTGTCTGGTGGAATTTTTGAATTATTTGATAAACCTAATAGCAAATTCCGTAACCTAATTTTAGATCTATATAATTTGCTTTGGGTAATAAATGTGACGTTGTAAGATGTATGTATTAATAAATATAAGAATAGCGACTTCCAATACCGCAGATTCCGATATGTATAGTATTTTGTAAGTCTGTATTATAAACTTTAACATAAAATGATTAATTGGAAGATAAATCTTTTATGTATGTATATATATATATATATATTCTTGATGATGAAGACGATGTACAAAGGTGGACTTATTTCTAAAAGAAATCTCTTCCAGTCAACCTTAACTGAAGTGGGAGAGATAGTTAGCGGGCATTAATAACACACTACAATATGATAATATTACACATATACATATACAAAAATATGATATAAGATACATATCAGATATATAAACCTACTTATGTACATAAATACCTAATAAATAAATAAATATTTCTGACACTTACACCAATTATTTAGTTCCAAGATAAGTATCATTAAGAACTTGTGTTATGGATACTAAATAACGGATAAACATACATAAATACTTTTTTTTTTTTTTTGTAAATACATACTTAATATACATAGAAAAACACCCAGACCAGAACAAATATTCATATTTATACACACAAATATTTGTCCTGTGTGGGAATCGAACCCACGACCTCAGGAGTGGAATGCGGGTATACTCGCCACCACACCATATCGGTCGTCAAAATATATATGTATATATTATATATATATGTGTTATATAGTTAGTTAGTTAGTGTTATATATATGTGTATGTATTTATATATATATATGTATGTCATTGGGTAATTGTCATAGTTTTCAAAATTAATTTGGTTTGATAAAAATCCACGATAGTTTTTCTATCCATTGTGTTCTGATATTTCAGAGTGCTTCCAGGACGCCTAATTAGCTGGATGGTTTTACGGGCTAATTGACTGCAGGAGCCAGCGAATTTGGCTAATTAATCAGTCGAAGTCTCTTATTTTTCGCTGAAAGTATACTCTGTAATTACATTAATTTACTGGTTTTCTTAAACCGAAAAGTGTAAAACTTTTTAGTAATGCATTTGGTATAAACTTGTGATCTCTCACTAACACTTTAATATTTTTAAAGACCTTCCATAGCATTGAATAGTTTTATGAAAATTTAACTAATTTAAGGGCTTTGACTACACCGAAATTTACGAAAACAAAAAGAACTTTCTTCGTAACTGCTGCAAAGTTATACATAGATTATTTATTTCTGACTCCTCCGCCAGCAAATAGATCACTTTAAAATTCAATAACAGTTTTAGTAAATAGTTTATTTTCATATATTTAGTGTCATATTTGTGAAATTAACTTGTTTGGTACTATAAGTTGCATTACAACACTCTGGCATTCTGTAACCATACCAGACTCTTGAAATGTTATGTTATGTTTAACAAGCTACAACCGTTATTATTCGTTTTTTACGTTACAATACAAATACGTTGTAATTTTAGACCTGAATGTCAAAAAATAACATAATTTTGTATAAGAATTGCACTACTTGAGGCTAAATTGGAGGATAGAAGACTGTATTGGCATAATACGTTTTTGTTGTATTGAAGTAGTGTTAGCACTAAAAAATCCGACAACATATTTGCTAAAGCTTTGAAAACATAATTTAAAAATACAAGCTTTTAGTTGAAATGTAAATTGTATTAGAACAAAGCTCAGAACATTTTTCAATTGTTAACAGGAAACGTTTGAAAAAAGACTTAACTGTTATTGTTTCTTAAATTTGTTAAGAGTCATAGATTTTTTCCAACTCTGAAGACACGTGTATTCAGATACAAAAGAATTTCAAGCTAACAAGTTATGTGCGAACAAATGTAGTTGTTGTTTTTTGCAAAGTACATCTTCCACATAGAAACTGTTTGCACAATCGGTTCAGTTATCTGTCTGTGGCAGCTCACACTCGGAAACTTGCTCTGCAAATGCAATGCAAGTATGAATTGTAGAAAGAATAAAAAGTATCTCGGCCTCTTCGGGCACGATCGACTGGGGGTGTCATTCTCGACGCAAACATTCCGTTCGATAACGAACTAGTGCATGGTTTTATGTGCGGTTAGCCTTGCGGTTGGCCGGGCGCCCGTTGTAGACATGTCACACTGTTTATGAATATACTAACTGTTAGATAGATTTATTTGCGCAGTTCAATTGTTCATTACATTATATTATTTTTCATAGATTTAGCTTCAATTTTATTAAAGACGTTGGCGTGAACTGTAAACAGCCACCTTCTGGTTTAGAAGAAAGGCCGTGGCCGAAAATATCCTAAATCCCTTTTTGTTTTTAATTTAGTCCACACAAATTGAGTACTCTTTGGTGTTAATAAATTATATTTGTTTGTTATAATTTAATTAAAAGTTAAGAAGTTAATTAAAATTGAAATGTATCATAATATGCGCATGTTATGTCTTCCCGTTTTCATTTCAAAAACAACTTATACGATAACTATCGAAAATGGATTACAAAAAATATGTTATGTAATTCGTTGAAGAGTTACTAATTTTGTCAGCTCCATACTTTTGCTTTCACGGTTCACTCAGCATTCACCAGAAACTAAAGCAATAAATCTTTTCCCGGATTTAAATGCTCAGCACATTTTTCCCTTCACTCTCTTGTAAATGACGCTGGTTTTTCCCATAGTCTCAGACAAGTGCGAATTGGGGATTTATAAAATAGAGAGTTTTGTACATAAAGAACACATAAATCTCAGCTTATTTAGAGAAGTGACTAGACAACATGACCATATTCATAACATTTTTAGAAAATCTTGGTTACTTTGCCTTTTGTCTGTTTGTCTTGCACCCTGACACATCAGATCTGAAGTTTGAAATGTCCAAAAATTTCACGACACTTAAAACATTCAATCTTTTATATATTGGACTATTTTATGATTATCTCGCACTACAGTGAAATATATTATTCCAAAAAAGAAAAAAACAACAAACTAATGTCTACTGACAGGGCTTACACCTACTGTCAGACAATATGCCACAACATACCTATCTGGTTATACCTTAATGTCGTTTGTGAACCCAATTATGTTTCCATATATGAAGCTTAAAATTAAACGTGCCCTCGTGTTTACAGATAAACCAGTTTTTAATAAAAAGTAGTCTAAAACAGCAAAGAGCCTGGTTGGTTCTTGCATAGATTTGCTGATACTCCAATGACATTTGCTTCTATTTATAACTCAGTTTTATGGTAACCTTGGAATGTGCACTAGCTGCATTATTGATTTGAATTTATCTTTTGCAGCAACTCAAAGATGAACTCGGCGAAGTGGTGGCTGAACTGGAGGCGCTTGACGGCCAGGAGGAGTGCAAACAGAATAGTAAAGCCAAACAGATGAGCATAGGCAGGAAGAAATTCAACATGGACCCTAAGAAAGGTATTTGTCTCTTTCTCTTTGGTTTGATCTTAGAATGCAGTTACTGGAACAGTACTTAAAACAACGTACAATTGAATAAAACATAACTATAGCTATTACTTGCATAGAGTTATGAGTCATTCAATATGGCATAATACAGAAATGCATTCTTTGGCCAAAGGACATCAAATTTTTTAAATAAAAATATATGTATAAATGCTGAACTCGCATTGATCCCTTATTCAATAAAATAGATTTACATCTTCTCATACGTCCTACATAAGTCCTCAATAACTATACAAACTCAACATGTCATGTTGTTTTGTTCGAATCCAATCGGCAGTCAGTGCACGAGGTTTTATTCAATTGGTTTATATGAAAGGAAGCTGACTCTTTAATTAATAAAATAATGGCCGCATTTGTCAGGTAGCTGGTATGGCGGGCAGGTGCCGCGTTCTCACGGCTCGAACGGTTGCTTGACGACATGCACAGAAAATTGTTCTATTCCTGCACTCTTATGATTACACCTGCTTACTGTCCGTGTTCCTTTTGTGGACACATAAATTATAACGTCCCGTGAAACAAAACAAGAGCTGCCCTCATTAGGAACGAACATTGCGATTTGCGTGACTGGGCTAGGCTTTTTAATAAGGCCAGTAATATTAGTTGAATTGTCAAACTTTAATTAGTGTTATATCAAAAAATTTATAACTTTTAGTAGAATACATATATCATTTAGATAAATATAACACTAATTAAAGTTTGACAATTTAACTAATATTACAAAATTTTGTAAATAAAACTAATATAAATACATTAATATTGTTTATTTTAGTGGTGGCTATTTCCCGATGGTCTTTCAAATAGTTTCTTTATCATTTCTATCATTATGACAGAATAATATTTACACAGACATTATACAAAATATTTCTTCGCCCTTATCGGTGTTATTAAGCAATTACTTTATGATTAGTAATATTTTGAAGGCATTTAAAAATTACGGGTTAGCCAATCTTCCTTCTTAAAGCGCTCCTAGCTCCGCGATGCTCGGTGGTCGGAAACGATCACCGAAGTAAAGCAGAGTTTACAGAGGTCAGATATCGAGCGCTTCCGTGCTTCGGAAGGTCGTCCCAGTTATCACTAAATGTAGTAGTCGTTAAGCCATGTTAGAGGCCTAATTGGGCGGCTTGAAACATTCTAACAGCAGGACGCCACACACCTGCCTCCGCCAATCCGCACTGGGTCTGCGTGGTGGAGTATGACGTAATACCCTCGCACCTTGGTATGTGAGAGGAGGCTCGTGCTCAGTAGTGGGACGTTAATGGGCTGAGATGATGATGATGACTCTTCCTTTGTTTAACACATAAGGTGGTATTGAATGGAGGTAATGCTGAAATTAAATACCTTGTCGATTGAATTGCCGAGCAGGCACATTCCTAGATCTCATACATGGGTTCTGAAATTACCGCAAACGAATAAAATTTTTAAACACAGCCTTAGGTAAATAACATAATGCTTCCTGACTCTGATTGTTATGCTTTTTGTAGCTTAATTTTGTGGCAAAAGATCATTGCTACTTGTCACACCACACATAGTAAATACCGACACGGACGCGAATGACTGTATTGATGACTTCATACCGTGACATGGCTCACTTTAGCCCGTTCAATTTATTCATTATTATGCCTCTGTTCTATTAGGAATTCTTTATATGTACTAGTATACTACTGGTTTTCTTATACCATTTATTATACAGTATTTCTTTGTTAAAGTTAAAATGTCGGTAAAATAGTTTAGTTGGTTAGTAGAATGCTGTGATATACTTATGACTGTCTTTATAGTCTTTGTTTTTTACTGCTTGGTTTCGAAAGCCACATTTCGTGTTTTTATGAAATTATAAAAGTATTAAATAGATAGTAGATCGACTTCCAATATTTTTCATACGGTTTATTTAGCTAATAACGCTCGGGATGATATAAAGCTACTAACGATACTTGAAATTTGATTAGGCCATCAGAGTTTTAGATGTTTGTGGAAAAAACAAACTCGCATAAGTACGTAGATAAAGCCTGAAAACATTGAACTCCTTTTTCAGACAGACGTTAATAATGCTGATTAATGAAGAGCAAGGACCCAATTAACTAGGTTGCTTTTAGAGACACGCTTTGTAATTGGGCTGCTTTGCTGAGCTGACAGAGACAACCTTTTATGCTCAGCTGAATGCACACTCGTGAAACGAGCGCCACTAGTTAGCACGTGCTGTGTAGTCTGTGTAGGGTACTAACTACACAGATGCAATATAGAACACGCTGTTACTGGTCTTAACCCAGTTAAATTTCTAACTAAGATTTATTTGTAACTATCTAGAGTGATTTTAGATTCGTAATGCCATTGACTTAATACCTTGGCTGTCAAATATATATAAAAGTGAGAAATGCCTTTATTACCAATTTGTCGTGAAAATGTATTGTCGTGATTCGCCCTTAGTGTCCTTAGATTTTAGAGTCGTTTTTCGATTTTCCGTGAAATTTTAACATTTTCACAAAATATCACTTAATTGTTGCTTGGAGTTCTGAAGATCTTTATATCAGGTTAATCTTGACTTTTATACTTACTGCTAGTATATACTTGAAATTTTATCTACTTAAATAAGAGAGTCTATTTAAGTAAAAAAATTGGCTAGCACTTATATTTGAAGACTGGAACTGACTAATTTTGGAACCTATCCCAAATTATTAATAAGTATAGAATATTTTTTCAATATTTCTTAAAACATAAGTTTGAAGTGCTTTTTATTAATAGGCAACACAAATTTTACAACCAATTGATTTATCAGTGTGATATTGCTGTATAAGAAAACCATAGCAATTTAAATTTAGATAGACCTATTACTATCAATATAATAACTTCATTTTTACTGTAACTGTTGGAACCGAGGTATTAGCACAAAACATAGAGAGTACAGAAGTAAAGCTCAAGTACCGCATTTTTACGCCTACACACGGCAGACGCGCTAAGGCTGTCAAAGGTCAACATACAAAATGGTGTGTCGCAGAAAAATAAGATTATAAATAATATTAGTTTGGGTTATTAAACGGAAAGAACTAAAATATAAAATACTTCAACAATAAAACGTCCAAATTGGTTTTCTTGCTTTTAGCTACTTAGTCTTTGTTTGCTTATAAGTATAAAAATTATTTAGCAATGCATGTTTAAAGATATCCCTAAAAATTCTCTTAAGCTCAGCCATCCTGAAATCAAGAGAACACCGAAGGTCTGTCTTTACTGGCGATAATAAAATCAAACGGTCGTTTTATTTAAACAGAAGTTAAGTGTTTTGCAATTTAGTACATGAACATTTTGCATCAAAAAGCTAAACTAACTTACGTAAAAAAATGTTCGGCTCCTTCACGAAAACATTAAGATGACTTTCCGAGACGATGGAAAATCATTATCTGGTCTTAAATTGTGTTTCGAGATTCCTTGTCACGTTAATTGAGTTGCTATACGAATGGAGAAACTCACGAGTGTGTAGAGTTATAAGCCTCCAAAATAGCAAACGACTCGTGGGGCAGTAACGTACGGTGTGGAACTGGTAATGACCCACCGGCAGACTATGCACACTGCACGTGTTAACCTCTATACTTCACTATGTTTTGTATAGCTAGTTTCTGATAAACTTAGCACATTTTTATGCTCGGACTAAATTAAGATCGTGCGTGCGTGCTACAATAAATTAACCTGGCAAGGTTTTTGTTGATGAAGCTTTCAGAGTTGTTCGTTTTTGCGATCTTAGAAAGATTTACGCAGGTTTATTGTTAAGATAAATTACTTACTTCAATAACAATTTATCCAAATATTCATACTACTTTTCAAATTTCATTAAATCGTGGTGATAAATCGACATAACCGATTGCTTCCTTCGTCTTGCAAATTTTCCAATTCTGTCTTCTACATATTCATTCGTCATGCATAATTTAACTACATGACCTCTTAGGTGTACCAGTACTTTTTTAGTAGTACTGGTTCGATAGACTGTAATGCGTACAACCAGAATAAACCTCCTTGTTTTTACCTAAATTACACAAATAATTACTAACGGATTTCCGAATTACAGAGATGTACGGAGAGAGAGCGAGAGAGAATCTGAATTAACACTTACGGTAGAGCGTAAAGATTTGTAATTCCCACGGAAAAAACGCTAAATATGTACGTATTACGTTCTGTTAGGTGGTAATGTAGTACGTTGATAGCTTAGTAGGTAACAATGCAGTGTCGTCATATTTTAGCCGCCAAATAAGATTTGAAAGTTGCAGTGGCTGGATAAAATGCTTGGCATTTGAGACCTAAGAAATGATGTGTGACTAACGCAGTAGGTACACTAATAAGCATGGCACTAGCTATATTGCTTATAATGCAGGTATGTCACTACATAGTATAAAACAAAGTCTCTTTTCTCTGTCTGTACTTATGTATGTTTAGATCTTTAAAACTACGCAAAGGATTCTGATGTGGTTTTTTTTAAATACAATGAGGAAGGTTTACATGTAGGGTTTATATGTAGGAAGGTTTATATGTATTTAGGTCATGCGGACGAAATCGCAGGCAGCCGCTAGTTATACCATATACCATTATTTCTTATACCATCAGGTAAACGTCTTATTAATTCGATAGGTCTAAGTAGAATAAGGATGACTGTACGATAACGTGTAAATGGTTTTTCAGTAATTAACTTTTTTTATAGATACGGTATTTGCTTGTCAATGTCAGGCCGCAAAATCGTAATGGAAAATTGATTGTGCTGTATTTAGATTAGTTACGTTGTGAAGATCAAATCATACACTTGATTTGAAAATTTAAATTGTCTTTAATAAAACTCTTTATATTCTCTAACAACGCCTTGAGCGTAATAACTTTTTTACAACCTCTGTTTTCACAGTTCAAGAAAGGATAATGCAGAATTATTTTCCTTTTTAATCTTATGAAAGCTATTGCCACATATTAATATGGTTGCATATATTTTCCAAATCAAATATACAATTGATGACGAAAATTGCCAATTAATACTAATAATATAAGAAGTATTTGCCAGTAGATATCCCATGTACTGTATTACTGTAGGTAGGTAAAATATTTCCATGCTTTCGCTTAATTCGACTATTACTGATTAGTATAACCTATATTTTAATTTGATAACTTCACCAAAACCACGACAAATATCTAGTAATATTATAAAAATAATTGCTATACCTATTTTAAAAGGGAATATAATAAACTGATCCTCTAAAAATGTCCTGATTGCACATCAAAAATACTGAAAACCTAATAGGGGATTAGACGACTAAGTTACTATTTCTGGTGTACAATAAGATTAGGTTAGGTTGGCAATTAATAAATTTTAATGACACGGTAAATACAAGTCTTTAAAAAGGGTTTCACATATGGAAGCTACACTTTTAAGCTATATTATATTTTGATAGCGTCAGCAAAACCGCATGAAACATCTATTCTAATAATATTATGAAAAAATAACCCACAGTCAGCTTACGTTAGCAGGCTGCCAGGACATCGATTATCAGGCCGCTCTGGCGTGTGGGCGAGTAACGTCACAGCCACAGACGTAAACGCTACCGCAGAGAATACTGTATTCAATTGAGTTACAGTAATTACCTATATGAACATAATTATACGAGTGTATGAGATAATATCATGCTATAGATGACTAGAATTATATCAAGTGTTAAAAGTACCTATTTACTTTCTAGTAATATAATATGATTTGCTTGGTACTAGTTGATAGAGAATAGAAATGGTATTTAAAAAATAAAATGAGAGTTATGGAAAATTGAGTATTAGTTGTGGAAAATTTATTAGTTAGGAACTAAATATAACATGGTGGAATAAAGGAAAATCATGTTTTGTAGAAAATTCTTTATCTAAACAATGAAAAATGTTTCGCTTCAACAGTATTTATATTGCAACAATAGGTGTACTGAAAAATTTCATTTTAATATCAGTACTCTGTTATATGGAAAGATAAATGCCATTGCTTAAAATGCAAATGTACAGTCATCTATTGCTTTGAGAGTCCTGCAGGCTTTCAGACCGCTTAAGAATGCAGAGCACTTATGGAAATGCGTTCTCTGAACAATCATAAGCCATCATACTATGCTGAGCAGTCTTTTATCTACTATATTATGGGGATCGTCTGTAAGTCTGTGCGGAGCAGTAACACCATACTTCGCTTTACAATATCTTTTGTCTTAAAAAATCATTTCTCATAAATTGTAATGGTAATCATTATGCATTAAAATATAATGGTCTTTTACGAACTAGCGATTATGAAGCTTAAAACTAGCCTCAAAAATAAGTAACTTTTCTGCTTAATTTAATAATTTTTTATTTGTAAGATTAAAATCGGGTTTCCTTGTCTTATCTTGTGTAATGAACTTCTAAGAAATTAGTTCGGTAGATTCAAGGCTATAATAACATATTATATTACAAATTGATGTTAAATATTAATTTTCCTTCCTCAACATCTAACAATTTTTTTTAAATAACATCTAAAAAATAAAATCTGCTTTTTAGTAGTCAAGTTTGTTGTTATGTAAGCATAAATGTAACATTAATATTTTACAGACACACATTTTTTAATATGAAATTCATATATTCCGTTCCTTTGGTCCCTCATATTGTCTACCGGCGTTAGTTCCATTCAACCTACAATAGTTTAAGGAACTGGTTTATTGTATACGTAATTAACTTTGAAAATTACGGTTCTCTTCAAGGAATCGAGTACCTCTACGAGAACGGACTCCTACAAAGGACCCCGGAGGACGTGGCGCAGTTCCTTCACAAAGGCGAGGGACTGAGCAAAACGGCCATCGGCGACTACCTGGGCGAGCGGTCAGATTTCAACGAGGCCGTCCTTAGAGCATTCGTCGAGCTACACGACTTTACGGACCTAATACTTGTGCAGGCTTTAAGGTAAAATTATGTTTTCAAAATATATAGACACTTTCTTGTGGCACATACATTTTACACATAATCATAATGCGAGGTCGCATCATGTTTCGACTCGGCAACGTTTCACGATGTAACATCATAACGTTAATTTATATGAAGCTCGTAGTCCTTTTTTTTCTAATGCTAGAATTTAAATCTGTCTCTGTAAAATTAACTTAGTGATAAGCAAGAGAAATAGGAAATGGACCTGCCGAGTTTTTCTCACTTGTATGACGGAGGGATCATAATAGATTATATTAAAATGTGGAATGAATGTGCATTAAGCTTTTCCAAATATGTATGTTGATTATTATTATTTATTTATTGAGTAAATACAGAATATGACTATGATATGAATATGACAACTTATTTATAATTGAAAACAAAAACAAAACCGTGAGTACGGTTTAACTGCGGGGTCTGATTCTCCGTACATTTATCGTTTTTTTATTTTTTTATTGACATAATATTTCTAACGACACTATAAATAGTCCTAAACACGTAGCTATCTCACCACAATCTATTTGAGAATATAAATTTGCTACATATGAAACAGTTTGTTTGGCAATGCCTCCTTGATTGTTCGGAAAACAAAGTACCGCATAAAATTCTCAGAAAGGTTTTGTGTAAGTATGGTATCTGCTTACATGACAAACAAAGAGTTATTATTAAACGTAAATAAATATTTTCGGTGTCATAGGGTTATGTAAAGTAAGTACCGTTCCGGTCACACTTGTAGTATAATCACAGTTTTCTTTGTTTCTTAGATATGGACTCACTCGTAGAGTATTTGCCAGTGTCAAGATATATATTTAATCAAGTTATTTGCATGAATGCAGCATTTTCGTTGTTCAGTACACTCAAAGTCTAGTAAAGTCCAAATCATAGCCAAATCAAGCTAGATTAGAGTCACACCCCAGTTATATAGTGAAGACTTTACTGGAGGCTTTTAGGGAGTTTTGGAATCAACACGGAAAATCACATTTCACTGCAATATGTCACTCTCCTAAAAGTAATGTCTAAAAATCTACTATATTTCCAAACAAAAACTCAAATTTACAATATTTTTGGAAAATAAAATACTACCGCGATGTGTCCCTTTCCGCGTTAGCCCCAAACCTCTCCTACTACAGTACATTTTTTTCCATAGAAAGTGAAAAGCAATGAGAGCTCAACCGTAAATCGATATCGTCCTCTTTACTTCAGCGGTTACATTAAAAGTAACATCTTTAGTAAAATAAATTTCAATTCAAAGCATATAGATTTCATGTAGTTAGTAATAGGAAATAATTAATATATGTAATATCATCAGCAATGGACGACATCTGTTGAACATAGAACTCCCTCATTAACTTCCAAAGTTTAGACTAATTGCATCCAACGTGATCCTGCCACCTTTATCAGGTTGTCCGTCAATTTGCAGGTGGGCCTTCCACGCTACGTTACCTTTCAAAGGTCTCAATTCCATAACTTTTTTCTTAACGCCGGTAACAAAATATTTACGCACTTCTTCCCGGCCAAAGGGAGACCGAGAGGGGAGTGTGGGGCTGACTGCGGCAGATGCTACCGCGCTAACAATCCCTACTAGGACTTATCCTACTCACTAAAAATCTTTTGACGACGCCCATCGTTGTTGAAAAGGGGCGGGGGCCCATGTAGTGTTGTTGCGATAGCGATAGACTATCGATAGTATCGTGATACTATCGTGACCTCGAAATTCAGTTGTACTATCGATAGTCCTATCGAAAATATCGGCCTTCGACGATATTTTCGATACTATCGATAGTATCGATTGTTAAAAATATGTAATATTATCCCTACTCATTGATACTATCGATAGTATCGATAGTATCAACACAAACGCTATCGATAGTTTCGATACTATCGATAGTATCAACACAAACGCTATCGATAGTTTCGATACTATCGATAGTATTAGCACAAACACTATCGATAGTATCGATAGTTTCGATACTATCGATAGTATCGATAGTTTTGCCCTATCGATAGTCTCACATTTTACGATACTATTACTTGCATTTGAAAGATTACTTGATGGCTCATTTACATTCGTTAAATTCAACTACATCCGTAATATTTTACACGAAAAGGGTAACTGAAATATTATTGGGCGCGACAAAGTGACACCTACGTACCTCAGTCAGAGTGTGTGAGTTGTGAAGAGGGCCGCCCATGCTTATGGATTGTGGCGTCTGGCACTCCGCCCGCGGCCAATATCCGCCCGGGTTAGAATCGGGAGGACCTTCTCAAAGGGGCGCGCCCCCCTTACCTCTTTGTGCGACTATGGCGTGCGTGGCTGACTTCGCGGAGGGTCTATAGTTAGACAGCAGGGGCCCCCTGCCTTTGCCGCCCGAGATCCCTCTGGTGCTGCCAGACGGAATCCTGGCCTGCCCGCTACGCCAACGACGTAGCGGGCGCGCAAGATTCTCCTGCGAAGTGGTGATGTCGCCATCTATACAGGCCATCGGCTCCCACATTCCATAACGCCCCAACGGCCGTCATTTCTTCGTACTTATGTGCCATGCCCATTTATCTTATTTAACTAATGTTCAACCTCTATTGACATTTCTCTAGTTGTGGATATTAAGTTGATAAAGTGATTAGAATGTTTGCTTGCTTCCAAAGATATTAAGATACGCGAAAACTGTTTTGCACAATATTTACTGAAAATTAACTGGAAATCTAGCACATTATCACAAGACTTGTGATAGTGTGTTAGATTTCCACTTGATATCGTTTTATTTGTAAAAGTTTTTATTAAATTAACAAATAGCAAAAATAAAAATTATATACAAATATTTAGGAAATATATACATAGATGTAAAGATTAAGTTTCCGCAGAAGGAGAGTAGGTAAATTAGACGCTGTCTTCTCTTGACTTTTAAGTAAGCATAGAAGCTATCAGTTTCATTGGCTTTTTTTACACAAGTCATTATTAATGATTATGTCAAAAGATTCGCTGACCCGAAACCGCAATACTTTTTTTCATCTATTCTACACTACCGCTAAGTTAGACGTTCCCACCGCCCGTGTCTCAGATATTTTTTATACGTCTGCATTACTTGCACTTAGGTTATAATGTACTTACGTCATATTATCGGCTTCGAGCCGGATTATATTCTGAAGCGTATTTAGTCCTTCGAAAGGTTTTATAAGGAATATAATAAAATAGGGTTACATTCATAAGCATCCCCTAAAGTGGATTACTTACGATGCCATATCGGAACTCTTTATAAAAAGCCGGATAAATATTATCATATTGAAAGATTGTCTCATCCTCTTTAATTTTACTACATGCGTGGACGTATTATCTTTATTCCACACATACAAAATGTGTGGTAATTTAGTCAAAAGGACCGATGGAGTAACATTTAATTGTAACTTTTTTTTAATAAAGGCTAATAATGAGCAATATTGTCTACACGGGAATAATTTGCCACTTGATCATGATGATAATGGGACATGCGTCACCGTTACCATTCCTGTTGCCCATTGAATAATTGAGACTGGTCTTAGCTATTATCCAATAAATTCTCTGGAGTCGTTCGTTACATTATACTATAGCCCTAATGTCCTTAAATGATTTTTGCTTAGAACAGTACTTTTATTATTCACACAGGCAATTCTTATGGAGTTTTCGATTGCCGGGAGAAGCACAGAAAATAGACCGCATGATGGAGTGTTTCGCACAGCGCTACTGCCAACTGAACCCTGATATCTTCACGAACTCTGACACGTGTTATGTGCTCAGTTTCGCGATAATCATGCTCAACACTTCCCTACACAATCCCAGCGTGAAAGACAAACCAGCGCCGGAACAGTTTGTCGCGATGAACCGGGGGATCAACAACGGTGGCGATCTACCTCAGGAACTACTCTTGGTAAGAAATAAACTCACAATGAAAAAGTTTTTATTTGCATTTATTTTAATTAAATAGTCCATACAAAACAGAAATTTTAACTGCAGAGTATTGAGCATGATCATAATTGTAAAAAAGGCCTACACATTTTTTCAAGTGATTTCAATATTATTTATTTTGGGCTAAGTTGCGCTTAAAGTAGTTTGAAGGGCCTGTAATAGTTAACTACTTCAGTTAACCTATATCTTTAAAGGCTCACTTGTGCTAATCAACAATGTCACGTGCAAGATGAATAAATGTCAGTAAAACATTGTAACTATGCCAAAGCAATCGTATATAACAAAAAGGAGATATAAATATATCTTCGTATGAGAAAGACAACATCATTAAATGAACTTCCTATTAAGCAAATACTAATATTAATGTTAACGTGACAGTAAAATGATAATTACCCCGTATGCCTTAAAATTCTTACGAGCATCAACATCGTTTGCATGATAGATAAGGTAAACTTCGATGACGTCAATTGCATGTTTACGAGTTAAATGCTAAACAGCTAGCAGCAGTGTACTACCGCTGTTAACTCCGTCGTCCTTGATATTGCAATTTCTGCCAATTTACTAGACGACGTGACTGAACTTATTTGATGTCAACACTAAACGAGCGGACATCGACACACAAATTGATTGGAAACGTTGATTAATAGATATTGTCCAATGGCGGCATCAACCATAACAATTTAATGGAGCTCGTTATAAAAACACGAGTCGTAAATCGAGTAAAGTGTAGTGACAAATTATTTCTGATTTTTATCACTTTACGTAAGTAATAAAATAATGTTCTCGAATACAGCCCTATCTAGTCCCGAATTAAGCTTATATAAAATTGTGATCCGTTTTATGCTGCTCGCAATTTAACGCAGTATTTTATCGATAAATATTTTTAAAAGAAGGAGAAAAAATATTGTAGCTGTTATACTTATTTTGATGACAAACAGGAACATTCTTTATACATGTCTTAAAACGGAAGAATATATTTTTATAGTTATAGTGACTAAATCTGACGACAGTCGTCAGTACAGTAGGTCAGTAAGAGTGGCTCGCTCACATCACGAAGCGTTATGACGAACGATCGCCCTTGACGACCTTTACAACAGTAATTTTCCGCTGAGCTAAAAGACCTTTGGAAAAGAATTCCTAACCTGCCAATAATTTTCCAAACAGTTTGGTTCGAGTTCAATGATTCAATTATCTCGGCGATAGTCTTTTAGTTATTTGAATCAAGTGATAAAGATAAAGCTAGATAGGATATTTTTGATTTGTTTGTTCTGTACTAAAAAATCTAAGATAATTATTACATACACAGTACATTGGTTGCAAATAATTTCTATACGGATAAAGGATGATAGCCTGTAGGTACTTATCGTGAGTTGAAAATCTTGGGAAAACAAGGAAATGTGATTTATCATTTTACTATAATTTAATGTTTTTTTTAAATCATTTGTTCTAATGACTTAGACACTGAAATACGAGTCACTGAAATTAAAATGTCAAAATCATCTGCAATCAATAAACGAAAAGTAAACATTTTAGTTAACGAAACAAACAGTTTTATCTTTATCGGAATTTATGTAACTACTCATTGTCCACATTAAAATTCATTGGCTCTTGGCTGACACAAAGCTGTCAACAACATTCTTATCTCATACGAACCATTCAAAGTGATAATTGTTGAGCTTCGGTTTGTCTTTAAACTCCATCTTTAGTTTGAGGAAACTCTCGTTCTCCATAACACATTATATCACAGTTCGCGGCCATATTAATTCACCGTTAAGTGTTCCAATCAGGTTGGTGGTGCTTCAGTGAAATCTATTATTGTAGACTTGTTATTATTAGTTAAACAGCTTGTTATTACCAGCTATAATTTGATGTATCCTTAATTATTACAGTATAAATTAGAAATGCTAACGAATTTTAAATTTCATGGTTTTTACTGTAATTAAGATATATGATTACTTGTATTTTTATATACTACAGTTACAATTAGGTACTTATCTTGCGATTGATTTAAATAATAACTATATAATAATATTTATTTAAAGTAAAATTTCAATCTTTACAACACAGAGTTTTTGTTTGCATAGTTCATATCAATTTTAACCATACGTTAAGTGGGCTATGTATAATCGATTATACATAATAATCTTCATTCCGAAGGTCACATTGCAGATGCTCTTTGTGAATAAGGAAAACAATATTTCATATAATAGTTCTAAAAATAACATACCGATCGTGATTAAGTATATTATTATTCTAATGATTAGTTTGCTTATAATATATTATATTTCGAAACGCTCGTGTCTCGTAGTATGAAGTTAAGTAAATTAGACAGAGGTCAGTCTTTGTATTGATGACCGTTTGTGTGGGATTTGATATTGAGCGCCAAGCTTTGGAAGGCACGTTAAGCTGTTGGTCCTGATAATAACTCTATGAGTTCCTCGTTAAGTCAAGAACAATGCCCTATGCTCTAAGCAAACATTCTCACAGCAGAACGTTATCAAATTGGCGAAGACAGCTTGTTCCTGGTGATATTAGAACTGAGCCATATATTAAGAAGTTAGTAGCCTAAGGTGATGGATGATGATATTATATTAGTTTTGTTTCTTATTTCAGTCATTATACGAGTCTATAAAGACAGAGCCGTTCAAAATTCCCGAGGACGACGGCAACGATCTGATGCATACCTTCTTCAATCCCGACAAGGAGGGATGGCTTTGGAAGCAGGGTGGAAGGTACGTCACAATTCTAAACAATATGATAATCTATGCTCTTGAAAATTTGATTTTTTGTATCATCTACAATAAGCCTAAGTCCAAGCATAACACTGACGCTATACGTATTTTAATGATAACGTCACGAGGTCTGCCATCGAGTTTCAACAATTTTCAAATAACGATCCAAATCAATAAAATACTGTTTTACGCGAACACAACACGCACAAATGCCACATTGGCTTGACAGTTTTCCGGAGCATCTCAACTTTGGTTAATATTGGTGTATGGAATCATGTGTTTTTTATAGTGTTTACCCTTAACCGTACACATGGAACAAAGTAACTGGTAGTCGTTTTAGAAAATTATGAAAACTTGAAAGGTTATCGGTGTGAAAATAAATGAAATTGGCCAAATATTGTTACTTTATAGTCCTTAAACAATCATCTAATAGGAGTCACAGTTCGAAATTAGTATGGAAAAGTTCAAAAATAAAAAAACTTATCACATACTAATTTTGACGCCCGATATGGCTCTAGAGGTCAGTATACTTTTACTCCGGTCACTGGCACGAGCTCAATTCTCTTAAAGGGAAATATTTAAGTGCTAAAAGTGAGTGTTGGTCCTAAATATTTACGAGAAATATTAAAATAAAAAGAGTTATGTTTGTCTGTCGCCTAGTGATAATTTTTTTTTGTTTTTTGCTGTGTAGAGCTTTTATTACATTCAACAATATTGCAATGTGACGACCGATATGTCGTGGTGGCGAGTATACCCGCTCTTCGCTCCAAGGTCGTGGGTTTGATTCCCACACAGGACAAATATTTGTGTGCATGAACATAACTATTTGTTCTGGTCTGGGTGTTTCCCTATGTATATTAAGTATTTATTTACAAAAAAAATAGTATTTATGTATGTTTATCCATTATTTAGTATACATAACACAAGTTCTTAATGATACTTATCTTGGAACTAAATAATTTATGTATTTAAATATAATTATTTTATCACAACTTGTCTTTTTGAATTATATTTACGTCATTATTATTTGGTAAAAATCTTTAATGTAATTAGAATTTATTGATAAGAAGCCTTAAAGTTGTTAGAAAGATATATTATCTTATAAAGATAGATTTCTTCGCCTTCTTCTTAATACATGTATTATGTTGTTTTGTAAATTTTTTTGCAATGAAGAGTAAATGTGTGTGTTTTTATTATTAACAGATATAAGTCATGGAAGAGACGGTGGTTTATCCTGAACGACAACTGCCTTTACTACTTCGAATACACGACAGACAAGGAGCCGAGAGGCATCATTCCATTAGAAAACATATCTGTAAGTAACATAATATGCATTACAAATAAATTCCTTTCTGCGTTTTTGTCAAAAAGTGTAAATTTTTGTACGAGTTTGAAGATAGTTTGTACAGCCAGGGGCGTATAAGTTGGACAAAATACATACATTAGCAGTATTAATACAATATCGGGTCTCAATCGAAATACGGCATGGGGGGTGGTGCGTACATACCAGCGTATAGCAAAGCCTATAGCGGCGGCAAACTTTCTGTACCTTTTTTTTCTTTGGTTTAAGGTTGTATCTGTACCTTTGTTCAACGTACGTGCCGCTAATTATATTCGGAGATTCTTGCTCTAAACATGACTGCAAAATCCATAATAACTTTATTACTATTACTATGTTGAGTCACTTTACTAAAATAATAACAGTTATATTTTCCTCATCTTTTACACATCAATAAGGAAAAATAAACTAGAATCTACCAATAAAGTGTCTTGGGCGTGAAAGTCAAATCGAGCTTCATATTAGAACACTTCAAATATAAGGATCACAATCTCTTATTTGGTAACTTTTTAGCAGCTTCTTTGGTCCCAAAATAGACCGTTGTCTTTTTCTATGTTCAGCAGTGCACGGCAATTGGCTGCTTTATTGAAATGTCTATACATTCCATTTTTTTAATCACACCAATTATTTAGTTCCAAGATAAGTATCACTAAGAACTTTTTTTTTTTGTTGATACATACTGAATATACATAGGAAAACACCCAGACCAGAACAAATATTCATGTTCATGCACACACAGATTTGGCCTGTGTGGGATGCGAACCCACGACCTCAGGAGTGAAGTGCAGATATACTGACCTCCACTCCATATCGGTCGTCAGAAACAAAATATCGAAATAAACAGCACCTTACTAAAACCCAGTTTCTATTGTTATATTCCAGGTGAGACCAGCTAGCGACCGACAAAGACCGCACTGCCTGGAGCTCTATGCGAGTGGCGGCGCTGATCTCATAAAGGCCTGCAAGACTGACTCCGAGGGAAAAGTGGTTGAGGGAAAACATACTGTGTATAGGTGAGATATTTATAAACCATCATATTCTAGCATTAGCCTGGTTGCCCTAGACTTAAGCTTAGTGTTTGCTTACTGGTCTAACCAGATTTGGCTGAATTCAGTTATTATATGGAACGACTGACTGACGGACCGTCTGACCTCCGCAACCCAAAGCGAAACATCATTATATGGTTAAACCAGCTGTCAAGGCACTGGCTTTCTAATAACGACTATAATAGATGTTTATGACAGTCAATGCTTTCCGAGGCACGAAGCAAGCGTTGATTACGCACATCGAAAAGTCATAGTGGCGCCACCTGAGTTTGAACCCCTTTAAATTAATAGTCTATGGGTCTTGCCACTGGGCTATCGCCGCTCAAAGATATATGTATAAACCACTGCAATATTAGTGAGAATTAAATTTTTTTAAAAAATTTAATTACGGGTGTGCCGATGATCTGATTAAAAAAGCTGGCAGTCGGTTGGCTCGAAGCAGCTTGACCTGGTCATCAATTTGGGAGGCCTATGTTCAGTAGTGGACTTATGATGGGTTAGAGGACTATGATGATTATTATTTAAATTGTGTGGTCCGAAACTCATAATATATACACATCAAAGAAATTGCCATAAGCTCAATTCGGCTCGGCTATAATTTAAGATATTACAGTATGATAAGATTAGATTCTTCCTTAAGTAAAGTTTTTGAACACTTGGTGACTATTTTATAATATTTTTTGATTAAAAGTATTCACGATATTGAGGAAATTCAGAAAATATGATGTTGTACTATAGTGTCGCAACTAAGCGTGTACCCAAAGGCTTAGAATATGACATCATAAATTACTTAACATTCTGTAATCGAAATATACAATATTAACTTAATTTATTGTAAGAGAATATTTATTATTATTATTTATTTATGTCCTAAGTTACATTTAAACTTCTGATTTAATGTAGAAATTAATAACTTTTATTAATAAATAGCAATAATACTAGTAACGTAAACATAAAAATTTTAAGCAATATAAATGTATAATTGTATTTATTTCTTTTTGGACAGTTAATTAAAACAACCAAGTAATTTTTTCCATTTTAAATAATGGATTCGTGCGGTTTGCACATTTAGCCAGTGAATAGTAAGTAGGTATATTAATAACATATAAATCACAGCTAATGAGAATGAGTAGTGATAAATATGATAAATTGGTAAATGAGATGCCCTCTCCCTAAACCCCTTGAGTCCTTGAGTATAGATGTGGGACTGTACTGAGCTCTCACATGGACTTCTTGAGAAAATTTGAAAAGTGATGTTGCACTGTTTTATTTCAGTTACCAACACTCACGTGCGTTTACAAACACTTAACGGTTAATAATCCACCGTTATTACACATTAATGTTCGAAATATCACAAATGTTAGAAAATAAAACAAAACTACAGTTAGGTCGCTTCACTTTCCTGCCAAGAACACAAAGTAAATTTATAAAAACATTGTAATTTCCAGAATGTCAGCATCAACAGCGGAAGAGAGAGACGAATGGATATCGTGCCTTCGTCGCTCCATCAGTCACAACCCGTTCTACGACATGCTAGCCCAGCGCAAGAAGAAAGCACAGCACTCCGCCCATAGCGCGGCGCACTGACGCTAGTGGGCCTTAGATTATAACTAATTGGACATTAATTATTGACCTCAGTGGTCGTTTGATATTTAAAGAAACACCTATATTGCAATGTTCGTTTATCGTTCAAACTCCGTCATTGGGTTCCTGCCTCAATAGAAATGTAAAAGGCCAACACGGTTTACCTTCGCGGTGCAGTTGGTCGGATATTATCACCGAGAAAAGCACTGTGTACAGAAGTCAGTCTGGGACTATTTGTGTAGGTAAATATAGAGCGCTTTCGTGCTTCGGAAAGCACGATAGGTAAGATGTTAATCCTGGATATCAGTATAATAATATGTGGTAGTCGTTAAGCCATTTTAGAGGCCTTAATAAAATGCTAATAGCAGTACCACACACATCTGCCTCCGCCAAACCACACTGTCGGTCCGCACGGTGGAGTATGACCTATATCTGTATCATCTAGTAGCCCGTGTTCAGTAACAGGGTGTTCATGATTTGAGATGACAATGAGACCAAAAATCTTATACTAACTTGTCTTCGACTAGTTCACATTTATGTCCGCGACTGTAACCGATCTTATCGAGTTAAACAGCGAGTTGTTTCTTCATGTTCTGGCAGACAATTCTGCCTTATTACATGTCTATTGGGGAAGGTGGTCTATGCACGGCGTATAGGTATAATAATGTCGAGAATTACCTATAAATGACGAGGAACAATCGAATTCTTCCGTCACAAGTTCTTGCAAAGCGCAATAAGTACTATGTACAGTCTTGAATAAACACTATTTATAGGCAGTAAAGGGTAAATAGTGGTGGCCTGGAGAGTGTCTCTAATTGGCCGGACCAATTATTATATTGTGTTATATATGGAAACCCTGATTTGTAGCCAACCTGAAAAAGTATTAAAACTACGGCTCTTAGTTTGAAAGGGAAAGGGTCAACCAATAGTATCAATGTTAAAGAATATTCATTAAAAGCGTATAAAAGCGGTACACTGAATGAATTAGAACTGCAGAGCGTTATACATTTCAAATTGTAATGTGATTATAAATTATAGGAAATCACTGTTTCTTTTTCTTTCAATGTTTTACTATGTATGCAACTTATGGCAAAGTTGAGATCAGTTCATATTATTATAATTTTCATTACCATTAGGTATTATATTACTAGATGCTGATTCTTCTTATGTGCAGTATCAAATAAGTGAGCCGTTTCAAAGTTTAAGGCAGCGTTTTCACCAAAGATGTGCGAGGTTGCGTTGCGAGGGTTGTGTTTGTTAAGAACCAATAGAATCGCTTCATTATTTTTGACGACCGATATGGCGTGAAGGTCAATATACCTACACTTCACTCCAGAGGTCGTGGGTTCGATTCCCACACAGGACAAATCTTTGTGTGCATGAACATGAATATTTGTTCTAGTCTGGGTGTTTTCCTATGTATATTAAGTATGTATTTACAAAAAAAAAAAATTTAAGTATGTTTATCCGTTCTTTAGTATCCATAACACGTAATACCTCTCCATAAGTTCTTAATGATACTTATCTTGGAACTAAATAATTGGTGTAATTGTCAGAAAATATTTATTTATTATTATTATTAACCTAGCCTCGCTCATCGCATATCTCAAATCAAATAAAGCACATTTTACGGACAATTTTTATCCTAACGTTGCGAATACTTAGCAGTCGTTTTGAATGACGGGTTGATACACTATAAATTGTTTTTAGTTTCGATGTACTTGCGCTAAATCGAGATTGTCCGCATGACTTACATATAACACCACATTATAAATCACTATCTATTAAAGAAAACCGCTTCAAAATTCGCTGCGTAGTTTTAAAGATGTAACCAAACATAGGGACAGACAGGACAGTGACTTAGTTTTATAATATGTAGTAATTATCGCGTAAATAGAAAAAAAAACAATATACTTACATGTCTTAAAGCATAATATTGTAGGTTTCTTAATTAGAGAAGAAATTATACGTAAAACTTCCTTGTGCGTGTTTTCGCAGAGGAACCAATATAAAACGTCCATCATTCATAAATTAACGAAGAAAGCTAATTTTGGGATTTAAAAGGAAATGTGATAGTCAAATTAATGAAGTGTTAGTCTCTCTAACATTAGTTTGAGAGAGAAGGCTCGTGCTCAGTAGTGGGACGTTAATGGGCTGAGATTATGAAGTGTCTGTCTGAGTGACATTGCATATCACAGGTCTGTAGAACGCTAAGCTTCACGTGAAAATGTCCATGTAAATAACGAATGTAAGACTGAAATTTGTAAGACATCTTCACATTTGTTTATGTTATGATACACGTATCGCAGCTACGAGATATTGGGAGACAGCAGTGTGGTGATCCTCGCACTTTATACAATCTGTATTAAATCAGATATTGATATCGACAAAAATATGATAGTTAATTACGCCTTGTTGAAATCGTAGTTATTGGTTTATTAAATCGCATTTCCAGTACTGCAAAATAATAAGAACTCTCATTTAAAAAAAACCGCAATGTTTTGGAAATGTGTATGTAACGCTGCCACCTTATACCAGTGCAACAAAAAGCTACCCTGCGAGCATAATTTAAACTATGAAAACCTCTTTAGGCTACTATTTATAAGATACTTTTTGGAGTAACTCAATATCGGAAACGACAATATGTATTTGTAGTACTGGAGGTGCGGTATAAATAATTTTATATTTTATGATATTGTGTTGTAGGATTTCTCACAATATTTATAATAACCGAAATATACCGTTATGTCTAATAATTATACGTACGTACGTATTATTACGTATGTACACAATTTTGTTGACTTTGACTTGCGTAGCTAACAAAACGTGGCTTATTAATAGCGAAGTCACTTTTTGTTATAACTTGAAATAAGGTTCGATGTTGACACATAGGTGAAGCGTAAAGAGAAGACTATTTAAATTTTATTTCGTATTTCCATTTGCCTAAGCTTATATGTAGCATTTCCAAATCGACTATATCTAGTAGTAGATCATAGTAACAATCGCAAATGGATAGTGATGCTTTCTTAGACTTTTCTCTTCGCTACGACTCTGCGTCAATAAGAATCGAGTCTGATTCTACAATTTCTCCTAATGAAACGAGGTTTTGACATTGATTCAATATATCGCAAATGTTTCATAATATTTAACAACATGTTACAAAACCTTGATTTTGAATGGGAGATTTCAAGCTTATTAATACATCTTTTACTGATTTGTTTGACAATAATAATAATTTATGCCGGGTTGTCAACCTGCTGCCATGTATGAAGGTCGTATTCATAAAAGTATTACTTTGGTTAAAATATAATGTAAAATATTACAGATATTTGTGTAAAAGTGATCATGACTCATCTAAACTAATATTAGGGTTCTTATGAAATGTTAAGTACCCAATGCCATTAGAACCTTGTTTGGTTGTAAATATGGGCTTGTTAGGTTATAATGTAATAAGATATCGTAAAGAGGTTTTTGGTTTTCTTTTTGTAGACAAAATTAAAACATTCCTGTGTTAACTGAGATGATTCTATGTACTTCTTTCATTATTAAACATTTTAAAACTTATTCCTTTAAAGTTTTTAGTGTTATAAGTAAATACTAATTATTTTGTATATTTTGCTGCCTCTCTTGTTAAAAAAGAATGTATATTAATCTGTTAATGTACATTATCGTGTTATAATTAATGTTTTTATAGCATATTTATCTGATTGAATAATATAGTTTGTTGAATATTTCATATTGCTGTTCTTAATTGTGTGTGTAATTACATTTTTAATATATTAATATTTCCACATCTCAATAGGAACAAATTAGTTGTTTTAAAGTCATATTTAAATTAGTCCCGATAATACGTTAAAATAATCCTGTGAAATTATAAATACATAGTTAGGTTTGTTCGGGAGATTGGTGCCTAATTAAATTGATCTGTAACTAGTATAGTTAGTTCTAGTTTCGTCCTAATAATGCTGTATATTTGCCTAAAAATGTTAATTTATCTCAATTGTAATGTCTTATATGAAAACATATATTGCATAATAATAGTGTTGTAAATAATTTTGTAAGAAACGAAATATACATGATATCTTTATTTAATTTATTTGCGTTTTCTTTAATTCTGCTGGTTTTAGATATAGTTACCACTCTACGTAAACAAATTAAAAGAGTTCAAAACAATACTTTTAACTAGTTGCGGACTGAGACGAGCGGAGGATTCGTGTGAGACGGTAGTTTTTGCGAGTTTTCAAAAGTTAATATCAGAGCTGTGGCACACTGGTTTTGACAAAACTTATAAAACTTAAGTTTAACACTTATGTTTTTAGTTGTGTGGTGGTTTTTTGATCATATTTATTAAGAAATTTGCGTATCACAGCCTGACTTGGGATATTCTGGTGCAAAGGAAATCTGGTTGCCTAACTGAACCAGACTCTCGATTGTGTCTTTAAATTTGGTTGAAATCGCAAAACTTGGTCGAGTTTGATGCCAACAAAACTATGCTATGTATTCTCGTCCAAGATAATGATATCTCCCCTCCTTGCCTATCTTCAGATCTCTACCTAACTCATTTCGGTGGACTTTAGTATATTGAGCATAGACATCGAACAGGACCTAATTCATAATGTTACATCGAGATTGTTGTCTTGACTGACTCTCGTAAGTTGGGTATCCCTGAACAACGTGAGGTGGCTCCCGAAGAGCACTAGTCAAGATATTTACAATATCATCCTTATCAGATATGTTTTCAATTTCACTATACTGATTACTATAGTCATAGCTAGTAGCTGTCAGTTCTTTGTCTTGTTTGTTTGTCCCACGTAGGTGGCGAGCCTATTGCCGCTTACCGGGCACTTCTATGTTTGCCAAAGCCTATTTTTTTAAATGTGACACGTCACCTCACTCATGACAGCCTGCTAAAATGCCGTTTCACGCCCCGCTTAAAAGACCCGGGATCATAGGACACATGAGCCGGCAGCAAATTCCAGAGCTTAGTGGTCTTACTCAGAAACGACTTCCCAAATTTCTTGGTTCGAGTGCTGATAGTCTGCTCAGTATGAGGATAGTTTCTAAGACCAGCACGTGTTGTTCGGGAAAGGAAAGGAGAGGGCGGGGCCTCGTCTGTTAATCGGCAGGTGCACCACTTGCAGGTGAGGTAGGCTTGGGCTCCAAATATGATGATATGATCCCTATACACCAAACTAAATTAAACAGTTTTAAAACAAAAATATTAGCTACTTTCATTCTTACACGAAAGACATGTGGCCTCTATAAAGATGTAACCTCTGCTTTAGTTACTGGAACCTGCTGAATATAGCCGGCAGATCCCTATTTCGCGAACGTTAAAAGTACAAATGACCATAGTAAAATATGGATTTACTTTAAATATGATCTAGGTAACATATTGTCTTGTCAAAAAATTGTTCGTGCAATAATAAGACCCAGACTTGCGTTCGTTATACGGCCCCATGCATGACTGCATAGCTGTGTTTCAGTGACATGTCATCGACCGGGTACATAACTTAGAACCGACACTTCATTCTAATAAGTAGAATAATAGTGCCAAGAGGTAAATAAGTAGTTTGTATGCAATGCAATAAAAAGTAGGAACGCGAGCAACAATATAACTTATATAAGGCTCATATTTAATGTGTCATCAAAATTAATAAATTACCAACCTAACCTAACCTTTTTGTACATCAAAAAATTCTGATGGAGCACCTAATCCCCTATTAGATGCTAGATCAGTATTTTTGATGATCAAAAAAGTATTTTTTAGAGGTTCAGTTTATTATATTCCCTTATATAATAGGTTGGGGAAAAAGTCTTTTCGTATTTTTGTATGAAAAGTCAAGACATTTTTTTCAAAGTTTATTTACATTTATTTACAATATATATGTACCGTTTTGTTGAATAACTTTCTGCCATTTTGTGGGCAGAGACATTATCCCGTTACTGTAGAAACTTTGGGACTTCTGATCAAAAAAACGGGACAAATAGTTTTGGCAGTCCTCTCTTGAGGTCAACCTTACAGAACCTAAAGAATTCTGCAGAGACCGAAACAGGTGAAGATCTGAAGGCGCAAGGTCAGGGCTATATGGTGGATGCACTAGGACCTCCCAGTCAAACTCTCTTAATTTTTGCTGAGTGGCTAAAGATGTGTGTGGTCTAGCGTTATCGTGATGAAAGACCACACCCTTCCTGTTGATCAATTCCGGCCGTTTTCTCTCGACTGCTTCCTTTAATCTCATCAGTTGCTGGCAGTAAAGATCAGAATCGATGGTTTTGCCGGGCGGTAAAAGCTCATAATAAACAATGCCCTTCCAATCCCACCATACACACAGCATCACCTTATTTCGTGTTAGGCCAGGTTTGGCCACAGTCTGTGAAGCCTGGCCAACTTTCGACCACGACCTTTTTCGCACGTTCTTGTCGTACGTGATCCACTTTTCATCGCCAGTTATCAATCTCTTCAAAAACGGCTCGGTTTCATTACGTCTCAATAATGAATCGCAAATGAGTACACGGTTCATTAAGTTTCTTTGAGTGAGCTCGTGTGGCACCCAAATATCGAGCTTTTTTGTATAACCAGCTTTCTTCAAATGGGTCAAAACTGTTTTGTGGTCAATTCCCAGTTCTTCAGCTACATCGTAACTACTAATATGCCGATCTTGAGAGTGGAGACTCTTTCAAAAATGGCGTCCATTTTATTCGTAACAGGGCGACCAGAGCGAGGTGCATCTTTAACATCAAAATTTCCGGACTGAAAACGTTTGAACCAAATTTGTGCTACTCTTACTGACAATGCATCAGGTCCATAAACATCACAAATTTTTTTCACTGCTTGAGTTGCATTTTTGCCTTTTTTATAATAAAATTTTAAAATGTATCGAATTTCTTCATTAGATTCACTCATTTTAACGGAGAGAAAAACAAATGAAAAATAGCGGGAAACAACTTTTTTTTATTTTTTTCTTTTCTTTATAATGGAACCTTTTTAATGTTACCAAAACCAGCCAGACACAAATAGTACAGTCAAAAAAAATTTATAATAAGTTTATACCTACGTTATGCGAAAAGACTTTTTCCCCGACCTAATAATATTAAGGTAAGTGTTATGGGCACACATATTGCACAATTATTAAAATTATTATTACATTCATTACATACGTAAACACCGTTTATAGTTACTTAGAGTACATGTTACTTCATATATTTTACCAAACACTTTTTTCGCTCGTCGGAGCGTGACGCATCAAATCAACTTCCCTTTCCGACGTTGGTGAAACGAACATTGCGTAAATTACAGCCTGCTGAAATAATGGAATAATGTTTGTATGTACGTACAGGTGCCATTCAGTGAGTTCTATCATATTGCCGTAAATTTCTTCGCTACCAAGGTCGTTTCCACTTCCCACATATTTAGTTCATCTTGGTTGTCTATGATAAAAATGAATAATTTAGTTCTCTGCTCAATTTAGGGCTAAAAGTGCTTAACCGGGTTGATCGGTCGTTGGTTTTTCGAGTTATTCAGCACACACCGTTCTCCATTATAGCTATTATTCTATTAAAGGACATTTCATCTAGTCCCCAACGTAACTAAGAACCTAATGTAATAAATACTACTATTTGCACTATTAGTTTTGATATAAAACGACTTTATCGATGTTATCGACTTTTCGGTTGAAAGTTCTTTTGAGTGAAAACAAATCATACTTTTTGGTTTCGTTTTACGCGTTTTAAAACTTTCTGGTGACTTCTTGGCGGGAAAGTAAAGCGTCATGTCTGCAGTTATGTTTTATTTTCTAAAATTTGTGATATTTCTAACATTAATGTGTAATAACGGTGGATTATTAACCGTTAAGTGTTTGTGAATATACATGAGTGTTGGTAAATCCAACAAAGCAGTGCAACATCACTTTTCAAATTCTTTCAAGGAGTCCATGTGAGATCTCAGTATAGTCCCACATCTTTACTGAGGACTCAAGGGGCTTAGGAGAGGGTATCTCATTTATCATCTTTATCATCACTCATTTTCATTTACTATGAATTATAAATTATTAATATATCACGTACTAGATGTGCTAGACGCACAAAGCCATTATTTAAAAGAAAATAAAAAAACTTTCTGGTTTACTGGCAAAGTGGCCTTTGACATTTCTGGTAAGCAATAAAGATAGATAGAATAACTACATAGATAAGAAAAATAAAAATCTGCACTGCACGTTCTTCTTCTTCTTCGTCGTGCAGGCTTTTTCCGCAATCAGACGTCAATGCGTCCATTTTGCGTAGGAGGGTGAGAGCTGGATTACTCCAGCCATCCCAGTTCCTCCAGGAATCCTATCAGCGCCTTAACGTCGCTGAAGGCTTCCGGAAGGCTGCCTGGTGTCTTCAGGAACCTCGCCCGGCAATCGGCCACCACCCTGCATTCCAGCAAGACGTGTGCGGCTGTCTCCTCAGTCTCCATGCATGCTCTGCACAGAGGACTGTTTGTTATACCTATGTTAAAAAGATGTCTGTTAAAACTTCCATGACCCGTAAGTGCGCTTGTGACCAGGCGCATATGAGGTTTTTTAAGCTGCATCAAAATTTTGGAGAACCGTGGTTCGATCCGCGGTAGTGCGTGTCTAGCTTGCCTGCATTCCTCCAGGCCTGTCCAGAGAATATTGTGAAGGTACGAAGTATGTTCATTTATTCTGCTTTTAAGCCAATTTATGGGTAGTGGCAAGATTGGTTCCGGGCCATATGGCTTGATGTTCGACCCTCTTTTTGCCAAAATATCCGCAATGTCGTTACCTCTATTGCCACTATGTCCTTTAATCCACCTGAGGATTAGTTGATTGACATGCCCTACTTCGTTTAGAATTGTATGGCATTCTTTGACGAGGCAAGAATTTGTAATACTACGATTTAAAGCCTGTAAAACAGATTTGCTATCTGAGAGAATAAGAATACGTTTATCTGTTACCTTCCTGTCTGCTATTGCCTTAGCCGCGATGAGCACTCCCACGTTTTCCGCTTGGAAAACAGTATGGAGCTCACCGAGTGGCATCACAATGTTAATGTTTAGGTCGTCAGAGAAGACTCCCGAACCTGTACCTTTACTTGTCTTCGAACCGTCCGTGTAGATGATCAGAGACCTATGAAATTCTGCTGGGTCATCTATTTCCGAGAGTTGTATGTCGTATTTTTTATCATAGATGAAGGCGGGCTCAATTCTGTCGCACGGGGCTTCCACCATTTGTGTGTTGGCCCAGTCGTGTATTAGGTTCAGAAAATGTTGAGCTGCCGGATATCTTACTAGTTTGAGCTGTTGTAGTCTTAAAGCTGATTGAGCCGCTTCTTGTTGAACAAACAAGTGAAGAGGCGGAATGTTGAGCATGGCTTCCATGGCAGTGGTTGGCGTAGTTCTCATGCAGCCTGTAATTGCACAACATACCTGGCGTTGGAAACTTTGTAGTTTGTTGATACCAGTCGTTAGTTTCGTTCTGGGCCACCATACCAGTGATCCGTAACTTACCATAGGTCGGATTACAGTAGTGTAAAGCCATCTAATGATTTTTGGGGACAGTCCCCATTTTTTACCTATCATTCTGCGGCATTGCCATAGAACGATGCCTGCTGTTTTTAGTTTTTCCTCAATGTGGCTGTTCCAACTTAGTTTGCTGTCTATTCTGATCCCAAGGTACTTGACATCAGTTGAGATTGTTAGGGTAGTACCAAACAGAGTGGGGAGACGGAAATCCCCTAAGTTACGTTTGTTCGTGAACATGACCAGTTCCGTCTTACCTGGGTTTACGCTCAGGTCATGTTCTCTGCACCATCTTTCCACTAACCTGAGTGCAGTTTGCATTAGGTCACATGTGGTGCTTGTGAGTTGGCCTTTTTATGGCAAGAAAAATCCACATACACAGAACTGAATTACAAGCAAGCACAGCCACTCATGGAAACTCATATCAACATTATGAGTCCACTACTGCACATGGCCTCCCCAATAGATAATATTCTATTGGGGATATTTGCTTATAATCATCACGCTGGGCAGGCGGGATGGTGATCGCAGTTCAAGCCAGTACGCAGAATGACGCTGCTGCCTATCATCCGGTAGGATTTCTCTTCGTTGACTCTTACGACTCTCCTTGTGATGACAGGGGGTGGCACTATTCTAGGCCGGTACCACACGAAACTCATGGAAACTAGTATAAATAAAGTACATAGACATAGTTTACTGTGATATGAAATCTAATAAAAACTTGCTTAATGGTTACCTACTTAGTGACGTAAACAAAAGTCTACTTAAGACTGAGTAGGTAGTGTTTTGTTTACGTCATTTATACGCCAAAAGAAGCCGGCCGCGATTTCTTCTGCGTGACCTACAGGATTTTTTTTTTAATTGAGTTCCCGCGGGAATTTGGAAAGTAACTGGTAACTTCAGCTGTCTGTTGACGAAAGTCCTGTTGTGTTTTGTTATACCACGTTTTGTCTCCTGGTTCTAAGCGACCTAGCCACTAACATTCAGCGGTTTTGTAATTAACACGAATTTCGTTTATATATATCGATTTAAAGTTTGAGCTAAATCAACAAGAAGTTTTGATTGAACATTGAAAATAAATATTGGTTACAAATAAGTCTGTATAAAATTACCTTATCGGTTGACGTCAGTAATAAGTTGGACTTGTAGTTCGATTACCACACATTGACAATAAGCAAACTTATAAACAAACATAGACCCTACTATGAGACGAATTTTTTACTAGAAAAATACAACTCGCCCGCAGTGAACCGTAGACAAAACCGTAGGTCAGAACCTCTGACCTTTGGATCCACGGTCCACTTCTTTAACTACTAAGCTAACCGGTGAGTTAGAGCATATAGCATACTTAAAGTTAGTTGAGGTAATATCCCGCACCACCCCCCACCCCCCCGACTGGTCTCCACCTTGTCGTGGTGGGGGGGCTGAGTACCTCCCGGTGGGGCGCGGAGGGCGCCAGGGAAAAGTTAACACCCAGAGACCGACGACTCTGGGTGCCCTTAGTACTGACTACCGGGGGAGAAACTAAGAGGGACCTGTGGAGGGCGCAGCGGGCGGGCCAGGAGGGCCCGTCAAGAAGTTACCGACGTAAAACAAAAAAAAGGTAATACCCGCACCGTATATCTACTTGATAAGTGCAAAGAATTTCGACATCTTTATGAGGTGAATATGGTAAATATAGTTATTTATAGAATAAAGTAAACTAATAAAAAGCTTTAGCCACATTGTTGCAAACATTACAGTGGATAATAGGGGGTGGTAGCGATTGACATAAGTGGATTCAAATAGCTTCTTTGAACTCATAAACATGAAAGTATTTAAAATAATAGCATTTAATTGCGATTATATTGTTTATGAATTCTTGTATTATTGACGTTTGGCGCGGAAAAGTAGTTGATCATTTTGCGGTTATAATTTAACATTAAATGTATATACTGCATGTATCAGAATCAGAATGCTAAGAATGTACCTTTAGAGTAATTAAAAAGGTAATTTTCATATAATTATCAATTATTTATGACATTGATTATTATTGCTGCAATCATTAATATAATAGTTATTTTTCATTAATTTTTTTATTTGTATTAAGAAATGTTAGTAGTTAGATGTATGATTTACCTCAGGAACTAAAACTGAAACGCAATAGTCATAATGTAGTAATTATGTCAAGGAACCAAGTTTATCTCGGGCAGAAAAGTGTATATCCTGTCTGAAGACAAATGTAAAAGGTTAAGTTAATTCCCAGTTAGCATAGCTATATATCGTTCATTATTTATTCTAAGTTCGGGGCTATAGGCTCGCCATCTATTACGGTACCTCAGAGAAATAAGAACAAAAAAATTTGGCAAAGTGTATTTCTATTTAACTCTGCCTAGCTTACACTAGGAGTAGGCACTCCTTTGGGGAAACAGGCTTCATTGTACGTATGTATGTTCATTATTTTTTTAATCTAAGCGTCTTCGTGTATAGAAATATCTATAACGTGTTATCGTATGCCATTTGTAAGTTGCAAGCCGATGGCACGCTATGCATGTCCTCTGAAACAAGTGCGCATCACGCGATGTAACGGAACTGCCCCGACGCGTCCGCGAACGCACTTGACGTTTTTGTAGCTCTCTTTGCCAATGCTATAGTGAATAGAAATATGGTAGAATGTCTTCAAAGATTGAACAAGTTCACCGCTTGCTAAATGATATATTCCTTCCCAGCAGTTGTTTAAGGGATCCCCTTTACTATTAAAAAAAAACAAAATTCTAATTTACTTATTCAATTCTGCTTGGAGAAGACGTTGGCAAGAAACTCGGCGAGGTTCTGTCTCCCGCCAAGACACTAAGATAAATCGATTGAAACATTACTTTAGCAACCATAACTAACAAAGTAGCACTAAAAGGGTTCCCTGCCTCACATCCATCACAGTCAGGTGAGAACCTAATATGAAACAGTGCTGAATTTGTAATGTATAACATATGGAGGAGAGTAACTTACATATAAAGAAACACTACTTAAACCTTGGTGAAGCTAAATGCCTTAATCCATAGCACACACTGCTATTTAAGGAATTGGAACAAAACCGATAAAAACTGTTCCCAAAAATACTGGTCTCCATAGGATCAGAAGAGCCATCATAAAAACAAATTGATACATAGCCCTATATTATTTGTTATGGAAACTCCAATTAGCACTGCTCTGTGCTAATCACTCCGAGACGTCATAATCCAAGCAGTATCAACAAAAAACTTCAAACCCGAGTGTAGTATTGCGTAAAAGACTACAAGTATTCCGTAGTAGATTACCCTACTCTTTGGTGGCGGTCACCTGCTTATGACCACAGGTAAACTAACCTCTAGACGTCCCAAATGTCAATAAGTAAGACATGAAATCACTCAATGCTTAAGGAGCCCATGTCAACCTTACTTGCAAGTGGTGCACCTGCCCATCATCAGACGAGGCTCTGGCGAACGTAACGGTTCCCGATAAGCGGCATTATGCTTGCCATCTATTACGTGGGACCAACAATGTAATTGGCGAAATGTGGGCGTCTTATATGCCACTGTCTGTCCCTTTGGGGAAACAGGCGTAATTATATATATGTATGTACTATTATAAATTTTGGACTTAGAAATTTATCAACACGAGAGGAATACATACATCACCCAATTAAGGTTATTTTCTGCGGAGTTGGGCACCTCTGCTACGTACATCCATGTACAATGAAGTTTTCCTAGCATATGTTTCACTATGCCACCGCCCTTGATAAGTGTTTCACTTTCATACGAATCCGCCATGAAAGCGTTTATGAGCTGCGAACAATAGCCGCTTCAACCATTATCGCAACGATTCCCACAGATCAACGCATCAATGGTCATGTTAATATTCTTATACGTGTACGCTATTAAAATACTATTACGCAAGTACGTTACATGATTTGCTATAAATCACTACTCTGATAGTACTTATTTTTGCTAATACAATACTCAATTGAAAAAACACGTGTACATATGATGTAAAGTCGCCGTTAGATAATCATAACTTATTATAATTATTGTGTTTACTTATTGTTGCAAAACTAAAACTTGTCATCAAGCTTAATCTCTTCTCGCGAAACAAGGGGAGAGGAATTCATACTGTTGAAATATTTCAAGTCCTATTGGGCGCGATTTGGCTTTTAATCCTTAACGAGTATACCGCATAAAGTGACTACACGGATTACACGAAGAATTGATGTGTCTTCCGAAGCACGATATTCAATGCCACATCGAATGAGTGATTGTTTAATCACTCATCCGACTAGTACGATGACAACTAACCTCTATGAACTTTGCTTAGTTATGCGAACTAAAATCATTCATATTTATTTTCAAATTTTAAAGATCAAAGATTTTAGACAAAGACTTTCCAGATTTTTGAGTAGTTCAAGTCGAAAGTTCTCAGGAATTTTATTCGGAATAAACTTCATAACTCGAAAACTATAAAAAAATGCGGAACATAATATCGGGGTGATTCGGGAACCCCAAGTGAAATTGTTAATAAGCTTTTCGTTGAGTATCTCAATTCAACTTTTATAGATTTCATTGTTTCGGAAGTACGTGTCAAATCAAATCAAATCAAATACTTTTTATTTCATAAACTTAAATACGTCAAAATTATAAAAAAATAACAAAAACAAATAAAATATAATTATACTAAAATTTCGAAGCTTAGATTCACTTGCAACCAAACAATTTAAAAAAACCAAAAATATTTAAGTGTAAGTGAATCTAAGTGTGATAGTCAGTCAGGACAAATGACTAGCCACGTGTAGATTAGTTATACTAACTACTTAACTAGGCTTCAGCCGCATCACATTCGTGACCATCAAAGCGACAGTGAATTCACTTTCACGGTCGCAACACGGAAGAGCACGCTTACGCACACGGCTAATGCACGGTGCTTGCTTACTTTAGTTTTGTATTTTATGACAACTGAGGAAAGTACTGTATATCCGTGCTTAGCTCCATAGGTCCTGGGTTCGATTCCCACTCAAAATTAATTATGTGTGCATAAATATCACATTAGCAGCAGTCTCGAAACATGGTTTATTGCTCTTGCTTTAAGTGCTTGCCTTGTCTAGTACCGATCATAAAAGCTCTGTGTAGATGGCGCTATAAGCATGTCTTATAAAACACCAAATACCTCATAATATCTATAACAAATTTCAATATGATCCGATCGGTGGTTTTTCAGTTAGTCTGTCACGCTTTTCTTTTATTATTTCTAAATCTGAGTAGCACAGAAGATAGAAAATGGACAGATAAATTAGTATTGCCGAAAAGAGGCTTATAATTTCTGTGGTAATCTACGGCAAATACCGGTGGAGCGGCGGCGCTCTGATTATTATATAACACGGGCAGGACCCACCAGACGTTGTCGTGCATGATATTTCAAGCGATTAGGATGTGAAACAAAAATAATCAGTACAAACTATTTTAGATAGAGTATAAATCAATAACTTAAGTACCGACTGCAGCGCCATCTGCCGGGCGGATTTGTTACTCTAAACAAATCTAGCCAAGGAGCCACCCAAACGCATACAAAACAAAATTCAAATCGATCCAGCCGTTTAGGAAGTTAAGGACAAAACAGGTACTTAATTAAAAAGCCAAATGCTTGTAAATGTGGTTTGGTTTGAAGACATACCGCGGCGCTCTTAGCTTTCTGAGCGATTTGGTTGCCGTGCTGTGCATATTGCGCATAAATAAATAGGATGGTGTTCCAGGTGGGATCCCTTTCATTGGCATAATGTGTTTTGCTCTAAAATGGATTGGCATAATGAAATTGGCATAATTTATTTAACATAATATTAATTTGGCCGAATTTAGGTTTAGCATAATATGTACGGTGGCATAATTATTATTTAGCATAATGAAAAAAAAATGCATTTATGCATAATTTTTTTTGGCACAATTTTTTTATGCATAATGGAAAGTCGTATAACAGTATTTTATCATAATAGGTAATAGGCATAAATGAAAGAAAAAGTGTAACCAGTATTTCCTATATTATATAGAGTAAAAGTAGGTTTAGGTAAGCCGCTTTTTAATGACGAGCAATACGTAAAAAGTTACTGATGTGGGTCTATTAACATTTTTCTGCGTAAAACGATTATGCCTATTTTCGTTATGGTAAAACTCCATTATGCCTTTTTAAATTTATGGTTAATTATTTTATGCTTAATCATGTTTATGCTTATTGCATTTATGCTAAAAAATTTACCCCAAAAACTGTTGTGCTTATTAGAATTATGCGAAATTATAATTAGTAGTAATTACATTATGCTAACTTATTTCATGTTTATAACTTTTATGCTCCTTGACAGTGAACCGTTCCAGGTACGTGTGTACAGTTTTATAAGGTTCTACTGTATATGACACAATGTCCAAAACTGTTAAACATATCCGGATCCCTGGCCATTTAGCAAGTCTAAAAGCCGTTATAAATCTACATTAAAATTTTATTCTTCAGTTATTAAAATGTGCATATAAATTGCTGCTGGGGTCCAACTCAGCTTACTCAGGGTTAAGATAGTTTGAAGCGACAACAAACTTGGCTTAAAGATTTTCTCATAAAGTGTTAACAACTTGGATTAACGTTTGTATGCGTTCTACAGCACGGAAGCGTTTGATATCAATTGCCACACACACCAATCCAAAGACTAACCGGTGAACTCTGCAAAACTTCAGAGATCATTCCCGGCCACCATGAACCACGTAGACACGAATGCTTTTTAAACCTATATGCCGCTCTAAATAATAAATAAAAACCGCCTAACTAAGTCTATTTTTTGCAGTCCAACGTTCAAAGAATTATATTTTTTTCATATTGACAAGAGTATTCTACTCGGTCAAGGTTCTGAAGGTGCGACCGTATTAGAGTTAGCAAGGTATTGCTGACGGTCGGTCGGTTTGACTCATCACAGCCATTTAAGGGTGGCGGGAACTTGATAATAGGCTGTATGGTTAGGATTATGTTAGTGCCTTAATGCAAGTTATCATAGGAATAGTAGCATTTCTAGTAAGTGTAAGGCTGGCTTGCACAACAGTCACTAATCCTGTTTAATGCTAAATCTATTTAAAACATCCTTCTCATGAAGGACAGCACGATGAGTATGAACTCAAAAAAATTACAATGTCATTTTGAATCAAATGTAGCTTAATTCTTATTTAAAACTGTTGTGCAAGGCGCCCTAAATATTTACTTGCAAGTCCTTGTGCCTTAAAGCTATATCAGCAGAGGACCGTAGCCTGTAGCACTTTGGTTAGGCGTTCAGTCAAAGAACTACATATTTTGTATCTTAGAATTCTCCAATTTACTTACTACGAAAGTGAACCTAATTATAACAAAAAAGCTGTTAGTGTAGCAAATGTGATATGCACAGTTTTGTTCCGAATTGTTCAGCAGCCTTATTCCACTAACTTAGATGGTTGAGCACAGAGAAAAAAACCTCCTATGAGGCGATTGCTAAAAAAATTACACAGTCGTACCACAGATAATATAATACTATACTAGTGTCGTAAGAAAAGTTAAACATTATTCAACACAGTTTACAGTTGCGTTCTCTGCAGAAGTACGTTAAGGGTCTCAGATGATGATTATAAATTGCAATGTGCTAAACGTGCTTATTTCTAGTGTCCATAGGCTGCAGTGCCCACTTTCAATTAGGTGGGCTATAATCTTAAGCATGAATGTGAAGCACGTTCAGGTCGTTCTATTTGTTTATCGACCTACTTATTGCGATCGATTTTTCTGCATAATTTAGTTCTCGAGAAATATGTCACATGTTATAGAATCTAGTGTTTAATAACTAGAGAAAATATGGTGAAGACCTTCTAATAATTGCAATTTTGTTTGTTTATAATACTAGTTATACTTCTAAGAATATTATTGGTTCTAAAATTTCTACTAAAGCGTAAACAGTATCAAAGCTCAAAAGTAAGCTTAGTTTAGTACAAAATTAAGTTTAGTTTAGTAGTAAGTACAGTACCTCCGCGATATTAAGCAGTCGTAAATGATGTCCTTAGCTCGGTTAGGGTTGACCATTTGTGTTGAATATCAATAGCTGCTTTAGATGGCACGTTGAGCCTTTGGTCCCGGTTATTACTATAATATATGAGAGTCGTGATGTCAATTTAGAGGGTATATTGAACGATTTGAAAAATCTAGCATTAAGACATATTCTGCACTTGGCCCGCGCAGTGGAGATGACCTAAATCCTGCTCACCTTGTCAAGTGAGAGTAGACGATTCCAACAACGTTGAAGTAACATTTCTTAATAAACTAGTTTCCAATCGCTGCTTTTTTCCCGTGACCTTACATTAAAGACGACTATTCTAGAAAAAGTAGACTATTCAAAACTGTCAAGCCTAGTTCCAAATCCCTTTACCAAGTTCGTCGAAAATAAATCTTCTTTTTTGGTAAAAAAGGTAAACTATGACCTTGTTCAATGTTTCACCAATCTCTTTATCAAGTTCATCGAAGCAAAAGATTGTTTTGCATCCTTTTAAGTAAATAAATATTCTTGGTGATTTCACATAGCGTTATCCAGTCCCCACTAAGCAGAGCTTGTACTATGGGCAATAGACATCAGATAAACATATCTAGATCTATTTACATACAAAAACTATCACGCCTGTTTCTCCGAAGGGGTAGGCAGATGGGCTTAGTCGCAGAATGTCCAATTCTCAAAATGTCCAGAGTAAGCAAACATGTAAAAAATTACGAGAAGAAAAGACTGCACATTATAACTGATTTTTTTTTTCTTGAATATATATGAATAATCTTAACCAATAGGTTTTATTGGGATTCTTTTATTTTTTCTTACTCTGGACATTTTGAGAATTGGACAATTCTGCGACTAAACCGGCAGATGCATATTATACGCCCACACTTCGACAATGATATAGTTAGTCCCACGTAATGCCGCGCAGCGAGCCTATTGCCGCGCAGCGAGCCTATTGCCGCTTACCGGGAACTATGATGTGTTCACCAGAGCCTCGTCCTTTGTTGGTCGGCAGGTGCACCACTTGCAGGTGAGGTTGGCTTGGGTTCTTAGGTATTCCCCCCCGACTGGTCTCAACCTTGTCGTGGTGGGGGGGCTGAGTACCTCCCGGTAGGGCGCAGGAGGCGCTAGGGAAAAGGTAACACCCAAAGACCGACGACTCTGGGTGCCCTTAGTACTAACTACCGGGGGAGAAACTAAGAGGGACCTGTGGAGGGCGCAGCGGGCGGGCCAGGAGGGCCCGTCAAGCAGCGCCAGGAGGGTCTTAGGCAGTGGGGGCAGGGGGCCCCTTCGCTGTCTAACCTAAGACCCTCCGAGAAGTCGGCCACACACGCTATGGTCGCATAAGGAGGTAGGAGGGGCGCGTCCACTGCGCCTCTCTAAGGAGGTCCTCCCGGTTTTGGTCCGGGGGACGTTGGCCGCAGGCGGGGTGTCAGACGCTGCAACCCAGGTACTGGCCCCCGCCTTTTTCTCAACAAGCGGCGGGCGTCGTCGGAAGATTTTTAGTGGGTATTACTGCTGGCAGTCGCGTCTGCCGGTGGTGAGTCCCACACCCCCTTTCGGTCCCCCTTTGGCCGGAAGGTAGTGCGTAAACGCATTTTGTTACCGACGTAAAACAAAAAAAAAAAGGGTTCTTAGGTATTGATAGGAGCACTAATATGTTATAGATATAGAAATTATTCTTAACATGAAAATCAATAATCATTATATTAGGTCGGGGAAAAAGTCTTTTCGCATAACGTAGGTATAAACTTATTATAAAATTTTTTTGACTGTACTATTTGTGTCTGGCTGGTTTTGGTAACATTAAAAAGGTTCCATTATAAAGAAAAAAAAAAATAAAAAAAAGTTGTTTCCCGCTATTTTTCATTTGTTTTTCACTCCGTTAAAATGAGTGAATCTAATGAAGAAATTCGATACATTTTAAAATTTTATTATAAAAAAGGCAAAAATGCAGCTCAAGCAGTGAAAAAAATTTGTGATGTTTATGGACCTGATGCAGTGTCAGTAAGAGTAGCACAAATTTGGTTCAAACGTTTTCAGTCCGGAAATTTTGATGTTAAAGATGCACCTCGCTCTGGTCGCCCTGTTACGAATAAAATGGACGCCATTTTTGAAAGAGTGGAGCAAGATCGGCATATTAGTAGTTACGATGTAGCTGAAGAACTGGGAATTGACCACAAAACAGTTTTGACCCATTTGAAGAAAGCTGGTTATACAAAAAAGCTCGATATTTGGGTGCCACACGAGCTCACTCAAAGAAACTTAATGAACCGTGTACTCATTTGCGATTCATTATTGAGACGTAATGAAACCGAGCCGTTTTTGAAGAGATTGATAACTGGCGATGAAAAGTTGGCCAGGCTTCACAGACTGTGGCCAAACCTGGCCTAACACGAAATAAGGTGATGCTGTGTGTATGGTGGGATTGGAAGGGCATTGTTTATTATGAGCTTTTACCGCCCGGCAAAACCATCGATTCTGATCTTTACTGCCAGCAACTGATGAGATTAAAGGAAGCAGTCGAGAGAAAACGGCCAGAATTGATCAACAGGAAGGGTGTGGTCTTTCATCACGATAACGCTAGACCACACATCTTTAGCCACTCAGCAAAAATTAAGAGAGTTCGACTGGGAGGTCCTAGTGCATCCACCATATAGCCCTGACCTTGCGCCTTCAGATTTTCACCTGTTTCGGTCTCTGCAGAATTCTTTAGGTTCTGTAAGGTTGACCTCAAGAGAGGACTGCCAAAACTATTTGTCCCGTTTTTTTGATCAGAAGTCCCAAAGTTTCTACAGTAACGGGATAATGTCTCTGCCCACAAAATGGCAGAAAGTTATTCAACAAAACGGTACATATATATTGTAAATAAATGTAAATAAACTTTGAAAAAAATGTCTTGACTTTTCATACAAAAATACGAAAAGACTTTTTCCCCAACCTATTATTAATATATGTCCTGTGTAATAGAACCCTTCGGATAGATGAACGCATGAACGTGTGTAGGTCCCTATAGGTACTGTCCACTTACATATCCCTCAGTGAATTCTGTTCACTTGACAAAGTCTTTAGTAAGGTTTTTTGTTATGTACTTGTTTTAATGGAGTTTATTAATTACTAGCTTCCGCCCGCAGCTTTACCCTAGTGACCTTCAGTTTATTGAGTCCCATCGAGAAGCTGTGATGATTTAACGGCTCCATTGTTGGAATAAAAAGTAGCATTTGACACTCTCTATGGTACATTTATTATTTACTTGTCTATTGATTCTAGTTGTGTAGTCGTTAAAGCGAGATAAACCCACTTTTAATAGATATTAATAACAAATAGGCATGTGACAGATATATTTCAATAGAATACTCGCTGTTTTAAAAAATAAAATTTAGAGTCCTCTCCAAGGTTGTTACTATCTGTATATAAAATTTCATCAAGGTATGGCTTAAACAAAGTGGCGAAACAAGCAAACCACTTTCACAATTTTAATACTCTTAAGGAAGTATATCTTTTAATTCCCTAGTCTAAAAATAAATAATAATTCATCTTTGTACAACTTTGTACTTACTTAAATATATACCTTTAGTGTGATATTTAATATCCGTCTCCACAGAGAAGCAGCCTTTGTAAGGAGTAACAATTAACCAATTTGTCTAGTCTGCTTCTGCAATGTGCACTAAATACATTAACGACAAAATGATGTGAAGTTTAAACTACCATAGTTAAAGTGAAATGTTATTCTATATCCAACAGTGCGCGTCGATCGGATGAACTGATGAGAGATTGTTAATTAGTAGATCCTATTATATAAATATAGTAACATCATAATAAATAATAATTAATATTATCGAATAATTATTGAGTTCCAAGATAAGAACTAGTATTATGGATACTAAATAATGGATGAACATAAAAACATACTTTTTTTTTGTAAATGTAAACTATATAGGAAAACACCGAGACCAGAACAAATATTAATATCATAAGTTTACTTTACAATTTATTCATTTTTATGATCACCAACATAATAAACAGAAATGGCAACCTATGTGTTAATTGTAATAGCATTTAGCTCAATGTCATTACAGTTATTATTGGTGAAGACTGCATGCACTTACTAATAATTATTGAAATTTTTGAATCTTCCTTTTAGTAAACAATGCCTGTTTTAGAATACTAATACCCATTTTAAGTTTATTATGCGAACTTGTAGCATGAAGTCAAAGTACTATATTTATTGTACCTTTGTACTTCATTAGAATAGCATAATACAAATAATCCATGATCCAAAAATTTCGAAGAAAGGGCAGGCCAATAGTATGCTTAACCAACGACCGGAGTATGGAATGAATGAACACTTTATTGTACACTAAATATAAAAACTAATCAAATCACATAAACAAATGTATGGTACAATGAGCGGCCTTATTGCTAACAGCAATTTCTTCCAGGCAACCTTAAGATGGACAGGAAACACATAAAAAACAACAGAGTGTTCTTGCTTATTTACACATACATATTATAACATTATGGAAAGATTAATGAGCGTGAATGAAGCTAAAAGTGAGTGACAGGATCGTAGCAGGAGTTGCAGGAAGGAGGTTAAATAGCAAGTGTTGTGGGATTGTTCGAATGGGTTACCGCGGCCTCGGGACATAGCAGGCTCAAGAAGGAACATGGATGGTTTTTAGTTAGTTACAGTCTTATACACCCCTATCTCTCCACGCACAGCGGAAGGCTGTCAAAAAGATTGTAGGATGTGATCTCTGCCTACCTTAACGAGAATAAGGCGAGACAATTTGTAACAAAGTAGGTACTTCATTTGTGATGATACTGTGCACCTCACAACAGTTGTGTTACGCGGTGTTACACAATTCGTCGCGCAGTGACGTAAACCGCACTCTAATTTAATTTCCGCGTGGTTTAGTTTCTGTTAATTTAACAAAAAGAGCATACGATAGGTAGATGCAGTGCATTTAGAATGAAAATAAACTATTAACCTTCATTCATCGTTCATGAAAAGTATTGAATATATGAAAAGTAATAATTGAATATGAGTACACATTTGTGATTAATATGTAACATTATAAGTTAGACAGGTAAGAAAACAAACAAAAGAGTTTCTCGCCTAATTATTATAAACACTAGCTCCTGTAAACAGTAGTGCAAATAGACGTGCCCTTAGAAAAATATATAATGATAAATTTTGCCTAAACATATACTTTTTATGTACCTAGTTTTGCACATAAGCCAATTCAGATCCCAAAATTCAAAAATCAATTATGCTATAATATATAACTACATTAAATACATGGTACAGATAGACGGGCTCTTAAGAAATGGCATAGGACACTTTCCTGGTGTTATTTAAAATCCGATTTGGATCCCTGAATTCGTCACATTGAATATAGACTACATAAATGAAATGGCACGTACTAAAATATGAGGTACAAATAGGGCTATTTGAAAAGGATTTAGAATATTTTAAATCTAGTTTTAAACAGTTCACGAGGGTCACAAGAATAAAGACGCCGGCGGTCTTCAGTAACTTTTATTTACTTATCAAGGGCAAGAAGATGTCACGACGTCTATTCACTGCTAAATCGCCGCAAAGAGGTGCTAACACTTTAAAAGCATGATCAATGTCGTATGTACTAGTATGATTATCATCTTCAAGTAAAGACTGGTATTGCCGTGTGGTACCGGCCTAGAATAGTGCCAACCAAAAGTGTCGACGAAGAGAAATCCTACCGGATGATGGGCGGAAGCGTCATCCTGCGTACTAGCTGTAACTGCCATCAGCAACCCGCCTACCCATAGTGATGATTATTGGCTAACACTCCTAATGTAATGTAATCTATTGGAAAGGTTAATGTTCAACATTGGACTTAAGAAGGCTGATATGATAACTAGTATTACTTAAATAAAGAAATTCGAATTTTATCAGTTACATTGGTAACCGGGATCAACTACTCCGTGTCTTTCAAAATACGACATCTTTCTTGATGAAGTAACAAACGACACACAGACAGTCACCCATCCAATTACAATCTTTGTAAGCGCGGCTAAGCTTCGGTGATTGATTTTAAAGAGCCTCAAATGCTCTACGAGTGTAGAAACTTAATGAATAAGTCGCATGCATACTTAATGCAATCATGGCCATGTATTCCACTGGGGATGGGCTACTAACTATATAAAACTATAAGCAAAAGTTAACGCTTAGCGCCTGGAGAGGTAGAACGTGTCAAATAGTGAGAGGTGGATAGCTCTTCTCCCACATTGACACTGTATGAGACCCTATTTCCTTAGTCTCTTCCTAAGACATAAGATCTTTTTTTTCATTATTATCGTCGGTAAAAAAAATGCCGTTTACGCACTGTTTCTCAGCCAATGGGGGGACCGAGAGGGGAGTGTGGGGTTCACTGTGGCAGACGCGACCTCCGCAGTCCTACCCACTAAAAAACTTCCGACGACGCCCATGACCGCTGTTGAAAAAGGGGCGAGGGCCAGTGCTTGGATTTGTAGCTTCTAGCACCCCGCCCGCGGCCAACGTTCCCCGGATTAGAACCGGGGGGACCTCCTCAGAGAGGCGCAGTGTGTCGCGCCCCCCCTACCTTCTTGTGCGACCATAGCGTGTGTGGCCGACTTCTGGAAGGGTCCATGGTTAGACAGCAGGGGCCCCCTGCCCCCGCTGCCTAAGACCCTCCTGGCGCTGCTTGACTTTTGGGCATCATTTATTATCCTTAAAACGGTTCTAGTAAGTTAATCTTAAGATTGACCTATACTGTCATGGACATTTTTTTAGATCATTTTAATATAAATAATTCTTTCATACATATATTTTTGGTATCTTGAACCGTTTTCGCAGCGCACGCAACGGGAGCCCTCAAGGATGAATAATTTTTCCTCTTTTTTCCACAATTTCTTTTATTTCTTCGCTCTTAATAGTTGCAGCGTGATTTAATAAAGTCTAAAGCCTTTCTCGATAAATGGTCTATTAAACACAAAAATAATTTTTCAATTCGAACCAGTAGTTCCTGAGATTAGCGCGTTCAAACAAACAAACAAACTCTTCAGCTTTGTAATATTAGTATAGATTAATCTTTTCAGTCTTTTAAGTGAAATGTCGAATGACCTACAACACACACTATATTTAGAACCAGCACACAGTTGAACTCTCATTATTTATCAGTCATAATAAACGTAGGGATGATAAACGTCTACCTACTTCTGTCGACTATTAATCAAATTGACCAAGATAAGTGTGCAAAAACAAAGCAATATGGCGAAAGTGTAAATAGCAATAACAAATAAGTGTTACCGAATAAACAAAAACATATTATGTAATAAAAAAAAATCTTGTACAAAAATAATAAGAATTAAGCGACTGTTCGTAATATCAAAGTGAAATCATGATAATGAGCGTCCTTCAAACAAAACCCCGTCCCTAAAACAAAAAAGACCTATCGTAAATTTTTTGTTTGTTGTGGTTGAAACAGCTGGTCCAAATTTGATGGGATTTTTTACTGGCACTTAGATGATGTCATAAGAAATACTATTTAACTCAAAAAATAACTAAGTACCTGTAGGGTAGGCGGGCAGCAGCTTTTGTAAGGACGTAAAAAAACAAGTCAGAAAGAAAAGCACAAGTTGTGTACAAAAAAAAGTGTTGTTTTTAGTATGTTTTAATTGAAAATAAAAGAATGGTTTTATTAATTTTTTTTCTCTCACAGAACGACGGGTAGGGGAGTTGTATTCCAATAAACCGCGATTGAAATGCCGCCTGCCTGACAGTTTTAAAACAATTAAAATTTGGACTAATCAGTAAACTGGTAGGAAAGCAAACTGGTAAAAAATTACTATACGCTATTGTTGACGGTTGCGTTTACGTCGGAACTGCCAAGTTTAATAGAAGTCTTAATAATATAACAATAGAAGTGCGGCACCCAGTGCATAATTTGCCGTTTAGTCGCTCACGCACCGTGAAGCAGAAATTTTAGGTACATTGCCATTTGCGTTCGTTATATCTGACTCGTACGGCACTGCAAAAAATCAATGTATTAAGTTCAAGAATAACTTTTCGTCCGTAATGAAAGACAACGTCATTCTCGATCTCTTAGCTGTACAGCCGAGCACCAGTGGGTGTATAGCGATCCTACCAAGACCTAAGGAACCCAAGCCAACCTCACCTGCAAGTGGTGCACCTGTCGATCAATGGACGAAGCTCTGGCAAACACAACAGTGCCGGTAAGCGGCAGTAGGCTGGCCACCTATTACGTAGGACCAACTATATACCCATCGAGAAAACAGGCATGCATGTGTGTATTATTTAGATTTCTATGAGTTAAGCCCAGATTCAAAAAACGTATCTCGTATTAACAGTATCGATGTTTACGTGTAAAACTTATGTTATGATGCATTTTCTTAATGTCCTTTGTTATAACTAAAAATAGTTCTGCTGCATTATAAACAACTAAGTAAATTAATCCTTTAAGCTCAGATTGATGCCATTCATTAATATATTGGTTGTATGTTATTTTATTATTGGTTTATAAAAGGTACATTTCAAAGTTGAATTTAACGACGTTGTCTCATAAAGATTTCAGCGATTTTCTGTACACCGTAAAAAATATTAAAATAGCAATAAATAAATGAAAATATTCTCTTACAATCACACCAATCATTTAGTTCCAAGATAAGTAACATTAAGAACTTGTGTTATACATACCACTTAAATACAGTTTTTATTTTTTTTATTTTAAATACATACTTAATCTACATAGAAAAACTGTTCATGCACACAAAGATTTGTCCTGTGTGGGATTCGAACCCACGACCTCTGGAGTGAAGTGCAGGTATGCTGAATTCTTCATATTCATACGCGACTCGTCGGCTTGTTACGCTATTATTAACATAGTATAAGGATGGCCTTAAGTCAGTTAGACACTGAAAGTCCTACAACACCTTCAACCAAAACGCATAAGGTGAGAATGTCCATAACTAAATAATTAGTCTGTATTAACGTTCACATAGAGTATAATGATATAGTTTTTATCGATTTCCCTAGTGTTCGTGTTCCAATGACCACTGCAAGCGTGACTTAGGATCATTTTCAATCCGTTTCTTCGTAATAGAATGAGTTTTATAAGTCAAGTAACCATGAAATGTTTAACTTAATAGAGGATAAGAGGACTGTAGTACATTTCTACATATTTTTCCTGTTTATAAATAATTTCAGAGGCCATTGTGTTTCTTTGTACTTTCGTTTCCGTCTTTTTCTTTGATAATTATATCAATTATGAAAAATTAAATCGCAAGGGGTGAAATGGAAATTTAGAAGGAAACAGGCAAGGTTGTTAGGTGGGGTACACCTTTTGTATTTTTTTATAATTAATTTAATAACGTGTATTTTTTTATGTATTTGGGTGACTTGGCTATAATCACATATTTCGAATAAACTCGTAGATTTTTATACATATGGTACGCGTGCAGAAAGAATTCATAATAACAATTTTATGTGCTCTCATGTATCATATATGCGTAATTCAGTTTGGGAGTTTTTATTAATCAAACTTCATAAGATATACCTTTCCTTCAAGTGAATGTATGAGTCGAGTCGTTCCTTTGTAAAATAAATGAAACTCTACACTGCTATCCTGTAAATGTGTCTAATCCTTACTTAATTGAATACGCAATCAGCAAAACTAAAAAAAAAGTGTTTGTAGTAAGGTGAAGCGACGTCAGTAGGAATAAGTATGTATATATGTTGTACTAAGCAATATATTACAACAGCATAGCGATAAAGTTTTTACAAATCGTACTTAAAATAGCAACAGACTGAAACCGTTTTGGTAACAGCGGGGGTCGCGTAAGGAACTAATTATGCATTACTTATTCGGGCACTTTCTCACGCGATCCACCCCTTCACTTTAAGGTTGCTCCCTCACCGGGAGCATTCGCTTGTAATGTAACGTTACACATTTGAGGATGATTTAGTAAGGGACGAGAACCGAGCATTACAGTGCGCAACCTGTAATATTCTTATTCAACTTGTGAAATCAATGCGCGAAATTAACTGAACTAAATCTCAAAATTGAATCTGAAATTCGACAGTCGCCTGTCATGTAACATTTCAGATTTTTTGTCAGTTAGAGGGCAGTGTTGTAACGTAATTCTTTAAATTTAATCTAAAATGTTACATGCTTGTCAGTCGGTGTTGTAACGTAATGCTTAAAATCGAATCGGAATTGTTAAATTACAGGGGAATGCTCCTAGTGAGGCAGCACCGGCTGCCACCTCGAAAATGCTGGTTTGGTTATATACTCACTGAATTTCTTATATAGCTCAATGCGTGTATTTTAAGACTGGTTAAAAAAAGATTGCTTTGGCGATGGAGTAACTGCTAATCCCACTTGCGCCGTATTCTCTTTTGAATAACATAACAGATTCAATCGTTAAAATAATGTGCTTTCAATGTTTTTTTATAGATAATCGTTTCTTCGACCACATCTTTAGTAAAACGAGGTTATGTAGAACTGAAATAGTTAAAAATAGCATTCTCACTGTAGACTTCTTTATATAAGTAATTTGTCTTATAAAAAATAAAAATAAGTTATATAAGGGTTGCTCTCACGGATTGAGGAGAAAGGATTCAGTTCAGGTCATACTGCACCATGCGTGTTCACCTTTCACTACCATGCGTGTTCATGTCATGTGTTCATGTCAATCAATACTTCTTCTTCTTCTTCACCCGGTCTTATTCCCATTTTGATTGGGGTCGGCTCTCCTAATCGATTTTTTCCAAATTTTTCGATCCTGAGTCAACTGAGGGTCAATATTTAGGTCTTGCATGTCCTTATTTATGGTTTTAATCCATGTGATTCGGGGTTTTCCACGTCTTCTCGGCATCCTCTCAAGCTCGAGTATCGTCCTGGTCATATGATCCGCTGGCCTCCTCATGATGTGTCCATACCATCGCAGTCGTGCTTCTATTAGTTTTTCTTGGGTACGTGTAACTTTAAAAGTTCCTCTTATGTAACGGTTTGACACCATGTCCAGCAGTGTGACTCCAGCGGACCATCTGAGCATTTTCATTTCTGTAACGTGTAGTTTGTCGCTTTGTTTCTTTTTGAGCGGCCAGCATTTCGAGCCGTAAGTAATTGCGGGTCTTACGGCAGTTTTGTAGATTTTACCCTTGGTTGGTATGGGCATTCGAGCGTCACACAGAACTCCAGTGAGCTCTCTCCATTTTTGCCAACCTACATTTCTGCGATGTTCAATGTCTGCGTCGATGTTTCCGTCGTTGGATAAAACGCTGCCTAGGTATTTAAAGCTAGATATAGATTTTAGAGCTGTAGATTGAAGTTTGATTGTGTAAGGGGTGCTTGATTCGGCGAACTTGCGTGCATGTACTCCGTTTTATCTCTACTGATTTTGAATCCTGCCGTTTCCAGCGCCACTCGCCAATTTTCTAATGTACTTTGGAGAGCTACAGGATCAGAGTCGATAAGCACAACGTCGTCGGCATACAATATATTCCAGTGTGTAGGTTTCTGAACTTTGGATGTAAGGTAGTCCATTACCAGATTAAAAAGTAATGGGCTAAGGGCCGATCCCTGATGGACTCCTACTTCAACCTGGAACTCGTCACCCAAACCAGCTGGACACCGCACTCTGGTTGAGATGCCGCTGTACATGTCGATTAGAACTCGAATGTAATATTCGGGGACATGCTGGGACCTTAAAGCTTGCCATATCATGTCTAGGTCTAGGTATGCGGTCGAAAGCCTTTTCTAAATCAATGAACACCATATGGAGGTCTTTTTTCATATCCCTATAAGATTCCATTAAAATGCGAATGGTGTGGATGGCGTCCGTGGTTGATGTTCATGTTCATATCAATACGATATAAGTATATTGCTTTGAACATATGACTGCCTCGTAGTGTGTATGTTCGAACGGTTGCCTTGAAACATTGAGTTGGTTAGTTAAGATTTTTTATTAAAGTCCTACTACTGAGCACGGGCCTCAAAATCAAAAATCATTTATTCCAGTTTGGCCCAGTATAGTTCTTATGAATGTCATACTTATAAACTAACGCGCCCATTCGATGCTGGCGGGAGCTAGATCGCAAAAGAACGGGCAAGAAAACCGTCAAGGTTGGTTTTTGCGCCCGCCAGTTACAATATAAATAATTAATATAAATAATTAAACTTGTGTTCTGCAGTCATAAGATTGAAAAAGAAAAGAAGGCAAAACTCTTTTCAGCAATAACTACAAATAAACATAGTAAACGTGAGCAGACCAGTTCACGAGTATGACGCATGAACCAGCCGTCGTTTCGCTTAATCTTATTTTAGAGAACGTGGCAACCCGAAGCATGATGCCACCACCGCAGAAACATTTAAGTGAGCGTGGAATACTTACTCAAGCCACAGGATAAAAGGATTTTAACAAAAATAACCTCCTTAAAAGAACCAAGGTAAAAAGTATTCAGGTCATAGGTACCGCCACGCAAACTGTAAACAGATTGGCGGAGGCAACGTTTGGCGAAATGTTCCCAATAATGTCTTAACGACTACCACATACTCGTAGAGTTAAACTGGAACCAACGGCATAAAGTGTCTTCCGAAGAAGATATTAAATGCCACATACTGTCCAAGGCCTGACCCACTGTTACCTCTGTTTTATTGCGGTTATAGTCTTCGACCAGCTAGTATCTACGGAGCTACGAGCATTTCTTTGCCCGACTAGTCAGCTACAATCCTTCGGTTGGGGCTGTGACAGAGGAGGATTATAGCTTTCGCATATAATTAAATGGGATACGTTCTTTGCCAACGTGATGACATAAAAAGGTTGACTTGGCGTCGACTTTAAGCATATGCAAGTAGTACCCACAATAGTAAAGACATGCGGTCGATATCGCGTGAGTCGTGCAGGTCGCACGATTCGCTGTGTCGAGTGGTGTCGATTTGATTATAGGCATTATTTGTATGCGCATAAAGTCAGGCAACAAGGTTTGTAGAAAAAAAGGGAATTATTTTTATAATGTAGAAATAAGTATATACTTACACTTAAAACAAAGTAAGAGGCCATAAGTCTAGTATAATTCTAACAGCGGGACGCCATCGCGCCACACACATGTCTGTCAATTCATATAACCGTAGTCTCGTAGTATGATCAGAATCGTTCCACATGGAGTACTGGGTGGAAGATCGTGCTCAGTATATTAATGATAATTTTTGTGAAGCTTGCTTGTAGATTGACAAAAAAAAAATTCAGCTGTACATATTTTTTTTGCATATTTTAATTAGATTCAGATATTTAAATAGTAACGACATAACAATATATGTGTATAGGGATAATAATATAGGTGTATCTATGTATCTATCCTATTTATTTATTGGCAAAATGTGGGCGCATGATATGCCTCTGCCCAGCCGTTAAGAAAACAGGCGTGATATTAGATAGATATGTATGTAGGCATATAAATATATTGTAATTGTTATTGTTACTGTGTAAAAATTGTAAAATAGAGGAGGTTCCGTGATGATATGTGTACTATCATTTAGAATTTCGCTTATAAGATAGTTATAGTAATATGAACTACTAATAAACCACTATGTAGGCACAAAATAAACAAAGCAATTCTATCATTATAATTACGATTATTAAACAGTGCCATAGTCATTTTACATAAGCTACAAGATTACGTTCTTACCGTCTATATTTTCTTATGATTTGTCATTTTAAGTTTATTAGTTAAGTAATTAACAACAATCATTAAGATTAGAGATATAAATGCTGTAACCATGTGTGCAAGAAGACGTTACACAATATTCAAGTTAAAGTGCGCAAGCGACTTATTTTTTAACTAAATTATAAAAACATTAAATCTTTGCATTCCATTTTTAGTTTTAATATGTGATGTATTCGTGAAGACTTTTAGCTAATTTATTATGTGAATAAACAAAAATATACAATATAAATATTTCAAAAACAGGGAAGTATGAATTTAAAAAAAAAAAAAGCTAAAAATATAAATAAATTAAAGTTTATACTTTTTAACCTTTGACCAACATTAATATTACGTTAATTATTGTAATAAAAATTGTGCGAGGCCAGGTAGGCAAACTATCACCAAATTTAAGCAAAGTACACAGAGATCATTCCTTGGGTGGGTCACCGTTTTTAAGCTACTTGATATTGAACGCTTTCAGAAGCTTTATTATGCTGTTGGTCCCAGTTATTACTATATTTACTTATTTAGTACACACACAGAAACATACAAACAGAAAAACTGAGAGACTTTGGGTACAGGGCACAGCTTATACCAAAAATAAATATCTTCCAGCTGGCCCGCGAAAAAACTTAAGATTAAACTGGTTAGTATGTGCATTGAAATACAATAAATATAGGAAAAAAAATTATATAAAATTATACATTAGAAAAGAAAAAAAACTCTTCGGTAATTATTAAGCTAAGACAGAGGCTCTATTGAGGCTTGGGAAATTCTAAAAACCGGACGCCTGTCTATGTCAATCAATGCGTAATGAATCCGCCTGGTGGACTTTAACCTGAAGCCCAAGACCTCACCAAGATTGGTGAGAAATGACCTGAGTAACGCGTGAAATAGGTAAATTTGCTACCCACATAACCCACGGGCAACAGCTATATTCATTCATCATCATCATCACAGCCCATTAACGTCCCACTACTGAGCACGAGCCTCCTCACACATATCAAGGTGTGAGGGTATTGGGTCATACTCCACCACGTTGACCCAGTGCGGATTGGCGGAGGCAGGTGTATGGCGTCCTGCTGTTAGAATTTTTCAAGCCGCCCATTAGGCCTCTACCATGGCTTAACGACTTCCACATTTAGTGATAACCGGGACCAACGGCTGAACGTGCCTTTCGAAGCACGGAAGCGCTCGATATCAAATGCCACACAAACGGTCACCCATCCAAGGACTAACCTCTATAAACTCTGCTGTACTTTGGTGATCGTTTCCGACCACCGAGCACCGCAGAGCTACGAGCGCTTCATTCTCCTTCACATGAATTCTCCTTCACATGAAGTAAACTATACATTATGGTGTCTTTGTCCCACCAGTTGAAATGGCATTATGAAAAAACTTTTGCATACCTAACTAATTTTTACAATTTCAGACAATTATGCCCTTGTTTTACCGAAGGTGCGATATGACGAATTAATTGTGAGTAAACCAGTCAAAGTTTAACCAGAACAACATATATTCTGACACAGTGAAACCTTGCCATGACTCAACACAAACATACTTTGTTCTTCGGAACCGGTATTGACGAACTTGTGACATCATCACGGTATTTCGTATGCGTTACCGAACCGCATCACTGCGACTGTGGTCGATGGCATAAGGGCCAATACACACTACATGTATTTATGTGGTAGGTCTATATTATTCATTCGCTCGCGTGACCCACAAGTCTGATAACAAACAAAAACATAGTGGAAGTGTGGGTTCTATTTGTAAAAAAAAATTCAGGGTAGGATTAGTATTTGTAAATTATTTTTGCTGTGGACATTATAACTAGTAAACAGTTGACTGTTTCCTTTTAACTATATATTTTTTCGTACAACGTATTTTAAATAAAACATAAAAATTAAAATATATATGAGCATAAAATGTAGGTAATAATATTTTGTAGTTATTATTTTAATAAAAGAAAATAACGTAATAAAAAATCCTCTTACAATCACAACATTTATTTAGCTCCAAGATAAGTATCATTAAGAACTTGAGTTATGTAGACTTAAAGAAGGATAAACTTACTACCCCTCCGACTGGTCTCCACCTTGCCGTGGTGGGGGGGCTGAGTGCCTCTCGGTAGGGCGCAGGAGGCGCTAGGGAAAAGGTAACACCCAGAGATTGGCGACTCTGGGTGCCCTTAGTACTGACTACCGGGGGGAAACTAAGAGGGACCTGTGGAGGGCGCAGCGGGCGGGCCAGGAGGGCCCGTCAAGCAGTGCCAGGAGGGTCTTAGGCAGCGGGGGCAGGGGGCCCCTGCTGTCTAACCATGGACCCTTCCAGAAGTCGGCACACACGCTATGGTCGCAGGGGGAGGTAGGAGGGGCGCGTCCACTGCGCCTCTCTGAGGAGGTCCTCCCGGTTTGGTCCGGGGGACGTTGGCCGCAGGCGGGGTGTCAGAAGCTGCAACCCAGGTACTGGCCCCCGCCTCTTTCTCAACAAGCGGCGGGCGTCGTCGGAAGATTTTTAGTGGGTATTGCTGCTGGCGGTCGTGTCTGCCGGTGGTGAGTCCCACACCCCCTTTCGGTCCCCCTTTGGCCGGAAGGCAGTGCGTAAATGCATTTTGTTACCGACGTAAAACAAAAAAAAAAAAGGATAAACTTACTCCCCCCCCGACTGGTCTCCACCTTGTCGTGGTGGGGGGGCTGAGTACCTCTCGGTAGGGCGCAGGAGGCGCTAGGGAAAAGGTAACACCCAGAGATTGGCGACTCTGGGTGCCCTTAGTACTGACTACCGGGGGGAAACTAAGAGGGACCTGTGGAGGGCGCAGCGGGCGGGCCAGGAGGGCCCGTCAAGCAGTGCCAGGAGGGTCTTAGGCAGCGGGGGCAGGGGGCCCCTGCTGTCTAACCATGGACCCTTCCAGAAGTCGGCACACACGCTATGGTCGCACAGGGAGGTAGGAGGGGCGCGTCCATTGCGCCTCTCTGAGGAGGTCCTCCCGGTTTTGGTCCGGGGGACGTTGGCCGCAGGCGGGGTGTCAGAAGCTGCAACCCAGGTACTGACCCCGCCTCTTTCTCAACAAGCGGCGGGCGTCGTCGGAAGATTTTTAGTGGGTATTACTTGGCGGTCGTGTCTGCTGGTGGTGAGTCCCACACCCCCTTTCGGTCCCCCTTTGGCCGGGAGACAGTGCGTAAATGCATTTTGTTACCGACGTAAATCAAAAAAAAAAAGGATAAACTTGTTTAACTTTTTTCAAATTGTAAATACATACTTAATATACATAGGGCCCAGACCAGAACAAACATTCATATTCAGCGGAGTGACCTCCACTACTTAAGCTCTACTTAAGCTCTTAAAAACACAAAAAAATGTGTTATCTACATAAACTTCTTAAATAATGTTGCTGCCTTTTTGGAACCCCATGACCCCGTAGAAAGCTATGACACAACACGACGTCGTCAAACGTGAACCAAATTAAGGTTGAAAAATTCAAAGAAGTTGTTTGAAATATTGATTGTGCAATAACCATTTCCACTTGGCTGCCTCTTTATTATGTACGCCATCATCGGTCTATTACCTTGTTTACTCACATTTGAACAAATAAAAGTGTTTGATTTGATTGATTCAATTTGATCGTTACGCATCAATGTGTCTTCGCCTTTAGAGTAGCGATTGTGACCTCGGAACAAAACAATAAAGATTATTTATGCGCAAACTAAATCCTACATCTTATTATCACGTTTTTGGTGTCTACTAAACTTACAATGGGAAATGAATTCGTCACAAAGGACTTGGACGAGTAATTAAATAATGCATTGATCTGCGCGTTTGATTATTTTGCGAATTGCAATGCAAAAGGAATCTCGGTGTAAACAGATATATCATTAGTAATTTCTTTCTAGGTCTGAGGATCACGTTGAATGCAGGCCGCCTCCAACTGATCACATTGGAAGCTTATGGGGGAAGCCTGTGTTCAGTAGTGAACATCCTTGGTATTAATGATGATCTTTAGTGCACGCCATACAACAAAGTATTTACGGAAAAGAACAGAAGGCCCTGACAGTGATTATAGAATCAAAAGTGTCCTATGAATTAGTTTAGGGAATACACTAACTATTCGCGAACTGTCAGCGAATCCGCTCTGGGTCAGCGTGGTTCCCACCACCTATGTCTCCTATATGACCTAAATATCTTTGGGTTATGACACGAGACCTGTGCCCAGTAGTTAATCAACTGATGGTGAAGATGATTAGATAGCTACCAAAATTGTTGAACCTTCTTGTATGTAGAAGTATGTTAAAACATCCATCAATTCTTACAAACATTCTCGTTGATCTCTACAAGGATTTCGTATTTAATACATACATTATTAACACTTCATATCATTTACGTATCAATTTGAATTTTATTTCTAAGAAGTTGCTAGTGAATCAATACTAGTTTCTGAGATAAATGATTAAAACTTAATGAGTGAATAATGCCAATGGAATTCATGTGGCATCCAATACCAATATTAAATTACCTATTAGTCGTAATGATGGAAAAAATATAAATAGTGTCTTTATCATCGCTACTCCAATACACAGCGCTGTTACGCACAATATACTTTGCATATCAATAATAATAAACTCTTAACAAAACAATGTCTTTGGTATTTAAAACTGTATTCGTTTTTAAAATGCCTCCGTTTAACATTTTGGAAAGTGCATTAAGATTTGACGCTGCGTAATACTAGACATAGATTGATCTAGTTGTCTATGGCACAATAATAGATTTTCAAGAGATTCGGTGTGTAATTGAATCGGTCATTTCAAAAACTTATGAGTCACAAAATTATAATTTATCAGAAATCAATAAAAACTGTTTCATATACAAACAAATCAGCTTTGAAGGACTTTTTTGTTTAATTTGAGTGGTTAAAAAATTATTAAAATCTTACAGTTTCTTAATCGAAATAATGAAAAAAACCGTTCTTGAATTATGCTGTTTTAGCGAGAGATAGGTTTAGTGGTAAGTGATATAATTTAACCAAAAAAATCATATTTTTTAATGCTTATAATTGAGAATTACACTTAAAAATGTATGATTATACTTACATATTACATGTATTAATTTGTCATGTTTAAATATCTTTTTGGTACATAGTCATATTCCGACAGGGTCCACAAATGTACCAAATTGTAATATTCACCACCTTATAAAACCATTGTGGAACGCAATAAAGTATTAAGTATTGAGTATTCTCCATCATTCTCATCTGGATTATCTTCAACATTTGCAGTTGGCCAGCTAAAAATTTTGTTATAAAATGGCATATTATGCTCTTTCGGAATGCTATCTTGAACTTTTTTTAAATCGTCTATTTAATTTAATCGTTTATTTTTTATTGATGTGGACTTTTAAATCATAGGCTTTGACTTAAGTTGTTTTCATCCAGAACACGCATCTACCTTTCAGGAACCATTTTCTGTAAAAAAAAGCATGTTGGAAAAAAAATTGATTTCAGTGGTTTTAAAAAAGACCGATTCAATTCAAAGACAAGAACATAAACGTATAGTGGATTTAATAATCTAACAATATTTTTATTGATTTATTTTGAACCATGTAAACTTGCGTTTTGTATATCCCACTAATCCGAATAATTCAATTTCACTGAGGTCAATAGTTTCATTATTATCACATTATATAGTCTAAATTTTAATATAGTTATAATTACTATTTTTGAACAACAGAGTGTATAGGGTTCCTATCAAGTTCTCAAGAGCCCAAGTCAACCTCACCTGCAAGTGGTGCACCTGCCGATCAACAGACGAGGTTTTGGCGAACATACAAATTCCTGGTAAGCGGCAATAGGCTCGCCATCTATTACGTAGAACCACCAATATACTGGCGAAATGTGGGCATATAATATGCATCTGCCTACCCCTTCGGGGAAACAGACGTGATATTATGTGTATATGTATTCTTGAAAATCTCACATATCACATTTAGCCTTTAACTAAGCTGAAGACAACGGATAAACAGTTCCTTAAATACTATCTCATTAAATATGCATACTCATTACAGATAGCAACACCCACCCAGTTATTGAAACAATACCATCAATCATAAAGAAGAAAAAGTTGTAAAATAGGGCTCATTCAAACGGTTTACTGAAATAATTGCACAACATCGAGGTAGTATGAAACCTCATTGCCAAATGTTCGCGTGGTCGGTGGACCGTGCTCATTGCTTGAATTGGCCATAATTGTCCGTAAACAGCGTTACAACAAAAATGCATGTCAACAAACATTCATTATAGTCTAAAGAGAAAATGGACTGCTGTCATTAATACGTTTTATAACTGAGCTGCTGTCGTAGAATGTACGTAATAAGAGTATTTAACAAAATTTTTGTTAAACCTTAAAATACAATAACTTATTTCATTGTAATAAAACAGATTACTGACCTATTTTTACATAATTGGAGCGAAGTTTATACCTATGTCACATGGAAAAACTGTATCATTTTAAAACTAATACTCAGAAATAATTATAAAATAAAGGAAGACCGCACTTCAGATGTAGAAAGCATAAAAACCTTTTTATTTAGTACCGGTTATTGAGGCTAAAAGCTACTTTATGTATAAATATTACATGATTATTAACAATCTCATTATCTCAGCGTGCAACATTAACGTCCCACTACTGAGCAAAAGCTTCCTCTCACATACCAAGGTGCGCTAGTGTCGGGTATCATAAGATAGGTAATAAAAAGGAGTATCAAAGGCGTCGGTCGTGGCAGAAAAGAAATACTCTCGTCTCGTCTGAGAAAAGAACAACCCTCCACTGCTTAATGGTTGAATCGACGTAGTCACGAGCAAACTGCAAGCGGGCTCGCCGATTCGCTGCAGTCAGATTTGGACCTGTAGCAGCTGTGGCTAACATAGCTTTACGACTACCACAATTAAGCGATAGCCGGAACCAACAGCTTAACGTGCCTTCCGAAGCACAAAAGCGCTCGATATCAAATGCCTCACAAACGGTCACCCATCCAAGGAATGACCTCTGTAAACTCTGCGTTACAACGGTGATAATTTCCGACCACCGAGCATCGCGGAGCACGAGCGCTTAATAATCTATCAATGTAAAATTCTGGTGTTACTATGTAAAGTTCAGAAATCGGTCAGCTTTTTATATCGAGCGCTTACATGCTTCGAAAGACACGTTAAGAGGTTCGTTCCGATTATCGCAATATTTGGTAGATGTTAATATCATTACAACATTATGTTATGTAAGAGGCCTAATTGGGCGGCTAAACTGAAGAAATGCTATAAAATAACAATTTAGGTTGAAACAGTAGTGATTTATTTTATAACTACAATTGTAAATACATACAGAGTTTCAAACTAGACATGAATAATATATACATATATAAATTCACGCCTGATCCCCCGAAGGGGTAGGCAGAGCCATATTATACGCCCACACTTCGCCAATTAAATTATCACTCCCACGTATGAGGTGGCGAGCCTATTGTCGCTTGCCGCAGTCTGTTAAGTTGGCCAGAGCCACCTCTGTTTATTAGCAGGTACACCACTTGCAGGTGAGGTTGGCTTGGGCTTCTAAGATGTTAGTAGCATATACGCCCAAATTCCAAGTCATTTTATATAATTATGTAGATAATAAATGACTTGGAAAACTTAGTTTAGTGGAATAATACCTACATGGTAGAATTATGAGATTATTATCATTATCATATTAGACTTTAAAACTAATACTTTTAGAGCCCCGTAGACGCAAATAATTGAAAATATAGATTTAGTCGTAAAATATAAAATTCAAACTGAAGTTATGACTTTAGTGGTCTGACTTTGGTTAGACAAAAACTATGCTATTGTTTTAAATAAATTCTTCATTTTATTATTGTTCTTCTTTAAAACTGTCATAATTTGGACTTCCCCATATACAACTGTCATTTCTAAATCGCTTACGCAGATGTCATGATTGACATAAATATTTATCAAGTCATGCTTAGTATTATACAGGTAGTCACTCCAATATGAATATTTTGGTTTCTTTATATTCATTAAATAAATATTTTGACAGCTTTTTTAAGCGTGGAAAGAAGTTCTGACATGTTTAACCATACCATAGTACAACCGTAGTAGAAGACTATGCGAAATATGAGACAGATGTTGTCGTATAAAATATCCCTTTACAATTTACAGCGCTATCTCGTACTAGCCACAAACTAAGTAGAGCTCATACTATAAGTAATAGACAATAAATGAAAGAAAAAGAAGAAAAAAGAAACAATATATTTATTAACAAAAACACAAAACAACACAAAAATAAATAAAAGAACAGCATGCACGTAATATAAACATAGTTTATTTGTACGTAATGTCTCTGCCTCAGTTATCGCTGCTATTACGCTACAGCAGCGCTGGTTTTCCGGCAGAGCTAATCCGGCAGATTTAATCAACATACTTATTACTTTTCTAATTACATATTTATAATACATTGCAAACACCCTGATAAAGACTTAAATTAAAGATGTATGTTTATGTATATAAATATTTGTCCTGTGTGGGAAGCTCATCCGCGAACTTTGAAGCGAAGAATGTGTATACCGACCGCACGTAGTTGTATAAAGTATTTCAAACAAATTAAAGTAGATAAATAACTTATTATGTTTTTTAACTACGGTCTAGTTAGTTATAATAGCTTTTATTGTCGGTTGACCTCTGCATTCAGACCTTATATAATCCAAGTATGTAAATTTTTAGTATAAATAAAAATATAATGCCAGTGAGTGGTGCACCTGCCGATCAATAGACTAGTCTCTGGCAAATATTACAGTTCCCAGTTATCGGCCTACCCGTTACGTGTGACTATAAATAATAGGTTGGGGAAAAAGTCTTTTCGTATTTTTGTATGAAAAGTCAAGACATTTTTTTCAAAGTTTATTTACATTTATTTACAATATATATGTACCGTTTTGTTGAATAACTTTCTGCCATTTTGTGGGCAGAGACATTATCCCGTTACTGTAGAAACTTTGGGACTTCTGATCAAAAAAACGGGACAAATAGTTTTGGCAGTCCTCTCTTGAGGTCAACCTTACAGAACCTAAAGAATTCTGCAGAGACCGAAACAGGTGAAAATCTGAAGGCGCAAGGTCAGGGCTATATGGTGGATGCACTAGGACCTCCCAGTCGAACTCTCTTAATTTTTGCTGAGTGGCTAAAGATGTGTGTGGTCTAGCGTTATCGTGATGAAAGACCACACCCTTCCTGTTGATCAATTCTGGCCGTTTTCTCTCGACTGCTTCCTTTAATCTCATCAGTTGCTGGCAGTAAAGATCAGAATCGATGGTTTTGCCGGGCGGTAAAAGCTCATAATAAACAATGCCCTTCCAATCCCACCATACACACAGCATCACCTTATTTCGTGTTAGGCCAGGTTTGGCCACAGTACCCCTCCGACTGGTCTCCACCTTGTCGTGGTGGGGGGGCTGAGTACCTCCCGGTAGGGCGCAGGAGGCGCAAGGGAAAAGGTAACACCCAGAGATTGGCGACTCTGGGTGCCCTTAGTACTGACTACCGGGGGGGAAACTAAGAGGGACCTGTGAAGGGCGCAGCGGGCGGGTCGGGAGGGCCCGTCAAGCAGCGCCGGGAGGGTCTTAGGCAGCGGGGCAGGGGGCCCCTGCTGTCTAACCATGAACCCTCCGAGAAGTCGGCCACACACGCTATGGTCGCACAGGGAGGTAGGAGGGGCGCGTCCACTGCGTCTCTCTGAGGAGGTCCTCCCGGTTTTGGTCCGGGGGACGTTGGCCGCGGGCGGGGTGTCAGAGCTGCAACCCAGGTACTGGCGCCCCGCCTCTTTCTCAACAATCGGCGGGCGTCGTCGAAAGATTTTTAGTGGGTATTACTGCTGGCGGTCGTGTCTGCCGTTGGTGAGTCCCACACACCTCTCTCGGTCCCCCTTTGGCCGGGAGACAGTGCGTAAATGCATTTTGTTACCGACGTAAATCAAAAAAAAAAAAAAAAGGTTTGGCCACAGTCTGTGAAGCCTGGCCAACTTTCGACCACGACCTTTTTCGCACGTTCTTGTCGTACGTGATCCACTTTTCATCGCCAGTTATCAATCTCTTCAAAAACGGCTCGGTTTCATTACGTCTCAATAATGAATCGCAAATGGGTACACGGTTCATTAAGTTTCTTTGAGTGAGCTCGTGTGGCACCCAAATATCGAGCTTTTTTGTATAACCAGCTTTCTTCAAATGGGTCAAAACTGTTTTGTGGTCAATTCCCAGTTCTTCAGCTACATCGTAACTACTAATATGCCGATCTTGCTCCACTCTTTCAAAAATGGCGTCCATTTTATTCGTAACAGGGCGACCAGAGCGAGGTGCATCTTTAACATCAAAATTTCCGGACTGAAAACGTTTGAACCAAATTTGTGCTACTCTTACTGACACTGCATCAGGTCGATAAACATCACAAATTTTTTTCACTGCTTGAGTTGCATTTTTGCCTTTTTTATAATAAAATTTTAAAATGTATCGAATTTCTTCATTAGATTCACTCATTTTTACGGAGAGAAAAACAAATGAAAAATAGCGGGAAACAACTTTTTTTTTTTTTTTTTCTTTTCTTTATAATGGAACCTTTTTAATGTTACCAAAACCAGCCAGACACAAATAGTACAGTCAAAAAAATTTTATAATAAGTTTATACCTACGTTATGCGAAAAGACTTTTTCCCCGACCTAATATTATTGGCGAAATGTGAGCGCATAATATCCCCTTGCCTACCCTCTCGGAAAAATAAGCGTGATAGTATTGAGTTTAACTATGGTTTCTATAACTAAAGCGCAAAAAATATCACCACCATTAAAAAAGTTTTCTGAGTTTGGAAGCAATTGATCACATCAATACCCTAGAAGCAATAAAATGGAATAGCCAGCGAGGAACAATATTCTGTTGGCCACCTGGCAGGGTCATCCGCTGACAAGCAACTAAGCCAAGCTTAGTCACCAAGTGGGTATATTTTTAATGGATATTTCGCTGTTAAAGCGGGTACAGACTTACGAAATGTAAAATGCAATGTAACACGCAATTAAAAAAAATTATCATGCAATGTAGCAGAATTCCCATTGTGTGGAACTCAGTTCATGTTACATTGCTGGTTACGCTGCAGCAGTCTGTACCCGCCTTTGGGCGGCGAGCGACAAATATCCGCGCCTTATTTTCGGGTGGTGTAGGATGCATTATTGTCTAACTTTACTTATCAATCAATTTTACACGACACGTTTAATATGTTATTTTAATATAATAATTTAAAATACCTTATTATTAAAAAAAAAGAATGGAGATTATTTCGGAGGTATTGTGCCGCAAAATTATGCCGAATCACTGTTGCTAACCAACTAATTCAAAAAAATATTATTGCTAAAATTTAGAGTTGGCTGGTTTGCGAATAAAGGTTTCATTCTGTATTTTGTTACTTTGTCAACCAGATATAATATTTTTTTTATTTATACAGCCTTATAAAGTCCACTGCTGAACATTAGCCTCCCCAATCTATTACATTCTTTTGGGGATACTTGCCCATAACCACCACCCTGGGCAGGCGGATTGGTAATTGCTGTTTGTGCTATACGCAGGATGACGCTGCTGCCCATCATCCGGTAGGATTTCTCTTTGTCGACTCCTACGACCTGTCTAACGAATTTATAAAATTAATTGTAGTTTGTTAGGTAGTTATTGGTTGTACTAAGGTACTATAATACGATCTTCTTGTGTACTATTATCCGTCCAACCGCATCCGCGACAATTATTACGGTCACAAAAACAACAATAGTTGACATTGAGAAAGACAATGGTATTGGTTTTCATACCTTCATGAAGGCCAAATGGAATACCAGAAGTATTTATAAATATTGTGAATCCTTCGATAAATAATTACTAAATCGTGGAAAAACTCTCCATATTTTTTCAATTGAAATAGATTATTTATATACAAACACTTTTGTCTTTATTATAATCGCTTTTTTATTAATTAATTTAGCTATAAATAATATAAAAAATATATACACAAAGAAATTCTTATGTAGGTACGCAGGTGAATTTATTTATTTTCAACAAACAGGTACACGTATATAACTTTGGTAAAAAGGTCTTCTTCTGGCAGTCATGTCTAGTGGTATAAGCCACCTTACTTAGCAGGCTAATTTCCAGTAAGTAAAAAGTATAATTCCTGCCCCTGAGGGTCTGGGTTTTAAGTAAGTTCTAAGTTTCAGGTTATACTTCAACAAAGCCACAATAGGGATGGAAAAAAGTGGGTAAGGACTAAGATTCTTTGAATCTGCGATTTTGATTGCGATAGAGCCTTAGTGTAAATATGAACATACAGCGTAACAGCGTCATAAAAAGGCAGCTTATGGAGAAAATCGCAGTTGAATCGTTTTGTCTGACAGAGGGACTCTGTACCAAATGTGCTCAGTCCAATTATGACCACGAATATACATATCATAGATGTGTCATAGCTTTTTTAGCTGTCACTGCGGTGGTGGCTACATGCGTCAGGTCCACACCATCCCTAAAATGTGGTCAAGTGTTTAGAAGTGTTATGTTTTAGTGTTGTATTGTAATTTAAAATAGTAATATTTATTAATGTACATAATTGTTATTTATTTGTAACAACTAGCATGCCGGTGTGTTTGATGCACTGCTCTGTACGCGGACATGTACAACGACATGTAAATAAATAAGCAAAATGGTGACTGATTCGTGTGTCATGTTCGTGATCGCCAGCGAGACTGGTCTACTTAAAGTGACTTAAACTTCTATGTTACTTTAAATTTGTACGTTTGAAGTTTCAAGAATAGTTTTGGTAACTATGAAGCACAACTTTTTAGTATTATTGTTGTATTTAATGTAATTTGATATTATATTGATTGTAATTTTTGTTAAAATAATTGGATTCCAATTTAAAATATATTTATTGTAATTTTTATGTCGTATTGCATGTAATTTTGATTGTAATGTAGAATTTGGACATAATATTTGTTATCATCTAATGATGTTTTTGCAATTTTATAACATTAAAGAACTTAATGTACAATATAAGGCAAATATGAGGACTATGAGGACATAATCCCCCAGTCCATTATCGTCCCACGACCCTATGTGAGAGGTATTCCGGTCATACTTACCCACACGGACCCAGTGCGGATTGGCGGAGCCAGGTGTATGTCGCCCACTCAATGACCGATCATGATTCATTCATTCACTCGTGCGTCACATAATAGCAAATAGTTTTAATAATATCGGCAGAACAAAGCATGTCAAGTTTCTCCAATTCTTGTCTACTCAACGCTCGCAACGAACGCTGTAAATAGGCGCGTTAGTTTTGAACTTGTTTAAACTGTTTTGACTGTTGAATCATACTCTTATTATCAGACACATACATACTAAGACTATTTAAGATTTAATTATAGAAAAAGGTCTTTACAAATACTAATACGAATAGACTATTCTAGAGTGTGGTAGACGTCTTTTCACGAATACTCAAATGTATACATGGAGTACGCAGCTAGTAAACACAAACCTTCACGGAACAGGAGGAAGAATAATAATTTGTCGTGTGTTAATTATTATTTTGAATATAAATTCTCGAAACGCTTGAACAAAGAAAATTAGCTCTTGTTAACTGATGTTAGAACACAATTAGTCATATCCAAGTGATGTCGTGCAAGCATGTTATGTTAGTTTCCTTCCACTTGTTAGCAAATTCATGACAGAATCAATAAAAGTGGGCTATTAATAAATCGATAGAAATTAATTTTTCACTTTATATCGTACGATGGGTTAGATATTCGAAGTACTCAACAGTTGAATATTTTCTTATAACAAATGTCAAAGTTCTATGACATGTACACACAGACTGTGGTCTGGTCAAGTCATTCTTTAACAATGAAATTCGGTATATTATGTCTACAGACTATTAGATTTTCTATAGACCAGACCGTTTTATACAAAATTTTACAACCAACTAATGTAATCACTGTAGCCAGCACTTTCAAGGTAATCGCTTGGCTATTTGACATACAACTTTGTAAATTTCTGTGAAACTTAATATTCTAGTAAATTCTGACAAAACTACAAAACTTTTTCTAGAGTAAAAGAAAGAACTTAGTAATTTTGCACATAATTATTACTTAATAATCGTCATCATCTTAACTTATCAAGGCCCTAATACTGGGCATCGATCTCCTGTCACAAATGAAGGTGCGCCGGATTTTCAGTTTCCTCTCACAAGCTAAGGTATGAGGGCTTTTGGGTATACTACATCAAGTGAACCCAGTGCGGATTGGCGCAAGCAAATGTGTGACATCCTGCTTTCAGAAACTTTTGAGCCGCCCAATATAGGTCTTATCTAATATGACCAAACGGTTACCACATGCAGTGACAGCCTTGATCTTATACCACGCTTCTGAACTTCAGAGATAGCTTAATACATATATAACTAACAAGTACATAGGTATATAACAGAATAGTACATAGGTACGTTAATAGTGATAAATTAATCATCAATTAATTTAAAGCCAATGTTTACATTAACTACATTGTATTTTTTTTATTTATAGATAAGTACTGACGATTTTATCATTAATTATTTATTTATTACACATCTATTGGCAAAAGCAATAAAAATTCTATAATTCACGGAGCCAACTACTATTAGCAGTTATCTTTATGTCTCCCTCTAACGTGTTCAATTGTTTTTATTACTCAGGGAAATTGGTAACAAAGACTAATTAATAAACGCTAATTAAAATCATTATTATATGAGAGTCTATGATAATGATGTTCTCGACGTAGCAGGCCGGATTGAGTCAATGATTACAAAGAGCTAAAGGCAATGACATTGGCAAAACAAAAACAATGGCGACCTTCATGCTTGGAGGGACGTCACCTGACCGGACTATCGCTTCCATTATCTATTTAAAAGTTCAATTAATTGGTTTAATGTACTATACTGGTATATTTCTAAGGGGATTCAAACAAAGTACTTATTTAGAGCGGCGATAGCCCAGTGCCGAGACCCCTTGCCTTTAAATTCAGAGGGTCTCGGGATCAAACCCTGGTGTCGCACCTATAACTTTTTGAAGTTATGTGCGTAATTATCGCTTGCTCCGTGCCTCGGAAAGCACGTTAAGCCGTTGGTCCCGGCTGTCATGAATATCTATGACAGTCGTTATTAGGAAGTCAGTGCCTTCTAACAGACTGACAGCTGGTTTGGCCATAGAATGATGTCTGGGTTGTGGAGGTCAGACGGCAGTCGCTCCACGTAATAACTGAAATTCAGTAAAATCTGGTTGAACCAGTGAGCAGACCCTGGAGGGCAACCGAGACAATGCTATGATATGATGACTTATCTAGCATATTTGTAAGAAGATTCATCGAATAAACTACTTATATATAAAATATTAATGCTTATAGATAAAAAAGTACAGAGTGTATAGGGCTCCTACCAAGATATGAGGAGCCCAAACTAACCTCACCTGCAAGTGGTGCACCTGCCGATCAACGGACGAGGCTCTGGCGAACACATTCCCGGTAAGCGGCAATAGGCTCGCCACCAATTACGTGGGAGCAACAATATAATTCACGAAATGTGGGCACATAATATGCCTCTGCCTACCCCTTCGGGGAAACAGGCGTGAATGTATGTATGTAAATAAAAAGAACCAAAGAAGAACTTATTATACTATTGACTGGTTTTCTTGATAATTATAACAATTATTATACACATACATATATGCTAATATAATAAAATAGTAATAGATGATCACGATAATACAAATGGAATCCATCTATAAAGTTATAGTATTAGAATTATATGTTAAGTGTATTGAAGTCCTGCTGTCAAGGTCGACTTACATCACAATACGAACATATTTTCTACAACATCAAATAAATTAATATTAAAATGTCGTACCGTTTATATTGCTACGTGTGTTGTGGACAAGGTTCTACTGATAAATAGTCTTTCTGTAGAATAACTAATATTTCCGCGTCTATATTGAGGACTGCTTTGATTAGATTTTGTAGTAATTTGTACAATTAATAAATTTGAATTTAAAAGGGTCCTACCAACATCCAAGGACCCCAAGCCAACCTCACCTGCCGATTAACGGACGAGGCTCTGGAGAACATAAAAGTTCCCGGTAAGCGGCAATAGGTTCGCCACCTAATACGTGGGACGAACAATAAGTTATGGTAATTGGGCCAGACCCGTGTAACTAATACAAATAAATAAATAAAAATAAATAAATACAATGGGCGAAATGTGGGCGTATATTATGCCTATGCCTATCCCTTCGGGTAAACAGGCGTGATTGTATGTATGTTTGAATGTATACGCAGTTATCTCAAAACAGATTTGTGTCAACAATGGAAGTAAAGTAAGGAAAGGCAAAATATTTTACAACTTAAATAGCATATCAAGAGGTACGGAATACCAAGACGCCTATTTCCAGTTGCAGTTCAGAGAGATCTAAATTTTTAAATACAATTACACCAATTATTTATTACCAAAATAAATATCATTAAGAACTTGTGTTTTGGATACTAAAACATACATAAATACAATTTTACTTTGTTAATATATACTTAATATACATACCAGACCAGAACAAATATTCATGTTCACGCAAAGATTTGTCCTGTGTGGACAACGAACCCACGACCTTAGGAGCGGAGTGCGGGTATACTTGCCACCACGCCATTAGCGTTTAAGTAAGGTTCCACTCTGATACGGTATTGTCCAATGAGCGTGTGATGAATCATTGTGCACGTTTATTATATACAATAGTTCTTGTACATCTGTTTATGTATGACATTTTACCCTTGTATATCAAATAAATAATTTAATTTGAACAAATTGGCAAGGCCTTTTAAAGGGATATATTTTGACTAAACTGTAAAGTTTGTAAAGTTAAAATTGTAGAGTTCGAAGCCTGGCTCTACATTCGATTTGATAACTTTTCAAACATTGACATTATGGTTTCATTACAACATTTTAATGTTTTAGTTGATATTGTATGACTCTTCAGGAACCCTTGTAGCAAGTATAGTGTATCCACAACAGTTACGGAGACAGAGAAACCTTGACTGCTCACGACACCGCACAGCAATAAATCATTATTCTTTTTTTTATTTTCCACTTTTCTGTTTGTTAAAAAACACCTGGTTCAACATATATAATACTTACGCATAGAAATTCTTTATATTGCTTTGAGAGGAGCTAGTAACTGTGACATTCCTACCAATCTTTAATAAATCTATATGTGACTTCATATTAATAATAAGTAACTTAATATTACAAATAATATTTTCGCTTAGTACAAATAAAAAGTCATATTTTTTAAAGAATTGCTTTTAAATTTGCCTTCGGTAATTATAGATTCTTCTTAATAAATAATAATAATAAATAGGGTGTACTTTTCTTGATAGATCATATTTTGATAAATATTATAAATATATTGTCATTGTTAAATAGTTTGTCATGGAAAATTATTGTGACTTCTTATTATGACTTGTGCTTGTGACTCATCCGTTTTGTACGCAAAACGTTATAGGTGGGTCACGCGGGTATCTGTCAACTTAAATGACAGAAGCCAATGAAATATCCCAATTTTACTGAATACCTAAATATATTATAATGAGCATCTTGTAGGTTTTGAGGTGCAGATTTTTTGGACAGCGTTCGGAAATCTTCGGGATAAATAATGTGTGTTACCAGTGATGCCTTATGAATCCGAAACATGGTCTCTTACTATGGGACTTGTAAGGAAGTTCCAACTTGGAGATTTCACTACCAGATCAAACCAGAAATGAAGAGAACCGTAGAAAAAACTAATATCACCAATAGTAGTAATTCCCGCGCTACTATAATTTCCCGAAACATCGAGAAACTATTCAACACGACACGTGTTTCGCCCTTACACAGGGCATCTTCGGCAGAGCCTCATTACAACGATGTCTTCACGACTAACGCTGAAACGAGAATCGGTAACGGCTGAATCAATAAATTATTTAATAGCTCTAAGAATCAGCATACTGAAGTGGCAGTGTGTGGGGCAATTGACAGCCTTTGGAGGGAAAGTTCTGGAATGGAGACTCTTTGATAGGAAAGCGTGTGACGTTCACCTGCAAGATGGACGGATGACCTGGCGCGCGCAAGATCACGTTGGACGCAGGCCGACTGAAAACGGCCACATTGGAAGCTGATGGGGAGGCCTATGTTCAGCAGTTTACATCTTATGGCTAATGATGAGGACTTAGGTACTAGTGACATCTGTCAGTGTAACATTTTTATTCTTATAAATAATGGCTTCGTGCGTTTAGCACATTTAGCCAGTGTCAAGTAAGAGATATATTAATAAATGAGAATGAGTGGTAAATGTAAATAATAAATGGTAAACGAGATGCCCTTCCCCTAATCCCCTTGAGTCCTCAGTAAAGATGTGGGACTATACTGAGATCTCACATGGACTTCTTGAGAGAATTCGAAAAGTTATGATGCTCTGTTTTGTTTCATTTACCAACACTCATGGACGTTCACAAACACTTAACGGTAAATAATCCACCGTTATTACACATTAATATTCGAAATATCACAAATTTTAGAGAATAAAACAAATCTGCAGACATGACGCTTCACTTTCCCGCCAAGAAGTCGTTCAGCAGTTTACGTCTTTTGGCTAATGACGAGGACTTAGGCACTAGTGACATTTGTCACTCTAACATTTTATATATGGAAATTGTTGACAGGTTCCTTTTTATTCCTTTAACATCGTAACTTGTAGGCCTTGTACCCATCTTCTTTATTTAACGTATGTCCGTGGCGTACTTTAGTCATTTCCTGATTTTTCATGTATAAAATGATAAATGACGACAATGATGAATGACTCAGTATTTTAATTATAGAACATCTCACACAGCCATCTAGTCCCAATTTAAGCAGAGTTTTTTATGAGTACTAAACTTTTATTTACCATCTATGTAATGGCGCGAGGCAACGAATACACACTCAAAAATCTATTTCTGTTTTATAATTATAACTACTTTCATTGACCACTCACTGTTACTTTCTACGCTATCCCCAAAATGTCAACGGCTCAATATAGGTACAGTCAGCGTCCAGATACTTGGTAGCATCCAAAGCGCCATATATGGCATGCGTGCTTAATGAAACATAGACCCATTGACAGATAGGTCATAATAAAATGACGTTCATATACAGTCTTTATTGACATCTCATCAATGTTAATCAAACTTTGAAAACACAAGTAGAAATCATGATTAATTATGCGTCAACAAGTATGATAAGTCTTCTTAACAAGATCTTCTTTCTGTTTTGGGTAAAGTCAGTATTCAATTAAGCATACCATATAATATAGGAACACGCGTTAAAGCTCTGAAATATTGACGATCCTTGTGCGTGCTTTGGATGTTACCAACTATATAACGCTGACTGTACAACGATAGGTAGTAAAAAGTAAAACCATCCGTGCACAAAAACAAACCGGCTCACGTTTGACAGGTGACAAGTAATCGATCGATAATTAGACATTACCATTATCGAGTACATAGATTATATTATAAAAAAAAATATATTATACATTGCGGTTTTAGAACCACTTTGTTAGGAGAAAAGTTATTATTTTACTAGCGGCCGCCCGCGACTTCATCCGTGTGAGCTACATATAAGAGGAAGTTTTCTCTTGAATATCTCGACGTATTAAAAAAAACCGCATCAAAACCCGTTTCGTAGTTTTCAAAATCTGGCCATATGGATTACCGAAACTGTGCCTTACACAAGAATGCATGTGTGTGTATTATTTCATATATTGTTTTAGATTTGCCAAGGCGGCGGGAATCCGGTGCAGGCGACTCTAGATCGATCAACGTGATATTCGATTGGAAATATATTCAGTCTTAGACTTCTTGTGGGATATGTAATTAATATGACATTTATAAACTTATTTATATTTTAGTTGTAAAATTTGAAAAAGTAAATCATCTTAGGTTATGTAAAATTTTTATTAAGGGAGTTACATCTGCCAACAAACTGTTGTACAGTTTGGTTGACGTAGAATACTATGTAATCATTGTTAAGAAAACTAAATAAATACTTTTTTATTTTTTTTCATTTGTTTTATACCATTCATGATGATAATTGACATGAATTTGTCATCATGTAGATAATGTTATTGATATTTAAATTTATGTTTTATTCATGTAAGTAATGCAGTATTTTCTTAGCGTGTCGACGCAAGATTAAATGGTCTCTTTCATTTATCTGCCTGCATGATACTATGAACACAGCTAAGGTCCTCCTACCTGCAAATCAAAGGACAAACAGTTCTCTGCCTGAAATATAAATTATTTTCGGAACGAATAAAAAATCTGTTCTCTTCTTTTTACGGGATGATTTTAAATCGCGGTGTTACCACGAAAAACATAAAATGTTACATACCTTTAACAATTACTCTTAGTAAATGATTATTTGGTGTATGGGGTGAATGAGGTTCCTACCGAGATCTGAGGAGCCCAAACTAACCTTACCAGCAAGTGGTGCACCTGCCAAATAACGGACAAAGCTCTGACGAGCAAAAATGTTTCCGGTAAACAGATATAGGCACCTATTACGTGGGACCAATACAGTTGGCGAAATGGGGGCACATAAAATGCCTCTGCCTACCTCTTCAGGGAAACAGGCGTGATTTTAATTATATATTAATCTAATAGTGAAGTTTCAATAAAGTGAATTCATATCTTCTACATACAAATCACCTACCTTGCAGGATACTTTGTCATATTATAACTTATTTAAAACATTTTGGGATTAATAAAATGTTAGGGTAACAAAAACCATGTTTAACGGTCCTGTTTATTCCTGAAGTTTTAATTTCCACCCGACAGAAAGAAAAATAACAAATTAAAAAGTAGAGAGATTATTACTTACTTACTTACTTGAGATAACGGTTAAGTTTTATACATTTAATGCTATTAAAATATCTAAGTGGATATTAAAATATATTATTCTCAACAAAGGTCAGTTGAAACGAGAGGTGTTGATATCTACCACGTTGTTGGCAACTGAACAAGATGTTAGTTAAGTATTCGCTCACAAACCGTTTGTAGTCAGAATAACGATGTTTTATGATATTATGAGAATGTTTTCAATATTCCCAAACATATGCATCATGCTGAAATATGAAAGTTTACACTAAACGGTGATTTAAATGGCATTGTTCCTAATGTGAAATGGGTTTGCAAAATGTAAATTATCATTCATTGTTTTGAAATAGTAAAAAAACAGACGATTTTTATTTGCGTAAAGTCGTTGATTAGGCATGGACTTGGTGTTGAAAAACAAAAATTTAATAATAATTGTGTACAAATTGTTTTCATACGAAAAAATTGTCTTTTATGGAGATAAGTAAGTAAAGTATCTATAAATAATAAATAAATAAATATTCTTTTACAATCACACCAATCATTTAGTTCCAAGATAAGTATCATTAAGAACTAAAAATAATAAAAATCTAATTATTGATTAAATATTTATTTATTAATTTAGACAACATTGTGTTTTCCTTTCGAAATAAGGGGTGTAATAGGAAATAAAATAATAAATAAATAAATATTTCTGACACTTACACCAATTATTTAGTTCCAAGATATTATCATTAAGAACTTGTGTTATGGATACTAAATAACGGATAAACATACATACATAACTACTTTTTTTTTGTAAATATATACTTAATATACATAGAAAAACACCCAGACCAGAACAAATATTCATATTTATAGACACAAATAATTATCCTGTGTGGGAATCGAACCCACGACCTCAGGAGTGGAGTGCGGATATACTCGCCACCACGCAATATCGGTCGTCGCAAAATATATTTGTTAGTATAGTTGCAACCCCAATAAATTCTACCACCCCATGTCTTGAAGGTACCGCAGAAGGCGACTAAGGAAATGCGATCTTGTCTAGTGCCAATGTTGGCGAATGGCTAGCCACTTCTCTCCGTTTGACACTTATCATCTAGATATCTCTGTCGAAATATAAAAACATATAAGCAAGTGTCTTTGTAACAATTCCCGAATCGAGAAACTATTTAACACGAAACGTGTTTCGCCCTTACACAGGGCATCTTCAGGTAAGATAGGAGTCTCAGAACAACGATGTCTTCACGACCAACGCTGAAAGGGGAGAAAAGAACGAATTTCTGAATGAATACAGAGATATTTTTAATCCATAACTTGCTTCATCCATTGTAGGATTTCCGCAAAGTAACGCTTAAATCAATAAATTATAAAAACAGATTTGAAATAGTTGTAGTCAGGTTTCAGTTACATGTATGTAGAATTAGAATAAAAAAATATAAACTATCTTCATGCGAAGTTTTATTTCAAACGGTTAAGCCGATTTTTCGTGGTTAAAGGAAAATGTGGCGGCGATCGCAGCCTGTCTGTTGGCTGTTCGATGAAGAACCAATTCCCATGGAATTAATACTTTGTCGATATGCCACTTACGTGAACCCATTCGTAACATAAGCGCTTCCGAAACTGTACCTATATTCGTTTTTTTAGGTTTACTCAGTTCTACTTCAATAAGCATTTTCCTAAAACGTAATCGAATACTGATGACTAAAATTTAAGCTAATAGTTAATACGATCTATAAATCGTTTTTTTAATGTGAGTTTTACTAGTGGTTTTTAATACTCATATTTTTAAATAAAATATGTTAATGATTTCTGTACATATTAATGGGGTACTATGATGTTATTGCGTAAACAACACACATACATGCGATTTTTTTGAAAGGCATATAAAATTTTTAGTTAACGCATTACAAGCTAATAATGCTTGTTATGTGTACAATAAAAGAGCATTATTTTCGCTTATTAAGGTTCTAGTGGTAAGTTCCCATATAATGTATACTTTACTACAAGAATATGTAAAACTTAATGGGCAAACTATTAATTTATATGTTTTTTTTCCTTTTTTTTTGGAAATAAGTTAATAAAGAAACGATTATTCAACGACAAAATGAGCGAAATCAAGGCACACGATTAAAAAATTTAGAGAGGGATTTTGATTTCTACCTAACGATATGGCTTAGAGGTTTATTATATCCCTTCTTTGGTTTAAAGATCGTAGTTTAGTTTCTCGAACACAGGACAAATATTTATGTCTATAAATATGAATATTTGTTCTGATCTGGGTGTTTTTCTATGTATATTAAGTATGTATTTACAAAAAAAAAGTATTGATGTATGTATGTTTATCCGTTATTTAGTATCCATAACACAAGTTCTTAATGATACTATCAGGACTATACAGGACAATTATTTGTGTACATGAACATGAATATATCTTTTCGTCTAAGTGTTTTCAATTTTTTTTTAGGAAGTATGTATTTACAATAAGTAAAAGACTATTCATGTAGGTTTCTGCATCACCGTTGCTTATCAAAGCACTGCTTGGTTTGGTTATTTGGCGATATTATAGATTAATGTAATTATTAATTTACTAAGAATGAATAGTTATGAACAAAATGTTAGTCTAGTGATATATCTTTGTCCTTGCTTATACGAGAGTACTAATCGAATCTTCTACAAGTGTCTATAAGCAAACAGTTAAGTAGCTTAGCATACACGGTCTAATGGGGTGTGAAAACAAGACTTTACGATAAACACGTTTATTTCATAATCATACAGTCACGTCCAATCTCAATCATACAATTTTATGTAGTCACAAATTCGTTTTTAAATATATAATTTTCGTCTTAAAAATAACTTATATATTAAATGATATTTTTTTCGGTTGATTTTTATATTTTTCTCACGACATAGATAAAACAATAAAGTAGATGGTGACATGTTACTTTTTCCAATTTGGGATCACAAACATTACAGGTATTACAAACAATAACAAGTGTAATATTTCGGCGACCGCCTTCATCACGGATGCACTGGAATCTCTCTCAAAACAAACGTACATTGTGAAAATTCCGATTATATTTATCAGCTTTTATTCGATTATATTTATAAGTTTTTACTTTTTGCATCATTAACCCTTTAACAAGCATAGCAGGTTGAAAATTTTCCATGGTTCATGGCCCTATAAAGGGCTTCACGATCAAGGCTTCTACCTTGATCGTGAAGCGTTTTAAGGGTTAATAACTCAATTAATCAATTGAGAGAGGTTTTATGAATTGATCATAATGGCACAGACTTTATGTTATTATTGCGTGAAATTAAAACATATTTTTTGTTATTAACATTGCAATTTACATTGTTAGGGTTACCTCTATATTATTGATTTTTAATTAATTGTTAGAACTCTTTTAAATATTTAGCAGATGCACCTTCGTCTCATGTTGGAATGTGTATTGTTAGGCAAGGCGCGGCGTTTGCAGCCTCGACCTTTAACGTGTGCCGGGGAGTCAAGAGGCTCATCTTCGAGCGATTCGATATAACTACTTGATTTATCGTAAATTATTAATTTTTATAATATTATTAAACGATAAGAAAAAAACACATTATAATCGCTTATATCCACTTAAACCTCTTAGACAAAATATACAAAGCTATCTACATGCGCATATCACTGGGAGGACCTAGAGGTCAAGGTAACTCAATATTTGGTAATGTTACGCGTCAGTCCAAGCGTTTAAGTTATGAACACTGATTTTCTTGGTCAGGGCCGCGACCGGACCGAGAAATCTGGCTAGGACTAGGCCAGTAAGTGGGCCATCGCCAGAAGCAGCAGTGAGGCTCCCAGAGTCGGCGCTGTCGCCGCCCCGGGGACACCAGGTCTCTTCAGATCGTCGGCGAACACATAGCTCTTCGTCCCTGTGTGGCTCTTTAAAATTCTGTAATTAACCTCATTCACTGATACTTGGTTCTTGACGAAATTGTACAACCTATTTACGACCGCGTAAACATTGCCTTTGTCATCAAAAGTGAACCGATCCACCCACTGTATGTAGGCTGTATCGCGAGCAATCGTACGTTGGCCAACGTGAAAATCGACTGTGGTATTCCATTCCGCAATAGTCGAATTGCCTACTAGACCGAAGAACAGGAGGCCAGTGGAATCCATCTTCATTCCGTCAGTCTGCGAGGCCTTAGTGCCGACGTCCACGACATAAGGGCGAAGCGCGCCGTCAGTGCTTCCGATTGATTCATTTCTCAGAACAGAAGCATTTATCGCGTACAAGTGGAAACTTGACAGAGGGCAATAGTAAATAGTTCTATCCACATTATTGTCTGCAGTGAAAAATTGTGGACCAAGGGCAATTCCGTCGACATTTACTGGTAGGTTTACACTAGTTCCATTGATGCGGAAAGATGAAGCTTCAAGTACTGCTGTCATCGATTTCCTGTCTCGAACTTTCCATGACTTCTTGTCTCTTCTTCTAAATACAATAATTCCAGGGTCTACAGCACTGTTGTCCGTAATATAAGCATAATCACCATCGCGGTTGTCGACGACGATGTCGTTCAAGTATGTGGTGGTCGGATCTAAAATACCCGGCGGGAATGGGATACGTTCCATTTCATTTTTCCCAGATTTGAGATCGATTAACACTAACGAAGGCGGGCACTTGGAGCTCGGAGTTTGAGTTAGGGTTCCGACGCGTCCGTTATCCAGGATCCACATCATACCGTTTCTGTCGATTTCAATATTCTGCACGAACTGTAGGGCGGAGCAGTTCCCGAGCTTGTTGTCTTCCCAGCTAGGGAACGGTTTCAACTTGGGCGACGTGTCTGTTTGCTGCACAGGAATCGTGGCAAGAGTCGCCGGAACCCCGTCGAGCATTCTCGGCAGGGTCAGGAATAGGTTTTCGCCGTAGTAGTTTATGCCAGAAATTAGGACGTTTTGTGGTATGTATCGGTTCGTATTCAGGTAGCCGTCGCGTTCTGTGGGTGAGGGCCATTCGAAGTCGATGACGTTCCATTCGTAGATAACCCGAAACTGTTCCCGCCTGGTGATGGGGTGCGTGGGTTGAGGTTCGTTCTGCGCGGCCGCGACGGCGGCTAGGACGAGCACGAGCACGGGCGCGAGCATTGTGTTGCGTGCGGCGCGGACGACGCGTTCTGGCGGACTGTCGCTGGAGCACCTCACCAGTGCCGCCGACACTGCCGGCTGTGCTGCGATGCTACGCGCGTGACCACAACACTACGTCACTACTGCAAGATATTTAAACAATTGTACTCTAAAAATTACCGGAATGACCCGTCCAATATGTTATTATTCATTAAATCCATACAGTATAGGTAGAGTCGCTCGTTATAAAGATTAGCATATTGTGCAGACGTTTCGCAAGGGTATAGGAAGGTCACAAATCTCACCCTAAGCCAGACTGAGGGGTCGTCGTCGTCGGAGCAATTTATATCTTTTGTGTTGTACCTAACTGTTAATATGTTAGTATTTGCAAGGGTCGAAAAGTAATAATGCAATTAAAAAAATTATTACGTTTGGAGTTTCAAATTGTATAAAGAACTTATTATTATATTTACTTGTTTCTTTTGTTTTGATACTTCGTGTTTTTAAGAAATGCGACAGAAATAATTAATATATGTGGCCTGCTAGCTCGACCGCGCGACCTAATATGGTTTAATAAGGTAATAAATAACTAATCAGTTTAGTATTTTAAGATATTATTATTATTTTATATATTTCTACAACATCCGATTATATTCCTTATGTTAAAAAACCATACACGACAGAGGGTCATTTAATGATTAACTTGTGTGTTCATCGTAGCACTCTTAGCTCCCAACCAGCTGAGCTTATGTTGATGAATTTTGGGTTATTTAATTGTTAAAGGTCAATCATTAAAAATAAACAGGAAGGACATGATTACATTTGATGCAACTGTTTGTCGACATTATCAATTTTTATATTCTTACACGTGCCAAATGAATGATGTTTTTTTGTTTTAAGTTTTTCTTTTAATGTACTAAATAAATAAATAGCCTTGTCAAGATTCTTCTTAACTAAACAACTTCACAAACATCTATTTGGCCGTGAATATAATACGTAGATATTTAGAATTTTAATGATATAAATAAAATTTAATGCCTAAATCATCTCGAGTTGAATAATCTACTCGATCCTTTATGTACTATTTTTAAACACTGTTATTCTATACACACGCAATACTGTATTAACATTAAATAATGCTGAAGCTAAGCAAAATTACTGGACACGATTAATAACTGATGATTCTGGGTAAAAAGAGAATTTCAGATACATAAAAGAATAGATCGAAAAATTAAACGTTAAGTACTAATGACATATAAACATAATATCATGCCTGTTTCCTCAAAGGAGTAGGCAGAGGCACATTACTCGCCCACACTTCGCCAATTAAATAGTTGGTCCCACTTAATAGGTGGCGGGCCGCTTACCGAAAACTGATATGTTCGACAAAGCCTAGTCCGTTGATCGGCAGGTCCACCACTTGCAGGTGAGGTTAGTTTGGGCTTCTTAGGTCTTGGTACGATCCCTATACACCCTTATTTTGTTATATTGTGATTCATCATAATGACCACATCCTGCCTGACGGAATGTCTTTGCATAGCCTCGTAAAAAGATATGGAACTGTGAACTGTAAGAGAGAAACACATGCGCCGGAACATAATTCAAAAACCATAAGACTTAGTAAGACATATACTTTTTGAACGTATACGTATGTTAGTACGTAGGTAGGTAGGTACTACGTACGTAGTTCAAAAGAACGAATTAGCATTTTTTTGGTTTAAGTGCTGACAGTCTGTGCAGTGTGAGAGCGATAAATGGGCCCGCATTCCACTCACCATGAAGTTAAAGTCTAAATAATCATAAAGCTTCCCAAAACTTTTACGGGAAAAACGTGTACGTTTAAGCAGTTGGTCAAGAAGTATTACCTTTTATTTATAATACTGAATATTATTCTATCTTAGCATTTCACTGATAGATACTTTAAGTACACCTTTTTCCAGTCACTTTTCAAGGGCCGCTGGGCAACTCGTGCAATAATTGTGTTATTTTCCATTGTATGCTATTGTGTACCAAATAAGTAAATGACGCGTCTATGCGTTGCGGGCTTGTTCTAGAAGAATCGGGAAAACAACTCGAGAGGGACTAGATTATACAAACATCTTGTAAATCTCGTTATCGCATTTAATAGCAAAAAAATATCGACTCTTGCATTAAAATAATCTTAACCGTCATTTTAGCTATATGACGTCCTCTGCTGAACATAGGCCTAATTGAGAGTAATATTAATGACAAAATTATTATGACAGTATATTTTTATTATAGTACAGGGTGGCACTCAAGCAAGCGACCCACCTGATAGAAAGGGTATAAACACCAGCAGCAACCCCAGACTCTTTTAACATCGTATCACGCCCATTTGAAGAGCCCTATGCTATTAATAGTAAAAAGAGACTTTTTACTAAGCAGTCTCTCAATCTTTGCGAGCTTTAGTCGACTACAAAACAATACCAATTCAGTTACCCATTTGGTTAAGAACTTGTACTCTATGCGCATCCATAAATCTTTTGATACGTTTATAACTTCTACAATAATTAATTCAACCCCAATAGGGTTACATCAATCTGTTCTTATGAGTTTAGCAAAATTAAATGATATGTACAAAACCGCGATATTCTATTTTTGTTATAAGCACACATTCTAAAGTATGATTTTATTTATAATATTAATAGTAATAATACATGTTTAAGATAACATTAAATGCTAGTGACATCTGTTGGAGCAGATGAAAGTTATCGCAACTCATATGAAAAATTCCATTGCTGCCTCCTTCATCTTTGTATCTTGGAAATTTACTAGAAAAACTGCAAATGCTGAAAACCTTGCACATTTATGATTGAATATGACTGTGTCTTCATTGACTTAAGTAAATAAAAACCTGATCAAATTGCACTTAAATTATATGACTCTACTTTTTATTTCCTTCGCTCCACCTGTCGAACTACGTAGGAACTAATTGTAAACCAATTATTATATGAGTACATCATGTGACTCTATATATTATTCTTTTCGCTCTATCTGTATCCTTAAGCGGTGGGAACTAATTTTTTTATAGTACGATTATTAGTAAATGGCACTGAGGACATGTAGAGTCAACATGTCCTCACTGCCATCTGTCTGATCACGTGAGAGTTATATCTGCCGTCCGAAACATTGCATTTAGTATCATATTACTGGCTGAAGCTGTAGATGTCGCTAGTCAACAATACTTATTTAAAATAGTGTTTTATTGTTGTTTATGGCATATCTATTTTTTATGTAACCAATTAACTGTTTACTAATAAAGTTGCTTAATTTTAATGATATTATTAGTGCAGATTAGACAAATTATATAACGTATATTTTTGTTACTAAATTATATTTTATTCATACTTTCAAACGTTCATTCATCTCCCGTATGGTCTAGTGGCTAGGATACCTGGCTTTCACCCAGGAGGCTCGGGTTCGATTCCCGGTACGGGAAATATACTTTTGATGCTTTATTATATATTTATTTATGTATGTATTTCGTTTTGTTTAGTTTACTAACTACACTTGCAATAACGATCTCAATAAATAATAATCTAGAGACTCGAGATATTTCCATTCACTTATTGTTTCGCGACATATTTTGTTTTGTTTTATACGTTATAACGATATATGTACAGCTGGTAATTTTTGCAAAACGTGGTTCTGTGGTGTTGATTTTTTATGCATTACTTTTCTGGTTTATTTTAAGCATAATGTGTATACAACATGTAACAGAATAAGGGTTACACCAAGAAAGTAGTTTGTTATAAATCGGCTACTCAATCGATTAAAAATACTAAAAAAATAGGTAATTTTTAAAAAAAAAAAAGTTGTTTGTTTTTTTTTTTTTTGCGGCACTTTTCGGTGCTAAGCGATGTGTGCGTGCGTGTCTCTCTGTGTGTGTAGGTCGGTAGGCTAAAGCGCTAATATGTCCATACGATTTGCCCTCGATGAGTATAACTAGTAACTTAAATAAACCATATTTAATTAAATAAAAGTAAAATTATTTTGCATGTTTTTTAATTATAATTAAATATTCTAATTGGGGTGTCTGAGGGTGTGCGTTAATTCTGTGCCATGTTGTATATGTCTTGAATTCTTCTGTTATGCCAAGGGAAGATTTCCTTACTTTTGACGAAATCAGAAAGTAAAGAATACTCTTTGATTAGAAGCATATTAAAGACTTCTTGGCGGGAATGTCTGCAGTTTTGTTTTATTTTCTAAAATTTGTGATATTTCTAACATGAATGTGTAATAACTGTGGATTATTAACTGTTTGTGAACATACAAGAGTGTTGGCAAATCAAACAAACCAGTGCAACATCACTATTCAAATTCTCTCAAGAAGTCCAAGTGAGATCTCAGTATAGTCCCACATCTTTACTGAGGACTCAAGGGGTTTAGGAGTGTATCTCATTTATAATTTATTATCTTTATATTTATTTCATTCTCATTTATTTTGATTTATATATTATTAATATATCTCGTACTTGACACTGGCTAAATGTGCTAAACGCACGAAGCCATTATGTAAAAGAAAAAAAAAACATCTTATTGTTAATTTTTTTATATAAATAAAAATGGATCGCTGATGTGACATACACAGCGCATAACTTTTGAACGAACGCATCTAATTCGATAATTCTTTTTTATTGTGTTCGTTATTGTCGGGCAAGGTTTGTGTAGTAGTTGAAATGAAGGAAGTTTAGCGGAAAATAGTAAAAGAAAGTTGTCTGACGCAATTGACAGAATTAATTTAAGACAGGAAGCACGGTCTATCGGGTCAGCTAGTTTAACATAAAAAAACACTACTAACAGTTAGTATGATGACAGAGGAATGACGTCTTTTTTTAATATCAATTTTCCATTGCTTCATGTTCATGTTTTTGAATATTTCATTAAAATTTGTGTTCCGATAAAGAACTTGTTCAGTACGAGCCTCCTGCCAGAATGAAGAAAAAACTCATCAAGTCAAGATTGATAAATTACTATTTATAGATTAAAATGTGTCCGAAAAGTGCTCCTCGATTGTGATAAGTGATCCTTGCATCACCGACAAATGTTTTTTTATTAGATATTACTGGTATTATCAACATATTTAGGACGACCGATATGGCGTGGGGGCGAGTGTAGCCCCACTCCTTCGGTGGTGGGTTCGATACCCACACAAGAAAAATCTTTGTGTCCATAACACAACTTCCTAATGATACTTATCTTTAAACTAAATAATTGATGTAGTTGTCAGAAATATTTTCTTTTTCTTTATTTTAAATAATGGCTTCGTGCGTCTAGCACATTTAGACTTGACACTCAAGTAAGTGATATAATAGGTTGGGGAAAAAGTCTTTTCGTATTTTTGTATGAAAAGTCAAGACATTTTTTTCAAAGTTTATTTACATTTATTTACAATATATATGTACCGTTTTGTTGAATAACTTTCTACCATTTTGTGGGCAGATCATTATCCCGTTACTGTAGAAACTTTGGGACTTCTGATCAAAAAAACGGGACAAATAGTTTTGGCAGTCCTCTCTTGAGGTCAACCTTACAGAACCTAAAGAATTCTGCAGAGACCGAAACAGGTGAAAATCTGAAGGCGCAAGGTCAGGGCTATATGGTGGATGCACTAGGACCTCCCAGTCGAACTCTCTTAATTTTTGCTGAGTGGCTAAAGATGTGTGTGGTCTAGCGTTATCGTGATGAAAGACCACACCCTTCCTGTTGATCAATTCCGGCCGTTTTCTCTCGACTGCTTCCTTTAATCTCATCAGTTGCTGGCAGTAAAGATCAGAATCGATGGTTTTGCCGGGCGGTAAAAGCTCATAATAAACAATGCCCTTCCAATCCCACCATACACACAGCATCACCTTATTTCGTGTTAGGCCAGGTTTGGCCACAGTCTGTGAAGCCTGGCCAACTTTCGATCACGACCTTTTTCGCACGTTCTTGTCGTACGTGATCCACTTTTCATCGCCAGTTATCAATCTTTTCAAAAACGGCTCGGTTTCATTACGTCTCAATAATGAATCGCAAATGAGGACACGGTTCATTAAGTTTCTTTGAGTGAGCTCGTGTGGCACCCAAATATCGAGCTTTTTTGTATAACCAGCTTTCTTCAAATGGGTCAAAACTGTTTTGTGGTCAATTCCCAGTTCTTCAGCTACATCGTAACTACTAATATGCCGATCTTGCTCCACTCTTTCAAAAATGGCGTCCATTTTATTCGTAACAGGGCGACCAGAGCGAGGTGCATCTTTAACATCAAAATTTCCGGACTGAAAACGTTTGAACCAAATTTGTGCTACTCTTACTGACACTGCATCAGGTCCATAAACATCACAAATTTTTTTCACTGCTTGAGTTGCATTTTTGCCTTTTTTATAATAAAATTTTAAAATGTATCGAATTTCTTCATTAGATTCACTCATTTTAACGGAGAGAAAAACAAATGAAAAATAGCGGGAAACAACTTTTTTTTATTTTTTTCTTTTCTTTATAATGGAACCTTTTTAATGTTACCAAAACCAGCCAGACACAAATAGTACAGTCAAAAAAAATTTATAATAAGTTTATACCTACGTTATGCGAAAAGACTTTTTCCCCGACCTAATATTAGTAATATATAATTCATAGTAAATGAGAATGAGTGGTGATAAAGATGATAAATGGTAAATGAGATCCCCTTCCCTAAGCCCCTTGAGTCCTCAGTAAAGATGTGGGACTATACTGAGATCTCACATGGACTCCTTGAGAGAAAATTTGAAAAGTGATGTTGCACTGTTTTGTTTGATTTACCAACACTCATGTATGTTCACCAACACTTAACGGTTAATAATCCACCGTTATTACACATTAATGTTAGAAATATCACAAATTTTAGAAAATAAAACAAAACTGCATACATGACGCTTCACTTTCCCGCCAAGAAGGCGTCAGAAATATTTATTTTATTATTTATTTATATTGGCATGTCAACGTCATGTCTTGCAGCATGCCATGTGTGTCAAAAGCCCTCAGAGTGGGTGAAGATCTTGATCGAAGTTAAAGATACAAAAAAAAAATACTGTGGTGATTTACATAAATTAGTGTTCGTTTATATTGCGTTTTCATAATATTTACGGTTAGCTCTGTTGTTACAGCTCTACGTTTACTACAGTGAGCAAAAATAGCAGCATACTCGGCTTGTCGATAAAATCTTACAACAATAAGGCTGCTGGCATTTGTAAATCACGTTTCTGTACACCCTTAATTCATGGTTTTGTTTCATTACTGGCATATGTTTTTATTTTTTATTCGTTCTTGATTCAAATAAGTACTTTTTGCGGCAGACGTTTTAGATGTGTCGTCATATGCCCGAAGAATAAAGAGTTTTATAGTATTCAATGTGTGTTCAAGCACTAGTGATCGAATGAACTCAACACGTGTAAATAAATAAGGATGCTCAGAGTCCCACCTAGCAATGGAGAGGACTATACTTGAAGTTTTACGAAAAATTTTGTCATTATGCCGGCAAATACACTGCCAGCAGCTTTTGCCGTGCTACTGTCAAAGTGATGGAAATTTATAAATCTTTACAATTTGGCGATTGTTACCAGAGACCAAATTCATGAACACTTACTACAAGTAACAGGAAAAGGAACGGCCTGGCAACAATTTGATATGGTAAATTATTTATTGATTGAGATTAATTAAACAACAATGGGCTGGTTTGATTATACAGGAGTAGCTTGTACAAATGTAAATGTTACGTACTTTTTGAAATTTCCTTCATTAACAGCACTATGACAGCATCTTTTTTTTTTAACTTATCGTAACCACCTGATATACCATAACATGTCTTTTTACATTTAAGTTGAGATAAATACTGGGGATGACCATATATTATTATACATCTAAATAAAAAGAGAAACAAAAAAAGTATTTAATACCAATTGGGAAGTCCTGAAAAATCGCATATTTTTTCCCGAGCACCACTAATCGTGCCAAAAAGTTAAAGATATAAGAAATAAACGTACATGCTCGCCCATATAGTGCAGCTTAGGATATCTGTGATTCTAACCTTAGCCCCTCTGATGATTACTGATGATCTGATGTTAACTCATGTGGCTTCCAGAAATAGTACTGCGTAAATATTTACCTTTTCTTATGCTACGTTTTAAACTTCAGTGGTTAGTTTTTATGACCTCTTCACTCCTAGCCACTGATTACGACCACTGGACGCTGCCTCAAGCACTATTCATTAACAATTAATACACGCAGCACTTTATAGCCCCTGCGGCAAGGTGGACCGACGACGTAAGACAGGTGGCTGGTACGTAATGGATGCGTTTTGGAGAGAACCGGAATGGTTGGCGCTCTTTGAAGGAGGCTTATGTTTAGCAGTGGATGGCTATTGGCTGATTGATTGACTTGTAGCAATACTTAAAAAGCCATTTCAAGTTTAAGCCAAATTTCGCTACGCGATCCAGTGCTAATTGGCAAGGACCTGTAACTTTGTTTAACGTCTACCATATAAATCCTTAACGGGATCATAATCATCATCATTTCAGCCATTTCAAGTCCACTGCTGAACATAGGCCTCCCCAATTGTTCTCCACCTTAATCTATCTTGTGCCGCCTGCCTTGACTAGAACATCGGGTGGCATAATAGGATACTGGGATCAAAATCTTCAAGAGATTTCAGTAGAACGGAGGCTCTCTAAAGTATATGCTATATCAAATACTACACAAACTGACACCCGACTTAGGACTGATCTCAGTGCCTCGATAGTTGCAGCCCTGCCTACACTGGGAGCACTTTTTTTTTGTCTTTTATATAATGGCTTCGTGCTTCTAGCACATCTAGCCAGTGTCAAGTAAGTGATATATTAATAAAATATAATTCATAGTAGTAAATGAAAATGAGTGATGATAAAGATGATAAATGGTAAATGAGATACCCTCCCCTAAACCCCTTGAGTCGTCAGTAAAGATGTGGGACGATACTGAGATCTCACATGAACTCCTTGAGGAGAATTTGAAAAGTGATGTTGCATTGCTTGGTTTGATTTACCAACACTCATGTATATTCACAAACACTTAACGGTTAATAATCCACCATTATTACACATAGATGTTAGAAATAACACAAATTTTAGAAAATAAAACAAAACTGCAGACATGACGATTCACTTTCCCGCCAAGAAGTCCGGGAGCACTTATTAGTTTTTTTTTCGAAATAAATTATTTGAAGTGCATAATTTGTATTTTATTTAAAGCAGACTCAACAATACTTTTAGTTTTTGAAAACTAAACAATACATACTGACATACGCTTGTGTTTACTGGATACAATATGCATACATTTTATTCGGAATCCGTAGTCACAAAACATCAACGTTACCATACTACTAAGTAAGTTGTATGTACTAAGATGATATTAATTATTCATAATTAAGTCTTGTCTTTGCGCGAGGAGCCTTATTATTTCAAGGACTGGGATTTTATTTCTTTTGCATAACTAACTACCTACGGAACATACTCCCATCATAGCCTTATCCCGGTTGCCCTAGACTTAAGCTTAGGGCCTAGGGTCTGCTCACTGGTTCAACCAGATTCGACTGAATTTCAGTTATTGCGTGGAGCGACTGCCGTCTGACCTCCGCAACCCAGAGGAAAACATCATTCTATGGTTAAACCAGCTTACAGACTGTTAGAAGGCACTGACTTCCTACTAACGACTGCCATAGATGTTCATGACAGCCGGGACCAACGGCTTAACGTGCTTTCCGAGGCACGGAGCAAGCGATACTTACTCACTTTTGCATAACTAACTGCTTGACGGAACAGACTAAATAATAATAATGAAACTATAAAGCTTACCAACAAACGTTTTTTAGGATCTTGACAATAGCGCCACCTTTGTTATTTTAACAAATTTCATATTTAAACAAATTTCCCTAACAGGAGCCGTTCAAAAAGAATCCAGTGAAAGTAATATGTAAACTTGAGTAAAGATAGTAATATCTCATAAGTAAGATATTACTAGACCGTCTAAATATAAATATTATATAAATAGATTATAATTGTACCAACGTTATTAGAGCGCACTGAGAGTATTCAGAACAAGGTTAATGAAGGAAATTCATTACGTTTTCCCGTGGCTGGCAAAGCGTTTGCAGCGTAATTATCGTTTCAGAATTACTTCAACGTGACATCGCTGTACACGTATTATAAAGTAGCGTAAAATTGTAACAAAACTACTAAAGTATTGCAAAAGGACATAATTTTTACAAAATAAATGACTGTGTATAGACATATGAAATAAAGAAAGAAGAAAGAAAGAAAGAAAATATATTTATGTGGTATACAAATAATTCATAATGAACAACTAAACTTGTATACTAATTGGTCTGTAGGACCTGACCGAGTGCAGTATAACCCTCGACGCTGATATTCCGTGGAATCCTATAATAAAATTAACAAAAATCAATACTGAACAACATAAATTTGGAAAATAATTAAACAAACAGCAAGCTTTTCAATACAATATCCTTTCGTTCCGTGTGTAGAAGTAAAATATATTTACGGTTTGTCTGTAATAACCGCTTTTGCTGTTATATTTAAACATACCGTTAGTAAAAAGAACATTTGGTATGGACCAATAATATAAATGCGAAACGTTTTTAAGCGTAAACCGATTTAGGTAAAAAAATAATATGATATAGAGATAGTCTGAGATCCTGGAAAGGACCTCATAATTATACTTTTTGTAGGGAAATAAGCTTGTTTCGACGCGGTAAACTGTTGGTCACGCGAGCCTCAGAAAGATATCACTTATGTATAATTTTTAACATTAAAAAATAAAAGTTCAATATAGAAATGCGGAAACTATATATTATTTTTGATTGATTCGGTAACTTGTAAAATAAGGATTCACATAATGTTTTTTGCATATAAAATTAATTAACATATCTTAGGAAAATTTTACCTTTTACTTTAAAATCAAATGCAGAAAAATCTATAATCCTTTTGGTAACCAGTTGTGTGTAACAAACAGGTTTTGGTTGTCATAATTATGATCGTTAACGATAGTTTTTAACTCGCTTTTTAAAAGTCTCACGGGATGGTATGAAAAATGCGACAGGACGTAATACGTAACTCTAGCGTCCTAACTCCATGCTGGTTCCACGTGCCGGAGTATCTACCTGAATCCTTATAATATACGTTTATGGGTTAAGAAATATATCAAATGCTTACGTTCATGATGAAATAAATTTTTTTTTTTTGTTTATATTAAAAATGTCATACAATTAAAAATAAAGCTCTGACCAGGAGGGCGACTTAAAAAAATATGTTGGTGTCAAAACTTTGTTTTTACTATTTTTGTTAACATCTGTATAAGTTTAGAATTTGTATATGATGTATTATTCTTTTTCTGTTGCTAGGGATAAATTACACGCTACCTTCGTGAAGACTTAAAATTTTGCTTGCGACTTTTTTGCAACAAAACCAAATAATACGTTGCCGCCAATCGATGACCCGGGGCACATATTAAAATCATTAGATAACAGTTCCATGAATCGTTCGGCGAGCCTTCCATCATCGCACCTCGGCGTATTTATTTTTTAAGCAACCGCGAATATACAACTGTAGGATTTAGCATCGCTCTGCCAGTCGCCGCACGGCCTACACACCGGCGACATTTCGCGTCGCGCACGCCTTATTTTCCCGCGTTTAATTTAAAAACAATTGCAATCTTAAATTAAATTTGCAGTTCCAAAGCGGCCATTGTTATTTGATCAAGCTATAATGCCTAAGAAAAAATAAATAATTTAAAACGTGAGTGTTAAAATAAAATATATTAAAAACTTTTTGGGACATGTGCTAAACTGTAAAACTCTGCATGCCGAAGACGCGTGTAGGACAAATCGTTCTGTGATAGTAAACTGCTGTGAAACTTTTGAAATAACCGTGTCTATTGACATTTTAAGTTATTTTCGAAAGATTTTCGTGAAATTATATTTCGCGAAACGTTATCTAATTATTCTTTATGATAGGTCCATATATGAAGGTGAGTTATTATTTGTTTTCTTTTAAGCTTATGTTATGTTTAACTACAATTATCTCTTTTTTTTATTTGTTTATAGTTTTTATGTTTATCTTCGTAATATATACCTATATTAACCAACAGCGTGTTTATCATTATCACATTATCATATATGCACTCAACTATGTTGTTTATTTAATTGAAACATAGTTATTTTAAACCGCTGCAATGCTGTACAATGTATGTATTTTATTGCAATACATTTGTACAAATTATCAGATTAAGTTAACAATATGAACCATTAAGGAAAATAAAATTTTGAAATTACTTAACAATATGTAACGAATCGCAACTAACCTAATATAGGAGATGTTTGAATATTATGGCCTACATATGGCCTAACACATGTCCAAACTTAATATCTCGGAATCCCGAATTTTGATATAGAAAAATTCGATTTTGCACCAGTTTTGGAAAATTAAATGATGCCTCAATGTGTCAACTTCCGCGTTGGCGCCAAAGCCCCTCCAGACGTGTTGAATAATTTAATTCCACGTTTGACGGTTTGATAGAGGTTATCATATTTCATAGCTCATAATGTCAGAACGTTCCAGAGTCGCTTTTATCACTGTATCTTATCTGCACAATTGATTTTTCTGAAATCGTTTCGGTTACAGCACAAAGGGTGAGAAATTAGCATTATATATTTTTAACTTCAACTTTAAAGCTTAAAAAAATTGATATTAATAATTTCATATACTTCATTTGTAGAGTTTTTAACCGTTTGTTCGTAAATGATAGCAAATATTCAGACTAAGAATGTTTCCTTAATGCATACAATTATTTGTCCTATGTGGTAAGCGAACCCCGACCTCAGGAGGGAACTGACCTTCACGTCATACCAGTCGTTATCATAACAAAGTGTCATAATGGTTGTGCATTTATCTAATCTTGGCTAATAAAATATGATATAATTATTTCATTGCAGAATAAGTTAACTGTTCTGATAGTAGGAAAATTTTATTATTTTATCTTTTTAAATATTTATAAACATATATGACTTATCAATCTCGTTTTGTTTTTAGAATAGGAGTGGTGTGATGTGGCTTATTCTTTCGTCAAGAAAATATGGAAATGAACAGATATTATAAATGTATATATCACATACTTGACATACCTACATTATACAGATAAGTGGACACACGTGAATATTCTTTGCATGGTTCTTGAGTCGTTTTAACACATATTAATATGTTATTAAGATACTAAATTTCACCTGTTATCTTATTCGAATGTCAAAATATTAAATGCTGTACAAATATTGTCTTGTACTGTCCAAAGAATAGAAGTGGTGTGATATGGCTATTTATGTTATCAAGAAAATATGTAAATGTACAATTATATACAGTTAAATGGAGACACGTGATTTTCATCACGTGGTTCTTAAGTCATTTTAGTACATATTAATATTTTACTGAGAGAGGAAATTTCACCTGTGGTCGAATTTTGAAGGTTAATATTTTTAATGCAACATGTTGGTGATAGCTTAAAAACTATTTTTATGTCTAGGCGATTATCCTATGAGATGAGAGCCTAACATTGTAGGTAACCCATATAGGACAGTGGTCAATATTATCGCACTACGTAGACTAAACTGTTCACATTTCCTAAATTCCAAGTTTACAATGACAGAATATCCTCATATAAAAATTATCTGAAATATAGAGTTCGAAAGATATTTTAATACTCCAAAAAACGTGCGTTAGATAGTGATACCATATTTGTGGTTACAAACTATTTAAATTACTATAATTAAATAAAAATAATTGGCCGTGTTAAAGATCCTTCTTTTTAAAACGTTTTCCTGTAAAACTTGTAAAATGACAGTTGTGTCTTTGTTGTACTGGGGACGTGATATATTTACGATTGACGTCCACGATTTCGCCGGCGTGACCCATTTAACTCTACCAGGAATAAAATTTTCAAAAAAACTTTCCTGTTCACGTTATGTTTTTAAAGCTCACGGAAATTTCATATGTTTAATTTGTTTAGGCTCCGAAATGTAAATCTGTCTATCACATAATATTATATTGTTTACTATTACTATTACTATTTCTATTTTATTGTTTACTATATATACACTAATAATGTTTCCAATAATATAATATACCTACTGTGTATTCTAGTCAAAAATCTACTATTTGGCCCTATTTTGGACTCTTTTTGGAACAAACTGGCAATGTTAACCAATTTTAAGTTTTTTTTTGTAAATTTTGTTGTTTTTATTGTACTGGAGTTTACAAACAAAACATTTATCGTTGCCTCTACTAAAGATTATAATATATTTTTTTTATTAATATTCGTTATTTACATTTCCTTAATGCATTTAATAATAATATAATAATATTTCTGACACTTACACCAATTATTTAGTTCCAAGATAAGTATCATTAAGAACTTGTGTTATGGATACTTAATAAATTTGAACATTAATATTAAACAAAATTACGAATTGAATCTAGAATATTACTGTAACAACAACATCACTCATTACTGTGTTACAGGACTCGGTTAACTAGTTTATAAACGAATAGTATGAGTCATTGCTTTAGAATAAAAAAGTTCACTAACTTTTGATGTTTCGTCGATACTCGGTATTTTTGGGTTTCTTATCCGAGAACTTGTGTTTATTTATAATTTAATAATAAAGCTTAAGGTTTAAGCTGTAGCAGGAAAAATATTCAATTGTATAGGACCTGGTACCCTGTAAATCCAATACACTGTAATTGCGACGACCTTATTTTGAGAAAATGAGCCTAAAAGAAATCGAATGAACGTTATTAATTCAAAACACTGTATACAGTGTATTGGATTCACAGGGTACTGCTGTTAAGACTTGTTGTAAATCTGGCCATTTGACTGTTGTGAGATTCATCATCATTGACTGACTGAGACACAAGACAAAGGCCAAGCCCTTTGAACTTAAGATTGTGCATCAAAATATTCAGGGCTTGGCTGGCAAGGTTCTAGAATTAGAATTATTTATTAAAAGCAGGAATATTGATATTATTTGTATAACTGAGCACTGGCTAAAGAAAAATGATACATCATTGGTTCTAAGTAATTATGATTTGATAAGTTCTTATGTTAGAGTATCAGCAATTCACGGTGGTTCTTTAATTTTTGTAAAAGACAGCCTTAGATGTAAAGATCGAAAAGATATTGTTAGCCTTTCCGTAGAACGTGTAATAGAGCTCTCCTGTGTGGAATTAGACAAATTTGTTGTTGTATGCGTATACCGACCTCCTTTAGGAAATAGTGCAACTTTTGAAACGGTTATGGAAGAGGTATTAAAGAAATTAAAATTAAAAAACAAACATATTATTGTATGTGGGGATTTCAATGTGAACATTCTTGAAAGTTCATCATTGACCACTCGGCTGGTTTCCTTGTTTAAATGCTTTAATTTGGTTAACCAATTTTCTGAACCAACTAGAATTACCACACACTCAGCTACATGTTTGGACAATATTTTTTCGGAGTGCATACCGGTAGATAAATCAGTATTTAGTTGTCTGACTTCTGACCATTGTGGATTACAAGTAAATTACATTGATGAGGTACATGAACCAAAATCTTTTCAATACAGACCTGTGACAGGTAAACGGTTAGAATGTTTCAAAGATAATGTTAGTAAAAATCTTGCTACGCGTAAAATTGTGCATAAGAATCCTAATATAATGTATGAAAATTTATTTAATGTAATTCAAACAGATTTTAACAAAATATTTACACCTAAATCTATTAAACCTACAAATAAACTTCAGTTTTGTGAGTGGGCAACTCGGGGAATATATAAGAGTAGAAATAGACTTTACGAATTATATAATTTAAAAAAATATAATCAATTCCCAAGTTTCTTAGAACATGTCAAAAATTATTCAAAAGTATTTAAAAGGGTGTGTGTAATGGCCAAATCCTTGTTCACAAAAAATAAAATATTGACATCCAGTAACAAAATTAAAGCAACTTGGAACGCTATAAGTCGCGAATCAGGAAAGTGTAAACCACGTGATAATAACTACGCTCTTAAGGAGGATCAGGGAGTCGTTAATGATAATACAGCAATTGCAAACATATTTGATGAATACTTTGCTAAGATTCCTGCACTGACCACTTTTGAGCTGAAATCTTCACCGTCCACTGCCTTAGCTGTGCTTGAGAAATCCTTGCCTAATTATAGTTCCACATTTAAGTTCCATCATATTCATCAATTAGACATAATTAAAACTTTTGGATCTATTAAGTTAAAGAATACTGGCGATCTGTGGGATATGTCTGTTAAAGTTATTAAGACTATCTTGGATTCTATTGCTCCTTATCTAGCAGAATTATTTAACAAGTGCGTCGATGAAGGGACTTTCCCCGATCTTATGAAACTTAGTAAAGTCATACCTCTGTTTAAGACTGGCTCAAAGGAGGATAAAAGTAACTATAGACCAATTTCAATTTTACCAACTTTAAGTAAAGTTTTTGAAAAAATTATCTTAGATCAGTTATCTGCATACTTTTATGTAAATGAACTTTTGCACAGTCAACAATATGGTTTCATGAAGGGTCGTTCTACAGCTGATGCTGGTGCTGCGTTACTACAGCATATTTATGATGCCTGGGAGGGGTCGCAAAACGCCATAGGAGTGTTTTGTGACTTATCGAAGGCTTTTGACTGCGTTGACCACGGTACCCTTATTCTTAAGCTTAATTTCTATGGCGTGTGTGATTTGGCTCAGAAGTTGATAGTTTCATATCTTACATCTAGATTTCAAAAAGTAGATATTAATGGCGCTAAATCATCTGGTTCGTGTATACAGATGGGCGTTCCTCAAGGCTCAATCTTAGGCCCATTTTTGTTTCTGGTGTATATAAATGATCTTCCTTTCTTTATTAGTAGAAAGTGTGAAATGGTGTTATTTGCAGATGACACATCAATAATATTTAAAACTAACAGAAATAAAAATAATTATGATGAATAAAGATAATAGTGCACTTTCAGAGTTGCTTCACTGGTTTACTGTTAATAATCTTCAGTTGAATGCTAAAAAAACTAAATGTGTTAATTTTTCACTACCCAATGTAAGAGATGTTGAAACCAATATAGAATTGAATGGTCAGAGGTTGGAAATGGTCGATTCAACCTTATTTCTAGGTGTAACACTAGATAAACACCTTCAATGGGGCCCACATATCGAAAGCCTTTCTGGTAAACTGAGTTCTGCCGCATATGCGATTCGAAAAATTCGTGAGATAACGGATGTCGAAACTGCTAGAATTGTTTATTTTAGCTATTTTCACAGTTTGATGTCCTACGGTATTTTATTGTGGGGATCTGCCGCTGAAATTGAGACTATTTTCATTTTACAGAAACGAGCTATACGTTTTATTTATAAACTACGGTCTAGATCATCCCTTAGAGAGTTGTTTCGGGAAATTGGTATTTTAACTACTGCCTCGCAGTTTATCTTTAACTGTATTTTGTTTGTGCGGAAAAATATAAATAATTATTCTAAGCGCTGTGAACGTCACAGCTTTAACACACGAAATAAAAATAAACTGTTAAATCCTTTTCTAAGACTCCAAAAAATTCGGAAGTCTTTTATGGGGCAAGGTATGAAATACTACAACAAAATTCCGCATGATATATTGGATTTGCCCTTAAACAAATTTAAAGTAGCTGTTAAAGAAACATTGATTAAGAAAGCATACTATTGTACGCAAGATTATATAAATGATAAGACAGCATGGCTGTAAATTGTATCTATCATAGAACAAACAATTTTGTGGTCTGCGGCTGTTTGATTTTTATAATATTATTGTTATTTCTGCTACTTTAATAGTACAAATGTGTACAAATCTTTTTATTTTGTGGCTTGAGTATGTCATGCACACTTAAATGTCTCTGGGGTGGCGGCGTTATGCGTCGGGTCGTTACATTCCCTAAAATATGGTTGAGTGAAACGATGGCTGGTTCATTCGTCATACTCGTGAACGAGTGCTGCTTGTGGGGACTGGTCTGCTCTTGTCTACTATTTATATTTGTAATTAAAGATTTAGCTAACTGAGAAAAGTTAATATTATTTTTAATCTGATAGCTGCACACACAATTTTTGTTGTCCTATCATTCTCCTAAATGATGTTTTTGATTAGGAACGCATAGTATTGTTCAAATGATTATATAGATATTAAGACTGAATTGCTGTAAATGATATCTTTCATAAGACCAAAAATATTTGTGGTTTGCAGCACATTTAATTAATACAATGTTATTTTTGTTAAAATTTGTTTATCCTGGAGCTTGAGTATGTCATGCTCACTCAAATGTCTTTGCGGTGGTGGCGTCATGCGTCGGGTCGTTGCGTTCCCTAAAATATGGTTGAGCGAAACGATGGCTGGTTCATGCGTCATACTCGTGAACGGGTGCCACCAGTGAGGACTGGTCTGCTCATGTCTACTATGTTTATTCGTACTCATACTCGTATAACTTAAAATAAAAAGTTATTTTCTTCTTTTATTTTAAATCATGTGACTGCAGAACACATGTTTTTGTAGATTTGTCAAATTGGTTTTACTACTAAGTACATATTCTTGTAACTGGCGGGAGAAAAAACTAACCTTGACGATTTTCTTGCCCGTTCTTTTACGATCAAGCTCCCGCCCGCAGTGAATGGGCGCGCTAGTTTTTAAGTTTTGACGTTCATAAGAGCTCTTTTGAGCCAAACTTGAATAAATGAATATGAATTTGAATTTGAATTCATTTCAGCCCATTAACGTCCCACTACTGAGCACGAGCCTCCTCTCACATATCAAGGTGTGAGGGTATTGGGTCATACTCCACCATGCGGACCCAGTGCGGATTGGCGGAGGCAGGTGTATGGCGTCCTGCTGTTAGAATTTTTCAAGCCGCCCATTAGGCCTCTAACATGGCTTAACGACTACCACATTTAGTGATAACCGGGACCAACGGCTTAACGTGCCTTCCGAAGCACGGAAGCGCTCGATATCAAATGCCACACAAACGGTCACCCATCCAAGGACTGACCTCTGTAAACTCTGCTGTACTTCGGTGATCGTTTCCGACCACTGAGCACCGCAGAGCTACGAGCGCTTCCGCAGAGCTACGAGCGCTTCCGCGTTGTGAGATTATAATAATTGAAATGATGGTAAAATTCAACGTTTTTACTCAAAGTTGAATCCAACCAACGATGAGACGTGAGGTAAATTGTGTTCGGTGGCCAAAAAAAATTATTAGCCATATCAGTCCTCTAATTTTAATTATTTTATATTATTACCTTGGTTTCTGAGAGGAAGCCCGAGCTCAGCAGTGGGACGTTAATGGGCTGAGATTATGACGATCTCAAACTAAAATTTGCCGATATTTTTACGTGCTTCTTCCCATAGCATAAGGTCTCAAATCCAAAAACTTTTTCCCCATTCGTTGAGATACGTTTAGCTATTTTATCAAAAAGTGGAATCTACAACCTCTGCGACTTCACTACAGATTTTGACAACCGCTTTTTCTTAATTCATTAGAAACAAAGAAATTAAAATGGGTTCGATACCCCGTGAAAAAGCTAAGGAACTATTCCATATATTGCTTCATATTGGAAAATAATAGTATCTACCTATTTATTTCAGTAAGTTATAATATAAACGTTAGGAGTATAAAAAATTATAAAAGCAATAATAATTTATAAACATAATTCATTTTATGCAACCTCCTTGCTATTAAAGTTCTTAGAAAAGTTAAAAAGGTCTACCTTTTTATCTTTTCGCAGTAATAATGTTCATCAATCGTTTTCTGCCAAATAAAAAACATTAAGGTAAGGCCAAGCAATGTAATTATTGAAACAAAATTAATGATTTTTGTAAAGGAGAACTTCTTAGAAAACTTCAAAGCTGAAAAAATTATATAAAGATCCATTCGTTGTCTCTTTCTTTATTAAATTTAGAATTTATAATGTAACTTCATATATGAATATGAAAGTGTAGTTTTTTTTGAGAAATCTTAAAGTGCGTAGCCGGAGCGTAGAAAGTAGAACACTCTGCCAAAAATGTCATTAACTTTTTGCACATTGATGCTAATGTCACTCAGTGTTACTGGTGATACATGTAACCATGCTTATACCAAGCAATAAGAGGCAATATTTTTTGTACTGGCGACTTGATTGGTATGCTTTTAGACTCTCATTAGCCCACATATTCAAACAATTTTGGCTTGACAATTTCTTTTTTAAATTTTACTTAAAAAAATTTATCGTCAAACAAATTGACGATTTTCGGCGAATTTTCTTATTACAGTACAAAATTAACATCCTTGTACTGAAGTGATAAAACTGACATTAATTAATTTTTCTTTTCTTACTAGTGGACACCTGTGAGTTTGTCTGTGTGTGCTTTAAAAACTTGGCCAATTCAAAATAAGTATTTATCTTTTTGATGAGGACCAATAATTATACAATTTATTACATGATGCACCAAAATGACTAATCTCAGCATTTGCTAGGACAATTTCCAAGCGCTGATTTTAAGCTACGCCATTTTGGGTGCAGGCGGGACATAAAGTACTATAAATATTTACAAAATGGGTTTCTTATATGGTTATTACATTAAAACACATTTTTCTGATAAACCAACCAGTATTTTGACGACCGATATGGCGTGGTGGCGAGAATACTGAGGTCTAGGTTCTGGTCTGGGTGTTTTCCTATGTATGTGTAAGTACATGTATTTACAAAAAAAAATTATTTATGTATATTTATCCGTTATTTAGTATCCATAACACAAGTTCTTAATGATACTTATCTTGGAACTAAATAATTGACGTGTCAGAAATATCTTTTATTTTTATTTTCTTATTGCACATTTTTTTTTTACATACACAATCCCTCATATTATTAGTCGTTCCTCCGTAAGAAAATTCAGTTGTTGATTTCTCTGGCAAACTTTCTTGGAACCCCATGCACCGGGTTCCAACTCCTATTGCCCCGTATCTTATAAGAGAGGTGTGTAATAATGTGAATCGCCATTTATGCAGGCCGTTATGAGGGTGCTTGTTTCACGGTACGGAACGAACTCACTTTTCTGGATTGCATCCATTGCTTTCCATTAGGCTATGGTCAATATAAAAAGACGACTACTAATATTTTCAAGAAAGACGTATATGGAAATTATTATACATTACTCTCAATTTTTTATTTTTATTTCTACAATAAAGGCTTCATTCACGACCACACTGTGCTAATACATCGCATTCATGGTTTTAAATGACTCATAAAATGAAATACAATTTATTTCAACGCCAAAGACAGATGTTCACTACAATTTCTTTATGAAGTGTATGTTATAATCTCGTCAAAAACCTTATAATATTAAAAATGCATTATTCATATAAGTCAGAATTTGGAATTGGTTTCAAAACATTAAAAATGTATTTTTTAGGATTATGTGTATTTTTATGATAGTTGTATCATTCTGTAAATCTATAAAAGATAAAAATAAAATAAAACCAAAAAAAATATTTAGCAAATATTATAGAAAATTACCAGAGTACCATCAGAGATTTCTGAACAGAGCTTGTAGGTACTGGTAATTAGTGACGATATACCAAGAGCATTAGTCGTGCTAAATTATGTTTTTTGTGTCTGAGTAAAGTAGGTCGACTAACGACTACCATGAGTTGTCATTGTTGTTTTTAATTACGAAAAAGATGTATTATGTGAAAAACCTTCATTAATGGAATAAAATTTACATTAATTATCATCTGAATAAGAGCAAAATAATAGATTTAAATATAAAGACTGGTTTTTTAAAAATTTAAAAACTAGCGCCCACCCGCGATTTTCACCGTTTGACCTACATACATATACCCTTCCTCTTGGATCACTCTATCTATTTAAAAAACTGCATTAAAATCCGTTGCGTCGATTTAAAGATCTATGCATACATAGGGACTGACAGAGGAAAACGACTTTGTTTTATACTATGTAGTAATATTATTTATGAAAGGAAAGCAATTATTCGCAATTAAACCTTTATCCGTCATATTATTGAAAAAATACTGAATATTTGGGACGGATAATAGATAATTCTCAAATATTACTTCAGCACCCGGTATTTACACAGAAAAATTAAAAATTGTGACCTGACTGCTGAGCGAAACTAGGTTTGAGTTTCGATTTCTTGAACTTTATCTAAGTCGATGTAGCTATCAGCCTATTAACCTTATTAAGTCCACTGCTGAACATTAGCCTACCCTGTGGATAACATTCTATTGGGGGTATTTGCCCATAATCACCACGCTGGGCAGGCGGGTTGGTGATCGCAGTTCAAGCCAGTATGCAGGATGACGCTGCTGCCCATCATCCAGTAGGATTTCTTTTCGTTGACTCTTACGATTCCCTGTGTGATAAGAGGGGCTGATACAATTCTAGGTCGGTACCATATAGCACATGTAGCTATCGATTCGCATAATAGTATAATATATTCGCACACTCAACGGCTGACAATGATCATTTGATGTAATGGTTGGTTCCAGAACAATAATGTAGGTATTTGGTTTCCGAATAATAGTGATTATCGTAAACTCAACTGGGTGGAACGATAAAACGACAGACAAGGATGGTTACTAAGGTATTATTATGATAATGTCGAAAGTAGGTACCAGTATAACAGAAGTTTTGTTTAACATTTTTTAAGAATTAACCAAAACCAATTAAGGAGTTCCTATATCCTCTTGTTATTTTGATTATCGACACTGAAATGAGCTAGCTACTTGACTTCATATAGAGCAGGATGCTCTATTACCAGTTTAATAACTGAGGGCGGCGCATATCTTCTCCATCGATTCACCTCTCTTCGACTCATCCACCCCCTTCTCTTCTATCACGCATTCCTTTATTAATTCGCAATCATTTTCGTCTGTCTTCCTCCCTTTTTTTTTTAATGTCACTCGTCATACTGACCACATCCTGCCTGATGCAAAGCAGTAGATGCAGCCCAGAAAGGAAGAGCTCTCCGTACCGTGTCACAAGCACGTTAACAGGCGCACCCGCTCACGACGGCCTGTATAACATTCCTACTGGGCGCCATATCGTCGATAATATAGGTTACCAATACTAATAAAGAATGTAGTAAATTGGTAATATGAAGGGTTACCTATTTATATCCTAGCTGCCAAGAAACAATAAGGAGGCCCCGAGAAGGCAGCGACTGATCGTGGAACTAATTGTGCGAAAGAATACGTTGTTTTGATTGATTACGTCATCTCCATCAAGTGTTAGACTGCTTAGATGTCTCGATGTCCTATTGAGCTGCAGTTTTTGATGCTTTCAAACTCTTTGAAGGTCAGTGTATATATTTAATAGTAAATAGGAATCAGAAAAATGTTTCAATTCCTATTTTTGTATTTCGATTATTGATATGACTTATGTATGTTTATCCTTTATATTTATTTATGTATGTATGACCTTTAGTCCGTTCCTGGGGACTCCAACTCAGAATTAATATTTTTGTGTGTGAATACAAGAATTGGTCCTAAGATGTAACTATGTTTATTGATTGTCTAGTACAAGTAGTAGTTTAGGAGTAGAATCGCTGTGTGTATTGAAAGTGAATCATTGCAACACACACTAATTGGTGTATATGGCTCAGTCGCTTCCTTTCAAATAGATGATACTTTTTGCGTGTTTTATACAGAAATGTTTCCTAAAAAGGCTTGTAACTTTTTTAGTAAACCAATAAGTTTACTAAATAAGACGAATTATACTAGAGGATTAACGTAGGTAAAATGAAAATTGTGTGTGCGATCATAGCGCAATTTCATTAAGTTGAAAAAGTATTTATAAGTCCACATAATTTGCAGTAGACTGAACGATATTTAACGTAACAATTGATGTTCAATTTTTGAAATGTAAAATCGTATTATAGCAGTGAAACTTATTTCAACACAGTGAAGCGAAAGTTTGTTCGACTGATGTTATATAAGGTATGCGACAATCTATACAACTGAATTGTGGTACTATAATAAAGGTTAAAAACGGAGACAGAAATTTTGCATAGGTATTGTATTCAACGAATGAAAATTTCAAATTAGGCATGGACAACAATGAAGCGCTCATAGCTCTACGATATTATGTGGTCTTATTGCTATATTCACAGAGGTCAGCCCTTGAATGGGTGACCATTTGTGTGGTATTTAATATCGAGCTTATTCGTGCTACGGAAGGCACACGAAGCCGTTGTTCCTGGTTATTACAAAATGTGGTAGTCGCTAAGCCATTTAAGAGAAGGTTTTTTTTATTTGACACTTAATAATAAACACGTTCTGGCTGATATAAGGCAGTTAATGTAGTCCAGAATAAATGAGAATACTTCATATCGAGGAATAAACACGTATTATAACTAGTAAGACTATTAGGATGTAACACGTGCCACCCACCAGGATTTTTTTGTTCAGATCTATTATAAAAAATGCTTTGCGCTAGGTGTAGGAAATTATACTTCAATTTTACACGTTTTTTATTACCTTCAAAAGTACACAAACTGTTTTTACGACCCATATAAATAAAGTATTTTTATTACTAATAAGCTATAATTATGAGAAATAAATATCACAAAGAAATAGTCGGTAATGTCAAACAAAAGTTTATTAATGGTTAAAATCTTTTTCACTTTCAAACTTTTCTTTTCATATTTTACGAATTCACGGTGGTTTTTTATACCTACTAAAACAGTAACTGCGGATTCTGGTATGTTTTCAGTAGAAGGGACGTAATGTAATATTCGTTTAAGTTTATTGAAATATTGATGACAATAGTAATCGAATCTATTTGCCGGCTCTAAAAGCAACATTATGCCTACAGATTATCTCTCACTTTCGGTTTGACAGAGAAATCTATCAATTGAATTTGGCCCCGATTTTTAATTAAATTAACTGATGACGAGTAAGCAAAAATAAAACTAGTATGACATTTTTTGTTGTTACAATACATTAAAATCCACTGTACTTTGCCCCTTAGTTCATTCACGCGTAAAATTGCAAACTCATGATTTTTTTAGAATGAATAATAATTTAAAAAAATATATAGTCTGTACATTACTTGCAATATTGTAGTTATAATAGATGATAATTTTATATTTTTTTTACAATATATGACTCCTATTAATAATGAATATGGTCGAATAGAGGTACAACATTTCATACAACCCTTAAAATGTGAATATTTATTCCTCATAGAGCATTGGACGGAATGGAATCTCGCAATAATATAAAATTTGCTTATTTATTTTAAAATAAATTTCTTTCAGTAGCCCCGCTACCCTGTTTTTAATAAAATCTTTGATATTCAACGACAGACATCACACATTTGGCAATTAGTCGCAAATAAACGACAAAAAAATAATTTCAAGAATACAACCCACACATGTTAACCCTTAAACAGGCAGAGCACGTTGAAATTTTCATTGATATTCTACCTTAAGTTAACTGCGTAAGGTTCAATTGATAGTGGCCACATATTAACCACTGCTTTGTAAAGGGTTGCATCCATTGCTCGCTATTTCAGTATAATCAGTTTAATCAAAACTCTTTTATTTTTCATCTAAAATTTAGCACACAATAGCACTTTCAAATTAAAAAAGAAATTATATGCAACTCTTAAAATGTTAAGTAGTTCTCTACTTCGATTTCTTTATTATATGTCTTTATTTAAGTTTAGCTCAAACAATTCTTTGATTTTCACTACCACAGACATGTAAAATTTGGCCAACACTGAATTATAGGCGCTTAATTTGACATATGCCTCTATTGCTCGCTATTTGAGCAAAACTAGCTAAAACTCTGTGATTTGAATACAGACACATTAAGCAAATTTGTGCCGCCCGATAACGTTTGTAACAAAAGTGTGTCGCATCCAGCACCCAGGACAAACACCATTGTGCGCCCACAAGGTTGCATGTTATCACCACGTCCACGTCATGTCGACAGCGGCACTACAGTAAATAGGACTCAGTTTGTATTTTAATAGGTTAATATAGTGAAACTACTACAGTCAAACTGTTGGAACAGTTTTGTAGGACCTTGTTTTAATTTATATGTCATACAATGTACTTTATACATAAGTAATCTATCTGTCTAGTTTTATGTCACAGTAATCGCTTAGGATTACACGAAGCAAGATATTTTGCCGTTAAATGGTAGTGCTTTAATTACAAGACGTATTCCTGTGGGGTGATGTGGCTACTAAAATCATCTTCAATATCGATAATCTTTGCGACTTGAGCCTTACCTTACCTATTTGCTCGGTACGACTTTCTCTTATTATTTATACTTTCGGTATTAGTAGTAATTATAAATTTAAAATTAATTGTGACATAATATTTATGACACTTTTTACTGCTGAAAAAAATCATATTCCCACGAAAAAACCAGGATATTAAAGCAAATCAAAAAGTATAAATATTACAAGCGTTAACTTAAGAAATATTATTATTAAAACCACTTTTTAATTGGTTGTTTTTTGTTTGATTTGTTGTACCACTTACAGTTTTCGTAGGTATATCAATAAGACACCAGAGAGTGTGTCACACTGGGTACAAATGGAAATGCCCAGGCGATTAGCAGAACTTCTATAAAAAAGTGACGTTATTGCGTCAAAAAGTTCTCACTTCCACGAAATATAAATACGTAACAGCGTATCATCATGCCTGAGACAAGAGACAATTTATGTCTTCAGTATCGTATAAAAGTGTCTCAGTCTCTCAGTCTTTCCCGGTTTATGCCATGAACGAGTACATCGGTTTCGGTGAACGAACGCCAGGCCATTGGCCAATTTATCTCCTCAAAATTACACAGAAATACGGAAATAGCCTTATTTTCTCGGCGTTAACATATGAGCTACATTATTATAAATGAGAACTGCTACTGTTGAACTTCCGCGTATTAAACTCATTTTGGCAAATGAAGATTATTGAAGTATGATAGCCGTAGGTTATTTAATTCAATAATAAAAAAATATTATATTAATAACTTTGGCTTGAGCTTTTTCAATAGTTTAGTCAAAAATGCACGCATTAAAATATATTTGGATCTCAAACATGGTGTACATTGCCATTAAAATAATTAATTATAAATTAGTCATAAAATTTTTATAAATGAATATGGCTGTTAAACTAATTAATATAACAAGTGGAAATAAACCTACAACTGGACTTCTTGGCGGGAAAGTGAAGAGTCATGTCTGCAGTTTTGTTTTATTTTCTAAAATTTGTGATATTTCGAACATTAATGTGTAATAACGGTGGATTATTAACCGTTAAGTGTTTGTGAACATATATGAGTGTTGGTAAATCAAACAAACACTGTTGCACTGTAACATCACTTTTCATATTTTCTCTCAAGGAGTCCATGTGAGATCTCAGTATAGTCCCACATCTTTACTGAGGACTCAAGGGGCTTAGTATCTTATTTACCATTTATCATCTTTATCACCACTCATTCTCATTTACTGTGAATTGTATATTATTAATATATCACTTACTTGACACTGGCTAAATGTGCTAGACGCACGAAGCCATCATTTAAAAGAAAGAAAAAGAAAACCTACAACTAATGATAGTAGGACTTTTTACATTTTAAATTTGTACTGTGATATGAAAGGCCAAATGTGAAAATGTTTATCCCAAAACTAAGACAGCACATCCGGCGGACCTATTCTATAACGTAGTTAAATAATAAACCCCTGACATTTAGCCACAAGAATATGATATTATACTATAGCTTTGTGATGTGTAAGCTGGTAACTTTCCGCAATTTGGTTAGATAAATATTTTGTTTTTTTTTTATCACTTTATAAACAGCATAAGTATTGACATATAAAATCCAGGAGCTTAGATAACATTATTTTTAATCAAGAAGATGTTATGAGTTGCAATTTTGACAGCGAAGGTTATCCAATAATATTTTTCATGTCGATAACAGTATTTTTATAAATACATAGGTAGTCTACTTTAAGATACGAAAACTTTACTTAATTAAAGCTTCTCTTCAACATGAGGTTTCAGAAAACGTTGCTACATTAAAAACTATTTGTATCGTTTTAAGAAATGTATTGGATAAGCATACACATATATTTATCCTGTGATAGAATCAAACCCACGACCTTTTCTATTTAATAAAGAGATTATTTAATCAACTGTCTGTTATGATTTTCACTCATATAATATTGTTTCCAACAATACTTATATAAGATTGTACAATTTTCAGTAGTAATTAATTACATGTACGAGTATGTACATAATACAATATAAAATACATTGTAGCCGTAATAAATATTCTTAATGGCATGCTGTTAGCATACTGTGATCGTAAATTATCTCAAGGCATAGGCGATGACGCAGTTTTCAATAATATCAATGAATATGACGTATTCCAGTTGTGGAAATTCGGTCTATGAAGAAACTTTATATTGCCTTACAAACAATTCAAAACGCTGACATGCTTACTACCATCATTATCTTAGCCCATGTATTCCCTTTTTCAAACCAATGTGAGAGGATTTTTCGTGTTATTTTACCATATTGACCTAGTGCTGTTCTGTGCTGGAGGTAGGTGTGTAGCTTTTTTTTTTTTGTTTTACGTCGGTAACAAAATGCATTTACGCACTGCCTTCCGGCCAAAAGGGGGCCGAAAGGGGGTGTGGGGCTCACCACCGGCAGACGCGACTGCCAGCAGTAATACCCACTAAGAATCTTCCGACGACGCCCGCCGCTTGTTAAGAAAAAGGCGGGGGCCAGTACCTGAGTTGCAGCGTTTGACACTCCGCCTCCAACGTCCCCCGGACCAAAACCGGGAGGACCTCCTCAGAGAGACGCAGTGGACGCGCCCCTCCTACCTCCTTGTGCGACCATAGCGTGTGTGGCCGACTTCCCGGAGGGTCTATGGTTCGACAGCAGGGGCCCCCTGCTCCTCAAACCCTCCTGGCGCTGCTTGATTGGCCCTCCTGGCCCGCCCGCTGCGCCCTCCACAGGTCCCTCTTAGTTTCTCCCCCGGTAGTCAGTACTAAGGGCACCCAGAGTAGTCGGTCTCTGGGTGTTACCTTTTCCCCAGCGCCTCCAGCGCCCTACCGGGAGGTACTCAGCCCCCCCACCACGACAAGGTGGAGACCAGTCGGGGGGGTAGATTTTTTAAGCCGCCTTAAGGACTTCTAACTAACACATACAGTGACAACCGTGACCAATGTCTTAACGTGCCTTTCTAAACGCATGTTTATGAAATGCCACATAAGCGGCCACTCTAACTAAGAATGTTGTTCAAAATGAACAGTCCATATTGCGTCAACTTTTATACCGATTACGAAACAGCAAACTACCCTCACACCCAATTGACCGTTGACTAGGTCAAGACAGCCGGTGGATGCAGGCGGTTTGAGATCGATCGACGCTAAAACAATCGGGGAGGCCTTTGATCAGCATTGGACTTTTAATGCCTGAGATGGTGATGATTATGATATATGATAAATCATACAGCGATAATTGTCATTAGTATCAGTCATAGAGTATGACGCAGTAGCAGCCACGTTTTCCTCCGTATCAAAGCGTCTGATCTTTGCTAGTTATGTTAATCCAGAGTAATTACATCTTTATGTCTCACTGATTCTTTTGTATACAAAGCGTCTTTACCGCGATTAATTCAGCACGAGTTGCTTTTCATACCGTTTAATTTGTTTACATTTTCAATCTTTATACTATCAACATGTCGATCTTTTTCCTCAAGTCATTTAGAAGGTACTTGATATTCGATTTATATTAGTTCTTCTAACTACTTTCGCATTTTGTAACTTCTGTGATGTTTGCTGTATGGCAATACATAAAACAAATGTTCAGATCTCTTACAGCTTTTAAGTTTATATGCAAATATTTATTTATTTCCAAGAATATGAAGTCATCTAAAAAAAACACTATTTTGCGGAACTTATATTTTCTCTTAGTTTCTATAGAAGTTTTCATAATTTTATTTACACTTCCAATAAATTTTCATAGTAATAAAATCAAGATCTTTCGGAAATATTCAAATTCAAAATTATTTAAATGACAGTTTCTCATGAAACGACTATCTAAATCGCTTGTAGGAACAGTTTTAATTTTAGACAGAAACGCTGAAATATAAGATTCATTCTGTGACGAGGTCGCGTACTTACTAGTAATGAATTAATTTTAGAAGTACTTTGCAAAATATGTGAGCAACAATTTAAGCAAGAAAGCTTCGACCACAAGTTTTTTGTAAATAAGTAAAACATTACAAATTACTTTACACCTAAAATATTTGTCTGCAAGAATTACATATCATGACTGGGCTGGTTGATTCGGTATTTATGGTGGAGTAAATCTTTATTTTTCGTATGGAAAATCATCAAGATACTGACCCCCGATGCGAATGGAGCAGAAGGGTGTGTCAGACTTTTAAAAACCATCCATGTTTCTTCTACATTCTGTTATTTTTCGCGACCACGGTGACCCTATCGAACAATCTCCCAATGGTAGAGTATAACCTAAACGTGGTTTTCTAAAAGGCAGCCTAAGACCAGTAGTAGGATTTGGTGATAGCAGATTGTCGGAAATAGGTGTGTAGTCCTGTTATAACAGAACTGAGTCATGTAAATTTGAAATATTACAAGTTATTGAGCTCACTATAGCTAGTCTGTACCCAATAAGACTGTCGTAGTTTTTCGCATTTTAAATAACAGTCATTATGTCATATTTTATATATATATAGAGCGACTGGTGATCATTCAACTATTTTGAGTAGCACGCATTGGTTGGTAAGTCATCATCATGATCACTCAACGTGCTTACCAGACGAGCTTATCTTTGGGATTTTTATGGATGATAGGTAGATAGTCTGTTTGACCTATAAATTTCTGCAAACAAACTTAGTCCATCATCCGTTATATTCAAATTATTATTATTAGTAAAATTAGAGATGAAGGAAAGTTATGATGCTATTTCAATAGACACGCTATTTACACGTAATCGTCATATCTTTAGTCATTAAGTAAATGACCGAGCAGGTGAAATTTATTCTCTTTTGTATTTAAGTAAGGATAGACGTGATGAAGAATTTTATGCAATTTCAATGCTCACGTACTTTTTCATTTACTCGTCAACTGCTTAAAAGGCCAAATGGTTTGAGTCCTTGTATTTGAGTACTGAAGCTATATTGTCACAGTGAAAACCGTAAATCCCTTTAAAGAAAACGCCAGCTAAATGCTAAGTAACCGCGATATGTATGCAGGTCCGTGTATCAGCGATGGTCTTTGGAGCATTGACCTACATTCGGAGTGCGGGACATTTGGCAGACGCATGAATCTAAAATACGACACCGATACGCTGGCCTGTTACCGAGTAAAAAATATTATCTATATTTATTATTATGAATCGCTAACCTAGTAGTTACTTCCTGGCTTTGGGCCTATTTATACTATCACGCTTTTATACGCATGTATCAGCTTTTTTACTCAAAGTAGAATTTTGAAATTCAATCTTATCTTCTAAATAGATCCCCATTATGTCACTAACACAATGCACTGTATTTACAATAAAAGCACATATTAACCTCAAGTCAGGGAGGCACAACCTTGATGAGTTTTTGGGAGTTTCTTCTCGTACTGAGCTCCCGTTCCTTCAGTGAAGTAGTGTTGCTAGATTAAGATGACGGTAACAAGTGCTTCGTAAAGAAACCTAAGCTTTTTAGCTAATTCTAGCTTAAATAAACGCTTGTGAAATTGGTAAACCATTACAAAAAATATTCACTGGGATATGGATTTCTGAGATTACACGTATATTTTAAGATGTACAGCAAGCTGTTGGTTCTCTGAAAAATGTAATAAATAAATATAATTTTGTTAAATCACTAGTAGGATTACTACAATCACTTAAAATTTCTTAAAATAACATCACAACGCTCTACCGACATGATGGCTCTGCCGGACGAAAATCCGATCAATTGAAAAACAATATATAATCTTTTTCAACTGCTCCCATTCTGCCTCAAATATAGGACACACGTTATGTTTGTCGGTTATGTATTACGAAACCACACGTCGCGTGTATGACGTATATTATGACGATGGGTGTATAGGGATTCTAAGAACATCTAAGGAGCCCAAGCTAACCTCACCTGCAAGTGGTGCACCTGCTGAACAACAGACGAGGCTCTGGCAAACTTAGCAGATCACGGTTAGCGGCAATAGGCTCGCCACCTATTACGTGAGACTATATAATTGGCGAACATCCTTTTTTAATTTTGACTGTTGTTTTAAATAAACCTCTAAGCCAGTGGTTCCCAAAGTTATCTTGGCTACGACCCATCTAATTCAAGTTTACAAACTTGGGACCCACCTTTAGGAAATTCAACCGATTTATTCAAATTGGTAACGGTTTTCATAGAGGACTAATCACTTAACAGACGAAGTATTAACGCAATTTTTTATTACTTTATTAAATAACTATTGTACATCAAAAAGTTATTTCAATGGGAAGAATTAAATTGTTTCCGGCAGGGCCCACTTAATATTCGCTCTAGAATTTAATAATATTACTAGAATATTATATAAGCGAAAATAATATGAATTGACATAGATAACTGTAAAGACAGTCGAAAGCTCTAGATTTACCGAAGTACTTTATTTTTAACATTTCAATTTAACATTGCATGAGATTGATTTATGTTTTAGAGTTGTATTGTAATTTGATATTGTAATATTTATTAATTTACATAATTATTATTGTTATTAAACTGTAACAAATAGCTTCCCGGTGTGTTGGATGCACAGCTCTGAGAGCCGACATGTAAAACATATAAATAAATAAATATTTTAAACTATTTTCATTTCCATTTAAATCTTGTAATAAGATTCAATATCCTGATAGATGATACAAGCGTATTGTGAACCCTCAATAGAGCACCAGCTTTTTTCATTTATATATCGTTAGGTATCATAATCAGCATTTACCAAAGGACATTGACATAAGTCTCCATAGTTTGTTAATGATATCACCAACGAGTCTACACCAATATTAAATGAAATAAAAAACTGTTTGGTAATGAAATTCAAGCATTTATAGTCAAACTTTACTATACATGGTGGTTGCATTACTGAGTGTGGCATTCTATTCAATAGGATATGAGTTCTTTAATTGTTTAATGAATACTTGATACATCTTCGTTGCTTCATTCGTTCTGAGAGACGATGAACATATTATAATATATTAGGGATTTTCTTGCCCTTTCTTTTACGATCAAGCTGCCGCCCGCAGTGAATAAGTTTTCAAGTTTGAATTTCATAAAAGCTGTATAGAAATAAACTGGAATAAATGATTTTTGATTTTAAATCAAAATTAATGTTACCGGGTGCCTACGAAGTGAACGACCGAAAAAGTGATGGATTGAGTGTGAAGAATGAGATGAGAACATGTGGATGATTTGATGACGATAACTAAGGTGAATAGAAAATTGGGAGCAGGACAGGAAGATGATGATGATGATATCTTCATTTCTTATTTTTTCCTCGTTCTGGGACATTTCACAAAACTTCGCAATAGTATTATTTCCTAAATGGTCATTCTGGTATTGTCAATTTTAGATTTTTTTTAAATTTTGTTAAACGATAAATAAGGTCGGAGGCATTGACGCCTACGGGCGGAGCGTCATACTATAAATGTCAATGTACCATAATAATATCACTGTTTTTGTTTGATTGGGTTTATACAGTCACGTTTTTCTTAGTAATTATACAGATAAGTAACGGCTATCGGCGATTAGTCAGATATTACTTCATAAAGCTTATATCCCTTTACCGCGCTGAAACATAAATATTAGGTCGGGGAAAAAGTCTTTTCGCATAACGTAGGTATAAACTTATTATAAATTTTTTTTGACTGTACTATTTGTGTCTGGCTGGTTTTGGTAACATTAAAAAGGTTCCATTATAAAGAAAAGAAAAAAATAAAAAAAAGTTGTTTCCCGCTATTTTTCATTTGTTTTTCTCTCCGTAAAAATGAGTGAATCTAATGAAGAAATTCGATACATTTTAAAATTTTATTATAAAAAAGGCAAAAATGCAACTCAAGCAGTGAAAAAAATTTGTGATGTTTATGGACCTGATGCAGTGTCAGTAAGAGTAGCACAAATTTGGTTCAAACGTTTTCAGTCCGGAAATTTTGATGTTAAAGATGCACCTCGCTCTGGTCGCCCTGTTACGAATAAAATGGACGCCATTTTTGAAAGAGTGGAGCAAGATCGGCATATTAGTAGTTACGATGTAGCTGAAGAACTGGGAATTGACCACAAAACAGTTTTGACCCATTTGAAGAAAGCTGGTTATACAAAAAAGCTCGATATTTGGGTGCCACACGGGCTCACTCAAAGAAACTTAATGAACCGTGTACTCATTTGCGATTCATTATTGAGACGTAATGAAACCGAGCCGTTTTTGAAGAGATTGATAACTGGCGATGAAAAGTGGATCACGTACGACAAGAACGTGCGAAAAAGGTCGTGGTCGAAAGTTGGCCAGGCTTCACAGACTGTGGCCAAACCTGGCCTAACACGAAATAAGGTGATGCTGTGTGTATGGTGGGATTGGAAGGGCATTGTTTATTATGAGCTTTTACCGCCCGGCAAAACCATCGATTCTGATCTTTACTGCCAGCAACTGATGAGATTAAGGGAAGCAGTCGAGAGAAAACGGCCGGAATTGATCAACAGGAAGGGTGTGGTCTTTCATCACGATAACGCTAGACCACACACATCTTTAGCCACTCAGCAAAAATTAAGAGAGTTCGACTGGGAGGTCCTAGTGCATCCACCATATAGCCCTGACCTTGCGCCTTCAGATTTTCACCTGTTTCGGTCTCTGCAGAATTCTTTAGGTTCTGTAAGGTTGACCTCAAGAGAGGACTGCCAAAACTATTTGTCCCGTTTTTTTGATCAGAAGTCCCAAAGTTTCTACAGTAACGGGATAATGTCTCTGCCCACAAAATGGCAGAAAGTTATTCAACAAAACGGTACATATATATTGTAAATAAATGTAAATAAACTTTGAAAAAAATGTCTTGACTTTTCATACAAAAATACGAAAAGCCTTTTTCCCCAACCTATTATATAGCCACAGAAATAGCGGTCGGTCACAGAACATGAATGAAGAGATTTTTTCCATGAGCTTTTCACCAATCGATAGTGCTTTTTGACCCACTGGCAGGTTTCATTGCATCGCACAGACCAGATCTGCCCCCATATACGGTTGCATGCATATCTCTGTGAACAAGAAGAAGTAACTCTGTGAGATACATCTTTAAGATATTTTGTTCCGGCATATAGTTATAGAGCGGTCGATCACAGAACATACATACAACAATAGAATTTGTCCATAACATTTTTACCCAAGTTGTAAACTTTAGATCTTATGCCGATCGACAGTGCTTTTTGACGCTTACGTCCTTTATTGATATTTGGTTCCGATATAAAAGTTATGAAGTGAATTTTTCTTGAGTTTTTTTTCCATCGATTAACTTTAAATGTTATGCCGATTATTACCGACATTGCTTTTTATTGTATGTGTGACGTACTTTACAGGCGTATGGGCGCCATATACGGGTGTTCTGTTCCGAACGTCATCACAAAACATAAAAGATATTTTTTCCAAGAGCTAATTTTGTTCATTTTGAACCTTATGCCTTTTGACACAAAAGCCTATTAAGCGCCATTACAAGTTTGTTAAGCATAAACTTTGGATTATATGTATCATCTTTGCATGTTATTGAAGTAAAAAACAATAAATCCTATGAAGACTGATTATATTTTAGAGGTGAAGTCTTGATTTATAGCTTCGGTAGACTATATTATATTATTGAAGCTGCAGCGTTTGTGCATACACCTTTAGGTTGTTAACGAAATATTTTAGTTCAAATTTTATACCAGAGATAAATGTTAACTACAATGTTTGTCTTCAGTACCTAAGTTAGATTAATTTTCCTTAAATAAATGTTATTTTCAGTGGAATAATCTACTTACAATATTATTGAAGTGTAACATACCTCCTGGTTATTATTTTATACTGGTATTAGTCACATCACTCCTCATTACACTTGTTAGTGTTTAACAAATTCCCTCCTAATATTGGCGTAGTCATTTTTCTTAACTTTAACGCACACTTTGTTATTAAGCGTTTCACATTGATAAGATAAGATAATAATTTATTTGAATCACAAACACACACATGCAGAAGTATAGACATAACAATCAAATAAAAATACACAAACAAGAACAGAAATATTTTAAAAAAAAACCACATAATTCTGAAGATTGCCCTTCATAGCATGTGTGCAGCAGTGACGCAAAGGGACCAAAGCTCAGTGATATTTTGCCCTCGATAAGAGCAAACACTGATTTTCAGCTTTCACCCAAGGGAGATGCAGCTTTACGCAGAGTTTGAGCGAACGCGACAATCCCTTGCAAAGAATATCATAACATTGATACTTTCATTACTTTGTAGACTATCATAGGTCCTTTAAATTGCTTGAGATTATTGTTTTTTTAGCGCTCGTAGCTCTGCGTTGCTCGGTGGTCGGAATCGATCACCGAAGTACAGCAGAGTTTAAAGAGGTCAGTCCTTGGATGGGTGACCGTTTGTGTGGCATTTGATATCGAGCGCTTCCGTGCTTCGGAAGGCACGTTAAGCCGTTGGTCCCGGTTATCACTAAATGTGGTAGTCGTTAAGCCATGTTAGAGGCCTAATGGGCGGCTTGAAAAATTCTAACAGCAGGACGCCATACACCTGCCTCCGCCAATCCGCACTGGGTCCGCGTGGTGGAGTATGACCCAATACCCTCACACCTTGGTATGTGACAGGAGGCTCGTGCTCAGTAGTGGGACGTTAATGGGCTGAGATGATGATGATGATGATCGTTTTTATACCTACACATATACCATCATTATTATACCGGTACCGGCGCCGTAAGAGTCGACGAAAAGAAATCCTGCGTATTTGGCTTGAACTGCAATCACCAACCCACCTGCCTAGCGTTGTGATAATAGTCAAATCCCCAATAGAGTGTAATCTATTGGGAAGGCCAATGTTCAGCAGTGGACTTTATAAGGCTGATACGATGACACCTACACATTATCACTTATTAGTCACACCTTTTGTTTCCACAATAATAATAAGTAAAATATATTCTAACAGTGTCACTAATTAAGCAGAACTTGTACAGTCAGTTCTGGGTCAAGCGTAACTCTTTAAAGTTTCTGACGCACCCTAATGCGTTGTAGTTAGAGTCCACTTTTAACTGTCAAATGACACCTGTCACAGAGCATTTGAGTACTTTTAATTTGTAAATACGTAATTAAGATACATACATAGAAGACACCAAGCCAAATATCCATGTTAATGCACACAAATATTTTCTATGTACGGTTATAGAATTCACGACCTTAGGAATGAAGAGCTGGTATACCGGCCTCCGCACCATATCGGTTGCCATTGACAAATAATCGAGGACAAGTTTATACGCAAAACTGTAATTAGCATACGTGAATATTGATTAATGTGTATCTTGAGAAAAAATGTGAAACCGAAATTGTAATTATAGAATTAATTCCATTGACATCACCTGTCACTCTGTAATTCAAATCTTCACGCTCTGTTCATCATCATCATGTTAGTCTTATAAAGTCTAAAGCTAAATATTGGCCTCACCATTAGTTGACATTCTATTTGGGGGAATTTGCGCTGTATAATGCTGATAATGGTGGAATAAACAAATTTCACGAGTTATTGCCCAACTCTTCTGTTTTCAAGTCCCGTAGTCAAACTTTAGTCTTTAGGTTGAAGTTCATTAGCCAATTGCATTGTCAGGCAACGAGCACTAAAATAATTGTTAGAGCATAAATAATTAATAAAATATTTAACAGAAATGTAATAGGTAATTAGAGAAAATGCGTTTAATTTGCACGAGAAAGCATCTGTCAATCGCTTTGAATAGCATTCCGCTAATTATATTTACTTACTAAGGAAAAGTTAACAAAATATTTGCAATTAAATGTAAGTAGATGCGCTAAGCTTAGAGATTTGTCATGTGCTATTTAGATTCGTGTTTGATTAAAAAGTATTTGTCTTTTTTATGTGAAACTTTATAATGACTACATTCTGCCTAATAGTAAGCAATGGAAGCAGTCCAAAAATAAAGGCGCTTCATACCGTGTAGTACGCACGGTAAAAATATACGCATCCAATCATAACGACGTGCAAAAATGCCGTTTCACGCCCAGCTCAAAATCAATTGAGACTGCAGGCTTACGTGCGCCCAGCGCATTAGTTTATCAGTTATTAGTTATTTTAGTCATATTATTTTATCAGTTATTTTATCAATTTTTTTACTGTCTTTAATAACAGCGGGCTGGTTACTTTCGCCATAAAGCATCATGTGAGCAATATAGTAGCATTAGTTATGCGTTTTACTTTCGCGAAAATCATGATAGGTAAGTACAGTAACCATTAGGCGTAATTAAATTACAGTTAAGGCTGTGAATAGTAACCGCAAACTGCCACGAGCTGAATAAATTGTATTAAATAAAACACATTTTACGGATTTTTATCGCAATTTCATACACTACTTTTATTCTGGTGTTTTAAATACTCTTCTTTTAAATATGTCTGTAGTGACATACCTACTTAATATTTACGGTAAGCGGCAATAGGCTCGCCGCCCTATTACGTGCGACTAACAATATACCTAACTAGTGAAATGTGAGCGTATAATATGCCTCTGCCTACCGCTTTGGGAAAACAGGCGTGATATTATGTATATATGTTTGTATGTACATAGCGTGAATGTATGTATGTGTAAGTTTGAAGTTTGGCGATTTCGTACTTCGGAAGGCACGATTAGGTTTTGGTACTGGATAAAAATATATGTAGTATGCTATGTTAGATGCCTTGTTGGGCGGCTAGAATAATTCTAGTTTAAAAAAAAATTGAAGCTTACTACCAAAATTATCGTGTAAAACTTCTATCTATCTAGTAATTAGATAGGAAAAGCAAAAATCTCTTTAGATAGTAAACTCTCGATAAATTTTGCAATGTTTAAACTAACTACTTTCTCTTTAAACAACAGTAAGTTATAATTCAGCGTTTTAGAAAGTGCATTGAGTATTCAGCGAGAGAACGGTGCGGATCTTGCAAATTTCAGTATTTATTTAATAATACATGCCTATTATCTTTATTATACTAGAAACCTTATACCTGTCTTATGTGACTCATAAGAACATCTCAATTAGTCTTAATGTTAAGTAAAAGTAAAATTTCATACACTTAGCAAAATTACTTTCAAAAAAGTTTCGCAATGTTATTTCGCGTGGAGCCGTAATTGAAATTACAGTAAATTGCATTGTTTTTTGTTACTTCAGATATTTTTGTTCCGAGAATTCTCGTTTACGTTACAGCAGTCCAACGTCCGCTATGTTAGAAGTTCGGAAACGCAACCTAAGTTAGGTGTGTAAAGGTCATTAGTAGGATAGGTGACCGTTTGTGTGGCATTTTATAGCGAGAGCTTAATTAAAAGCACGTTAAGACGTTCGTACTAGATTTGCTGTAGTAGTATTTATTGAGCTTATTGAGCGCCTTCATAATTTCTTAATGTCAGGACACCAAGCTGCGGTTCCGCACTGGGTCCGTGTTGCCTGAATCTCTTACACCTTGGGTTGTGAGAGGAGGCTCGTCCCGAGGGCTGCTGATGACTAAGCATTGTTTATATTTTCATACGAATTTATTATTAACAGTACAATTTGACTTTATTAATTTTTATCTCTTCATCTTAACCGTGGTCACAAAAGTGGTGAAACTTTTGACATATACATTGAGAACCGATATGGCGTGGAGGTCAATATATCTGCACTTCACTCGAGAGGTCGTGGGTTCGGTTCCCACACAGGACAAACCTTTGTGTGCATGAACATGAATATTTGTTCTGGTCTGGGTGTTCTCCTATGTATCTTAAAAATGTATTTACAAAAAAAAGTATTTATGTATGTTTATCCGTTATTTAGTATTCTTAATGATACTTATCTTGGAACTAAATAATTGGTGTGATTGTAAGAGAATATTTATTTATTTATTTATACATACTACATTATGGTTATTGGGTACGTGCTAACATGACGTTCTCTTTTGTTACAGTGTCAACATTTTTACCCCAAACATTATGATTTACAAATGGATATTATGATACGAGTGAAGTGTTGTCAAGAAACTAAAAATCCCAAGTGACGAAGTGCCCTGTAGGTGTCTGTAGTGCTACGTTCCGTTGCTATCCCTAACCTTAGTGTTTCCTGTAATCATGTCTGACAAGACGTCATCATCTGTGGGTCCAAGGAGTTTCGAGACGATATCGGAGGAGGATTTAGCATCACCGTGGGATGAGTTGTTGGTGAAGGAGAAGACTGTTCCTACAATAATAAAGACTAATGCATCAAGTTCGACAATATGTAAGGGAGATGAGGTTGCTCCGCTGAGCCTTCTGGAGTCGAACAAGCTGTCGCGATCGAAAAGCCTGAACCAGCGGCGGAACAGCAGCGGTCTCCTCAACTCCATTCCGAAGCAGCTGCGGCTGTCCCTCCGAGGCGTCCGCAGCGAGCCCTCCAGCGTCAAAGATGTGCCCACGACGAGAAATGACAGCTCTCTCAATCTCCTCCTTAGGTGAGTTGGCTTTTGTTTGTCATATATAAATTGATGTGGTTATATTCTTGCTTGTCGATTTTTAGCAAAATTTTGATGTATCTCGGATTATTATGAGTAGGTAATATGATTTAAAGTATTAAAACGAAGCGCTGGTGGTGCCGCGACATGAGGTTATTGATAAGGTCCCATCGACGTCAAATTAATTACTCAAAAGATATCTTGCTCCATGAGAACCCTGTATAGATTGGCGGAGTGAATGTCATCCTGCTTTATAAAACCGCACTAATCATTCTTAAAAACTACAATCGATAGTGTTAACCGAGAACCAACGGCACAGCGTGTGTTCGATGCACCTGACAAATCTACACAAATGAGTCACCCTTCCAAAGTTTCACCTCTGTAAGCCGTGTTTAACTTTGAAGATCATTTCCGACCACCTAATATCGTGGAGTCACGAGCACTTCTGGATCCGAAAAAGTCCCACAACTGGGTGCGAGTCTCCTTGCACAAATCAAGATCTTACAACCCTCTTGTAAGACTTTCAGTTCACACTCAGACCTAGTGGGAATACTTGAAGAAATGTAAAACTACCTAGTACTAATTACAGTACACAACGTTTGCATAATAAAATACCAAAATTATCAATTTACATAAGAATGCTCAATAAATTATATAAAAAGGTCACGTGTCAATGAGTTAATTAAATACCTTCTCCCACACATTTCCCAGGGCATCTTGGAGAATGTTCCATTAAGTTTGCAAGAATGCAGGCGCCATAGAACTTCAGGGGAATCGCTTTAAGGTCGATTGGCGTGAGTGAAGGCATAGTAGACACAAATAAGTAGGCCTAGTTTATTCAGTCGTGAAAAATTCATAGTCAATCATTAGCACGGCTTAGCGCTCCTTTAGCAGCGATAAATTCATTCAGTCATTCAGATTGTAAGTGTGTGCAGGGCACTCCGCTTATTTCTGGGCGCGCTCTCATAATGTAGATCATTATCCTAATGTACGGTTGTCCACTAGTCTTAAGCTCAGAACCTAGATTCTGCGTATGGGACAAACCAGATTTGCCTGAATTTCATTTATTGCATAGATGTTCATGACAGTCGGGATTAACAGTTTAACGTGCTTTTTAAGGCACGAAGCAAGTTATTATTACGCACGTAACTTCTAAAATTCATAGATGCGTTACCAGGGTTTAAATCCGAGATCCCCTGATTTGCAGTTTGTCTCGCCAGTGTGTTGTCCGTAGGTCTCGCCACGTACTTTTACATTCGTAGTAGTATAGTAGTAGAAGATATCGCACTTTTTTGTTTTTACTGTGGCATAAGCTTTAAAGCAGAGGCAATCACACGTTCCGCTATCTTTGTATATGCAATAAAACGATAAGAGAGCAGTAATATATTAAATTATAGTAGATAAGTACTGCTATAAAACTAACAAAACAAAGACGAGCCAAAACAGAAGTATGGAAGATTTAGCGTGTACGTTGCGTGTAAATATATTTTTACAGTTTCATTTCGTCACCGTTAGGGAATTTGCTAACTGTAGCTTCCTCATTTAAAAGCCGTTACAATGTTTTTCTTCAAATGTAATGTAGTAATATCTCATTAGCAATTAAATAATATGTGTGACCAACGATTTTAAGTTCTGAATAATTGTTGTTCATAATAATTTAATTTATATATGATATTTTCGCGAACCGGCGAACACTACAGTTCCCGGTAAGCGGCAATAGGCTCACCACCTATTACGTGGAACCAAAAATTTAATTTGTGAAATATGGCCATTAATTATATTGTATACAATTTTATAGTGTGTGGTGTATATAATTTAATTTTAATAACATTTCTTAACGTTTTAAACCACGCCATATAGTGTTATGAAAAGAAGATCTATGGGACTATTTATCAGAACTTACTGTGAACCAACTGATCTAGAGATAATAAATCCATGTAATGCCAGTTGCCACGGAAGTAGTTACCTCTAAAGATAGGTAACGACTTGTTATATAATTCCAAAGGTTATATTTTCGCACAAAATTAATATTTGTGTGCATGTTTTTTAATTTTGTCTTGTTCTTTTATAAATTTTAAAAGTAAATAAATCAAATGAAAGTGTGAAAATCACACATTTATTTTCCGAAGTAAGCCGTGAGCATAATAGATTGGATTCAATTATTTACACTGACAAGACAATTAAAACTACATAATTAACCTAAAAGATGCATTGATGGTCTAAAATTTAAATCTGCTTGGTAAGTTTGCAACAATATGATTTCAATTATTCTTAGTTGAACTAAATTATTTATATAAATAAATAATTAAAATAATAATATTTTCCATAGCACATAATTATATTTACTCCTTAGTGGTTTTTCCTAGTAACAAAACAAATTATACCTAAGTAATTTACATTATTTATTTTTATGAATATTAGTCTTCATATTTTGAATAATTATAAATTAATTATTTTTATAGCGTCTGGCATATGTATTAAATTAAATTATTATGAACAATAATTATTCAGAACTTAAAATCGTTGGTCATACATATTATTTAATTGCTAATGAGATATTAATACATAAATTTTAAAGAAAAACATTGCAACGGCTTTTAAATGAGGAAACTACAGTTAGCAAATTCCATAACGGTGACGAAATGAAACTGTACAAATATAGTTAAACGCAACGTACACGTTACATCTTCCATACTTCTGTTTTGGCTCGTCTTTGTTATATTAAATGATATATATATATTTTTTTCTCTTAATTATGGAGTCACACGTTTACAGTGTTTGTCAGTGTCAAGTGATGTAATTTATCAAGTTATTTTCTAAAATGCATTATTTTCACTTTATTCAGTACAGTCTAAATCTTAAATTAACAATAGTTTTGGAAAATAAAACATTGCCGCGATGTGTCCTTGTCTGCAATGGCCAAAACTCCGTTTTTAGTTTAATCGGTGTGTGTTTTTATCCACGCAATGAATACCTGTGGGAACAACTTTATTGTGAACATCTCTTTATACGTTTACCGCGAAGCCTCAAGCACAGCTAGCCAGAAAAACGAATTTGCAAACAGAGCTACACCTCCGACTACTCAGTTAATGAGATGTCGATTTTATCACGCCAATCGCGCACGTGTTTGTCGAGCAAATTATTCATAATGACATAACGAATAAAGGCTCGCCTCATAAGCTTTGCGCTTTCCAGTAGGTATCTACGTGGGCAGTAGGGCTGTGCAAAATTGTAGCTATATTCAGAATTACAAATACCATATAATTATCTCCTTTGCCAATCCGCACAGGGTCAGCGTGGAGGAGTATGACCTTAATACTTGTCTCCTTGGATTGGGAGACAAGCACGAGACTTCTCGCAGTAGTACAAAGTTTATCGGCTTAGATGATGTTATATAATTATATATCCATTTTTTTTGCTTATATAAAGATACAAAACAAAAGCATAAAGACGTAGAAAGGTATAAGGGTAATGTTAATGCCAAATTTAGTTAGATAATATTACGATTTGATTGTTTACTGGTACAAGAACATTTAACTTTTTTTAGATATTATTTCTCCCTGAGAATCTGGCCGTTTTCAAATGGTTTCAATGGTATGAAAAAGGTCCTGTATTTTGGCTGTAAGTTCAATATAGTAAGTGAAAAGACAGACATAACAAGTCGATACGTCACACTTCATTTCAATATGAAAAAAGACTGTATATTCATTATTTATCAATCACAATACTTAAAAGTAAATTAAAGTGAATCTTATCTTTACCTGTGTTTATCGGTTACAATTTCACACCTAAACCCTAACTCACCCTAACAGAAAAAGTATAATCAAAATTGAAAAAATTATGTTCTTAAAACACATACATGTGCCAACCCTACGTAAAAATTACCAAGGAAACGGACGTCCTTACACCGTGCAAAAATGGCGGAAAGTCGGTGCCTGGCTAGACCGCTAAAACAATAAGATCCTATCCTATTGAAATTAGCAAGAAGCTATACTATATGCAAATTTTGTACATTAAACTCACGGCCGATAGACGACTACCTTGTCCTTTTGTTTTAATACTCTCACAGTAAAGTCGCCACGAGTATTTCCTTACGCAATTTGATGCTAAACTTATGCGTTTTCACTAGCTAAAAGACAGCATGTTAATTACTAGAGGCTTGCAGCTGCATTTTCATATGTTATTGAAGTTAGTAGACGCGTCACGTGGCCCACCTGATGGTAAGCAAACACTGCGGCGTGTTCTGACATAGTTAATGTAGAATTAGCGCACATTTATAATATAACTATTGTATGTCGTCTCCTCGTAGACTTCACCTACCTCACAGACTAGTCTGCATTATTAATTATATTGACAAATACTTCAAAACTGTAGATTCATTTTCATTTTGTACTAACTGTTGAACTTACTAGTGGATGGTCTATACTTGCCGCTGGTCTATAGTTCGACTGAAATCTATGACAGTCAGCAGTCAAGGGGAAAATTATTTTATGGCCTTAAGCCATTTGTATTGCAACCGCAACGAAACACATTCGTTGTGGCCAATCTGTTTGTATGTCACCCACATTCATAGAAGCTTTGGCAGTAATCAGCACTGTGCCACTGGTACAGCTAATCAACATGCTGACTCACACATTCCCGCAGCTATGGCTTAGTAGTTCGTTTCCAAACCAGAGCCCGCGGGTTCAAATTAGTCTTATTTTGGATGATAATTTTTTGGGCGAGCAATATCCTAAGCTTATATTCATACATGTTTCAAAGTTTTGTAAGCCACTTTAATATTTTTTCTAGGCTTTGCTAGGCTTTGCTAGGCTTTGCTAGGCTTTGCTAGGCTTTGCTAGGCTTTGCTAGGCTTTGCTAGGCTTTGCTAGGCTTTGCTAGGCTTTGCTAGGCTTTGCTAGGCTTTGCTAGGCTTTGCTAGGCTTTGCTAGGCTTTGCTAGGCTTTGCTAGGCTTTGCTAGGCTTTGCTAGGCTTTGCTAGGCTTTGCTAGGCTTTGCTAGGCTTTGCTAGGCTTTGCTAGGCTTTGCTAGGCTTTGCTAGGCTTTGCTAGGCTTTGCTAGGCTTTTTTCATCAAGTCCTTAAACTAGAGTTCACGTCACTATTCGGTTCTGGTGGCACCTTGTCTTAGTTCCACTGACTAGCGGCTATCATCATACTAAATCTCGTAGCTATAATGTCTAGCTCTTTTCTGCCAATAGTTAGTATGAGGTCTTGTACATTTTCAAAGGCAGTCGGTAGCACACTACTGCAACTCATTGAGCCTATTTCATGTGTAAATTCTTTTAGTTACAGTTTATCCCTAACCTAATTACGTGTCTTACAGGCCTCTTGAACACAATACAAAATGTGTGTCGCCCACATTCATAGAAGCTTAGGCAAACATTAGCAGTGTCACTAATACATCTATTAAACATGCTGATTCATACGCAGTTAGATTTTATGTTTTCTATGTAAGTATTAGTAATAACTATGGTTATCAGGCCATTGGTAGTGCAGCTCGTGTTAGCTATATTGTTATAAAACACAATGTATGAGTAAGTTTGTTTCTGTCAAGCGCTCGTAGCTCTGCGGTGCTCGGTGGTCGAAAACGATCACCGAAGTACAGCATAGTTTACAGATGTCAGTCCTTGGATGGGTGACCGTTTGTGTGGCATTTGATATCGAGCGCTTCCGTGATTCGGAAGGCACGTTAAGCCGTTGGTCCCGGTTATCACTAAAATGTGATAGTCGTTAAGCCATGTTAGAGGCCTAATGGGGACTTAAAATATTCTAACAGCAGGACACCATACATTTGCCTCCGCCAATCCGCACTGGGTCCGCGTGGTGGAGAATGACCCACACTTTGGTATGTGAGAGGAGGCTCCTGCTCAGTATTGGGACGTTAATGGGCTGACATAATGAAACAAGTTTGTAGTCTCAAAAAGTTGTTAAAAAGCACTATAAATTAAGGAACATGCCCCAACGGTCTTGACAATAGAGACGTTAGTCGATCTATAGTGCGCTTTGGATGTTACCAACTATATAAAGCTGACTGTACCACATTTAAACATTCGTCATACATTAACTGATTAATAATGTTAATTTCCTGTTGTTTGAATTATATTGAATAGAAACGTTAGACAATTCAAATTGTTTACAAATTAGAAATGAGTTTATGTTCTTACTGTTTCTTTTGTACTGTTACTAAGATGATTTTCCTGAAATTTACATCGATTATACTTATTTTTACAAGATAAAATATATACAATTTAGACATAATTTTTTGCATGATATCATCAAAATTTGCGAAAAAAAAAAACGAATCTGTAACAATTGTCCAGCAATCAGCCAGACGGGCGATCTGGTGGGGGATTATCACTACTTACAAACAACAACTATCAACACAATGTAGTCGGTTGAACGCCCCTTGGATAACCTTAACATGTTCTGTTGACAAATAAATTTGTTTTTACAACAAAGTGATATCTTGTCCCAACTGGGGAATATAAAGCATCCTTGCAATATGAGTAGGCACTACGCCATTAACATATTTTCATCACTAAAAAATAATTGAAGTGTTTTGTTGTTGTGTGAACTGTTTTCAATTTCCAAATAATAGCTTTTTATTAAATGCATATGAAAGTAGCACAATATTTCAAACCAAAAGATTGTTTTATATTTTTATCTACCTGTATTTTGGGGCTAAAATCCGATAAAGCTAGTCCAATTTTTACAGCATTTTCAATGGCAGATATAATAACTGATGTTATAAGGAGTAGGAGTAAAGACTTAATTTGGTTTCTTTTTAACCCAATATATAACAAAGTATCTGTAGGTTACGCGGACGAAGTTGCAGGCTATATAATAATAGTTCAATTGGGACTGGAAACCAGTTCCTTGTCGGATTTGGAATGATGATGAATTTTTATGCTCAACACACACAAGACATCTTCGTTCTTCTCAGAACCTTCTTCTCGCCATCCCTCAGCATCACTCTGGGTACCTGTCCAATTCTTTTCACATAAGGGCTGCTCAACTTTGGAACAATCTCTAAGTGTTCAAACAATTGATTTTTAAGCTTCATTTTGAGGAGCCATTGTTGGTTTGATTCTCCTTGCTGTCATATTTTGGTATTATATATAAATATATATTTATTTTTATGTAGTTAATGATAAGTGTAGTTTATCTTTTTATTAAATATTTTAGTTTATGTATGTCTATTAACTACCGCACCGCCTTTAAAGTTTTCTGCTAACCCTAAGGTTAACTGGCAAAGAATGCCTTATGGCATTAAGTTCGCCTTTTGCAGTACTTTTAAGTATGCAATCCAGTTATTATTAAAAATAAATAAATAAATGACCTATAAAAAAAGGTGGTCAGTTATACCCTCTCTTGTTTCTAAAGGTCGGAAGTTCGAATTCTACATAAGACAAATATTTTGTGCATGAACAAATTTGTTTTGTCTTTGTGGGTAGGTACTTCATTTTATGTATTTACATAAAACATACTTAAGAAGTTCGTTCATATTCTAATGGCAATAGCCTCTTTGCACATTTTTGAATAAAGATGGCGCTGTTTTAGATGTCAACAGATTTACATACTAAGAGTGAAAAATTTTTTAGCACTTCAGCGCGTATTGACGTTGTTGAATATTATGTGCAGTATTATGACATTTGATTTAAGATTGACAACACTAATTTCTATTTTACATACAATCACGCCTATTTTCCCGTAGGGGTAGGCAGAGGCATATTATAAGCCCACATATAAAATTATATTCAACTGTATTGTTGGTCCCACGTAATGGTGGCGAGCCTATTGCCGCTTACAGGAATTTTGCTTTTGCCAGAGCCTAGTCTATTGATTGGCAGGTGCACCACTTGCAGGTGAAGATGCAGTTGCCTTAAGCACCCATGATGTTGGTAGGATCTGTATACTATTTTACTAAACTGGTAGTACTGTGATGTTATCGTTGTTTCTAATGTTTTTTGGCAGTTACCTTTATTAAAGTATAAGCTTAATTAAAATGGGTGTATAAGGATCCTACCAAGACCTGAGAAGCCCAAGCCAACCTAACCTGCAAGTGGTGCACCTGCCGACGAACGGCCGAGGCTTTGGCAAACATAACAGTGGCCGGTAAGCGGCAATAGGCTCGCCACCTATTACGTGAGTCTATATAATTGGCGAAGTGTGGACGTATAATTTGCCTCTGCCTACCCTTTCGGGGAAATAGGCGTGAATGTATGTATGTTGATTAAAAGAAAGTTCACATATAATTTAAAACTTTTAGTTTGGAAATTCTCTTTGACATTCGCTGTTGACTATTGCTTTGACTCCAAACTACTAGCTTAGTGCCATGTACATTAGTAGAAACACTAGTAAAGTAGTTTTTAAAGTAGTGTTTACAAAATCACTATTGGTTGTAAATCACGTACCGTTCGGAGGAAGTGAATGTCCTCGTCCCGTTCTTGGTACAGTCGTGCTGAGAATCCACTTGGCGTGCCTCGAGATGCTAATTGACCGTTGGCCAATTGCACTTTCCATCGAATGATGTCAAACCGGATAAATCGCATTGCATTTTAGGGAGGAATTACAAAATTATTTTTAGGCACTTAAATTTATCTATTGAGAGACTTTTTTTGAATGTTACATAGAGATCAAAATACAGCCACTTCTCTACAATTGAACCCTTAATATATTACCACGACAGAAATGTTACTCTTTACCACTTTTTAAAGTATGTAGTGAATACTGAAGTTAGTAGAAATAAGGATGTGACTGTTTATTCTACACCTATACAACTTGAATTGAGGCCACAGAAGGCTATACATTATACGAAATAAGGGAACCCCCTAGCAGACAAACATTGTACTGAGACTTGATAATGTAAAATCCCGCTTAAAGCAGACATAAGAGGACGACAAATAAATTTGCCAGATTTTTTTTAGTAAATTGTAAATAAAATGCAATAGTGAGGCAATATTTGGAAAAGCAACTACGATTTACAGTTCTTGTAATCAATTTATGTGTGGTGCTAGGCAAACAAACAACTCGTCTATAAAGTTATGATAATCCAAATTTGTATTTCCTTTTGTCAATTACTATTTGCCCAGGTGCGAGAGGACGTGTGCGCATGTTGTAATAGCCACATTTCTGTTCCTATGCGTGTCAAATCTTGGACGAAAAAACTCTAATCAGGACTACTGTAAAAAGTTTTATATCATTATCCCGGCTGTGCTTAGGGTCAAGGGTGTCTAGCCAGATATGGCTGAATTTAGTTACTAGAAATATGCCGTCTGACCTTCGCAAACAAAAGGGAATCAAACAAGCTGCCAGGATATTAGAAGGCTCTGAATTTTGGGATTTGGGAAGTAATATGAAAAGTTTTCTATTCATTCCCTTACCAATGCAGTTTGTTGAGATAGTTGACCTTGAAAAACATTCACTGTCAGGAGCGTTAGTTTTTAAATACGTACGTATATAATGTCACGCCTCTTTTCCGTAGGGGTAGGCAGAGATCACATCCTTCCACTAGCTACGATCTTGGCACACACTCTTAGTTTTATATTAACTTTCATAATCTCTTCATAAGCTTTAGTAAGCCATTCAATTTTGATTTTTACTTTAATATTCCTTACAAAAGCATTCTAGCGACATAGCTATCGCATTATCTCTACACGCGTTAGGGTCGTCATTGAAACTAGACACCTAATTCATATATTTTCAACTTATCAAATAGATTCATTGGTCTATCTCTAACATAATTGAGACTCTTAACTAGGCATTGTATTGGAGAGCTACACTTATTTAATCAAGCCACGTACATTTTATAGCTCTCAGTACATACCCATCTCATACTTCAGCTACGAGTTTGTTGGTATTAATTTTTCTCTGCAATGAGCTCGTTTAGTTTGTAACATGCATTGTTGGCATTTTGCTCGTGGCAATAAGTGGTGGTAAAAGAAAATCACTCGAACTATTGTACCAGTAAGCGGTCACACTTTGTTTCTTTCTTTAAAGGCTCATTTGTATTAAATAATTCTACCAACGTCAAGTGCATGACAAACACATGTTCGAAAAGAGTTATTATTATAAATGTAATAGCCGAGGAACAGATTCGATACACAAATTCTTCTTTTATCATCATATGTTTTTTTAAAGTAAAACTACAATAGACAAACACGAAGAAACTTATATACTCATATGTAGACATTATATAGATATACAAGAGCAACACTAAGAGGGAGGACATTGAAAAAAACTAGTTCATAATGCATAAGGTGCACAAAATAAATTATGTAAAAGGAATGTTCGATTTATCGCACATCTATTTCTTAAAAGACGTAATGTCAAAAAATCCAAAGTTGAGTTAACTACGCCTAGTTTCTTTTTATGTAGATGCATTGAGTGCTTAAAGATCTTTTTGTTGCTCGAGAACTGTCCGACAGAGAGCTCTAAACAACAAATCGAGTGTGTTATCGTAGTATGACAAAACGAATCTTACTGTAAAATTGAGCAAATTACATTTACGTCTTTTAATAACTAGAAGTGCGTTATGAATTTAAAATTAAATAAAAAATTTTAGGACATTGAATTCATGCCGTGTGGTTGCGGCAAACGGCATGAATTCAATGTCCTACCATCCTAAGTCGGCCTGAGGGTGTCGTAAAAAACTAATCGCTACTAAGGTAATGAAAACTTGTCTGGTGTACATCTGGGCGAAGGGCTAGCCACCTCTCATATTTTGATACGTTTTATAGAGTGATCTCTGTGCTAAAAGTAAAACAACATATAGATCAAGTTTATAGGTGTATAGGGATCCTACCAAGACCTAAGGAGCCCAAGCCAACCTCACCTGCAAGTGGTGCACCTGCCGATCAACGGACGAGGCTCTGGCGAACATAGCAGTGCCCGGTAAGCAGCAATAGGCTCACCACCTATTACGTGGGACCAACTTTATAATTATAAAAGTGTGGGCGTGTAGTATGCCTCTGCCTACCCCTTCGGGGAAACAGGCTATGTATGTATGTATGTAGATCAAGTTTAAATAGTTGTATTAAGGTTTCCACTCCAAATTAGAGGGAGGAGGGATATTATGTATATAGTCCTTGTATCTTCGTATATTAATTTATTTTCTGCACGTGCATTCAGCATATTTAGCCATTGTCAAGTAAATGATATATAAATAATATTTTATTTATTGTAATTGAGAATGAATAGTGATAAAGATGATAAATGGTAAATGAGATGCTTTCTCCCCTAAACACCTTGAGTACTCAGTAAAGATGTGGGACTATACTGAGATCTCACATGGACTTCTTGAGAGACAAATTGAAAAATGATTAAGCACTGTTTTGTTTTATTTACAAACTCTCGTGTACGTTCACAAACACTTAATGGTTAATAATTCACCATTATTACACATTAATAAACAAAATATCACTTTTTAAATAAAAGAAAATTGCAGACGTATATTGTATTATATGAGAACATATAATATAAAATGTGTCAAATAAAAGTAAAATTTTACCATAACACTGTAATGAATGACTTTATAGTAAAGAAAAATTATTAGAATCATTGAAAATTGCATTATTTTTGTAATGTCAATTTCAAAACATTTAATCGAACTGTATAATTTTTTTTGCAAAAAGGATCCGCACTTTTTCCCTTTTTTTATAAACCTTTTTACTGCGCTCCGGTCCCAAGTAATTTCACAAGTCACGAAGAGTTAATGTTGTTCTCAGAATCACATCTTCTCGATTGAAATTCGTCTGGGTTGCGTTAAAAATACCTTTGAACTGTCGTTAGCTCATAAGCAAAAAACTATGCGGAAAAAGTATCGGCTGTTTTATTTATAATAGGTATCCATTTTTATGGGTTTCCTGATTTAACATGGAGGATTCTCCGTTTCTCTCAGTTCTCAGTTTATTATTTTAAAATTAATTAGACAAAGTTAAGGAAAAGTGGAGTGCTTTTATTTGAATCGGAAAAAACAAAGAACAATATGTAAACATCAGAGTAAAATACATTTCAGTGATTCATTGATTTTTTATTATTATATTATATTGAATGTCTGCTGGGGGACAATTGACATAAGTATTTCAATAGTTTCAATAGGTATCCTAGGCTTGACGTTAAGCTATTGTTACCAGTTATAATTGTACATGTGGAAGTCGTTAATAATTGAAATCCTTCTCACATTGATTTGTTGGAGTTAATAGGCTGTGAACTACTTAATAATGTATTACATAGGAATCTAATAAATCAAGACAAATATTTGTCCTTTGCGAGAATCTGTCTGGTTTAAAATTACATAAAGGATTTATTTGATTTTAAAAAAAAATATGTTTAAGATAAAACGGTTTTATAATACCTTTATAAAAAATTTCAACAATCACGGTTGTTTTTGGCCATTATAATGACTATTGCCTCAAAACAACCGTTATGATCCACGATGAGATCCTTTTCTCAAAAAAGTGGTCGTTTGAGAATATGTGAAAAAACGGTGATTCGGGTATTTTGGTGATGTTGCCCAGAATAACCGGCTTCCTCCAATTTTGAATTCCTGTTATTTGGATCCAATTATTCTGGTCGAATTTCCTTGTGCTACCTATTATATACCAAAAAGCCTTCTCACGGAATTAAAAAAGTTTTTAAGTGCGAAAATTGTAAAATTTGAGTGTTTAGCATCTCTCCGATTTAACATGCATCATAATAAAGGTTTAAGCTTTTTATTGTCAAAAAATTACCCTTATTGTGCTAAATTTAAAGAGTGCGTTTGGCGGGTAATGTTTGATCCCTGAAAAATATTTTTTAATTATTGTTAATGCACTTAGTAGGATTTATGTTCTGTTGCGTGTGTAATCTATGCTTTTTTATTGTTAAAATTACTACTGTTTTTAGACTTTTTAATTGACTATTGTTTTCTTCTAAGTGTTATTTGTGAGGTCTTTATTTGGCCATCGGGCGTTACTGTTGTAGCTGGTGTTTTTTTCAAATAAATAAAATATTTATATATTTGCTGTGTAAGTAGCGGCGTGAACACCATACATAGAAATAAGCACTGCTTATACCGGCCGCTAAGCCTAACTAAACACAAGCTCATATACAGCTATTAGCGCTACACACTGCAAACCCTACCAACATTTTAAACTATTTGTTAATTTGTTCGTTGTCGGTTATCTGAGCAAGTTAGCTTTCATATATTAACTTTACCATAACTATACCTGGTATATTACTATAACTGGTACCAACTATATTTCATTTCTCGTATTTGAACTGTTAAAAACAATGAAACATAATTAAAAGTACTTAGATACAGCAAATACCAAACACTATCAATTCATATGTAGATACATTTTTAAAAAGTAGTAGATTTAATGTTCCGATTACATATTCAAAGGAGCTTTTTTGTACACACCTACTTCATAGTAACGAACATTAATGTACCTAATCAGTCACGATTTTAAATAGCAACTTAGCACAACTGAGAGGTATGACGTATGAAGTGTGAATCATCTGATTATCCATCATTGATGATGAATGGAGATATCTAAGCAGGTACAGGCAGTCACAGGCCAAGCGTAACATTGTGGTTTTTAGTAATAAAAATCAGTTTTCAACTGATAACTAATGGAAGAATGGTTTCGTGAAATAAACAGCCCTAAAGTTATTATATTAGTGTTTTCTTTTATATATGAGTTATTGCTTTATTGCGTACAAAATTTGAAATTAAAAAATAAATACCGTATGTTATATCTGTTACGACTTAAACAGAATTAAAATGTTCATAAAATTTTGTGAAATCTGCTCCGGCCACCTAGTACTAGAGTTTATATCACATCAAAAAAACATTTAATATAAACAGTACTTATAGTGTTTATGAACGATTATACAAAATTTATTCTCTCTCCTCTCCTCTCTTACATACACACATTGTTACCAGAAGGCTTGGTGCTTAAATGACTAATCTTAATTAAATGCTTATGCGACTAATCTTAAACTAGCTTTTGCCCGCGACTTCGTTCGCGTGGAATAGTGACTTCCGGCAGATTTTTGGTTTTACCCAGATGGTTCCCGATCTCGCGCGATTTTTGAGAAGTTCCCGCTCCCGCGAGATTTTCGGGATACAAACTATCTTATGTCCTTTCTCGAGTTCCAAACTATGTCTGTGCCTAATTTCATTTAAATCAGTTCAGTAGTTTAGGCGTGAGGAAAAGACAGACAGACAGAAAGACAGATAGATTACTTTCGCAATTATAATATTAGTTTGGATAATCGCTTCGTTGATGGCTCGTGCACATTAACACTAAGTCGCATCATATGTATGTGTACTAGCTCTAAGGAAAACATTAATTTAAATTTAAATGCTTATCGTTTCCAGAATCCTATAAATAAATTATTGGATTATAACATATTTATTTGTTTGCTTTGCCACGAAAATTAAATTAAATTGTGCAAATAACTTAATGAATGCAACCAAGTTGGCGCCTATCCTAATAAGTAATGGTCTAGGAATGTCGCTTGCGGATCAGGGAGCGCCTTAACTCATGAGCAAAAGTAGCAAAACTATAATTTAACATGTTAAGTCTTATTTTACTTGTTAGAATCTAATAAATGCTGGTAATTAGAGGTGAATATTATTACTAATGAAATTGCCTCTATATATAGTGACCTCCAGCTTCATTGAATAGCTTCTTTAACTACCAACAATGGTACACAATCCATCGAAATTATCTCTCGAAAAAATGAAGTTACTCATACTCAAAATATTAAGTTACTGCAAACATGAAAAACCATGACTGATGGTCCGTACAACTAAATAATTTTTTTTTTTAAAGGGATTTACCTAAGCATAAGCCAGTGTGAGCTTCCCTTTTATATAAATTAAAAATAATCGCGACGCATAAACCTTTCTCCTGAATGACTGTATCTATTATGAAAAACCGCATAAAAATTCGTTGCTTAGTTTTAAAGATCTATGCATACATAGGGACAGACAGATGAAAGCGACTTTGTTTTATGCTATAATAGTGATGAAGTATACCGAAAATAGAAGCGCTCGTAGCTCTGCGGTGCTAGGTGGTCGGAAACGATCATCGAAGTACAGCAGAGTTTACAGAGGTCAGTCCTTGGATGAATGACCGTTTGTGTGGCATTTGATATAGACCGCTTCCGTGCTTCGGAAGGCAGCAGTAAATGTGGTAGTCGTTAAGCCATGTTAAAGGCCTAATGGGCGGCTTGATAAATTCTAACAGCAGGACGCCATACACCTGCCTCCGCCAATCCGCACTGGGTCAGCGTGGTGGTGTAAGACCCTTGATATAAGAGGAGGCTCGTGCTCAGTAGTGGGACGTTAATGGGCTGAATTGATGATGATACCGAATATATATAGCCTGCAACCACAGTCGGTGCACAACCCGGTCGAAAGATCAGACAAAGTAAACGATAATTTGCGTACCTCATATATTCGCGTTAAGCCCTGTATTGAATTATTATGATAATATAATGTATATTATTCAATACAAAGGGTCGGTTTTAAAAGGTCAACAACGCGTTAGTTATGGTATTGAAAATGTCCATAAACTTCGGCGAATACTTTTAACAAGATGGGGCCGGCATGTTTGTGATATAAAACATAAGTAAAATTGCAATGAAAGTTCACAAATGATTAATTAAATATTTCATGTATAATAACTGTTTTATGATTGTTTTCGTGCATTTGATGATATTGAAATGCCTTCTAGTTTAATTGTAACAAACTAATTACATATCAATATCTTCTTATTTAAAGACACCTATGGCTCACTGTAAATTCATACATTCTAGATGTAATGTAAAGCAATCAAAATACTGCTTGTAATACTTTTTGTATAACATTAAATTAATTTTCTACGCAATAATTGCATATGGTATCACTTTAATATGTGGGTGTATAGGGCTACTACCAAGATCTGAGAAGTCCAAGCCGACCTCACCTGCAAGTAGTGCACCTGCCGATCAACGGACGAGGCTCTGGCGAACATAAAAGTGGGACCAACAATATAAATGGCGAAGTTATATGTATGTATGTATATGTATGGTATCACTTTGATACTATCTTGAAGTAATGTTGATGAACATGTGTGACGAACTTATATTGTTAAGTCTTATGTAATACTTGACTCATGGTTAGACAATCAAGTCAAACAATGAATAGTTGAGACAAACTGCGCTTTCTGAATGTTCATAGAATTTGTATCTTCATTTTCCTGTTCATTTATATGTGAACAATTACTGATTTTCATGGTACTTGTGTGGTTGTAATATAAAAATACCTGAAGGATTTTCATATTGCGTTTCCTTATTTACATAGCAGGATAATGATAACTCTATGTTATAAGTTGAAAATAAACTAATATATTTTTTAAGAATAATAACCCTAATTTGTGGATTTAAATCTTTAAATCAAGGTGCAGAGTAGAATTGGCCAGCAATCCGTAAAATGATTTCTGCAAAAAATTTAAAACTAGTATTTTTTAACATACATACAATCAAGCCTATTTTACCCGAAGGGGTAGAGGTATTCTGCAAACCCACATTTCGCCAATTATATTGTTGGTCACACGTAATAGGGGGCGAACCTATTGCCGCGTATCGGAAACTTTTTTGTTCGCCAGAGCGAATGTTTGGCAGGTGCACCACTTGCAGATGAGATTGGTTAGGGTTCCTAAGATGTTGGTAGAGACCCCTATACACCTAGTATTTGTAATGAGATCAATAACAATGTTAAATAGTCTCGATTAGGTTATAGTAAGTTTATACTTGTATTATTATAATCACTCTGGATCAACTATAGAATGATGTTTCCCTCTGGGTTGCGGATGTCAGTCGGTACTCGCCCCATGTAGCAACTGAAATTTAGCCAAATCTAGTTCAATCAGTGAGCAAACCCTGGGTCCAAAGCTTAAGTCTAGGGCAACCGGGATAACGCTAGAATATGATGGTAATTATTATTCTCATTAGTGTGCTTACATCAGTATATATTAGGTCGGGGAAAAAGTCTTTTCGAATAACGTAGGTATAAACTTATTATAAATTTTTTTTGACTGTACTATTTATGTCTGGCTGGTTTTGGTAACATCAAAAAGGTTCCATTATAAAGAAAAGAAAAAAATAAAAAAAAGTTGTTTCCCGCTATTTTTCATTTGTTTTTCTCTCCGTTAAAATGAGTGAATCTAATGAAGAAATTCGATACATTTTAAAATTTTATTATAAAAAAGGCAAAAATGCAACTCAAGCAGTGAAAAAAAATTGTGATGTTTATGGACCTGATGCAGTGTCAGTAAGAGTAGCACAAATTTGGTTCAAACGTTTTCAGTCCGGAAATTTTGATGTTAAAGATGCACCTCGCTCTGGTCGCCCTGTTACGAATAAAATGGACGCCATTTTTGAAAGAGTGGAGCAAGATCGGCATATTAGTAGTTACGATGTAGCTGAAGAACTGGGAATTGACCACAAAACAGTATTGACCCATTTGAAGAAAGCTGGTTATACAAAAAAGCTCGATATTTGGGTGTCACACGAGCTCACTCAAAGAAACTTAATGAACCGTGTACTCATTTGCGATTCATTATTGAGACGTAATGAAACCGAGCCGTTTTTGAAGAGATTGATAACTGGCGATGAAAAGTGGATCACGTACGACAACAACGTGCGAAAAAAGTCGTGGTCGAAAGTTGGCCAGGCTTCACAGACTGTGGCCAAACCTTTTTTTTTTTTTTTTTTTATTATCGTCTGTAAAAAAATGCTGCTTACGCACTGTCTCCCGGCCAAAAGGGGGAGACCGGGAGGGGGTGTGGGGCTCACTGCGGCCGACGCGACCACCGCAGTCCTACCCACTAAAAAACTTCAGACGACGCCCACCGCTGTTGAAAAGGGGCGAGGCACCAGTGCCCGGGTTTGTAGCTTCTGGAACCCCGCCCGCGGCCAACGTCCCCCGGATCAGAACCGGGGAGACCTCCTCAGGAAGGCGCAATGTGCAGCGCCCCCCCTACCTCTATATGCGGCCATGGCGTAACTGGCCGACTTCGGGGGGGGTCTATGGCGAGACGGAAGGGGCCCCCTGCCCCCGCCGCCTAAGACCCCCCGGGCGCTGCCTGACGGGCCCTCCTGGCCCGCCCGCTGCGCCAACGGCGTAGCCGGAGAGAGAGCGGATCCCGCTCCCTCTCCCGCTCCGCGGCCTCCTTCTGCGACATCACCACTTCGCAGAAGGAGGCCATCGCCTCCCACGCCGTCTCGCTGTCGACCATCTTTTGCATGATGGTCGGCAGCGAGAGAGCCACTCCACCCAGGGCCGCGGCTAACGTCGACCGCGGCCCCGCCCACGCAGGGCACGCCACCAAAGTGTGCTGCGCATCATCCATCGCGCAGTCACAGTGGTGGCAACACCGGGTCGACTCCCCCCCGGCGACGTCGCACAGATAGCCAAAGCACCCGTGCCCGGAAAGTACCTGTGTGAGCCGGAAAGTCATCGACCCCCACCGACGGCCGACCCATCGCTCCAAGATGGGCCCGACCGCCTCGAGGATACGGCGCCTCGATCCTTCGGCACGTAGTTCGGCGCTCCTGTGTAGCTGCCGCCGCCATGCGCCCAGAGCCTGTGTCTGAGCGTCTCTACGCCACCGCACCACTGTGTCCGGTGTGGGGCGGAGACCCTGGCTCCGGGATTGCGCGCCACGCCAGTAGACCGCCGAGAGAACCTCGGCGTCGAGGTCCCATGGCAGGGACCCGGCGAGCGCGCATGCCACCTCATGGGAGATGGTGCGATACCCCCTAACGACACGGGTCGCCATGACCCTCTGCGACTGCTGCAGGATCTGTCGATGGCGACCCGATATGGAGCTCGCCCAAATTGGGGCTCCATACAGGGCTATGGACCGCACCACTCCCGTGTAAAGGCGGCGGCAACTGCCGCCACTCCCTCCGAGATTGGGGAGCAGGCGAGATAGAGCTCCCGCCGTGCTCACCAACCTCGGGCCTAGGTGCCGAGACTGTGGCCAAACCTGGCCTAACACGAAATAAGGTGATGCTGTGTGTATGGTGGGATTGGAAGGGCATTGTTTATTATGAGCTTTTACCGCCCGGCAAAACCATCGATTCTGATCTTTACTGCCAGCAACTGATGAGATTAAAGGAAGCAGTCGAGAGAAAACGGCCGGAATTGATCAACAGGAAGGGTGTGGTCTTTCATCACGATAACGCTAGACCACACACATCTTTAGCCACTCAGCAAAAATTAAGAGAGTTCGACTGGGAGGTCCTAGTGCATCCACCATATAGCCCTGACCTTGCGCCTTCAGATTTTCACCTGTTTCGGTCTCTGCAGAATTCTTTAGGTTCTGTAAGGTTGACCTCAAGAGAGGACTGCCAAAACTATTTGTCCCGTTTTTTTGATCAGAAGTCCCAAAGTTTCTACAGTAACGGGATAATGTCTCTGCCCACAAAATGGCAGAAAGTTATTCAACAAAACGGTACATATATATTGTAAATAAATGTAAATAAACTTTGAAAAAATGTCTTGACTTTTCATACAAAAATACGAAAAGACTTTTTCCCTAACCTATTAGTATACAGACAGAACGATCTACCAACATTGCTGAATTACTTACGGTGTCCCGAAAGAACCGCAATGTTGTGATCTATTTAAGATGTCCGACAATATGCAGAGGGGGTCAGAGTGGTCATAGTTGCATAGTGGCATTGTGGGCAAACTGAAATAGTGGTCAAGGTGGCATAATGGGCATAATGGCATAGTGAAGTGGCCTTTTCAATAAAAGTTAAGTTAATACATACTATCAGTATCAGATTTAATTCAATTCAAATTCATTTATTCAAGCTAGGCTCAAAAGAGCTCTTATGAACGTCAAAACCTAAAAACTATCCTGTAAATTAGTGTGGTTTATACTTTTGTACATTTTTATTATTATTATTATTTTTTTCGATATATAGGAAACTAATGACGCTCATCGCTTTGCAAAATCTCTTTTTAAATTTAAAAAAATATTTATCATCTGCATAAATACAGTTTTAATAGTATCAAAAGGCATACGCAGTCATATTTCGGGAACAGAATGCCGGCTTAAAAGCTACTCACTTTATTTATAGACTTATAGTTCATAAGCCGGAAAATCGCCAATCATTTGGTTGTGATTGGTTGACCAATCAATATATTGATCGTGATAATACTATTTTTTTTTATTTAATTCAATCAAGAATTTCCAAACTGTTGAAACTGAATGAAAATATGCAAACCTTCTCGTACTCGTACAAATGGAGAGTTAAATTTATAATAGCTATTAATTATGAGCTTTGTCAAGCCTTGTTTTAAAATTCTACATAATTGGGATTTACATTATTAGCTCATAAATGTCACAATAAATTGCTTATATTATCAGCATAAATAGTTTACACCAGTGTGCTGTTGTATAAGCCTCTCAAATTGCACAGCCTAAACTACTTAACCTTAGGAGTATGAAGTTATGTACTATTTAAATTTTTATCGTAGCTATATAAACGTGTTGTAGTTTGACAACCGATATGGCGCGGTGATTTGAATACCTCAGGAATACTCCACTCCCGAGGTCGTGGGTTCGATTCCCACACAGGACTAAAATGTTTGTGTACATGAACATAAATATTTGTTCTGGTCTTAATGATTTCTATGTATATTAAGTACGTATTTCGAAATAAAATTGTATCAGTTCTTTATTTGCATCTTGTTGTACATAAAGATCTTTATGTTACATATAAATAATGGTTCTAAAACATGAACCCTGCAAGGGTATTGCAAAAAACATTATAAAATTATTTAAGTATGTGTATCCGTTCTGTAGTATCCAAAACAAAAGTTCTTAAATGGTACTTATCGTGGAACTAAATAATTGGTGTAATTGTCATAAAATATTCGGAGCCTATTCAATGGAAAAGAAAACAAATCTATCCCCTTTATAATATAAGTATAATATCACTCAGCTGATGATCACGTCTGAAGATCACGTCTGAAGATAATTTGCTTAAAGTAAAATTATTTCGTGACGTAACAATTTTTTGGTAACACTACAAATGCATTTTTGTATCATGACTCAAAACTAGTCGGAATTATGGTAATCATCAAGTGGGTATCTTGTTTTTGGCAGTTGCGAGAAAAAATAATACACTTTTGTCTTTGTACAGTAGACACGGTTTGGTTGACTATGAGTCAGCCTCAACCAAGCCGCCTCAAGAACGAGACGTTGACCTACTGAATAAACTTCGAATAAAAGAAGGCAAATTCCTACGCGAACAACTTGTGATATTCCATTAACTTTTTGTACCCTGCTCAATAACTTACATTGTAACTATCTAACAGTTATTTTTCAAGTGCAATGATCTTATAACAAACCTAATTATGTTCAGAACTTTGGTATACCTACATGAACTCGGAGATATATTTTCAAGCTTTGTTCAGAAGGTACATGATTTAATGGAAAGACAGAGATATTTTTCATTTTAGACATAATTTCTCGTAAAGCAGAGACATTAAGAGGTTATAACTCTAAATAATTGCGAATCTTGATATACTTTGAATAAGAATAGAATTGAGCGTGCGTTACCTACGCCATCTATCGTGTAGTAGACGTACAAGCGAGTTTAAAGGTGCTCCCTCACTGAGACCATTTGCCAGTAATGTAACATATCAGATTCGATTTTGAGCATTTACTTTAGTAGATTTCGCTTATTTATGTTACATGTTGCATCAACATATTACAGACAGGTATATTACAAGTTGCACACTGGAATGCCCGTTCTGCTCCGCCCTCACAAATGTAATGCTCCAACCGGGAACGTTACATTACAGGCGATTACTTTCGGTGAGGGAGCACCTTAAGACAATTGTGTCTCGTTCGTTCCAAGAGCATTCGCAAGATCACGGAGCACACGAGCGCTGACTGCGACCTCACGTGTCGCCGATTTGGCAGTTACACTAACTGTCCATTTCATTGAGGACAAAGTTCAATATAAGTATTTCTACACTTAGCTTGTTTATTGAAAAATTTGCTGTACGATGTAAACTTTATTTGTGTACTTAAATGTAAAGTATATCGGTTTTGTCACGTTTCGAAAAAAAAATATACTTATGTAGCAAGTAGTGCGATCCATAATAACAAATAGATGATTTTATTGATCATCAATGTTATTGAAGGTTACCTAAAAATTGGTAATTTATTGGACTTTGTATTCACCTGCTCAAATCAATTATGCAAAATGCATTAAAATATTAGCTGAATCAACATTGTAATGTTCTAAAGAATTTGTATTATAGTCATTTCTAAATAATAAAGACGGTCGTTAAGTCAGTCAAGGAATTAGTAGCCACTGAGTTTAAAACTTACCATGAGGAATTAAAGGGATTATTAACAAAGTGTTTCTAATATTTGTAATAATCTTTTACTTAAAGAAATACAATTTACTAAAAATTGTTTAATTACAACCAGATTAATTCAGTCAGTCGCCTATCGTACACATTCAAGCTCATTGAAAACCATAAAAAAAATATTTAGGCGTGAAAACATAGAGATATAAAAATTTAAGACTTTCTTGAAATAATATAAACTTTATTATGTATAATAGATATAAGTATCAACCAAGTATTAGGTTTACTATTAGGAATTTACATTTGTACATTCATTGGAATTAGGTTGGAATGCAATAAAACGAAAGAAGCAAGCTAAACGTGACTCTCGGTGACACAATGATTAAAATTAAATCCGAAGTTAATTCTATAGTTAACTAGGTATCTCTATGCCAACTAGCGCGATCGTATTGAAACTATTAATACGACAGTGAACTATTACATCATATGCTTCAAATTAATTCTAAGGAAAATGATGATTCTTATAAAATTAATCTTGGGGATATTTTAGATATATAACATTTGTTCCTTCAATGACGCAACCAGACTATTATAAATCTATTCAACTTCACACAGTTTAACTTCAATTTAAATATAAAAAGTTATTGCTGTATATTATTTTTTATTTTTATTTATTTTTGTTATTCTCATGATAATGTCTTATTTATCAGGGGAGGTATATTGGGTTGGATATATTAGGTGGTTACAGCTTATCATTATGGTGTCTTCAACCAAGGATTTATATGTTTGTGTGAAATTGATCAGAGTACAATATACTTGAATATTTAGTTTAGTTAAACTTTTTCTCTATATATATGTATTATTTTTGAATTTCAATTAATTATATAATCTCCCTGCTCTGCTTCTAGTTAATGAATCTGGTTATCATTTTAAGCTCGTTCTATATACCTCGGTCATTCGTCCATTACATTCTTGATCATGTCATGTTTTACACACTCAACATTATCTGGTGTCACGACCAATATGGTGTGGTGGCGGGTATACCCGCACCCTCGGAAGGCGTGGGTTTTCCTCTATATATTTATCCGTATGGTTATTCGTTATTTAGTATCCATAACACAAGTTCCTAATTATACTTATCTTGGAACTAAATAGTTTGTGTTATTGTCATAAAATATTTATTTATTTTCCTCTCGTCTACCCGTAAAATTTCATATCCTATACTCTTCGCGTCATAAGCGTATCTCAAATTCATGTCATGTCTCTTCTTAAAATTGAATTCACCCAATCACAAAATTCAGTTTATACTCACACTAAAAAAACAATTAGGTATGCCTAATTTTAGTTTGAGTCGCTAACATGCACCAATACTGGTTCCCAACATACCATTCACATAACCCTTCGGGCAACATCAAATTATTTCTGATGTGTTTGTTAGCACTGATTAAGTCCCGTTGTGCAATAATTGGATTCAATATTGCCATGCAATTACAGATCATTGATCTTGCAATATTATTTTTCGTTATATCGGTAAACACGGCTCCGTCGATATAATTACCTCAGTAATAAGGACATGAAAAAATCAGTATGCCAATTTTATATCATCATCTCAGCTTATTAAAGTCTGCTCAGGCATGGGTCACGAACCAAGTGTGAGGGATTCAGGTACTTACCACTCACAAAGTACACAAGTTCACATACTCTACCATGCGATCCTAGTGCGGATTGGCAAATACCTATAAGGCATCCTGCTTTTAAAGTTATTCAAGCCGCCTAAATCACTCTTACTGGACCTAACTAATTATACCATAACATAAAGTGAGAACGGCTTAACGAGCCATCGGAACACGGAATCCACACAGACGGTCACCCATCCAAGGGCTCATCTAAGTAAACTCTGCTTTAACTCGGTGATCGTTTCTGAGCATCTGACGCGCCCATTCACTGCGGGCAGGAGCTTGGTTGTAAAATAACGGGCAAGAAAATCGTCAAGACTGATTTTTTCTCCCGCCAGTTCCAAAAAATAAACGTATCGATTTCTAATAATTTTTGTTATTTCGGTAAACTTAAGTTTCTTTGACCGCATTTTAAAGAACTATCCATTTTTATTAGGCACCTAATTAACAGGAAAGTATTCTACCTGATTTTAAAAATTATTATTTAAATATACAAATGATTGTTACGGTACCAAACCGGTAATTACCCGTTACCCGGAGTTAAAATTTGCCAACTCTTCTAGTGGCACCCAAATTAATTACTATATTTATTTATTGATTGATAGGGTCGGAGAAGTATTTAGATACTAAGATTTTTCTTATAGCGCTTTTAGCCAAATATTATGCAGAGCTCTTACTTTTTTTAAATACATACTTATAATACATAGAATTCGATACAGAAATATCAATCGATATAGATACATCAATATTCGTTTTCGTTCGTACATTTATGTCTTAAGTGGGTATAGAATCCACGACCTCGGAGCAAAGTGTAGATATACTGACTGCTAACACTAAGAGCACGTAAAGTCCAGCGTGACGCGAGCGAGGATAGTCCAGTGGTGAGACTCATTGCCTTCAAATTCAGAGGGTCTAGGGTTCAAACCCTGGTGGTGCCTTTGTCTTTTCGAAGTAATGTGCGTACTTATCGCTTGCTCCGTGCCTCGGATAGCACGTTAAACCGTTGGTCCCGGCTGTCATGAACATCAATGGCAATCGTTATTAGAAAGTCAGTGCCTTCTAACATTCTTACAGCTGGTTTAACCTAGAATCAGGTTTACCTCTGGGTTCCGAGGGCAGATGCCAGTCGCTCCTTAGTTATTAACTAAAATTCAGCTAAACCTAGTTAAACCAGTGCGCAGACCCTGGGCCCTTGGCTTAAGTATGGGGCAACCGGGACAATGCTAGGTTATGATGAAAGTCCAGCGTGCCATCTATTATGTTCAAAGTAGGACTAAGCGTATTATGAGTTCAAGACTGATAAGGCGTCGGCAACCTCAATTGCACACTAGGTCTTATCTAACTAGGGGCCGAATCCAACGAAGTATATATGCAATACAAGCTAAAATAACTAACAAACTAACACTAAGATTACATAATTTAATATAAAATGTATTTTTATTAATTGAAAACCTGACTAAAAATCAATCTTAAAATGTATTCTATGTTTGATCTTGAAATGCAGTGACGTTTTAATTTTGTAGTATTATACAAAACATACCGTCTACACGTGACTGACAATCAATCAGCAGATGCTACATACGAATGTTATGTAACATTGGCGAAATAACTACCAAATCTTGTTTAGTTGTTATCTCAGCTGTTTTTTTAAATTCCCATTGCAAATTCCGATATATTGTGAATGAGTCTCTTTAGTTTGTCGAAAGCCCTAAAACCCTTTATAATGTTTGCTGTGATATTGCTAGGAGTTTGCCAGCGAGTATGTAATTCATCAGTAGTGTAGGACGACCTGCGGCAGGGTAGACCGACGATACGAGACAGCTGGCTGGTTTCGGATGAATGCCTTTTGCAGAGGACTGGAATAGTTGGCGCTCTTTGGGGCAGGCCTACGTTCAGCAGTGAACGGCGATTGGCTGATTGATTGAAGTAGTTCATTAGGAGTTATGTTTACTATTTTTACTACGAGATAGCACAGAAAAACGTTTTTATGATGTGATAGATAACTAAGAATATTGCGAACACTAACTAGAATCTTCTTCCGCATATTGGAAGAATATTTTTAACACATTGCGTTCAAATTGTTACATGTAAAATGTTTTTTTTATTAGTCACTGTATAACATTATTATATCTTTGTTAGATACCCTGATTTTGCCTTACGACGTCTAAAACAGAAGTTATATTTTTTATACGAACCTTTATTACATTAGAAACATTTTTATGATGTTATCGAATTGTTTTCTTTTTGTATCCCCTTAAAAGTAAATATCAAACATATCATCTACTTTTTCCTTTACGCGTATTGCAGAAGAGGCCGATAATTGGTTATGAAAAACTGACAGTTATGGAAATAAACCGACCAAATACAAAGTGTCATCTATAAATGCTATTAGGTGAATGGATGATGATTAAATATGCACGGTGCATGCTATCATGCAGCATCTATATGCACGGTTGTTTCAATGCAGCGTAAGGATTTTAGGGACTTTACTATGTATAAATATCATTGCCCATGAGCGAGGATCACGATTAGCGCGAAGATACGGGTGGAGTTACTAGGTGATAATTGGTGGCCTCCTACACCGTAATTACCTAGTAATCATTAGCCTATTAGCTGATGATATCATATGTTGGTAATCAATTATCATGTGTAAGATTTGAACTAGGATATACCTTCGGATTGGCAGAAAGTCGTAAAAATACTAACCGCTGAATTATTCATTATCCCTCATTGCATTGCACATTATACCTGCTGTAAAGCTTGTTTTGCCCTAGCAAATTTAGACCTTAAACATTACAAGTTTTGGATTAAATCAGCATAATATTCATATAATTTTTAGGCTGTCTTCCTTTTTTGTCTTTAGTCTTCCGTCTTGCTAGTCTTTTGATTCCATATTTATAATTTGCCTAAAAATAAAATAACATAAGCCCATAGTTATGAATAGAAACATAGCACATATAGAAAACGTTTCATGCTTACTTCATATTATTTAATAGAAAAATTATTTTTAATTTTGTATGTCTTTTTTAAAACCCGGGGATTTATCTTCATTACGTATTCTAAGTCTAACAAGATTCAAAACAACAACAAGCATTCATAACAATGTAAATACCATTTAACAGAAACCAGATGAGTAATTAGTTAGAATAACCTTGCAGTTCAATATGTTACGAAAATAACACGTACCGGACTTACTGACATCTGTGTCTTGTCAGTGGAGGACCAAGGTGACCAGCAAACATTACACAGGAGAGCAATTAGTTTGTTTTTACTGGTAGGTGTACAGATTTATATAACGAGCATACAATGTAACTAATGCGTTCGTTACCCGGAGATATGCAGCGTATTATATTTTCAACAACTTTGGTAGCTAGAAACAAAGAACCGACACTTAGTCTTGCGATAAACTGTACTAATTACCGAAGGATCTTTCTGCTGCTTGCTACTTTTGATTGTATTGGCATTGTCCCGGCCTCAGACATACGCTTAGGGCACAGGGTTTGATCACTGGTCTACCTCCACAATACCATTCTGTGGTTAAACCAGCTGTCAGGATATTAGAATGCACTGATATTAAAATGTTCGTGACAGCCCCAGGGAAAGTGAGTGGACCAAAGCAGCTCAAAATCGTTCGATGTCAAACTGCTTAACATAGGCCCACAAATTATGAGGTCTATACTAATCAGTAAACTTCTTGTCGCTGACATGATGGTGAGTACCTAGACAATGCCTCTCTATCACAATTATAACTTCTGTAAACGGCCTAAAGGCTTTAGTTTATTTTTTTATTATCAATCATTTTAAAGAACAATTATTTTTAGTTGTACCTACAATCTACATTAAAAGTTGCTTACACTTAAACCATTCCATAGATTAAGCTGTCACCTATAATTTTAATGGAGCATTGCTGGACTATTGTGTACTCAATTTTAATGTAAGGCATCCCAAAATATTTTTTTCATTTTTTTTCAAATTATGGAATATTCTATTGAACAGTCCATTATGTTATTGAGTTTGGTTCAAGCCATCTTCGTGAAAAATAAAAAATAGCTAGATCGCAATTCTAATAAAAATGATATAGTTTATATTCAAAATATAGAATTGAAATTCACTCAAAATATGGTAAAACCTAAGCTTAAGTCTAGGGCATTTGAGATCATGATATATGAATATGAGATTAGTAAATCGTCCGCTTAATTTTTTTTGTCTACGGTGACATTGCAATATTTTAAAAAGCAACGGGCTTAAAAAGCCAATGACAATAATTTATTAAAAATGAAAAAGGTATCTAAATAGTCGACAATGTTTATTGGTTGTTTATTAGTATTTAGTAAAGCAATGTCTCAACTCTGCTCACTTTCGGACAAAATGGCTCAATGTGAAGTGTCCGGGAGCATTTAATAAGAGTTACGATGCAACATATTTGTGCACTTCATTCTACCGTGGAACCGCCTACACTATTATAGTACTCGCATTTTACGTAGGCAATATATATACGTCACCGTTCCAAATACTACGATGCTCAAGAATGGAATTTCGTCGTATATTAAATTTTTACTGCTTCTATAAAATACCGATAAATTATTATTTTATTAAGTGTTTACTGCTGCTATTCAACTGCATCTAGGGTGTATAGGGACAACAGGGTATCAAGACCTAAGAAGCCCAAGCCAGCCTTACCTGCAAATGGTGCACCTGCCGATAAACGGACGAGGCTCTGGCGAACATAACTGTGCCTGGTAAGCGGCAATAGGCTCGCCACCTATTACGTGGGACCAATTATATAATTGGCGAAGTGTGGGTGTATAATATTCCTCTGCCTACCCCTTCGGGAAAAAAGGCGTGAATATGTATGTATGTATGTATTCAACGAATCATCATCTTAGCCCATTATTGCGGACGACTGAGCACGGGCCCGTGCTCTCTCGTGAAACGTGATAGAGATTCAGATGACTCTCCACTACACGGACCCAGTGCGGATAGGCGAAGGCAGGTGTATGGCATGCTGCTGTTATCCCTCAAATCCTGTTATCCCTAGAATGTTCCATTTTCCCTCAAACTTGGCTTAACGACTACCACATATAGTTATAATTATATCCTAGCATTATCCCAGTTGCCCTAGACTTAATCAAAGGGCCCAGGGTCTGCTCACTGGTCTACCTAGATTTCGGCTGAATTTCAGTCATTATATGGAGCGACTGCCGTCTGACCTCCAATCACACACATGCAGGAATAACTGGGACTAATTGCTTTATTAGCCACACTAACGGTCACCCATCCAACGAATGACTCTGTGAACTCTGCTTTACTACGGTGATCGTTTCCTACCACCAATACCGCGGAGCTAGGAATTTAGCGTTTTCATTGGGAAAAATAAAGCTTGCGAATGTCTTGTCTAATTTTTATCTATTCTCTATTCTCCGTGCCTACTAGCCTATTTTTATATCACATTGATTAAATTTTTTGATCCAACGTGGCATGCTTAGTCTTTATATAGAAAATGTAAACGTGACTGACTGACTGATTAATATATCAGCGCAGAGCTCAAACTACTTCAGTCAGAAAAATTGCATATTTACTAACATATTTCTAATTATGTTATAAACGTAATCGCGATGTTATTTTTTTAAATTCAAAGCCTCAGAGGATTAAGTAGCGAATTAATGTCTATACTGCCTGTTAAATAAGTAATCTTTTACGCGAGCAATGCCACGAGCAACTTAAGGACTTAAAAAAGCGCCATATATTCTTATAAAAAGTTTTCTCATTTTTAATTATTAACGTTAGTTTATTTTCAGGCAAATAATATTTACAAACAAATAACATTTACGCACAATGATTAGAAAAGTGGAACACAGAAATAGTGATTAACATGATAACTAGTTTTTTTTATATGAAGAAATTTAAGCCATATCCGTGTGCGTGGCGACATATGAATGGACAATAAATTATAAGCCACAATGTTTATTTAAAGCCATACGTGCGAGCATAAATCAAAAATGTTGTAACACTTAAACATCATTAACAGCTGTTTTCCAAACACTCGTAGGTAACTACGCCTCTATCGAAATATACATGTGTCTTCAGCAAATAACACGAGTTTTCGATGTTGTTCCGCATTTCTTTTACGAAAGCAATCACTATAAAACATCTTCATATTAATATTGAGATGACGTTCGTTCCAACCAATTACAACATCCGCTAATAATGTACCTACTCAATGTTCATGTGGTACCAATCATGGATCTGAGGTCATCATATCTCAGACTATGTTAAGTTTTATTTTCTGTGGAGCTGCGATAATTTTGTCACACTTACGTTGCTAGAGACGAACATTTTTTACTCAAAAAATAGATCGTGCGACATTGCGGCGCGACTGGCGACTCGGGCGCGGCGCCACCGGCGCTGGCACCGACATGGGACGCCTCAGTATTTGTTTGTGGACGTCTTCGCATCTGTTTCGTTAAACATCCGTTTCAGTAGTGAGTCAATCCTCTTCACAATCGCCGTGGAGTTGGGACTTTGCGGAAAACGCGCAATACTTTCTTTTAACTCTATTCCTCTTCCTTCGACCACGTTTTTTGCACAAAATGATTTTCGGGACGATGTTACGAAAGTTCGTGGTGTTGTTGTTTGATATCAAAGAAGTGTTCAGTGAATCTCTTATCAACGTTCTCCTAAAAGACAGAGTTGAGACGATCTTCTAACTACTAGTGTAAAGGTGAAAACCGCACTTGCAACTGAATTGTAACTGTGTGATAACTATATGGTTTTAAGGTTAAAACAACATAAGATTAAGCGTGACAACACCACTGTTGCCTGTGAATTCAGTATTAATTTTCATGACCACAAAGTCTGTGAAGCAAAGCTTTGAGTTGATTGGGAATTAGCACATCATAATTGAGTCTCTACTAAGGAAAATGTCAGGGCTTAAAAGATGCATAAGTCAACTGTCCATGTTTATGACTGGAAAACCGTTAAATTCATCAGAATCTGCTTGGAGAGAAGAGTTACACAAGTAAGTTTAGTATACTAAAAGCTGTAATTTGTATATAAATCACTAAAACACTAGTTCCAATAAACCACGACAAATTTAGTAGTGGATTAATCAACCCAAGGTTGGGTGTGTCCGTATACGTCACTAGAAACAAAAGAAAAGTTTGCGATCTCATCATTCTTCCAAAAATATTTTGGCAACTGCCTCTTCATAGAGAACTGGTCGTAGTGTTACTTAGAAATAACATATTATCCGTGAGACAAATTGGATATAATTCAACCGGTAGTGTGGTTCCGTAAAGTGCTATGTTTATAAACAACGCAAAAAGTAAACTTTTGGTGCAATAATCTTAGCACCATTTTAAAATTTTCTTGCAATGCCGACAGTTACTTAAATGTATGGCAGCTAATATTTTGCAATAACTTTATGATCTTATAATTAATAAATTGAGAAAGTGAGCCATTCAAATGTTATTAGCAACATTTCGCAATTTTATGGTTGTGAAATTTCGTTTGCAAATTGCATTTGAATTATTACATTCAATTAAAGTTTCCTGGTCACACCATTTTCATGTTATGGATATTTTCCTTAACACTAATGTTGTAATATCCTTTTAAAGAAAACCGTTAAATGCTCAAATAAATATAACTTCTATTTAATGCGTATTACATATCTCAAATGCCGTTTCTAATCGTCTGTTTCAAATACTAGTCAGGTATTCAACGAATGATTAAATCCCGCGTGCATAACTTTATGCTATTTGCTTTACACGTTTCTGATTGGCATGGCATAGCGAATTACTCATTTATAAGCAAACATATTTAAACATCCTTCATTATGACGACCCCGTCAAACAAACGTTACACAATATGAAATGCGGAAGCAGAATCAAGGGATTGCCGACATCACTCATTTGTGTATTCTAAATATATTGCACTTGCATAGAAGTTATCCCTTATATAATCAACTACTTACATATATTAAAATTACATACACACATACAATCACGCCTGTTTCCTCTAAGGGGGTTTTCAGGGAACTTTTATGTGTGCGAGAGCCTCGTACGTTGATCGGCAGGTGCATTACTTGCAGGTGAGGTTGATTTGGTTTCCTAAGAGGTTAGGGATACCTATACAACCATTTTTTTTTATAATTTGTGAGATAAATTACTTAAAATAATGCACTATAACAAATCGTTCGGCAAATGATGGCGTAATTAATTTCGTTTGGATAATTTTTAATATGAAGTTCAATTGTTGCAACGACATTGGTTTATTTTTTTCTCTTACTGAAGTTGACAGACATTTCATTAAGGGTATCCTTATATATTACTCAGCCACATGAAAGTAGGCCACGGTGATGACGTACTTTGGGCTTATATGATGATGTCACCACTCTAACTGAAAGTAAAATGGCACCCTGACTGTATTTAAACCCGAAACCTTCTGTTTTTATGATAGGAACATATGAAAACTAACATCTGGGCCGCAGATTGCGTTATAGGGTTTTTTTACAAATTTATTATGTGAGGATTTTGACTGGACCCTAAGTCTTTTAGTTTTAGAAACCGAGAACTTAGAGCAACTAACATTCTGAGGCCGCAGGAGGTAAGAAAGGATTTTTTCCGTGTTCTGTTTTCAGTCGGGTTATGCGCTCCAGTTGTATTTTGATTGTGTCTGTTGATCAACTATGAACCTTAATGAGTTGTACACGCGACGGATTCGGGACTATACTCCCTGACCCCGATGACTTAGCACGCACGCAATTGAGATGGCTGTTGAGTTAAAAATCATATACTTAGAACTATGTGTTCACTGGTCAGAGTGTGATTGGTAATCAATCTGTTGTAGAAAATACTACAGTTATATGAGTCCGAATGATACGATTCCATAGCCTTCTAGTTAAAAACTTTTTAAATAATGTAATTTTTTTTATATTAGTCTAATAATAAACACACTCACCCGCACGCTCACACACCCAATCACCCACACACACACGCGCGCAGACACACACCCACGCATATACACACTTATACATTTTTTAGTGTCATGTAGTTAAGATATAATTATTTTAAATATTTCTTAAGTCTGAAACCTCTGTCTTTGAGGCGGGCGATGATAACTATGAAACTGTCTATGACTTAAGAAGTCATTAACGCTAAAATTGTTTGTAAAGTAATGTAATGATTTCAATAAATATTAATTATACTTCAGGATATTATATATTATCGGATTCCCACATAGAGTGATAACCGAAACCAATGGGTTAATGTTATTCGAAGCACACCATATTGAATGCCAATTAAACTCAGTCATAGGATTGAGGCTTGTGTGTTTTGGGTAACTTCGGTAATCTATTTCTCTTAAGACTCGAAAAGCTACAAATGCTATTAATTAGAGCGCGCGTTTCAAATATGTTGCTAGTGAAAAAATAGGTTATAAAAATTGCCCGTACAAATATTCCTGACCGCAAAATAAATTGATAACGCCATACAGCGTCATCGAGGCTCATAAGTGCTGAAAATGTACTAGTAAGATAAAAACAGTATAAACATGAAAGCTTTGAAACTGATAAGTCTAAATGTATGGATTACATTTTACTCCTGTCCCGTGCAAGTGATAAAATATCTGGAGTGCTGTTAAAACCTCCATAAAACATAAAAGCATTCACATTACTCCAGTTATTGCTATATTTAATGAACGTAGAACACACAGTTTTTTTATGGGTATTTTTACTTTCTAAATGACATTAATAATTAGTTTATTTATAATAGCAATAGTTCGTTCATATTATTTTTACAATATTTTTTTGAAATTCAGATTTGATCTAGTATATATGTAATTAAATTTGAGCATATAATGTAATTACAAACAATTATAAATTAAATATATACGATTTTTTAGGTAAAACCGACAGATTGAAATACGCAGTATATTCGAAGGCCACTTTCAAGAGGTTTGTTGGTGTAAAATAAATGTAGTTATGGTCATTACGGTTCAGTTATACCATAAATGCTCATTGCAACGGCAATCATTGAAAGTATGAAAAAAATTCAGATAGTACAGTAAAATTACAACAATGCACTGATTTTGTAGAACACAAAATGTTGACATTCAACAATAAACATTTCTTTATGTGTATGTGTATGTACTTTGAAATTCAGAATGTTTGACACACATGCATGTGTGTTAACATTCTGAATTTCAAAGTCGTCCACCTGATGAATGTTGTTGACACGAATAAGATTTCGATTTTCAACAAAAATCGTAATTCAATTCCACGACCGATGTTTAGTCATTTATCCATTGTTTCGCCAAAAGTGATAATTAATATTAATTTTAATTTCATAAAACTTGACTAAAACACTTATACTATTAGTATTGTATTTAGTGTTACACATTGAAATATTCTCATCATAATAATTTTTTTTAGAGAATTTTGTGATATTTAATGTCGTGGTTCCCTACTGTTATATTGTGAGCAAATAAATTTAAATTAAATGAAGATTTTTTCTTTACAGATACCGTCAAGCCCGTTATGCAGCCAGGCGCATGAAAAAGCGCGTAATATTCAAGCACGGTGACTGCAACGTTGTCCAATGGAACGTGGCGAAGCGCAGGCGCCGATACCTGCAGGACATCTTTACCACCCTGGTGGATGCGCAGTGGCGCTGGACGCTGCTTGTGTTCGCTCTCTCTTTTATACTCTCCTGGCTTATGTTCGCCCTCATTTGGTGGCTCATTATCTTCACTCATGGTGACTTAAGCCCTCCGGAAAACCAAAACATCACTGTCATCCCCTGCCTCAGCAATGTCAACACGTTCACCGGATGCTTCCTCTTCTCCGTCGAAACCCAACACACCATCGGATACGGCTTTAGGACTACTAATGAAGAATGTCCCGAAGCTATTTTTGTTATGTGTATCCAGAGTATTGTTGGTGTCTTCATTCAAGCTTTCATGGTAAAAGAACTTTGTATTTTTTTCGCTTTGTTGCTCAGATTTGTTTATTAATGTAAACCTAAGCAGTAAATCTTCTTTATATCCTCTTTAACCGTAAACTGCTTTGGTCCAAACAACATTAAAAAAATCTAAATATCCCAAGTTTCAAGCGTTTTCTATAGCCACAAGAGCGGGATAGTAGGTATAAAAACTACTTCAAGACTAATGTGATAATTTAGTATTAAAATACATTTGGATATGAGCCAAGCATATTAACGTAGCAAAGTGTATAATGATCCAGCCAGATGCTTTCTTAAAATAATTACTTTGGGATTAAGGTAGAAAATTTTGTCATATGAAGTAAATTTATATTTATCAATATAAGGTCACTTGCGGCCACGTTTTCAGGTAACATGATATGTCTACGAAAAAAGATGCAAGTCACATATTGTTCATTTACTAAGTGACACCAAGGTTACTCTAATTTTAGGTGGGAATCGTGTTCGCAAAGCTCTCTAGACCCAAAAAACGAGCCCAGACCCTGTTGTTCTCCCGGAACATCGTGATTTGCCTGCGAGATGGCCAACTATGCTTGATGTTCCGCGTTGGTGACATGAGAAAATCCCATATTGTCGAAGCCCATATAAGAGCACAGATAATACGCCGCAAGGTATATAATTTCGACAAAACGGAGACTGGTTAGTGATTGGGGATTTCTGTCAGCACGCCTACCTGTCTATGTAAAGTTTGTACTGATCTCTCTAGTCCCGAATTCAATGAACATCAAACTTCCAGCGAGTTTTTTGACGTTCAGGGGCTTATTCTATCATTTCTGAATCCTTCTTTCTCTTGTCCATAGGTGGGTCTAATTTTTGCGAAGCTGGCTCGCGCTAAAAAGCGTAATACTACGCTCCTGTTTTCGAGGAACGCGGTGATATGCTTAAGGGATGGGGAATCTTTCCTACTCTTCCGTGTCGGTGATATACGCAAGTCTCATATCCTTGAGGCACACGTTCGTGCCCAGATTATCCGAAAAAAGGTAATCTGCCTAACCGATCGCCTCAAATAATAACTATCTTTAATAATTTATTTTGCATCGTTGTATTATTATGCATTTTTTAATTTATTTATGACGACCCATCTATGGACGTGATCGATGTCGCACACTTACACTGCTTGCTACTTGCTTGTTTTCCCACACGTTATACTTCCTAAAATATAGTGAGTTTTATTACTAATAAGTAAACCGCCTTTATCTGGGAACCTTAGAAAAATGGCAAAAAATATTAAGACCCAACATTTTGTCTATACGAATTACTGACTAACCCCAGTAAATTTTAGTAGCATGCAAGTGAACCAACACTTTAATATAAAAGGCTACAGCCCTGACCAATTTTTTACAAGTAACAATATCATACTTTTAGCTACGCGTTTAAGTATGCACGTATGTTGGTTCTGGAACTAATCAGTTTATATGTAGCCATGACTCAATTCCATCAATAACTTGCCATTGAAGCGTTTCAAAAATAGCCGTTATGAATTGGAACCTACCGGACTTTTAGAGAATACCAGGATCCCTTTCCATAAGATTATTAACATTAAAAGAAGCAGCTTTTTAATAACGCTTTAATGTAATCTAACATATGTTATGACTCTTTTAACATTAATAACTCATTATGTATTTTGTTCTAACTGCATAATACTTATTTACATTCCCTTGTCGTGACTTAACTGCAGAAATATAATATAATACTTTGATGAAGTTAGTTACAATAATAGAATATTTACGATGTCAATAAAAACAATACTATTTTATTATTGTTCTTTTTAGCCGCATCAATCTTTAACTGTTCTCAAAAATATGCTGAGAAGAATCTTAGTGAACTGATAAATCAAATTATTATAATTTATATTTCAAATATTGTAAAGCACGTATAGAGTGTTTTTTTTCTGTTATTATTTTATATCTATAAACTCGTTATATACATTTAATAAAACATATTTCTTTGATTTCAATGGCGATTTATTGCATTATTTTATCCTGACGTTTCAAATGTAGCCTACAATTTAATAGAGGAGATGGTTTGTATGTTCCACTCTGTAAAGCTAGCTTTCTATTTCACTTATTTAAACTTTAACTTTGTACGATCTTGACCAGACCGTACGAAAGTCTTGAAATTACTTAGTTAGCTAATTTGGCTCAAACCGGAACGTGTAATAAATTGAAGTTTCAGTGATGGTAGTTTAAAATTTGTAACTTTGTTTTTTCAATAAAACGTGATTAAATCCTTCAAATGTGTTTTATACGATTTAAGTTTTCTTTGATTATTATGTTTTTCTATTAATGTTTTAATTTTAAGATTTTGTATACTCGCAGTAAGTAATGAGCAAAAATATTTCATGATCATGTCTTTATGGGTTTAAAATCGAGATCACGAGTCAAGGGATTATTTTCATGACATATTTCAAATAATTAAAACCTTCTTGTTCTTCAAGAAAATAATACTAAAAAGTTTTAATTGCGAACACATTAGATCACACGAGAAGGTGAGATCCTGCCTTTCTACCAACAAGAACTGAAGGTGGGCGCCGATGGTGAAGAAGACCGCCTGATGTTCATTTGGCCAATGACCATAGTGCACAAAATCAACGAGAAGTCCCCGCTGTATAACCTCTCGGCGTCTGATATGCTCCGGGAGAGATTTGAAATTGTCGTCATGCTGGGTAAGTGACTAAAATAAAGGAAGGCTATCGACCTCTGAAAAGGCCATTCCACACAAAATAACCGTCTATAATGTTTTTCTAGACAATAATATGTGTGGAATATAGTGTAATATGTTATATTTCAACAGTTTATTAGATAACTTCTAGCAGAATCTAAAAGTAACAAGCTAAGTTATAAATATATGGAAAACTGCGGCCTAGTATCGAACCCTAAGGAGCAGCCAAGAGTGATTTTACATAACATTTATAAATTTCAATTTTTTGTGTACTGTCACTTTAATTAATCGTCATCATATAAAAAAATCTTTTAATTGACCAAGTAAAGTATGGTATTCCCAGCTTGAAATGCCAAAGACCTCGATAATAACTATTTTTGAACCGAATATTAATATTGTCATATGGATATTGATAAACGTATCAGTGAGCAAATACAGTTTCATCATACGCGTAAATGGCTTACGTAATTGGTTAGTCCTTTATCTTCCAAAGCATACTTTTGTGTCAGTGCCTCAGTGAAAATGGTGACCGTTGCGAATTTGTATTTCTTTACAAAGACTTTGTAGTCATGATTTCGTAAGAACCAAATTCAAATTAATGTCCTTTTGTGTATTATAATACAGTTACAGGTACAGTTGTGTAAAAATAAATTGAGTTTTTTTTTCTGGGATAACAGTGTGTGCTGATGATCGTTAGTTTAGTCTGATGAACAACTTAATATTTTTAACGCAACTCTACATTTTTTTAATGATTCATGATCCCGATAACTTAATTTTATATAAATTATATTTCAAAAAAAATTACACTGCACGTACATTTATTTGCCAATGAATATTCTATTTAAGAGCTACTGAAAGTGTACTAATAATTTAAATTGCTTCCTATATTTGATTTAAACTTAAACAAATAGTTCAAAGCAAGTTTTAGTAGGTAGACAGATGTTGGCTAGAGATAAACCACACAATGATTCTTTAAACTGATTTGAAAAATGTAAGAAATTTAAACATGACATCATTAATGTTTCTAACCACTGTGTTAGCAAAATGCCAAATTTTGATAAATGGAACTGATTAGAATAAATTGCTCAGTGGTATTCTCTAATGGAAAATTTATAGCGATCTCTCTTGTATCAATGAACGCAGTCATTAAATATAATCATTTTACATACTAAACTACTTTTATATATTATGGAACCTATGTTTAGTCACATATTCTTCATTTTGATTCCATGTAAGTATTCCATGTAAACTTATCAGTTTAATATCGGAGCACCGAAATTAGGTTATATAAAAAAGTCAAAATGATTTTGATACTAGTAGCGACTAAGGACATACATAAAGTAGGTGGAACATGACACTACCAAACTAAGTGCGTCACAGCACTCACAGCTTATAGTGATAACGTACTGTATGACCACATGTTCTGGCACTTCCTTGACATCGGGTTGGTAGATTGCCCTAAACAAATTTTGCGTCCAGAATGTACGATTTTAGACTGTGTTTCTATAATGTATGATGAATGAAGAGTTCTATACACAGCAGTTTGTTTTCTAATTATAAAATATAACATCAGCAGCTAGAAATATTATATACGGTTTGAATGCGACATTATGGGACATTATTTTTATAAGCAGACAGGAAAGCTTTGACAACCCAAAACGATTACATGGTAGAATGAATTTGTGAAACCCATATTTAGTTTCTAGTTTATATGCAGCAATACAAATTTTACGAGTGGGCCTTCACTGATCCTATCATTAAAATTTGTGTTCCAACGTTTTCACCAACAACACTTCCGTATACGTAACATGGTTCAGAAGACAGTCCTACCTTGCAGTTGATTTACATATAAATTCTTTCTTAATAAAATATGCATAGATCAGAAGGTCTGTTTCAGAAACAGAAAAACATACAATTTTTTATTAAACAGTTGAAGTGAATGTACTTAGTTATATCTTTATAAAACATTTCACAGGTCTAAAAACTTTTGAAAAGTACAATTGACATATATTTATTATATATTATAAATTTCGTCATAATCACAACCGAAAACCGCTGGGTGTTATATTATGAACAATTAAAATAGCAGAATATTAATATTGAAATTTCAGAGGGTGTGATCGAGTCGACAGGAATGACGACGCAGGCCCGTAGTAGCTTCTTGCCGTCGGAAATATTGTGGGGTCACAGGTTCGAGACCATGGTCACCTTTAGGAAGGACACCGGAGAATATGAGGTGAGACATATTTCTAGCTCATAGTTAAGCAGTGTCTTATACACATTTTACTTAGGATTGAAGCTGTCTTTTCATTTTGTGCAACTTTTACTCATTAAAAATTTCAAACACTGGAAAATGTTTCTTTAAAACTAAATATATTTTGCCTGAGATGTTCCTGTTAAATTTACTGTATGTTTTTGTAGTATTTGTCCCGGTGTACAATAAAGAGTAAATTGATGTTATTATCAATTTTTTTTCAGAATTTCTTTATTATTATATGGGTTTTGGCAATAGATCTCAGTTTAGTTGGCCATTATGCAATCAGAATAGCAAAAATCGCTTTAAGTTACATTAAGTCGATACAAATTATCAGCACGCTTTCTTGTTTTTAGCACAAGGTAAATGTGTCTACCATTGTGTGCTAATATATAAGCACTTACCTAATCGTTTATAACTTATTTAATATGACTATGCCCTTAGTAAAATGTACTTCATGACAGTATTATGTTTCATCAACTGCTTGTTTGATTTTAGTCTGTTTTTTCCTGTTTCAGGTCGACTACACAAGATTCAACAATACTTACGAGGTAGACACGCCGCTTTGTTCTGCAAAACAATTGGACGAACTTCGTGCCACAGTATCCACATCTCAAAAATTAGGTCAGAGTTTGAGGTTTTTGTTCGATATTTGCCTATTTAGAAACATTTTAAAGCAAAGTTACACAACCATATTTTAATCATGTAATGTCTCAAAATTTTACGATCGATAGATATTAGTGAACTCCTAAGATCATGGGTTCATCTCCAATACTGAAAAAAAAAATTGTCTGTTTACGTATTATAGATATTCTTTACACAAAAAGTATTGATTTATATTTCCATATAATCAACTCAGCTTAGTTTGGTATATGAAGCAGTATTTTTAGACGCCTTATATAACTTATTTTCTATGAAGTCATACTGATAACTGTATAAAAAGAACCCAATGTCCTTGCTTTTCAATTTCTCACTTTCCTCTATATCAAAATTAATAAAAGTTTAACTTTAAATTATTTAGCTAACAACCAACGTCACATAAAGTGCGTCGCAATATTCCTGGCTTGCTGTATTCCAGTCATAGGTATAAGCCATGAATTATACTTTCAGTTAGGACTTCAACAACAGAGGAGCCCAAACTATGGCAGCATATTGAGCGCCCTTCATTTGGAGGTACCCTCTTTGAAATAAACCATAGTTTTCATCACCATCAAGTCACGTATCATATCTGTCAAAACTTCCGAAATAATGTAAAAATATATGTTGTACAAGTGTAATTTTTTTTTACAAATTATACTTCTATGATTTCAGATAAAATCCTGGGAACGATACCAAAGACATTCTCCAACGAAACATTAGACATCAGCTCTGTAGACTCAATGTCGCTCGATGAACACATTGAGATAAAAATTCCCGAGGCAAGAGTTCGAGAAAACCGTCTTATGGCACAAAACAATTTTGTTCAACACATAAATGAAAAATTAAAAAGTCCGAGCCACAATCACTTAGCTGTAGATAATGGGGTTGAGTTACCTAACATGACTATTCAAGACACTAAGCAGGTCGACAACAAAAACAATGAAAGCAGGGAGGGGCATATGTCTAGGAGTCATAGTCACGCCAGCATGAAAAGAGTTCACGGATTGATGCCGAATGGACTCAACAACGCTGCACATGCTCATGAACACAAATCAGATGAGCATAATAGAATTAAAAAGTAAGTTACGAGTATTAGGATTGAAGTTAATGTTAAAATGGTCATCGTACCTATTGTCGGTGATACAATTTACCTTTCAAAACATTTTGAAAAAACTGTACTCAAGCCTTTGAGCACTAAGTGACCTATGAAGAATAGGTTTTCACTCGGGTCTGTGACCGATGGCGTTCATTTTGTTAAGGAATATAGTGACTTTCGTGACATAAGAATTAAAAGCGAAATATGAGTTTATCTTCGGAAGTATGAAACACACAAGAAGTCTAAACACAAAACGAGCTTTATTTTACTTCAAAAGAATCCAACTTCGAACAACACTAGGTTAAACCCAGAAGCTATTTCCTTTTCGAATTCAAATATTTAGTCGTGGTATTTAATTTATATTTATATTAAACATCATCGTTGAAATCAAATATTAGAAATGATGATCATCAAATCGTGCAAATTTCGAAGAAGTAATTTCATATAGAAACGTGGTAAGTACAAGGGCGGCACTGAAAATTTCGGGAACCAATTGTTAAAGCAACCATTCTATTCGGAAGTAGGGAGCTCTAAAATGGCCGTTTTGTAGGCGTCCACAGCTTCTTCAGGTGATAAAAATCTCTGACCACGCATTCTATGTTTTCTTGCTAAAAACTCTTTTGTTCTGAGCGCGGTGTGAGAACTCGCATTGTCGTGATGGAGGATGATGCGGCGATTACAGTTTTCTTTACGGAGTTTAGAAACGACCTGTGGCAAACAAATGCTAGCATACCATTTTTACTTTACTTCTGCATTAACCGTTCTTTGTCGTACGTATAAAGCTATACGTACACCTATACGTATACAGCATTTGAGGATCTTGCGTGGAAGTCCTTTCGAGAGTTCTGACGCACCAAGTAACGCGAGCCGCTTTTTGCTCTTCACAGAGCGAATGCGGTATCCATCAGGAAAACAACTTTTTTAAACCTTATTGTTCATGCAAGATTATTTATATTTGACTCATGCCAATGTCTAAAGTTGTCTGAATTTCGCGGTATGTCACATGTCGATCAGCTTACGCACAGTATCAACGTTTTCTTGGGTGACTGCAGTTTTTGGACGACCTTGACGGGAATCATCACTGAGCTTGACACGTCCACGTTGAAATTCAGCAAACCAGCGATAAATTGTGGTTTTGGATGGGGCTTCATCACCAAATGCAGAAATCATCCGGTCAATACACTGTTTTTGTGTTAAACCACTTCGAAAGTCATAATAAATTATCGCTCTTGAATTTTCTCAAGTCAATTACATTTTCTCAACGACTAAACAAGTTTGACAAGACCTTATGACAAGACCGAAATTCTTTTTTTAAATAAATAAATAAATGGTATTCGATATTTAAAATTAAGTAGTTTTTAATTAAACATATTTTAATATGACAGGAACAGTAGAAATATTCCATTCCCAAAACTTTTAGTGCAGCCCTCGTATTTTTATTTTGGTTTTTTAATGAATTTGGCATGTACATAGGTTCCTATCTTTCTATCTTCAGTTCGAAATAAATTAATAAATGTTTCTCCGCCTCGAAAGGGACTTTCTACTTCTTCTCTAATTCAATGTAAAGGAGAACAAATATTTGCGAATTTCTTGCCCGGCTCTTGCACCGGTATTTGTTTTCAAATTATATAGCCGAAATTGTGCATCGAAGACATATGAAAATTAAGACTATATAAGTATAGCTACTATACAACATGTAACAGAATAAGGGTTACACCAAGAAAGTAGTTTGTTATAAATCGGCTACTCAATCGATTAAAAATATTTAAAAAATAGGTAATTTAAAAAAAAAAAAATTTTTTTATTTTTTGTTTTTTTTTTGCGGCACTTTTCGGTGCTAAGCGATGTGTGCGTGCGTGTCTCTCTGTGTGTGTAGGTCGGTAGGCTAAAGCGCTAATATGTCCATACGATTTGCCCTCGATGAGTATAACTAGTAACTTAAATAAACCATATTTAATTAAATAAAAGTAAAATTATTTTGCATGTTTTTTAATTATAATTAAATATTCTAATTGGGGTGTCTGAGGGTGTGCGTTAATTCTGTGCCATGTTGTATATAATGAGGCAATTTATATTAGGAAGAATTTAGGCTTCGTAACGTTTGAGCAAGGTTATTTAGGTAGGTACCATGAAATGAAAAACTCTTGCTTGTGACTAATACAATGGTCGTTTTTTAGGAACTTTTTTGTGAAGCTTGCGTTGCCGCTGAGTAAAGGGTTCCTAAAACTCCCGCAATTTCCTCCATTTCAACAATTGGCATCAAGGGGCAATAAGACTTTACGGTAATGAATACTCTGACCCTTGGGGAACGAAGGGGGAACTTAATTACACAAGTTAATATATAATTTGTAAAAAAGAGGATCTTAATTTAGACCAATCAGTGAACCAATTTTAATAGATTGAAACCCATTGTTTAAGCGTTATATCGGCCTAACCTTAATACCTTTATAACTCAGCAAACAAAAATGTTTACCAGAAATATATGGATAGGCTTCAAACCGATGACAAAACTTCCTTAGGGATCAAAATCAAAAATTATTATTGCAGTGTATGCGAGTTCTTCGTTTTTTCAAAGTCTATTTGCTTGTGTAATTAAAGAGACATATTAAATCCGGAACAAAATAGTATGAAGACAAGCACATTAGTAAAGGTACTTATTTGTATTTTCAAGGTCACCCAGTGCGCACCACATCGCGGAGAAGCAAGTCATTCCTATTCTGGTGACGTCACCTGATCCAGATCCTGCCTGATCGAGACTAGACGACAGCGAACATTCTAGTAAAATTTATAAAATAAAGCTGAATGATTTAACAACACAGTTTTGTGGAAATCATGTTTAGAAAATTTATTCCTAATGTAAGGTTTTATTATAACTTTTGTGGTAATCACATGTTACAGAAAAACGGTAATATCAGAAGGTTTGTTAGAACTTCACAGGTTATTTCAGATGAATTACTAAGAACGGCTAGAAGTTACTTAATTAACATATATTTGAACAATTTTTTTGCAGATTTTAAATAATTAATTCCAAACTAACTTTTGTTGTTGTAAGTTATGTTATCAACTCATGGAACTTATTATTATCCGTTACTACAAAATGTTAGAAATCTAAATCACAATTATTGGTGTATATTATTATGGAAATATTGTGTTAGGTATTTAATCAAATTAACACCATTGCCAGTGTAAGAAAATTAAATATTTCTTATGTAATTAGAGAAATTAAATACAGACTGTTAAAATCTAGCGATAAAAGTATAAGTGCTTTTGAAATTATACCAAATTGTTTATATTAGGACAAGTTATTTATAATCTTTTTGGTCTTATAAAGACAATTTATTCGAATTAATTAAATTTCACGTTAGACTTTGTAGAATTATAATCTTGTCCTTAGGTATGTTCTTTCTAGTTCTGTACACTTTAATGTTATTTTAAGTTACATCTACAAAATACTTTTTTTCTTCAATCATATCATATCATTTTAATTCACACAAAAAAAATATAAATTAAAAAAAATAGAAAATCAAACACAGTCATAATTTTCTTTATTATTTACCTTTTGCAAATTCTTCTCATTTTTCTGTAAATCTGCATTGTTTTCTGTATTTAGTAGATTACCTACATTATTATAATTATAGAACAATTAGTGAAATCACTATTTATTTAAATATTTTTGGATTAAATCCTAAAAGCTTGAATGGTGCAAATATTTAAAAGTCTGTAAGTATACTTATATTTTTAAGACATTGTGAATGCATGTACTTATTAGGATAGACATAAAGTGCCTCATGCTTATATTTAAGACAATACTTAATTTATTTAAAAATCGAGTGAGTTACAGGGTCCTTTAAATATTTACAAGTCATATATATTATTTCCTTGCAAACTAGCATCATAAATATAGCCCTTACAAAATACATGTTCAAAAAAAATTTATTATAACATTTGTGAGATAAAATTGGTTATTTTGATAGATTTACAGTTATATACAGCAAAGTATGTGATAAAATTAAAACTTAAGTCATATGAAAAGTATTATTCGGCTTCCGTATTATATGTAGGCACTTGCTAGTATGTAAGATGATTACTAAAATATAAATAAATTTCTATAACAAGTGTTAGTTACTAATGCTTGATAATTTGGTACAATATTTCATTAATAGTATTTTGACCTTTAGAAACACGCTAATGTTTTATTAATAGTGTATGAAACCCCCAACCTGCAGCGCGGGCGCTGCTTTGCGAAATCAGAAATTTTGTAATCGCCTGATATTTATTTATCAGAATAAAACATTATCAGTTAGTTGACAATAAAAGTACTTTTATTTTAACTCCCATTATTCACGAACAACTTTATCCTTACTTATATATATATATATATATATTATATATATATATATAATATTATAAATGCGAAAGTAACTCTGTCTGTCTGTCTGTCTGTCTGTCTGTTACTCTTTCACGCCAAAACTACTGAACGGATTTAAATGAAATTTGGTATACAGATAGTCTAGACCCTGAGAAAGGATATAGGCTACTTTTTATTGCGAAAAGGGGGTTGTAAATGCTACCCAAAGATACTATCCACGCGGACGAAGTCGCGGGCAACAGCTAGTACTATTATAATCCAATAAACACGGCTTTCTACACAAATTAATAACTACTTGTCGATAGATGGCACTAATCAAATGATTTAAGTACAATAAAATATATTTATTCTAATTATTTTTCTCTAGTGACAAACCAGTAATCAGTCTAATAACGACGACGAAAGAAGACAGTTAGGTATTCTGAGTAACTTTCGTCTACTCGTAAATCATATGGTTAAAGAACTTTATTGTTTCTCATTTGAATTACAATAGGTAGGTATAGGTATTCACATATTAAAAATCAAATTTAACTTATGAAACTAAGATCACAATATAAAGCAAGTGTGCCTACAAACACTTATTAACTATAAAATATTTCTTGTTGTATAAGTTATATATTTCTTCTGATATCTCCGTCAATTGTCGACCTATTATAATATTTTTTGATTTATTCGAAACAAATAAGATAAGCCGTGATTTCAGTAAATTTTAACTCTAATATTGCCCACTCAATTAAGTACTTCGCATAACTTTACAACTTTATTAATTTAATCTTAGAAACATTTATAACTTGCTTTAAAAAGTTTAAAAAATATAAACTCATGAAAACAAATAGTGTTCAAGACATACAATATCTATACTTGTGGTAGAATGTCTTTAGTCTACATTATATTATAACATAATGAAATAATTTAGGTATATTTATAATTAAAAGTAGTATTTACTTAAATTTTACACAATTTTAAAAATAGAAATTAAACTAACGTCACTGATGTTACTACTCGCCAATAGATGGCGCTACTAAATTAATTGTGCTGTTTTTCAATAACATAACTAACATCCTAATTGCTAATTTTTTTAGAATTTCTTTTCTTTTTGGTTGCCTCGTCTTCGCTTGATGATGAGGAGTGCTCCTCGGGACCATTGAAGTAGCCAGATGGATATTTGACTATGGATGGTCTGTGGGAACAGCTTGTACGACGAATAGCGTCGGCTACCAGCCTGTCGGAGAAGCGGGAAAGAGGCGAGCTGGGTTGTGAGTCGGTGGCCAAGGACTCCCTAAGGATTACCGGAGATGATGGAGTTGCATAACCTGAAAAAGTGTGAAAATATTTACTTTGTTATTAGTTTTGATGTATCCGTTTTCGCACCTCGTAGACTGATGCGTCTATTTTGCACAGCAAGACTAAGCAGGATGTTTCAGTAAGAGTGTACTTTTTCATTGTATAATAAAAACAAGTATTTTATGACAGAGGCCACCAAAGTCGAGCGATTTAACGCCGTGCGATTTCTTTTTCATTGGGGTTTTGTGAAATCGCGTAATTATGCGAATAAGCCCGAAACAATTCCTGAGCTCGAATCGAAAATCCAACGCGTCATCGGTGAGATACAGACATATCTCTGTGCAAAAGTCATGGAAAATTTATTTAAAAGAGTAATGGCCTGTCATCGGAGCCGTGGGGTTCATTTGACTGATATTTTATTCGGAACATGGCTTCTTTATAATACAATAAAATGTCACCTCCTCCTTGCGTCGTGTTCCTCAATGCTAAGGGTCGTGACCACCCTTCTGAAACACCCTTTCTCTAATGATGTTCTTCCATCTATTCCTGTCATCGGAATAAAATGTCACAATTCTGTCATAATATATACCTGTTTATATTTTAAAATGAAATGAAAAAGTGCAGTTTTACTGAGACACCGTTTATATTCAAAAATCTAATAATAAAATCTTGGGAACGTTCTGCTGCGTACTCTTGGGTTGTGGAAAAAGCTCTTCGGTCAGATTTTTGCTAAAGATTGCACGAGGCACTTAAAAAAGGGTGCCCTTGGTATTACCAGCACTTATAGGTTGTGGTTACCACTATCATTTAGGTGTGTAGGGAAAACTTGAGTGCATTCACCTTGTTGATTGAAAATAGTTCTCTCTGTGACAGGGGACGCCTACGAGTATATATAGATTAGCATAGGTAGTGCCCGCAATGCATTAATGATTTTTTAACATATTCCGCTCTTTCTATTTTCATTTATTTGCTATTTGTTACCTGTCTTAAAATTGTTATAGTAGCATTATCACAGCCCCACTACTAAGCACGGGCCTCCTCTCAAGTTAAAAATGATTCCAATCATAATCCACGACGCGGGCCTAGTGCGTGTTGAAGCAGATGTGTCGTAACCCAGTAGACCTCTAACTTGTCTTAACGTTCCCTCCGAAGCAAAGACGCGTTCGATTTTAAATGCCACACAAACGGCCCCTTATCCGAGGAACGAGTAGGAACACATTTTAATAACAATATAAATATAAGATAACACTTACCATCAACTTATGAGAACACAGACATCACACAACATAGAAGCTCACAACAAGAGAAAGACAAGGCAGCACGTATAATGTTATAGTTACTGGTACACTCAGCCCGTCCTTAATTATATTAAGTTCAGAGCCGTTTACTAGAACAGCGGTTCCTAACCTGAAGTTGCGCGGACCCCTAGAGTTTATGGGGTCCTTGGAAAAGTGCTTGATTTTTAGGGACTGCACTGAAAGAGGTTAAGAAACGCTGCACTAGACTATTAGGAAGAAGTTCTACTGGGTTATAAAAAACTATCTTTCTCTTACTGTCATACCAATTATTTATTTCCAAAAATACTGACACTAAGAACTTGTTTTATGGATACTAAATAGCTGATGAATATAATTATTTGCATACTACTTTTTCGTATGAAACAAAGTAAACCTGACTAGAACAAATATTCAGATTCATGCACAAAGATTAGTACTGTATTGGAATCGAACCCACTAACTTCTTAGGAGTGATGTGCAGGTAGACTGACCTCCAAAGTCGTTAGGAAGAAGCTCTTCTCGCTTATATTATCTAGTTTAGTTATGAATCAGAAGTATGTCTAGTAAAAAGTACCATTTAGGGAGGCCTATGTTCAAATGGCTGAAAAATATGTAGAGGTACTCTTGCTCTATTTGACGAATAAGAGGAAAGCCTGATTCAAGAATTGAATGAATACAATATTTGCTGGCTTGTCTGCAGTTTTTTCTGATTATTTTAAGCTATTATTTCTCAGCAACCATCTAGTCCCATCTGAATGTAGACTTACAAGATTGTGTGCTCTTTCTTAAACTCTATGCCTTATTATCTATAATAAGTATATTTATAATGTAATAAATAAAATCAATAAATAAATAAATGTAATAAATAAATAAATATTTGACAGTCTCTATCTGTGTTTTTATATTACAAATTATTGATATTTATTTGAAAATGTGTCATCGAAACGCAAAACTTAATTTTTGATTCAATTAGTCGCTTCACTAGTCTGCCTATTGGTGTATCACGGATTGCAGGTCATGAATAATCTATGGCTTTCGGCAGATTCCCCTGTACGGATTGAAGATCCTTAGAAAATTTAGATCTATATAAAAAAGCTGTAATAGGCGGTAGGGCCCCTATATAGGACAGAATATTATGAAAAAGAATGGACATAACTTATAATTTCTATACATTTTCCATTTTAGAGTAATAACTCTATTCGAGTTGCAGTTGTCGATACCAGAGGGCCTACTCTAATTCAACGAAAACGAAACTTCGTTGCATCTATCTCTGTCACTCCTTGGGTATATCATTATCGAGTGAAAGGAATGGGTATAGCGAAGTTTCGTTTTCGTTGAATTAGAGTAGGCCCTCAGGTCAGCTTGAGGGGCTACTTCTTTATACATTCGTCATGTATATGTCGTTATTAACAAAAGTTATATATATAAATCACTTTAATCGTGTTGATTGCAAATCTTCATGGAATTACTAGTAAAGTCTCCACTACTTAACTGAGGTATGACTTGACTATGACGAACTTCACTTGCATTTATGCCAGCAATATGATTTAATAAATTACTTGATAGTGGCACATACTCTAATACGCGTTTCTTAGTTATATAGTCACTAAGAAACAAAAACACTCTAACAATAATTAATTACTAGTCACTGTAATGGCCCTAAACTAGCGAAAAAACATAAAAAGTAATATGTAATTCCAAAAATATTTTTTATAGAAAATTATATTCAGATTCGGTATAATTCATGTAACATTGTAAAATTTCTTTTAGCTCTTGTAAAAGTATCTACAGACTTATTAGTATTTACATGGCATCCAATTATTGCAATAAACTCCTTTTCGAAATACAATGTTTATTTGTATACAAACAAGTGATAAATAATAATATTGACCTAATTAATTGGACATAATCAATAAATGCTAAGTGACAGGCAAACACTTGCATAAGATAAATTACTTTTGCTATACTTTATCGGCGAGTACGGATTAATGTTGAAGTGTGTTGCATTTATCGGACAATTGTTCACGTATTTTTCACAACGCAATGAAATTCTATTATTTTTGGTTCGAAAAGACTCCTATCTAACTAAATAGTTTGTCAAGTAATTAGTTCGATATTATTGTCTTTATTCTTTAAACGTTACTTGGTTAACTTTTGTCTGCTTTCCATTACTAATAATAATGTCTCGTCACCTGTTGCCTAAGATATTAAATACAATCCCGGAAGGGATACTGGCCAAATACATAGAAAATCAGCCCTACCAGTGATCCTTAAAGGCTTTCCTTCTGAAAACTTTGACAGACGTCTAATTTTGTATCTGTATATTGTGAAGCTATCCATTTATTTATATATATGTATCCAAAATGGTAAATTAATCTTACTTCTTTATATAAGTTGTGAACTCCCACTCACAAAAAAACCATGGTGGTTTAAGTGAGTGGCTTATAATATAAATTATAATGTTAATATATTTTGAACAATAAATATAAAAAATATATATATATATAATAATAATAAGAAGCATTTTCTAACAATGACACCAACCATTTAGTTCTAAGATAAGTATCTTTAAGAACTTGTGTTATGGATACTAAATAACGAATAAACATACATAAATACTATTTTTTTGTAAATAAATACTTAATATACTTATGGAAACACCCAGACCAGAACAAATATTCATGTTCATGCACAGAAATATTTGTCCTGTGTGGGAATCGAAACCACGAGCTTGGAGCGGAGAGCGGGTATACTCGCCACCACGCCATATCGGTCGTCAATTACTATTTGTATAAAAGCAGGAAAATCGCTTTAAGGGGCTATAATAATTTGCTATAAGAAGCGACATTATTCGAGATTCCGAATTAACGTCTCAAGATGTTTTTATTTCACTGAGAGTCGAAGCGAACGAGATCTTTTCCTGATGGTAACGAAACGACTATTATCTTAAAATTCTTAAATCATTATTGTTTATTACTGAGCACGTGCCTTCTCTTACGAACCAAGGTAGTCTCTTATTAGGTATTTATAATTACTAATTAAAAAATAAAAGTCTGAAAGCTTCGTTTTACAAGAATAACTTTTTAATGTCACTTTAAAAGTAGGCGTATCGTCACCAACATTACCACGTCTTCATCTTGTCCCGTGGTGAAATAAAAAAAATCATATTCTTTTGTATCCGGGAAAAGTTAGTAGGTAAGTGTGTATTCGATTCGCATAGAAGGAGTGTTTGTTAGAAGTATTAATAAGAATAGGTACTTTATGTATAAAATAAACACAAATAAACGTCACGACACAAACAAATATTAATTTAATATTTACAGAGTAGGTAAGACATCTTGTAATAATCTTATGCACATAAATCGCAGTAACATGTGAACTGACATTTTATTATTCATAATACACATAGATAATGTTAGTGGATTTACTATTACTAACACATTTGAGTTGTACGATTCGAGTCGTTTAATAGCATTATACACATTTTAACTTAAAACTACTTTTTACACTGGAATGTATGAATAATACTTGATGGCACATTTGACAGTTCAATAAACTTTATGTTGAATAAAAACTCTTTAGAGGTTTAAGTAGTAGTAACAAATAAAGAAAAAATTTGAAAGAACGTTCTATTAATGATTTTATGAATTTTGATACAATTTGGTTTGAGAACTAGTTTGGTTTTATGTATTTAAAATAAATATTTCTGGACATATCACATAGCACTATTGACGCCAAAGTAATAGATAAGATCTTACAAGACAAGACTTATTACAATATGGGTTATAAACAACGGATAGACAAACATAAACAGTTATTTTGTAAACAAATACTTATATTAAATATTCGTATTCAAGTATTTGTTCTCTTTGAGAATCGAACCCACGACCTCAGGAACGAAGTGCAGGTATATAACACACATAAGAAATTTATAAACAACATGAGATATCTTTTGCTCTGTATTCTAATTAAACGTGACTAGTAAAAAGATAATATTTCACTCGTATTGGTGACAGTATATTTATTTAAATTTAGATCTGTGTTCTTTGATCCTAAAACTATGAGCTTAACTACATAAAAGGCACTGTATTTTGATATCTAAATGACAATATACATAGGAAATAAAACCTTTTTTGTTTTTACATTGTTCTAAAGACTGTACTTTTAATAAAACTCGAAACTAGATTAAATTTTTTCCACTGCACGGTCCATGTATTTTTAATTTATCAGCATTATCAATTGTCATTAGTGGATATTGGATCTATTTTAAATGATTTTAATTTTGTTTTCTTTTAAAGACATTGCTGATAATCATAGTGATATTCTCATTAACATTTTTAAATCAAAGCAATAAAACATTTGACTACAATCATAATGCTTGAAATTAATCTAATATAGTACATATAGCTTACTTAAAACATTCCTATTAACATCTTGTTTAGAAGCTGTCCAAGTTTCACAAATAACTGCCTCATCATTTCCTTTATTACAATCCTCACTTAATAACATATGAAGACCCGCAAATTCCACGGAGACTCACTTACGCGTTAACATTTTAAGATTCGAAAGTGCGCCTATAGAAATGTATTTGTATTCCTATAAAGAGCGGATACCTGCAACGTTGTACTTTATACGATGTGTGAAAAGACCCTGATCAATGCTATGCTATGCAATGCACATTCTACAAATCATAACAAGAGGCATAACATTATTTGTTTGTTAAAAAACTGCAGTGAGTACGCAATGAAAAGCCCACACGCGCTGACGAGATTTTCAGAAAAAACCATGAGAAATAACGATTAAATTTTGTTCTGATATAAATTCTTAAAAATATATTTTCAAGAATTTATATGAAAACAAAGTTATTTATACAAAACAGACTATAAGAAATAACTATAAAAAAATTATGACATATATATTCTTTAAAAATATCTTTTGGATTTCGGCCTCTATTAACTTTAAGGCCAGTCTTAACTTTTATTTTCAGGTATAGCAGTAAAAAAAATTCTCTCCATACGTATTTATCGGCTTTAATCAGGGTCTTTTCACACCCGATATAAGATTTCATAGTGTTACAGTAAAATCGCCGTCCTTGTGCTCCGCCTTAACCTCGTTGACTCGCTCTGGCTTCTTCAAGACTATAGGCTGATGTTCGTTGCTCTCTGTGAGACATCACAAACGTATAAAGCATTTGCACGTGACAATAAGCAAATCACTAAGAGGAGTAGTAGCTACTGCTGTTAAGTCACTTTAGAGGTTGTATACGTGTCATCAAAATTAATATATTGCTAATATTATTGCACATTAAAAATACTATCTAACTAAGCCTCAAAATACTCCATTTAATACACAATCAATGGTTTTGATGTACAATCAAGGCTTTTTGAAGGGCTCAGATTATTAAGTTCTATTTAATATCATTCACAATAGTGTGACTTTTTTTTCGTAAATATGGACACACTCGTTAAGAGTATTTGCCAGTGTCAAGTTATGTAATTCATCAAGTTATTAGTATAAAAGCACAATTGTCGTTGTTCAGTACAGTCTAAGTCAAGTAAAGTCCGTCATAGTCGAGTCAAGTCAGAGTCATACCCCAATAAAATAGGGGAGACTTTACTAAAGGTTTCTAAGGAGTTTTGAAATCACCACGGAAAATCACAATTCCCTGCAATATATCATTATCCTACTATTGTGCACATTGCCAAAGAAGTTATGTCTAAAAATTCACTATATATACACATAAAAACTTTATTATATATTAGTTTTTTTTCTTTTAAATAATGGCTTCGTGCGTTTAGCACATTCAGCAAGTGTCAAGTAAAAAATAAAATAAAACTTTAAATATTATAAGAAAATCGTAAATTATAATTGTGATGACTCGTATTGAATGCGCTAGCAACTTTAAAATGTGATATTTTTTTTCATATTTTATGTAGACAAAGTAAAGAAAAAGAAGAATACTATCAGTATACTTACTGTACATTAATTAAACTATAACCTTAGTCCCCCGTAAGTACCGTCCCAGGTAAGTAATGAAAGATTAATAATTTTTTTGTTGTTTTTAATATATTAGTAGGTGTTGGACGTAACTAAATGAATTACTGAGAATTTAGTTAATGACTGTTAGAATTATATTGAATTATGTTGAAAAGCTCTGAATTATGTGTGTTTGTAGGCATTGTGATTAAAGTGACCCTAAATTTATTTTCAGCCAATGATATTATAACTACGAAAAAAAGAGGTAGATGTCGCACTAGCCCCTAAAAGTTAATTAATTAGCGCTATCCTTGTCTATATCATTCTAAACATATTATCCGTCTCATTTATTGTTGTTACCCTGGATACGTCAGAGGTAATGTTTATGTCGTAGAGGAACTAAATCTAAGTACGACGAAGTATAGAGAAACCTTATCTAAAAGTAAAATATCATTGTTTTTAGCTATATTAACATTTTGAGAACCTGTCGCCACCTTTCACTGAAAGATTTTTAATTTTATATTCCTGAAAATGACATAAATATATAACCTAAAGAAAAGCTCGGCTGTAGCCTAAGCCAATGTATTCAACGTTTAGTTTCAATCCAATCAACGCAAGGCTTAATCCTCGCCTATAAACTTAACACATTCATATGGCGGTACTAAGAGTAATTGTTTATTGTTTTGTAAAGATCAGATCAGCAGTTGCACCACTTGCAGGTGAGGTTGGCTTGGGCTCCTTAGATGTTAGTAGGATTCCTATTCACCCTTTAAAAACTATAAGAAAGTCTAAACTCTAATGCATCTTGAAACTCTCTGAAATGAAGACAACTTGTACTCTGTTCTCGTCTATATTTACTATGATGTGTCTTGAAAGTCTGTTAAATAAAAATAATAATCTTTATTAGCAAAAAAATAAATGTGACAAGGATATTTGTAAACTATGACTTCTGCACTAGGCTCGCAGGCCGCAAATATATACTACAAAATGACTTGTATGGTATTTGTCTATATTTACTTAAAAGAGAATCGGAACCTTGAAATAAAACGGGCCAAAGCTGTGGTTTCACTATTGGTATTATTGGGGAGGATATATTTTTTGTTATTTAAGATACATACATACAATCACGCCTGTTTCCCATAGGCATAGTCATAGTATATGCTCACATTTTGCTAATTATATTGTTGGTCCCCCGTAATAGGAGGCGAGACGCTTACAGGGAACTGTTCGCCAGAGCCCGCCATTGATCGGCAGGTGCACCACTTGCAGATGAGGTTGGCTTGGGCTCCTAAGATGCTTGGCATTGGCTATTCACTTACATATTAAAAGAGACTTGTACTTTATTTAACATTTACATACTAAAGTTTATTTTTTTATTTGTACATATATTATACATTTATAGAGTATATTATAATCACATTAATATGATACCTATTTGCGTGATTAGATCTAATGCCAACGATCCATTCAGACAATTAAAGCAGTGATTAACTACTTGTTTGGTTGACATTCCAGAAAAGTTCACGCTAGACATGTCAATTGTATGATAACTTTAGTCAACCCTATTAGTTTTGCAGCGATTTATCACTCATCCTATTATCTATTTTCTTTGTATAAACACCGCAATAATAATAATAATAATTTATTTGCATAAAACATGGTACAATAATTGTTGTTACATTGATGTATATAGGCGTCTCACATTTTTGCCAAAGTAGCGTGCAATTATTTTACAAATATAGGTCTAAGAATAAAATTGAAAGTAAGTATATAATGTCATACAGTCTACCTAAATCTGTTATTATTCCAGTCATAAAATTCATTAATAGAGTAGAAGCATTAGTCCAGCAACCATTCATGAAGTTTTCTTTTGAATAAGACCGAGTTGAGATTTTGTAAACTTACAGGAATATGATTTTATACCTTTACTGCCATAAAGTGCGCATTCTTTTGAAGGGACAAACTACACTTAGGCACACAAAACGATTGTCAGTCCTACTCCGAAGGCTCTTTACTCTAACGTCTTTGTGGGTTTCAAAAAATTCCAGTATATAGACCATTTAGCGTTAATAATTTTAACATTCTAAATAATCTATAATTCATACCTTTTTTAATAAGTCACGTCATCTTGACCACGTTTTGCCTGACGATCAACAGTCGATACAGTCAAAAAAATATGAGAACGCCTTACCGGCACCACGGCACATGATCCAGCTGTTTTAGATATTCTATTTTAATACTTAAATGTGTAATTACATTCGTTCATTTACATTCACATTACGAATTACTTTCGGCTTGATTTAAAAAGGCATTTTTTGGATCAGCTACTAGTACTAGGATTACTTTGTAGTCGATTCCTTACTAATATTGTAAATGGACATGTAACTTGGCCTATCTATTACCTTGAAAATTGAGGAGAAAATCTCTGTAAGTAATAATAACTGTAAGTAAAAATTAAGATAAAAGTTTTTAACGGATACGTAATTTGTCAGTATGGGATATAAAACAAAAAAAAAACGAAATTAGTCCACGATTAATTGAAACGCGAGCAGAAACTACTAAAAATAATATAAAAGTTAATTACAGTGAACAAACAACTGTTTCAATTACTAAGCTACAAACATCAATTAGGAAACATAACGATGTTTGTATGTGTAATTTTCACATAAATCCTTTTTGTCGATATTACAACCAACTACAAAACAACGCTACTGTCAAATTTTCTCATTTGGTCTTGTGTTTTACTTCTTGAATGCTAAAGTTTATTTAGCGCTGTTTGATTTTGCTGTTTTGATAGTAAGACATGTGAAGTTATACGTCGTATTTCTATAATGACAAGTCGTTTAGTAGTTCGTGCTTCCATTAGCCGGACAAAGAGAGAGGATGTCTCGCACGGCAGTCAATTGACCATCGCAATGTGCTATTCTACTACTGTTTTCGTCGTTCTAAATGTCTGAAACAGTATTGATTGTCTATATGTTTTGATGAAAAAATACTATTACAGAACTATGACATGATAAATGATTGTTGATCGTGTTAAAAAATTATGCTAATATCGTACCAAGTGGTTCTGTATTGATAATAAAGCGTTTGATGTATATTTATAAATTTTTATACAACAACTATACATTTTTTAAAAAACGTTGCCGTTGCCATTAACTGTAACAATATTACTAACTGCCACACATCAAGCACATAAAAATGCATTTAGTACTTTTTGGGTTTTAGTATTTAGTGTTAGTTAACATCGAAATATTCTCACGAACTTTCGCGTTAATACACATGTGAATTCAATGTGCAAAATGACAGGCAAATTATATAAATTGCAAGTTGAATACAATTACTGAGGTCGCGTCGCAGACGGCAGACCAATGATGAAGATAAGAAACAAATGTTTCCTGTTTCGAAAGGGGGTTTCTCCTGTCAGACAATTTGGCAAAATGGCGCATCCTGTTCAGATTTCGTCTATATCTTTAACAAGCCACTTAGACCTAGATACTTTCAACACTAGATATATGATGACTGATATAATGATGGTGACTGTAAAAATATCAGTCTTTTAAAAGTTAAATCAAGGTATTCTACACCGACGGGTGCATATGAGAAGGTTATTGAGTGTGAACGGAGCTAAGAGTGTGTGCCAGGATCGTAGCAAGTTGAAGGATGTGATCTCTGCCTACATTTACTAGATAAAGGCGTTACAGGATGTATGTACGTAGGTTTTCAAACATATAGCGCAGCCTGTTCTGATCTTGCCTGTCTTTTACAAGCCACTTGTACTTAGCCACATTTCAACTACACACTAGATATATTTTAGTGCTGGTCTAAAATTTTAGTCTTCTAAAACTTATAGACAGTTTTCCATAGTTAGTTGCGTATAATTTTAGTCGCTTTATTCGTAAATGTAAATATGTGAGTTAAAATGTAATCAATTTCAAAGATAATTGTCTCAAAATAAGACTTTAAAATAAAAATGGCATTTAGCTTTTTTTTGGTATAAACAGTATAAAGTTTCATTCTGTTAGCCATAAACATTTCAATATTTATGACTGCATAATGTATTGATAATAATAATTTTGTAGATATTAAAAATTACTACCATATGTAGTTTTAGTTTGCTGTAATAGTTACATACATTATATTATCATAACAGGTTTTCGTATTCCTACCCGATGTTTTAATTTATATTACTTGTTGTTTGGCTTATTTCATAAATAAAAACGAAAACTTATTGTAATTTACTCAAAGACAATAAGGGCAGTATTAGCAATATATTTGAGGTGGAAAACCTTCCGATTATTATTTTTTAAACTGAGTATGAGGTCTTCTTGTCTATCCTAAAATACGTCTCAAATGACTTTAGGCGGTAGCAAAAAGTAAATTCTACTTAGCAAATTGGACTTAAAAAATTATATCCGAAAGAAAACGCGATAATTTCTTCAATAAAATCACCAAAATTCATGTTTCTGTACACAGTTTTTAGTACTTTCTGAGAAATTTTTCTTTTTTCAATTTCTTTTTGAAGACCTTCCTTATTTACTTATACTTTTCGTTAACGAGCTAATATCTAGTTTCTAAATATACACACAAACCTGGATAAAAGCTCTATGTATAAAAAATCTACTGATTTCGGTGATATAAGACACATAACGAAATAACTTAGATAAGATCCTATAGGTATAAACATGATATATATCACTAGTCTTGATGTTTACAATTAGTACTTGCGAGATAGCGCGAAGTATCATGCAGTGATGGAGAGCATGTAAAGATGATGCATGTCCTATGATATTCAGATACACTGTCTTAGAAATCACGTGCACATAGTGACTAGTAAAGAATAACAAGCATTCACAAGTAGGTACGATATATTTTCTATGCATATCTTTATTAAATCTATATTGTTCTCACAAAAGTGTCTTATGTACAAAACATCAATATTTTGCAAATGTATTTTGTTTGAAACTACAATAAACAATGCATTATCTAAATACGTTTATAAACAAGGGGCTTGGTTTGTTGAACCTACATAAATAATAACAAAAATAGTTCAAAAGGCTTATTGCGGAAATGCTACTAACATTTGTTATATAAGGCTTATGAGACGTATGATAAAAAGACATATACAAAAGTTAAGTAGGTCTGTGACCAAGATTTCCCTATCTTGATTTAGAGAGCATCTCCTGTCAAGATAATGAGTTATCACACGGCATATGACTTGAAGCGTTATAATTAATTAGCTTTTTTAACACACAGCCACCCAACACCAGATCTGACTTTGAAAATAAACTCACCAATAGATCTCCGGTCTGTCTGGCTGCCGTAGAACTCATCCAACTCCTTGGCGGAGCACAAGGGAGTGTCGACTTGAGTCGTTTCGTCGAATTTAGAATAATCCACTTCGTATCCCTGCCTTTCACGGTTATACGCCACTAGCGGCATAAATCTGTGCCCCCACATAACTTCACTGGTTGTGTAACTGGAGCGCGCCTGAGTCGTCTGCCCGGTCGACTCAATAGTGCCTTCCAATATAACAACAACCTCGAACTTTTCCTGCAGAATATCCGCAGCTGATACCCCGTAAAATGGACTTTCGGCGTTTATTTTATGAACCATCGTGATGGGCCAAATGAAGAACAGGTTACTGTCGCATCCATCCGCATTCAGTTCCAGTTCAGTCTGATAGTGAGACAATAGCTCACCTTCCTTGGTCGTTCTGGAGCGGATCAGCTGAGCCCGCACACTGGCTCCGATAATATGCGACTTCCTCAAGTCTCCCACACGGAACATCAAACACAATTCTCCATCTCTCTGACATATCACAGCATATTTTGAAAATAATAAAGTTTGCGTTCTGTGCTTCGGCCTCGTCATCTTGGCAAAAACAATACCAACCATGAAAGCTTGGATCATAACACCAACTATACTCTGAAGACACATAATAAAAATGGCTTCTGGGCATTCCTCTGTAGTCGTTCGGGAACCATAACCTATAGTATGTTGTGTCTCTATACTGAACAGGAAGCACGAGGTGAAGTCGTAAATATTGAACACGCACGGTTTCCAATTGGTGGTTTCTTGCATAGGCGGTAAGTGATCTAGTTCTAGATCTCCATGAGTGAACGCTATCAGCCACCAAATCAAAGCGAATCCCAACCAAGAAAGGATAAAGGAGAGCGTGAACACGAGTAAGGTCCATCGCCATTGTGCATCCACAAGTGTCGTGAACATATCCTGAAGGAACCGTAGTCGCCTTTGGGATATCCTCGATTTGAGTATATTACACTCTCCATTTTTGAGTACTGCTCTTCTTTTAGTTCGTCGTGTAGCGCCATACCTGTGCGATCGGCTCCTGTAAACAAACAAGGCATATCAATTAACGTTTCGCCTCAACGAGCCCAGTTATCTAACGTAGAGCAGTAGTCCTATATGTGCGATGTCTAGTTCACGTGTAGACCGCAAGGTGCTGGCCTTCATTACTGTTAATGTCACTAACGTCCGCACAAATAGAAAATACCTTTCTAATGTAAATTATGACATGAAACAAAGATGCAAGAACGGACAAAAGCGACACATTACTGGTGAGTGATGGTCGGAGACGGCACGGGGTGGTTTCCGACGAACCTCTTGCTGGCGGTGGGGTAGTAGACTCCGGGCGAAAGGTTGCCGTTGCCGGAGACTGGTTTCACTTTGAGCCAATCGTCGGGGAGGAGATGGGACTCCTCCCGACAGGCAGGGGACTCGGGGTCGACGTGCATGGTCGTGTGCGCGGCTCACTCGCGGCGGACGCTCTGCGGCGGCGCCATGGCGCGGGCTTGAAGCACTGCGCGAGATAATGACCAGATCACGACTGACGCTGCGCCCGCACAACAAAGCGCTAAACGTTGTATAATTGTATCACAGTACTACAACGAAAATTATCAGCTCCTACGGAAAATGAATTTCAGTTAGAGCCTGAGTTGAAGTTATCTATCGTACAGGGTGTGCACTGAGATAGGAGTAATCGAGAATAAACAAATTGATAAGTATAATAAATGTATCATTAGTTCTTTTTTTTTATAATCACGACTAACTTTTATACAGACTGGGGTAAGTAATCCAAGCTAGCAGTAGTAAACAAGGAGTATTTTTATTTCTTTTGTATCAAATGACAGAAAATAAAACATAATTATGATACGCAGAAAACGCACTTCAAAATATGTTTTATTATTTCTATATCTGCCATTAGCTGCAAGTCTAAAACCAGATACATAAAGTGGATACTGTTGTTTGTAAAGTAGGGGTTCAGTGCGTCAGGTCCTCTACTTAGAGCACGTGGTTTTTCTTTCAATTATCATCGGACCAAAATTTTTATAGCCTATATTTGTAACACATAGGAAACTGGTATTCGGGAATGTGAATTATCAAATTTAATCAGTATTTTTATGTACTGCTGTAGATTTTATCGACTATTTGTAATCATCAAGGAAATCACCTTATCGGGTTACAGGCTTCTAATATAAATAGACTATTACTGTATAATATTTCGTTGGATAAAACAACAGAAAAAAGGTGAAGTTCAGCATTATTTTCCCTTGCTATAGTTAATTAGTTATTATTTAATTAGTTTTAATCACTCATACAATTTTTCTAATCTAGTTTTTACACAAGTGCAAATAGAAATAAACCCTATTTCAATAATATGAACCCGGCTTTTAGAATAAATGAATTATACAACTAAAGATGAAAAATTTGTTCAACTATTGTTTTTTATTTATTTTAAAGAGTAACAAAACGAACGAAACGCTACGTATGAACACGACGACTTAAGACTAGTTAGTCGTAAGTGACACACCTGCTCACATTACACTTTTGTTCTGCTAAAAGCACTACTATAGCGAATGAATATCTGTTTGCTGCACCGCTTTGTAACCAAGAAGCAAATACATTTCTGTATAAGAGAGAGAGTTCTTAAACACAAATAGTTGTATCTCCTTGTAGTATTTATCTCATCAACCTACTATTCAGACCTAACATTATTTATTTATGTAGTTTACTTAATACTATTATCAGCTTCAATTTTTAAAAATCACTTTTACAAGCGTGATTCTGCTGATGTTTTAACACACAAAAAGCACAGGAAGTTCAGCTAAAACATTGTTGTTAAATTGTTGATACACTAATTCTTTTTTCCAGCTTTAGCAACCGCTAAAGTCTCACTGTGTAAGGCCTACTTTTTTAGCATAAGAATATTTTGGCAAATATGGATCCTATTAAGATCTTAGGAGCCCAAGCCATCTTAACAGTAAGTGGTTCACCTGCCGATAAACGGACGAGGTTCTGTAATTTTCCCCGGTAAGCGGCAAAATAATTGACAAAATGTAGGCTTATAATATGCTTCTGCCTACTCTTTCGGGGAAATAGGCGTGATGTACGTATGTATAATGATATGTTTTATAGCATAACCTAGCAAAATAATCAAATACATATACAATACGTAAAAACATAGCAGAATTAGCCCTCCAGAGGCGGTGAACAACATAATTAAGATAAACAGGAGAAAATTCATGCATTGTTATATTAGTCAATTGTATTTAATTACGAATATAATTATAAACGACTACTATATGTAAGCTGTGGTTTGTTCCGTCAACACGTTTTATCACAAATTATCTATTTAACAGGATTCTTTATATCTCTGACTTGTCAATGGCTTGGTAATAAATGTCACAATTTATTTTATTATTGTTTATATTCGCTCTGTTGTTGTATGTAATATGTATTTATTTTTGTGTAATTACGTTTAATAGTGGTTTGCTTCTATATTTGTCTATCTATGTCTGGTTTAACCATAGCAAAATGTTTCCCTCTGGTTTGCGGAGGTCAGACTGCCGCTCCATGTGATAACTGAAATTCAGCCAAATCTGGTTAGACCAGTAAGCAGAACCCTAAACTCTAAGCTAAGTCTAGGGCTACTGGGATAATGCTAGGATATGATGATTGCATCTATGTGTATAATATATTGGAATACCTATTAATGTTGCACTCGTGGCAACGCGGAATTAGGTAGTCTGAAGGGATCATCGAAGTTAAGTTGAGCTTTCTGAGACTCCGTTTGGTTTGCTTTGACATTAAATGGTATGGTATGTGACTGTTTGGTTAGTATTTGACGTCGAGCTTTGCGGAGAGGCACTGTAAAGCTATTCATAACAGTTATCATTAGGTATATGTGGTACTGTCCCCCACCAATCCCTATGGATTTCGTGTGGTGGCTTGTTGGTCCGGATGTTTTTTTTAATAAATTAATGCAAGGATTTGATACATAAGTTTATGTATGTGTTTATTTCAAATGGATTGAAAAAGTAAAATAATAAATACGAGAAAAAACACTACCAAACTAAAGAGTAAATAATAATCAAGTAATTATAACATAAATTTGTTGTTAGAATCTTTTCCTGGAATTTCCCCTTTTTTTAATTTCGACTTATTTTTGTTTGTACCTGATCAATACAAGACTAGTCATATCAAGACTAAATCTAAATAAATACTTTTACAATATACGTTTCTATTCTGGTAAATGTTGCTAGACTTTTTCTCCTCCTTTTAAGAGGCATAGTTAACAGAGGTTGGTGGAATGAGTTCATGCGATTCTTTCGCATACACCTATAAAAATCGACATTATCGCAACTTTGAGGCAGCGATTAAGGACTTGAAGACTTGTCTGCGATAAAAATGCGTCATTGATTAAAACGCACACTCTTATCGAATAAACGTAAATAATACTTAGAAGGCCAAATCCCAAAATAAGAACAGCGTTTGTACGATTTATTATCAAAGTAAGGAAATCGGGATTTAGGGGGTATGAGAGAAATCGCCTGTAATTCCCTAAACGGCCTATAGCCTATGGTGGGGCATAAATAATGTGGAACAATATTATATCTTTTAACTTTTGCTATGTTCCCAGAGGTATAGGGAGACCACGGACAGTTGTTGTGAGGCACTAAGCACGGTCCGACTCGTTTATAAAACCAGAAATTTTAGGTCATTCAGTCAGGCTGAACTTCTTCAAACATTTCAATTTCTAAGCGGCAGATTTGCTATCATATCGCCGAAGTTCAAATGAAAAGACATTTCAAGCAATTGTAGATTACAAATAATTGTAATATGGTGTCTTGATCGTCGGAATCCAGTAAAAAGGACAAGGTTTATTTATTCGCCTGCATTTTGGCTGTAGTGGACCCAACTAAATATCATCACACTGGTCTAGGACACCTTCAAGAGACGATCGCTTCTCAATATTCCTAAATTCCTTTCATTTTCGATTGTGAAAAGAGACTAGACCCAAGCTCCGCTTTGGGACATCTATCAGCATTACATAATTAAGTTTCTTGCCATATTTAATAATAATAATAAAAATATTTATTGGTGCACCATACAATTAAAAATTTAAACTTACACAAAACAACAACAACACCAAAAACTCAATTTTAATATGATACTTGAAAGTGTTATATGATTTATGTAACAGTGCACATTATGTAAGATTTCTTAATCGTACGTACTGTTCCTAAAAAATTGCGCTTGCTCCGTGCCTCGGAAAGCACGTTGCCCCCATCGCTTGGTCCCGGCTGTCATGAACATCTATGGCAGTCGTTATTTGAGAAGCCAGTGCCGTCTAACATCCTGACAGCTGGTTTAACCATAGAACGATTTTTCCCTCTGGGTTGCAGATGTCAGACGGCAGTCGCTCCATGTAATAACTGATATTCAGCCAAATCTCGGTAGACCAGTAAGCAGACCCTGGGTCCTAAGCTCAGATCTAAAGCAACCGGGATAATGCTGGGATATGCTAACTACTATTAAAAAAAAATTTTTTTGTCCAATTAAAATAAAAAAAAAATGTTTTTCTTTGATATTTTAACACACCTTGTTACAGAAAGATGGCGTCCAAAGTGGTTTCATTATAATGGCTAATTTGACAGTGCAAATTGGATCGGTATTGCGCATGATTTCCTCGAGCTAATTTAACAATCCCGACCATTTTCCACGTGAAGGTCGCCGGGAGGTGTGTATTGGTTACTGTTAATTGGTTTTGTGACAAAACTTTTATAATAACAACAATATGTTGTTGAGGGGCACGATCTATTAGAGACATTATGTATGAAGAAGTTACGTCATTGGTATTTGATGGTTTAGATTGAGAATAGCGTTAGCGTCTAAGAAGTGCTTATGACAGACTAGACTTAGTATCATAATAATAAGTTGTAAATCATTTAAATTCAAAGATTTAAAATACTATATACTATTGTTACTTATACATTTTTGTAAATAGAACGGTAGCAAAGAGGATTTGAGGTTTATAGGTTAGATTTAAGAGGAAGTAAGGTTTTTATTTCTGAATGAGAAGTTAGAGGTTTTATTATAAAATTTCTGTTGGTGCCACTGACTTCAACATATGAAATCTTCAATTTTTATGTATGTCAATGTGATGAAGTGTTAATCTAGTGAAAGGCTCTGTAAATGTCATGATCAACATATAATGGCTTTGATATGATACAGGTCTCCTATAGTACAGATATACAGATATCTCTCACATACTTTGAAGTTTTGAAATTTTTATGTATGTCAATGTGACTACATCTATTGAAGTGTTATTCTAGTGAAGGGCTCTGTAAATGTATAATATCATGATCAACATATAATGGCTTTGATATGATACAGGTCTCCTAGTACAGATATCAGTTTAATTTTGTAACAACAAGTTTTGTTTATGTGAGAGAATAAATAAAGATTATTATTATTATTACCGTCATAAGCGCGGCACATAGCGTGGATAGCACATACTAATGGAGCGCCCCTAACGATGGCGACCACGAACCAGAAAGCGTATAATATGTCGACGTGGAAAGTTGACGAGGTCTTTCTGGAATTCTTGTGACTGTGATGATGATGATTACTATCGAAGCACAATGATTTTGGTGATTAGTGTTATCCAAATAGAAATGAGAAAGTGTCAGTCTTTTTCGTTATTAAGCCAGAACTGCTCAATTAATTATGATTTGCAAAATGTTTGAATCCAGTGCGGATTGGTAAAACACGTGTGTGATGTTCTGCTGTTGTCATAAAAATTATATTCGACTAAAATCGTAACGTGTCTGGCTATATCGGTGAGATATATCAAACAGTCAACCTTCCCAGGATTGATTGACCTCAGAGAAAGCATTCTAATTATTGTAATCAATTTTATTTTCTTTATGACCTCTAAGAGTTATATTGTACTGCCTTCATAATCATTTTCAGCCATATAAAGACCACTGCTGAACGTTGACCTCATAGATTATTACATTAAAGGTTTTTGCCCATAATCACCACGTTGGGCAGACGGGTTGCTGATCGCAGTTCATGGCAGTATCCAAGGTGACGCTGCTACCCATCATCCGGCAAGATTTCTCTTCGTTGACTCCCCGTGAGATGAGAGGAGGTGGTACTATTCTAAGCCGGTACCACAAGGAATAACTGTACGGTATCTTATATAATTAAGAATTGTTTTAAAAGTGTACTAAGCGGTTATGTCTTTATCAATTGCAAGGTCATGATTAAAATGTCTTAAAATATAGAGTATAAAAATAATTCTACCACAGTAATTTCTCAGCGTACTAAAGCATACTAAAAATTGTGTTACGCTGGTTTCTAGTAATTTCTTTAAAACGCTTATGCTCGACGACTGAATAACGATAATCTTAATCCCGACAGGACTTTAGTGCCGATTTACTAAGGCGTCAGGACATAAGATACTGAGTTTGAATGTTCGCGACTCTTAACAGACCATAGATTAGAAACAGTCGGCCCGCAGAAGTAGCTAAGAATTTTAGTACTTTGTCACTCTAACTAAAAAGGTAATTTAGTAAGTTAAAGCCTTAATATTTGAATACAATTGACGACACGACATAGTACTTATATTTCCAACTACATAGGCTATGACCATAGAAATCTAAATAATAACACACTAGAAGTAGTTTGCGCCGCCGGTAGAAGTGCGTTCAGGGTGTATAAGGATCCTACCAAGACCTAAAAAGCCCAAGCCAACCTCACCTGCAAATGGTGCACCTGCCGACCAACGGACGAGGCTCTGGCGAACATAACAGTGCCCTGTAAGCGGCAATAGGCCAACGTGGGCCAACTATAAAATTGGCGAAATGTGGGCGTATAATAGGCCTACCCCTTCGGGAAAACAGACGTAGTATGTAAGTGGTTTGCGCCGCGTGAAACTATTGGAACGCGTGTCGCCAATTTAAAAATGTAACACTTATTTGAGTGACGTTTGTTACTTGCGCTAGTGCTTGCACGAAATACCCGATATTAGGAATAGATTATTTTAAGGTGACAAAAATTAATTAACTAGGTATATGTATCCATATTAATTTATTACTTCACGTGATTGTTTCGGTCATCCTCTGAAGTTTTTAAGAAGTCTGGTTGTATCTTTCATATTTGTTTTGCGATAGCGTCTAGTTTTACATTGTTAGCGTTTTATTTTTAATCATTATAAAACCACACGTTTTCCCTGTTTATATGATATAACATGAGACTAGTGAAGGGCCTAACAACACATTTTTGTTCGAATTTTTCTTATACTGGTTACGAAAACCCCATAAAGAATTAGTCTACACATCAGTTACTTGCATTATATGCATTTGCATTTCTTTAAAAATATTAATATACTGTGTTACAAATTATGTCGGATAATTTAAAGTTAACAGCTATTTCTGAAATCAGTACACTGATTTACAAAATACTTATACATAATAGTCTACCAATAAATCGGTATGTCTATATTTCAAATTTCATTTTGCTACAAGTACGCTTCTTTGCAACCATTTACTGCGGCTGTACAACTAAGAGTTCAAAAATATAATTGTCATTCAGACGAAAAGTTAATCTTGAGCACAGTGCATCGATTTTTTGCTGCGCAGTAATAACGAGTTATAAGGAACGCAAACGGCAATGTATTTAAAGGTTCTGCTACATGATCCGTCAGCAACTAAACACCAACTTTGCACTGGTGCTATACTATACACCAGAGCGCCAGAGATTTACCGCGCGAGCAGCACTTCTATTGTAATATTATGAAGATTTCTGTGACTATGACCGTCTTAACTAGTCAATTGTTTTGTTGTTTTTCACAAATGCTAGGAATAGATTTTCCACCCATGTTATTATTTAATCAATTTATTATCACCACGGCGTCATACACACCCTGAGCACGACTGACTGTTGTTTATCCTTATATCAAATTAAGATACGACGATTAATATGTCGTGATCTTCATATAAACACATAGGTGGCGACATGACATAGCGGATGACAATTGAAATTTATTCTGAATTTCTTAGTCACCTGAATTTTTGTGTTGCAAATTGGCCATTGGCAGAGTTTCACGTAGTATGTTTTCGTTAGGTTGTTTAAAGCGTTATTTAGCATTTTTTATAGTTTTTTTTTTCAAATACATTTTTTTCTCCAATGAATAGAAGAGTGCGGAAAGAGTGAGAAATCAACTAATTTCGGTGGAAGAAAGATTATCAAAAATGTCTGGTTTTTGGGAATTGTGTATATTTTATTCTCGCACAGAGACGTTCACCCAAGGGTAAGTGATGCGCCTACCCAGTGTCATTTGAAATAAATTTTAAGAAGGAGAACTTCACTGCGCTCGAGAAATTTAGCTAGCTGTAGAAGTCAACTATATTCTTTGAAAACAACTAAAAGTACGATCTTGGTATTTGCATTGTAATTTTGCATAATATACCTAATATTCCTTTTATTCTATAAAATTACTAATTTATAAATGATATGACGTATAAAAAAGATGGTCGGAACATTAACGAAATTAAACGGCGTCTGGGGTCCATCCTTGATTTGTGTGGGGCTCTCAAGCTTCATTTGCAGCCGTCACTGAGTGATTTTATCTTGGCGAACCCACTCCTTGAGCTTAGCTAGAAACATTTTACCCGCAAGGCCGGCTTTGCCCATTCGCACCTGCGTTATTTGATATGATAACATTTACTGTTATTGATAATTAGTGTAATTGGTGTATTCCGTTCTGATTAAATAAATAAATGATCTCAATCCCTCTCACTTTGATTTTTGAGAGGAGCCTACTTATTATACTTATTCTAGAAATTATTACTTCTTTAACTTAATCAAGCATAGGTACTTGATAGACTTTGAAATCCCAAAGCTTGTTTAGTTATAGATCCTTGCCATCAAACTGCATAGTTACCTCAACTATGTGCTTTCTTGTGTCCTTTGATGAACCCTAACGCGTTTAATATGAAAATTGCATTTCCGACCACAGTGGGCTATTTTAAGGCCACAAACAACCAGTGTATGAGTAAATAATAAGTGATCCGGTTGACGCCCGTGCGACAATCACGCAATCATCTTGATGCGCCTGCGCGTGTCCACTTGTTCTGGGCTATTATAGGCACGTGGTTAGTTGGAACCCTCATGGTATTACTGCAAGCTAATATGAAACCTCACACATTATAAATTGAATTTCCGACAGGTTGCGGATTGCATCGTTTCTAGGTTTTGATGGAACGTCATTAAAAAAGATATTAACAAGAAACTCAATTCAATCTTTAGATAACAGCAAATAGGTGAAGAGATAACGAGAACAAGAGAAGACGTGTAAGGCTGCGTTTTCACTAGAGATGAGCGCGGATGCGTTGCGAAGGATGTGTTTGTTTTGAACCAATAGAATCGCTGCGCTGAGCCAAGCTAGGAAAATGAATCGATTCCATTGGTTAAAAAACAAACACATTCTCGCAAAGCATCCTAGCACATCCCTGGTGGAATCGCAGCCTTAGCATTGCGTGCATCTTTAGGCTTTCCATCGAGACCCTATACATTATATACTGCCCAGGAATGCTGAATTTCCGAGAACAGCGCCGCAAAACCGCAGCCTAAGGAGAAGTTATTAAGGCGAAGCGAGGATTGGAAGATATTTATATGACCGGCCAGAAGACCTATAAAAAACTATGACAAGGATTTGGAAAACTGTCTAACCAAGCAACACTTAATCTTTTAGTGCGGTTATAATATGACCCGGCAAACTCTGTCTTAAACTTTCACTAATAGCTGAAGAAAAGCTTTTTTGTCTCTTTTCTTTCCCCGGTCCCTTACTTTTCAATGTCAGTGAACTTACATAGTTTTCGAGACTAATGCTAATGTTAACGCGTAATAGCTTAATTGAGAATTTATAATAAATATTTAATTTCGTTAAAAAGTTACAAATTTACAGTAATTAGTGGTCGGGGAGAATACGGGGTGTACAGGGATTCTACCCAGATCTGAGGACCCCAAGCCAACCTCACCTACAAGTGGTGCACCTGCTGAAAAACGGACGAGGCTCTGGCGAACACAAAAGTTCCCGATAAGCGGCAATAGGCTCGCTATCTATTACGTGGGACCAACAATCTAATTGGCGAAATGTGGGCATACAATATGCCTCTGCCTACCCCTTCGGGGAAACAGGCGTGATATTATGTATGTATGGATGGATGCATGCTACAACAATGTATCAGATGAGACCGCTCTTCCTTTGGCGTAATTATATATTACAACTACGTATTAAAGTTCCAAGTAAATATTATTATCGTCTCTTATTTATTATTTATTAACTGATACCTACTTTAGTTTTATCCAAATTAACAAAGTTTGTATCTAGCATAACAGATAATAATTTTGATATATTAAACCTGACTGTAATCCACAAATTTTAAAAAATATGTTAAAGTAAATAAAATAATATTTTATGTTTGTCGCATGTTGATACATAATGTGAGATCGTTAAATGCGAGTTACTTTTCTTGTTGACTCGATAAAATTTCCTGCTAGGCATAGAGCAAAAAAACTATTTTGAAGTCTTTCATTTATATTATATTTTACTGTTTAGGCATACCACACAAACTAAGATGAGAGGGCTTATACTACACCAGTTTGGCGGAGTAACACGCATGACTTCCAGCTGTTAGAATATTTTGAGCAACCAAATAGGTCATCTGACTTGTCTTAGGGGCTATTTCTTATCAAGCGAGTTTGCGTCCACACGCGGGTGTAACTCTTTTATACTATCTTTTCTTTTGACGCATGGCACATTTCTTATTGCAATAACCGGGACAAACGGCTTAACATAATACGCAGTGGATTTTAAAAGTCACACAAACAATCACCCCACAAGGACCCTATACACTTTGCCTAACTCCGGTTATCGCTTTCGACCTCCTAGTCTTGCAGACTACGAGCTACAGATACATACAGTATCTGTAGCTCGTAGTCTGCAATAACGCCAGTATCACGATTTGTATTGAAATCAAGTGTCGCTTTTTAACACATTCTGCCGATATTTAGTGACTGCCGATATTTAGTGAAATCAAAACTGATTGATCGACACTGATGATAAATATGTCATACGTAAATAGTTCATGTAAGGGTTCATACAGACGAACTGCAAGTTGTGAACCGTCAATGCGTCGACGGCAGCAGTCAATGCGTCGACGGCTGCCGTTGGCAGGCGAAAACGTTTGCAGTTGGAGTGCCGCGTACTAGCAGTCGTGGTCGGTACGAAAAACGCCACAACTGCAAACGTCGCCACCTGTCGGCGGCAGTCGTCGACGCATTGACTGCTGCCGTCGACGCATTGACGGCTGCCGCCGACGCGTCGACGGCAGCCGTCGACAGGTGGCGACGGCTGAAGTAGCCTCTGCCGTTCCGACTTGCAGTTCGTCTGTATGAACCCTTACAGTATTTAAAAAACAACAACAGACGCGCGTAGATTGTAAGAAGCGACAGACAACTCCGACGTTGCGTGCTTTATCTATTTTATTTATGTCTGTGCTACGAACACTTCAACTGTTAGTGTTTTTAGTGTCTTTTCATAATATTGAAGTAACGTTATAGTCTCTTTAAAATTAAATGAAAAGGGTTTTCCAAATCGGTATACCTTCAACTTTTTTTTGTAATTTATTTCTCATAATATAATAATACATTAGTAACTTAAATATTATTATTAACTAAGATAACGGTTAAAAAATATTGCCAGGGTAATTTACATAAATTCACACGCTACTATCTACCAAGGGGTTAAAAAATGAATTGAGCTGATAGGTATTCAATTTTTTTAGTTTTTGGTAACATTCATCAAAATTCACACTTTTTGGTTTAGCAATAACTTTGTAACATACAAGCTCTCTTTTGCATTTTTTATAACTCTCTATAATTATTTTTACATTTTAGTATATAGTGTCATTAAGAAGCTATTACTTTATCTCAAAGCAGTTTGAGTGGAAAGGTTCTTATACGGGTAATTCATCAAGATTAAGCGTGTCACATTATCTGTGTTTGCAGATTTCACTGGATTTTTGGGATTACTTTTATGCTCTAGAAGGATTGCATTGAAGGCTAATGGTAATGGCGATGACGTCATCAGCAGATATTGTAAATGCGCATGCGTCAATGTTGTACACTGATGAGTTTTGGTGATAAGTATTGCTTAGTATTTGTTTTTTGATAAGTACGTCTTATTTTTAAATTGTGCCTAAGTATAGTAATAAGATAAAGTATGACCAGTGTGAGCCGCACCTAGTGTTGTGAGAAATGAGCTCCGAAACGGAAACTCGAGCTCCAAGTCGAAGTTACTAAGCCTTAAAAGCTCGATCTCTGCGGGCTCGCAAGTCTAAAAGGCTCTAACCTTGAAGGTTCGACTCAAAGGCTCAAGAGCCTTTAATAAAGGACTCGAGTCGAAGCTTGAGCTTTATTTATGTGCCTGTAAGTATAAATTGCCAAGTATATTTAAAATGTAATAAAGAAATAGAAAAACTGACTGATTGATAAAAACCACGCCAACTGCACACTGACTGGCGTATACAAGTAATTATTACAGTAACATTTATAGTACATAATGTGGGTAGTTTTAATTACTAGCGATAACACTGGATCGGCGCGTTTAGTTTCCTCTATAGGAGGAGTTACAAATTTGTAATAAATATATGTTATTAAGTGGTGACTTTGGTGTGTAAAAAAGAATATTTATTTTAATAACAACTAAAATTACTAAATGTGTAATATGTATATTATGGTGTAATTCTTTTATTTATTCCTTTTTATATAACAAACTTTAATAGGTGAATCTATCCTATTATGTGATATTAAATTGTCTTTATAAGTTATACTATTTTGTAAGTATAATATTTGTAAACAATTGTATATGTTAATAAAGAAATTTGAAAATACAAAAAAAATACACTCAAATGTTGTGACCGATCCTAGTGATCCGGTGTGGGGTCCTGTTTAACCAAAAGTCATTTAGCAAAACTACACTTGACAAACAATATTTGGCAATAAAATTACCATTTGTCAATAACTTTTTGTCAATCATTAGTAAACGATGACAAAACTTGAAATTAGAATATTTTGAACCAGGCATTTATGGCTGCGGATGCAGTACACGCTTATATAACAAAGAAGCTAAAAACAGCACGGGAAGTATACGATCTGGAAGATTTCGTGACCAAAATCAAAAATTCTAGAAAAAACCTGGATGTTGACGAACTCAAACCCAACGATATATTGAATTTTCAAAAACAACAGTAAATCAGCTTTCCTTAAAGATTGGAATATTTAAAATTTAAAGGTTGTTGAGTTTCGAAGAGGCAAGCTTTCTCTTTTTGCTAAAAATGATTATAACAGTGAGTTTAAAGAAAAATCCTTTTTAAAGAAAAAGGTTGAAGGAGATTTAAGAAAGATGATCGACAATAGAGAAGACTTTATAAATAAACACTGTATCCGGTTTTACAGTGTTTTGCCTTGTTTGAAATACATTAAAATTATATGATTGTTTTGTTAACACAAGTTAGCGGCAATAACTTTTTTCAGTAATAAAATATTTTTATAAAAAATATTTGGCTATATACTAGAGATTAACTTATTTAGAGATGACAAAATTATATAATATCCATCAACTACCTCTGATATAGCCAAATATTAATAAAAAACATGTGTCTTTTGGCTTGGCAGGGCAGTCCGCCCACAGCGGGGATGGGAGGGGATATAGTATCCGAATAAAAGAGGTAACTAGGTACACTGCGCGTAAATATTATTGGGATTTTTACTTAAATGTCACTGGTCTGGATATACGCAGGCAAACTCCCATTCAAATAAACGACCCGTTCATGCATTCCCCATTAGAAATAAATATAATATCGAGGTCATACTTAAACTCCAACTTACGCACCATTAGCCTCATAAAATATAATGCATGAAATATTTGAATTTTTCTCATGGTGAGGAATGTAAGATAATATCATCAGATGTTACTTCACTAAACAGTCTGTAGGTATATTATATCGTTATAAATATATCCGATGGACAGAATGAATATTTTGGTAATTTCTATAAATAAACTCACTTTATTTATTCTACAGCAGCGATAGCCCAGTGGTGAGACCCATAGCCTTGAAATTTCAGAGGGTCTCAGGGTTCAAACCCTGGTGACGCACCTATGACTTTTCAAAGTTATGTGCGTAATTATCGCTCGCCCGTTTTGAAAAGCACGGTAAGCTGTTGGTCCCGGCTGGCATGAACATCTATGGCAGTCGTTATTAGGAAGTCAGTGCCTTCTAACATTTAGACAGCTGGTTTTACCATAGAATGATGTTTTCTCTGGGTTGCGGAGGTCAGACGGTAGTCGCTCCACGTAATAACTGAATTTCAGCTAAGTCTGGTCAAACCAGTAAGCGACCCTAAGCTTAAGTCTAAAGCAACCGGGATTATGCTGGGTTTTGATAATAACTTTATATCCCAAAAACACATCCCAAAAAATATAATTTAGTTATGATCAATTTTGTGAAAATATAGGGGCTCAAAAATCATAAACGCATTTTCCCAAAAATCATGATTTTTTGAATTGGGCCCCTATAGTATGAAAGTATATATAGTATTAAAGGTGCGATATATTCTACACTGCGAAATTTCCAAAATTACAAAAACTTGACGTTATGTAAACATCAACACTATAGTTTTATTCATGAAATTTTGTACGCTTATGTTATCATTTAAAAAGTCATCGTCACTATATCGAAATTACCAAAAATACTCATAGTCGCAGGCGTAATGTTCATTGGAGGTATTGATATTTCAATTTATTACTCATGCATGATTAATAGGTATTGAGTTTTTACCTTAGACTAAGCAGAAACATAGACCTTTTCCAGATAACGCTAAATAACCGCATGTCGACTTGCAAATTTGAAATATATCATCATATCCTAAGATTATCCTAGTTGCCCTAGCCCTAGCTTAGGGCCACGATCTGCTTACTGGTCTAACTAGATTGACTGCTAAACGTTCGACTGCATATTAACCGTATGTATAAACTTCTAGAATCTCGAAATCACACGATGAAATTTCAATTTATCTATTGCCATCTAAGTTCAAAAGGCGTCATCTGGCCAGGCTCTTAAGAACTCATGAAAGATATAGAGTACGTATGGCGGTACCAGCCAAAACTTGTCAACGTCACTAAGCAAACTTCCAACGCCAAAAAGGTTTAGCTTTTATGACTAAATTCATTGCCTACATGACACATGAGGTGACATATAAACTAGTCGTTAGCAGCAAACTATCAAATTATAGTATCAAATATTATATTTTATTGATATGGCGTGGAGGTCAGTATACCTGCACTTCACTCCAGAGGTTGTGGGTTCGAATCCCACAGAGGACAAATATTTGTGTGCATGAACATGAATATTTGTTCTGGTGTGGGTGTTATCCTATGTATATTACGTATGTATGTTTATCCGTTCTTTAGTATTCATAACACAGGTTCTCAGTGATACTTATCTTGGAACTAAATAATTGGTGTGATTGTAAGAGAATATTTATTTTATTTATTTATTTATTATCAAGTACTGCGTAAAAAAACGAAGAACAATGATCTAACCTAAGTTTATTTATCAGAAAAAAAGAAATGTAAATAGACTAGAAATCGACATATTGAATCACAATTATGTGTTATTTTTAAATTATTACTATGTAGAGCTTTGTCAAACTGACTACATTCATATGCAGTACCTAAAAGTTATTCTAAAAAAATGAATATTACTATGCGTTTCCTCTTTGGAGACATTAAAAATTAACCTTATGTGTCATACTTTACTATGAAAACGAGACATACCTTATGATGATTAAATCAAATAAAATATTTAAGCAAAACACCAGTCAGAAAAACGTTTGCCGTATCAAAGTATTTCCACCTCACTATACTATAAACACATTACTAATAATTTTCAATTAAACTCTTTTTTATTACCACAAGCACTAAAAAACCGTCACCGAATTTATAAAAAAAAGTATTAATTTGCGGTGCTGCCAAGAATGTGCGCACGAATAAAGAATTCTGAAAACAATTCGATAAGAAAATGTTTATCTTCTACACCTTCGTACTGATTAGATATTAGTTCCTATTAGATTGCGATTTGGACCTTTACAGCACAAGAATATATGCTAATACCATTAAAAATGGACTTCAATATTCGGCGGCAGATATGACGCAACGATATCGACTGCATTATGTTTTAAAAACTTTCGCTTTTATCATTAAGCATGCGGAATATATCGCATGCTTAAAGGAACATCGACCCATTAATAGATAGGTCAGGTTTAAGTTACGTACTTACATATACAGTTTTTCTATTTCTTACTGAGATCAATTAAATGTTAATCAAACGTTCAAAACACAACCAGAATTACTAATTAATAAATTAGGGAATATAATAAACTGAACCTCTAAAAAATACTTTTTTGATCATCAAAAATACTGATCTAGCATCTAATAGGGGATTAGGTGCTCCATCAGAATTTTTTGATGTACAAAAAGGTTAGGTTAGGTTAGTAATTTATTAATTTTGATGACACATTAAATATGAGCCATAAATTAGTATTAATTTAATGCGCTTACAAGTAGGACAAGTATTCTTCAGAAGATCTTCTTTTGTGATGTCCTAAAAATAGTATTTTTGAGTTATGTCTATATTCCATTAACCATGCGATATATTTGAAATATAGGTATGCAATTCGACATTATCTTCTTGTTCGAGTTATTTTCTTAGTTTCTTTTATCTTGTGACTGCAATACACAAGTTTTTGTAGACTTAAAAAATCTTTACTGAGTATATTCAGTCATTTTTTTATATCTGGCGGGAGAAAAACCAACCTTGACGATTTTCTTGCCCGATTCTTTTACAATCAAAGTACAATAAAAGTACTTATTTATTTATTTATTGAGAAAACCAACAGCGTATACAGCAAAACAATTGATATAAGAACTAAAAGCTAGTATGGCCAATAACAGGTTTCCTTAATATAACAAACATGTGACTGGTAAACATAGAAACTATTACAAGTAATAAAATATATAAGAGGCAGTTGCAGTATAGTGCTTATAACTCCTGAAAAATCGGGCAGATATGTGGTGATTAAAGAATATGAAACTGTCATAAAACCTATATAATTAATCAAATAAAATAAAAATAGTAATGGAATAATGTTAATGATAAAACAATTTTAAGGCATTGCGGAAACTAAAAAGACTTAATTTCGTCCTTTAGCATGGTCTGTACATGGTATTTGAAGGATCTTTTAGAATTAAAAAGAAATCAGTGTGTTCAAATAGTTCATTATATGTATGTGCCAGACGAGAAATAACTGAGTTACCATGATACTAAGCATTGTGTCTCGGAGTCTGCAACAAGGGAGTGACGCAGGTGCGGTATTTTGGAGCACTGAACATGATTTTAGAAAAGATATTAGTACAGTCAATTTTTCTGTTTAGTACATCATGTTACAAAGCCATGTCCATAACAACACGACTATGTTCCAAAGACATGATATAAAACTCAAGGCAACCGTCAATATAACTGTCCAGACTTTTACGGCAACGAAAACTAAGGTGGGTTATAAATATTTTCTGAATACGCTCAAGACGGTTTTCATAGAGATTATACTGCGGAGACCATTTAAGGCTTGCATTCTCCAGTACACTCCTAAAATGACGTTCATATCAGAAAATGGCTTACAGGTCCGAATAATAAAACAAAGATTTTTATAAGCCTTGGAAACCATTTCTTCAATATCTCATAGTAATCTAACCTATTCCCAAACTTTTTCCAACGAGTGTGAGCCTTTGTTTTTTCCTTAATTATGAAAGCTGGTGAGTAACCTCTAGGATATGAAATGCTTCCCCGTATTATTACTAAGCGGCACATACAAACGTACACAATCATCAAGTACATCATACATGGTGACAGTAGCCTCATCTACAGTACCTGTACAAACTGCCAGTCCTGTTTTTAAATATATGTATTAATATCATCATAATCAGCCCTTCTGAAATCCCGTCTCGGTGCAGCGGACTCCCGTAGTGGAACAATACTTAAATCTACGTACGTAGAGAGAGAGTACCTGTGTTCTGCAGCCACAAGATTTAAAAGAAAAGAAGACAAAACTCTTTTGAACATATTAACGGATAAACATAGTAGACATGAACACTTTGAACAGACCAGTCCCGACGTTCCCTCCCGTAGTGAATGGACGCGTTAATTTTAAGATGACCATCATAAGAGCTTTATCGATATTTGAATAAATTTTTACCTTAGGTTTTTGTCCTAAAGTATTTGGAATAAGTGTTTATGTAAGTCCCTTAGATTAATATCTTGTCTAATTTTTCATAGCATCATTGAGTCAATTTTTTAATATCTTAAGGTGTGTTTTTAATTGTCCCACCTAACACTTAGCTCACCTCATATCACATCATGACTCACACTACTCACATCGTGCACGCTCATGAGGCGGTTTTGGCGTTTGTCAAATGTGAAAAGCCAGTAAACTTTATAATAACGCATTTTCTTCGCACAAAGTAAAAAATAATCTTACTTATTTCTGCTAAGCTTTAAACTTACTGGCTCTTAGTTAAATCTTGTTTCTTGCTACTAATTCTTAAAATTAATTTAAAACACCACTCTGTACAACACCACAGTTGTACAGGCAGCTGAAGTTATAAACAGGATGAGTGAAATAAGCAAAAAAAATTACCTGCAAGTATCTTGACGATAAATTGTACTTTGCCCAATAGAACTGCTATATGTCGGTATCCGATGCAGGCTTGTGGAGTGGTGGATAGGAATGGGCTTCAGAAAGGAATTTCCACCGAACCCAAGCATCGGAGACTCCACCATAGAACTGTCATAAGCGCTCGTCTCGTCTGTCTCCTCTTCAATGGTACCAGGATTGTAGAATATCTTTCCAGTGGATAGACTTGGTTTCTCTATTTTCTTCTCCGTCCCTTCGCCGCATACTTTCATTTCGTACGATGATTCTGTCGCCATTTTCGGCTAATCTTGTGTCACGAAGTGCATTTGTTTTGATTTAACATCTCAGAAATTGAAACAGACGCCGAGTACAGTAAAAAGGTCTGGATGTTGAACATTGTTGATTTTTTTCTTCATAGCTTGTCTGGAAATAAAGAAAAAACTAAATCAGTAAATATTAAAATAAATGTATATGTGACAAGAGATTTACAAAATGAAACTGCGATTAAAATTAGTACAATTTCTTTTTGATATTAACATGTAGGTATTACAAAAGTATCAAACATCCAGACATAATTATGTAAAGAGAGGTACGATACATGTCATATATTTGTACATCGTCTTTTTCACATAAGGCTTTTTTGTTATTGTTTGTTTTTTGTGCAATAAAGAATATATATACGAACGATAATCGGAACGTCGATATTGTATAATAAACCGGGATTAAGCTTCGTATAACATTTTTTATTTCATATGTATGAAATTTTATTGCATTAATAGAAAAATAATTACATTACCTACATTTGTAAAACATGTTTGCAGTAAATTGGCCAAAATTCCTTTTTTTTTCACTTTCTTTAGATTCTACTGCTTCATCCTTGCTCTGTAGCAAAGATGAATAACAATACTGACACAGAAGGCCTAGTTCACTGCCGTGTCAGATTCAATTAACTCGGTGGCTGTTCACTAGTGATTCGGTTGCGTAATTATTAATTTAATAACTGACATTAGGTGTAGTGTCAGTGAACAGACGACATATATTTTCATAATGGATACGTGTGTAATAATTAAAACTAGTACACAATTAAGGCACCTTGTTCCGTGTTTCGTGGGATTATGATTGATGTAAAAGTTATAACAAGGTGAAGCTATATCTATACTCACATAGTGCTTCTTTTGATACAAATATTTATTTAACCAGACTTAACGTTGTAATGACACGACAAAATGTATGTTGAAACTTTGGAACAAAATGATGCATACGCCGTGAGAAGTTATAGTATTTTTGTTAAATATAATCTTATATCTTACTAGCGGCCGCCCGTGACTTCGTCCGCGTACCTCTTTATATGAACCTTCTTCTTGAATTACTATATCTATTTAAAAAAACCACATCAAAATCCGTTGAGTAGTTTAAAGATCTAAGCATACCTATGTATGCTTAGATCTTTAAACAGGGGATAGCGGCTTTGTTTTATAATATGCAGTGATGATGATGATTATGATAATTGACAAATAAGAGATGGATAGAGTACTTATGTTAAGAATAATATGATCGAGAAGGGGGTGAATGAGTCAATTTACGAATTATCGAAGTAATTGAGAAGAAAAAAATAATTATACTCCAGATAAATGTAGATCGGAGCAAGGGGACGCGGATTCGAAATTATATTTTTGCTTTTGGTATAAATATTTAATAGATCCAAATTTAAGATAATAACAAAATATTTTGTTAACAGAAGCAGAGAATCCATTCATTAATATTTCGTTTCTATAGAAGAAAAAGATAAAATTTGTTTAAACTAACTACAGCGCCATCTGTTGCTGAGTAGAGAGAGTGATATCTAATTTTTAATAAATCATAGCAAATATTATGCAGGTTAAGTTATTTATATTATAATGACCACCTAATTTTTATCAATAGTCTTATCAATAATCGTTACAAAAATGTAAATATTATAGTTCAACAAATATTTTGAACAATTATTATCTTATCAAAATCTATGTAAGATTATGCAAACTTATTCTAAAACTCACCATCAATATTTATGTATTTTATCTTCTGCGAAACTACTACTTTAATAGTGAAAAAAAAGAGATCAAAATTATCTTTTATTTCGTTCATAACATCATATTTATACAATATGATTGGGTCAACGTTAATATTATCATATTTCGAACTTTTATTTCATTATTATTAAATAAATCAGTTTATGGTAATAAAGTGATAATTTATTCAATCACAATCACCAGCGCTTGATGACGCAATTTTGCGTTTGTAACCGTGCATGTCCCACGGTCAATATTGCCTAAAGTCAATTTCTATATCTCTATTGCACTTATGTTGTGTATTTGTTTATAAAAAAAATTGTCTCAAACAGACCTTATTAGGGAACGGCAACATAATAGTAGTCAATTACTTATACTTAGTTAAGTTGCAGTAACAATTTTATTTGCTGTAATAAGCAGAGAAAAACACATTTCTTCTTAACACTTGCATACTAATAACTCCCAAGTACATGATATTACAGTGCCGTTAGACCGACTGGCCATGAATAAAGCGCTTTAGCGAAAATTCGTACAATTGTCACGCGATTGAACCGAATGTATGAAAATATACTACACATGACACAAAGCGGCGACCTGTGAGGCGATCGGTGTGCGTATGTCTCCATACACGGTTGTATTCGCAAGAATTCTCGCTGCAGAAAATTATACGTGTTAGGCCACGAATACGTTACGAAAATCCTGATTGGGGTCATCACCCCCAGACATCAGCATGTCAGCATCAACTATAATGATGATGTAAGTCTCTTATTCCCAGTAAATAATTAATTGTGTACCTAAAGCATTTCCATATGGCAGCAGAATTATATTAAGGGCGGTGCAGAGGTATCTACCAGTCCGTAATCTCTGGAGAAACACCACTTTTAATATCACACGGTACGCGAGAATCGTAGTGACAATCGAGACGAATTACAGAATACTCGTGTCATAACCGCTTATGTCAATTGCCGTAAGCAGTTTACCTAAAACCGTTGTTACCTTGTCAGTACACGTTCCCGCAAGGTGTTCGGCCTTGTTATTCAGGATATGTTCCGTGGTCATTTGTGGCTGTTAACACTCATCGTCGGATGTTCTCATATCCCTCCCACATACTTTGGTAGTATTGCGGAAAACGTCGTAAAACAATAAAGCATTAGCGTCGTCGCCAGAGAATCTATTATAGTTGTCTAGAAGATGTCAGGAGGTGAAAACCGGTGGATGTGGGTGGCTTTAGACATAAATGCACTATATTTTATTAATATATAGTAGTATTTCAAATATTGACACATTTATTTTATGTTAATACTGCGACGTATCTTTCCACCTGCTTTCGCCGGAATACTAGTAAGGTAATTATTTCCCTAGCGATGCTGAGGTAGGATCCCAGTTGGCCACACACTTGGATTGGGTTGTTATAATGTATATTTATTTTATTTATTTATTTGTTAAGGACAATTAACAAAAAATATTACTTACTTCTATTTAGTCACACTTCAACGGGATGCATTCTATAGTAATGCCTTAATTACAGGCTGCCACGACATACAAAATATTAAACAGTATACAAAATTACAATATAAAATAAATGTTTAGTTACAATATGCAATGTTTTGCCACGACAACTGTAAAGTCCTACGATTTGTGTCTTGGGATCAAGGTAAACTTACTTATACAGTTACCGTGGTCATAGTGGGCCAAAGCTTTCTATAACTTTGACACAGACCTGGCAAAGATGCCCGGTCTGCAAAACAAATCAATATCTAAAGTTTTTTGATGGAATGGTTGAAAACGATCACCGAAGTACAGCAGAGTTTATAGATGTCAGTCCTAGGATGGGTGACCGTTTGTGTGGCATTTGATATCGAGCGCTTCCGTGCTTCGGAAGGCACGCTAAGCCGTTGGTCCCGGTTATCACTAAATGTGGTAGTCGTTAAGCCATGTTAGAGGCCTAATGGGCTTGAAAAATTCTAACAGCCGGACGCCACACACCTGCCTCCGCCAATCCGCACTGGGCAGCGTGGTGGAGTATGACCCAATACCCTCACACCTTATGTGAGAGGAGGCTCGTGCTCAGTAGTGGGACGTTAATGGGCTGAGATGATGATGATATATCATATATGTATATTAAAATTTTTAAATCATGTTACTGCAAAACACAGGTTTTTGTAGACTTGTTAAACTGATTTTACGACGAGTAAGACGACCCGTATACCCGCACTCCGCTCCTGAAGTCGTGGGTTCGATTCCCACTCAGGACAAATCTTTGTGTGCATAAATATGAATATTTGTTCTGGTCTGGGTGTTTTCCTATGTATAGTAGATACGTAGATAGTTCATACTTGTTGCTATTGGAAAATTATTAATTTTAAAAAAACACTATCAACTTCTTTGTTGCATAGCGTATAAATATATATCATAACGACATATCTCGAACGGTAATTTTTTTATTTAAACCTTATTATTCCCAGTTTCTATTATATAAATTAGCTTGCTTTTCAAACAGTACCTGCATGAAGGTCGGTTACAATTACAGCGTCTGTGTCAGTAATTAATAATCTGAGCTAAGTATACACCACTTATGCTCCTATTCGAGAGGTCGTAGGGTTAGTACTAATAATTATTCATTTATCAAATTTATAGCAATAATAAAAATATATTTACATTCTTGGACATTGCACGCAGCTCCATCTAGAATTAAACTAAGCAGAGTTTGCGTTATGGATACGAAGATGTTATTAAAGTAGATTAGTTACATTATTAAAATTCGAAGCAGATAACCTTAATCATAAAAGAACAACTCATGAAGATTCAGTTAAAAAATCTATTTCTTATTAATATTGACAAGTAAAATCGCGGCACATATTTGTGAGTAGTTTGGGGTGCTTTATCTTTTAACTTCAGCATTTTTAGGATATCCTGTTATCGTATTAATTTCAAAATGCGAAGCGCTTGTAGCTAGGTGGTCGGAAACGACCGACGAAGTATAGCGGTGCGCTTCCGTGCTGCGGAAGGCACGTTAAGCCGTTGGTCCCGGTTATCACTAAAATGTGGTAGTTGTTATTAGATTATATTAGAGGCTTTATTGGGCGGGTTCAAAAATTCTAACAGCAGGAGGCCATACACTTGCCAATACGCACTGGGTCCGCGTGGTGGAGTATGACCCAATACCCTCGCACCTTCGTGTGTAAGAGGAGGCTTGTGCTCAGTAGTGGGACGTTAATGGGCTGAGATGAACAGATTATCTTATGTGCTAAGTCGTAGCAGCAATAAAACATCAACACTGAAATCATATACGTACAAATGTATTTATGTTTGAAGTCAAATATATTGACTCATTTTTAATTTTACGTAACGAGAAGAACAAAACGTTAGGGTCTCCTTATATGTGTAGGCTTATCACTTATCTGATGATGAGTGATAAACGTGCACCTATAAGAAAATCCTCGATTGATACAGCATTTTACTGGCAACGGACGAGACATAAATTCTCAAGTCTTACACACTTTTAAAACCGGAACTCAATATGGAAGAGAGATTTGTCGAATTGCACAAAACAAATCACATCATCATCATATTATATAAATGTGTAATAAATATGTGCCGCGATTTTACTTGTGAATATTACTAAGAAATAGATTTTTCAACTGAATCTGCATGAGTTGTTCTTTTATGATTAAGGTTATCTGCTTCGAATTTTGATAATGTAACTAATCTACTTTAATAACATCTTCGTATCCATAACGCAAACTCTGCTTAATTTAATTCTAGATAGAGCTGCGTGCTATGTCCAAGAATGGAATTATATTTTTATTATTCTTCTTATAAATCGACCTTAGAAATGCTGAGACGTCCTTAGTTATCGTTGACAGTACGAGTGCAACCCTAGCGATAGAGTTGTTCGGGTTCTCTATAACCGATTATAGAGAACCCGTAAAGTAAAGTAAATAAAATACCCGTGATATTAAAACCGAAGCTGATCGTTGCGAAAAATTCTGACAGCAGGTCCGGAATCAAACAGGCTAAAGAAGCAACATGGATGGCTTTTAATCAGTAAAAGTCTGATATACCCTTTCGCTCCCCCATAGCGAGAGACAGTCATTGTTTGTCATTGATGATGACAATAAAATTACATGTGATAAAGTTCGACCTGAATCCTGGGAATCAACTTTAATGGGTTAATACTCATCATACAATATCATCAACCTTAAGGTTGAAATCAATTGCACACTACATGGTTTTTTGAATGCTTTATTGGCGATATAGTCCTCGACTATAACCTAGCAACATAATGATCTTAATGAAAGGTATATTGTACGGAATGTCATATACAATCCGTCAATAATTTACTAAATGCATAATAAAATCTAAATGACAGAGTAATCACCATCATAATTCATGTAAATCTGTCTCTATTCATGGGAACTCAGAATTTGTTGCGGTCTTTAACTATTAATAACTGTCCTTCATTTACAAGATGACCTATTACTTTAACTAAATTTTAAATGATTTAAGTCTGTACACAAAAAACTAGGAGTATATTACGCATTATCATCATCATTATCAGCCCATTAACGTCCCACTACTGAGCACGAGCCTCTTCTCACATACCAAGGTGCGAGGGTGTTGGGTCATACTCCACCACGCTGACCCAGTGCGGATTGGCAGAGGCAGGTGTATGGCGTCCTGCTGTTAGAATTTTTCAAGCCGCCTAATGAGGCCTCTAACATGGCTTAACGACTACCACATTTAGTGGTAACCGAAACCAAAGGCTTAACGTGCCTTCCGAAACACGGAAGCGCTCGATATCAAATGCCACACAAACGGTCACCCATCCAAGGACTGACCTCTGTATACTCTGCTGTATTTCGGTAATTGTTTCAGACCACCGAGCACCGCGGACCTACGAGCGCTTCATATTACGCATAGTCGACTCAAAAAGTCAATTCGCAAATCGTCAACTGCTGAAAAAAATAGCTACTAATTGTTTATAAAAACACCCTTCACCTACTTACTGGGCACAATTTTTAAAATCACGAGATCACCTATTGATTTTCACAGACGACTAATAATTGCGTGCTTTATTTATTGGGTTTTCTATATAATTATCTGTATATAAAAAATATTAACATTACGCAGACGACATGGGGCTGCTGAGTGCGTCTATCTGTGGTCTTAGGAAACTTTTAAAAATATGCGAAGACTATGCTCGAACTCATGGATTATTGTATAATTGCACGAAGTCAGAAGTCATGGTTTTTGAGGCAGGGGGTAAAAACTTAAATAATATACCACAAGTAAAACTGAACAGGCTGCCACTAAAACGTGTCCACACATTTAAATATCCTGGTCACATAATAACCCCCTGCCTTAGCGATGACACTGACATTGAGAGAGAGCGAAGGGCGCTGTCTAGACGGGCAAATATGATGGCCCGCAGATTCGCACGGTGCTCACTTAAAGCAAAGATTTGTCTGTTTCGGGCCTACTGCACAACATATTACACTGCAGAAGGTCTACGGCGCCCTCCGCGTTCAATATAACAACGCATTTAGGGTGTTGGTTGGGCTGCCCCGTTTCTGTAGCGCATCGGGGATGTTTGCTGACGCACAGGTAAACTGTTTTTACGCTACCATGCGTAAGAGGTGTGCATCTCTAGTTTCTCGGGTGCGGGGTAGCTCCAATCCAATTCTAAATATGATTGCAAGCTGCCTAGATTTCACATATGTGAATCCCTGCAGTGCTATATCACATGGTATGGTACTGCGGTAAGTCACAGTGAGGCGTATTTATGATTAGATGTTAATAATTAGTTTATAAGTTTATTAACATAGCTCATAAGTTGTACTAACATTTTGAGTCCTGGTCACTTGAATAAAGAATATTATTATTATGTTTGTCTTTTTCCGATCTCGGGCCAATGGTGACCCGGACATTTGGAAGGAATGCGTGGGGCCGAAGCTATCACGTAGAGGCCCCTTAGACAATTTTAATCTAATGGTTATGTGACACCAACCAGCGATTATCCCTATGTGCATTATAGAAATACACCTAAGGACAATCCCCGGTTGGTGCAGTACTATTAGGATAAGATGAAATCTACTATGGCCGGGATATTGGGTTGAAAAGCTGAAGGACTGGGTAAATTGGACTATGGATAGAGGAGACTACCGGACACCTGCCGTCATCATCGGTCTCAAATGATTGTAAATGGCAGGCGGTGACTAGCCAGAGGATTAAATGGGCACTCCAAAATAGCCGTAGTGCAACGGCAGGAGCGCAACATAGATATCCTCGGCTTCAGGGTGTCGAGAGGTGTACACCGTTTTCTACTCACTGCCCAAGAGGACAGTGCGCCAACTCACGACTTATGCATCTTTCACTTCCACCCTGCGAGCATGTAGCTCTAGCGACTCCACCCTGGACAGCCAATGAAGGCAAGCCAGGGGCGAGGGTCTTGCTAGCCTCTTGGGGCCCACTCCGACGAACCGGAGACGAGACCGCAGTCCGACCCTCTGGAGCACTCGGAATTACGCCCGTGGTGTCGCCACTCACCAACAGTTCGCCACAAGCTGCCCTGCGGGCTTATTATTTTTATTATTAACGTTTTCTTGTAAGCAAGCACGCATTTGAAGTAACACTCCTAAACAAAAATGAATTTCACAAGTGCACTATATTTTTTTTTTATGCATGTCTCTATTTATGATAATTGATGACATTGGCAGCTAATATCTATACATTCTATTCAAGACGAACTGCACTTCTTGAATGCTAAACAAGCGCTAAACTTATTACGTGGGCTGAAGAAACACGTGTATTAGAAGTTTATGTATAATAGGTACTTATTAGAAGTGTACGAGAAGTAAGATGCGCGGGTGGCACAACTACCAAGTTGAAAACGAGTGCAGCTGCGTGGGTGATTCGACCAAGATCAGAGTCGTTTACCTAAGCTTTAATTTTGAATATAGTCGTTTCTTTTCCTCGTGAAATTGTACAAAGTGTTTGCATGATTCACATTCACATAGACTTCGAAATTCCTCTAGAAATGAAGGGATACGAAAGTAATAATGGGAGATTTCGGGCTAACGTTACAATCGTGTGGCGATATAGTGGATGCAGTTCTTCGCAAGCTTGAGACAGACGACTGACAAACTGCAGACAAAAACAAATGTCGATGTCTTTCAATAAAGGCCAAGGCAGAGAATTTCGAAAAGCTCACCTGATATAAAGTAAGTAATTTAAGAAAATCCCGAATGGCATCGAATTGTGTTTATCGTCTCGATACATTTAATCCGCTACAATGTTCATACAGAATGTTAGATTTTTCAAGCCACCCAATAATGCATCTTGCTTAGCTTAACGAGTATAACTGTTGCATAAAGGTTTAACGAACCTTCCGAAGTAAGGGAGCGTTTGAAATTTATCGCCGCAAAAATGTCCTCCCGTCAAAACACTGAACTCTGTAAATGAATCAGTTTGGATGTTTCGGCACTAAATATCGGCAGTCACGTCACATAAGGAGTTAAAAAGTCGGCTCAATACTTGCGTTATCTATTGTATGTCTATACCTGTGCTTCTGACAGTAGTTAAATTAGTAATGAGGTTGGCAATATTTTGATCTGTCGCCTCTAACTGCATTATGGTGGTACTAGCACTATCATAGGTAAATGCCCATTTATGCTAGCACAAATGTCCATTTATAGCAAACAATCAATCAGCTGGTAGGCAAGTTGTCATAATGACAGGAATTCGCGATTTAGGGCTCGCTAGGTCATATTTGTCGGTCAACTGTTAGTGGACTGTTAGCATTGTGCTGTAATAAGGTTCATTATGAACACGATAATTTTATAGCCATAGAGCCGCTCTTTTGAACTCCATACGGCTAAATTATGAAATCGTAAACAACAGAAAGTGAAAACTTGTTAAAATTACATATAAAATGTTATTGTTTGTGGTGTTTTTGTATTACATTCTGCTGGCGTATCCATCTTGCTGTTATGCGGTTAAAATAAAATAATAAAAAAATATAACATATACTTTATTGTCTTTAAGATCAACAGGACCATTTAGATTCGTTATTCGATAATTAATTTTCTTAACAACAATGAAAGAGATATGAGCGGTCCCATAATCAAGAAATAAAAGAAAATGGATTCTATGTCAGAATTTCTCAAGATTTGTCAGTCTGTCGGTGACTTTTATAGGGGGGATCTGTCAGTCAGCCTGTCGTGATTCTAAAGGGGAAGGGGTTTGTCCCTCAGTCTGTCGCTGACTCTAACGAGGCTTTCAAAAAGGCAACGAGGTTATGAAAAATGCCTCAAGAAACTCATTTCGGCTTTTTTTAAATTATGTCTTAAAATCATCAGTCGATTAAAGAAATAACATAATAAGTTTACCGCTGTTGTTCTTAAAACTAACAAAATCTAATATCTAAAGATCATATTTCATCTAATATTTTAAGAAAGAAAGGAGCAATTCATGTCACTTCCAGGCAGCCTGGTCGTTCATAAAATATTTCACACTATAATAAGCCAACTGGCACAATTTACACTTTATGTAGTTTTTAAATTTATTTATAGATAAATTTGCTACATCATCTGGCAGCGTATTGTACATGCGAATACTAATTGAAATATTCCCCGCAAAAGAATTTGCAACTTTATGGAGCCTATACTTGGGCATAGCTAGTTTATTCTTATTTTTTAAGTTAAAATTATGTCTATCACTATTTTTACACAACTTAATTTATTTTTATGAGTATGCAGTAAGTATTTATAAATGTCCTGTGAATGCACAGTAATTACGCCTATCTCTTTAAACTTATCCGTCAATGAGTTCGAGATCTCATACCATAGATAGTACGAACAGCCCTTTTCTGCAGCACAAATATACATTCAATATCTGCAGCATTACCTCACAGCAGTTTGCCATATGTCATAATACTGTAGAAGTAGCTGACGTAGACTAGACGAATGAGACGACTGTTTTAGTGTCCGTTCGTTGTTGGATCTTCTTTACGGCATAGGCTGCAGAACTTAGTCTGCCCGAAACTTTCCCGATGTGAGACCCCCATTGCAACCTAGAGTCTAGCGTTATACCCAGAAAAACCGTCTCATTTACTAATTCTATTTCATTGTCTCTAACCCTGACACTGGTTTGAGCAAGCCGCACATTAGGTAAGGTGAAATTTACACCTTTAATTTTATTTTCATTTAATAATAAATTATTAGCACTGTGAACCAGTGGACGATCCCAGAGAGCGCTTTATTTACGTCGTCAAGTTCACGTTGTCCACGTTTAAATAAAATAATTTCGTGATCGTCTTTTATAAGGTGGGGGAGATTGTTACTGCAGAACTATGTTACTCAAGACGAAAGTCTTCGACCAGTGTGTGTTGCCAGCGATGACGTATGGGACTGAGACGTGGTGCCTGACTATGGGCCTCATAAGAAAGCACAAAGTCGCTCAGCGTGCAATGGAGAGAGCTATGCTCGGAGTGTCTCTACGTGATAGAATCAGAAATGAGGAAATCCGTAGGAAAACTAGAGTGACCGACATAGCGAAGCGCGTTTGCAAGCTGAAGTGGCAGAGGGCGGGGCACATAGCTCGAAGAACCGACGACCGATGAAGCGTTAAGGTTCTTGAATGGCGACCACGAATCAGCAAACGTAGTAGAGGGCGGCCCCCAACGCGATGGACCGATGGTCTGGTCAGGGCGGCGGGGAGCCGGTGGATGCAGGCGGCAAAGAATCGATCTACGTGGAAAGCAATTGGGGAGGCCTATGTTCAGCAGTGGACTTCAAATGGCTGAAATGATGATGATGATGATGATCAATAGTAAAATATTTTTGTCAAAGTGGGTTCGCATTTGGTTGAGAAATTTTTTCAAAAGTTTTACCAAATGTGGGCAATACTGAAATAGGACGAAAGTTTGACGGATCCGAGGTGCTATCTATATATTATGTTACTTATCGCTATATTAACTTACTTATTCTATGAATTTTTCTTTATTCTACATCTCTTATTCTCTACATCTCTTATTTATAAAATTATAATACGTTACAATAAAAATATATGTTATTTTGAACTTAATTATTAGGATAAAATGAATAACGATAGTAATTTAAAAAAACAATAATTTAATAAATTAAAATCTACGAGATAAACTGAATCTGAGGACTTGAATTGTGTCGAGACGTAGACTGAAGAGGAAGTGGGCTGGGCACATAGCACATAGGGGTAGGGATCCGCACAGAAAGGTTCTCGAATGTAGACCATTTTACATGAAACGTGAAAAAAATCACTAAGTTTATAGGGGAAGCCTATTTTAACAGCACCGGACGTCCATGGGCTCATGACGAAACTGCAACTAAAGCAGCAAAGTCGTTCAATGGGTGAATGTTTGTAAAGAATTTCAGATCATAATTTTCCATTCCAAACACATGTACTATTTCACCCGTGAGAGTGCGCTAGGCCATGGCTCAGCACTATACATACATATAATTACGCCTTATTCCCCGAAGGGGTAGGCAAAGGCATAATATACGCCCACAATTCGCCATTTGTGTTATTGGGGGCGGTGGCTAGCCTATTGCCACTTATGAACTTCTATGTTTGCCACAGCCTCGTCCGTTAATCAGCAGTTGAGGTTGGCTTGGGCTCCAAAGATGATGGTAGGATCCCTATACACCCGCCCAGCCCTATAAGTAGCTTTATTTTTTAGAAGGACTCCAGTTACTGTTTTCCGACAATCTATACTGCTAATATCCTAATTTCTCTCGTTTTAATTTCAAAATCTAAATTTATTATCTGAAATGAAGACCCAAACTAGCATCGGCTGGTGCGATTGCTATCTCTAGATTGCTGATCAGACAGCACAGACTGATGTAATATATACCAGGATAAAAATAGTAACTTATAGTCAACAACAATCAACGCCTTTGTAGCGGCCAAAATTATGCCCGGAAGCATTCATACTGGGACACCGTTCCCCAATCGCTAAATTGCACTAACAATTGGAACAGTTAACTGGCCACCCTCCACACCTTTTGATTTTTTATTGTAGAATGAACATAATATTCAATAAACCATAAACACGCTTTCCGAACAAAATCCAGGCTAAAAACATTGGTTTAATATTTTCGAATAAAAGTAAGAAAGACACTCAATTGTAACCCCACCTAAGAGTCTAAGCTGTAACTGTAAGTGAAATATGCTGTATGCCCATAAAATTACTCACAGTAAGCATGCTCATTCCTCAACAGAATAGACTGTAGTTTCTTTTAACCACTGTCATCATCATCCTAGCATTATCCCGGTTGCCCCAGACTTAAGCTTAGGGTATGCTAATTGGTGTTACCTGTTTTCGGCTGAGTTTCAGTTCTCAGAGTGCCTATCTGACCTCCGCAACTCAGAAGGAAACAACATTTTGTGGTTGCACCAGCTGTCAGGATATTAGAAGGCACTGACGACCTAATAACAACTGCCATAGACATTCATGACAGCCGGGACCAACGACTTAACTTGCAATCCGAGGCGAGCAGCAAGCGATTATTACGCACATATCTTCGAATAATCATAGGATCGTTTAAACCCGAGACCCTCTGAATTGCACTGGGCTATCGCTCACTCACTCTCTGCTAACTAAAAGCTACTAATAAATGTGAAAGTGGTTAGGTGTTGTCATATTTTCCAACAATATCTCAGCCCATCACTACTGAGCACCGGCCTTCTCTCTCACACGCAGCCTCAGTGCGGGTTAGCGGAGGCAATAACTGTTTCCCCCCCTGGTCTTCACTTTGTAGTGGTGAGGGGCTGAGTACCTCCCGGTAGGGCAGAAAAGCCGCTAGGAAAAAGGTAGCTTCTAGAAACCGGCGACTCTAGGTGCCCTTAGTACTGACTATCGGGGGGGAAACCAAGAGGGAACTGTGGAGGGCGCAGCTGGTGGGCCGTCAAGCAGCGTAAGGATGGTTTTAGGCAGGGGCCCCTGCTCTTAGTTTAGAGCTAGAAGTGATGTGTAAGATAAACTAGTATATTTATTTCTTGAGATCGTGAGATGGATGCCTTTATTATAGATTATCATCATCATATCAGCCTTATGATGTCTTATGTTAAACATTGGCCCCAAATAGATTACATTATATGAGGGATATTTTGCACATAATCACCACGCTGAGTGGTGATCGCAACACAAGCCAGTACGCAGGATGACGCTGCTGCCCGTCACCCGGCAGGATTTGTCTTCGTCGACTCTTACGACTACCCTTAAGATGAGGGGGGGTTGCACTATTCTAGGCCGGTACCACTCGGCACATATTGGCCAACCTCAGTAAAATAAAAGTCAATCAACTCCTTGCCAAGACCAAAATTAGCAATTTTTTTAAATCATTTAGGAATAACGACCATTGACTACTTTAATAAATTAACTTTAAATGCGTCTATTTCTATCAAACACTGAATAATTAATCTACTTTTCTCATACTTTTAAATCACATACACTATAGACAACCTATTGTTTGGCAGTCACTTAGCGTTAAAACACTAAAATATTGTAATGCATTCTGAAATCCGTTTTTTTAGTTAGGTCTTAGTATGTGCGATATTTTAGTAAATTTTGTATATTTTAGTAGATATGCGCCTGAATAAAATATTGCTGTTATTATTACGTTGCAAATTGCATGTTTCATAATTTTAATAGGATAACGTTATCAGTATGTGTGATCAGAAGAATAAAATCAGACAAAACAAAAGGAAAACAGTGATGGGAAACAGATTTTACAGTAATTTATTGTTGTGATAATCTTATATATTTATACCTGTCAATAAAATGTAATATGGTGCACGCAATTCAATAAAATCTTAAAAGATTCTAGCTAGGTATGCTCAAAGAGCTATTTTTCTTGATGTTTTCCTTCATGTTAATTTGCTTATTGGTTTAGCTCATATTTACGTTAAATGTTTATTTATTTTAAAAAATAAATCAGTATTGCAACAATTTCGTCAGCAAAAGCTAAGAACTATATGTAATAAAATATTAAGTAATACAGAATACTTACATGAAATAACTGGTGTAAATGCATAGATTTTTTAAAATCCCTAAATAACTAAGGAGTAACATATTATGTTACATTGCTGCTGCTTGAAAATCAGAACTCCATACAAAATTTTCTCACCTTAGCTCATTAGAACCCCTCTACCGATCTCAATCGTTCACTCACAAACTTTATAGTGAAGGGAACCTGACCGGATTATTATTATTATTTATATATAAAGTATATTGAATGACAAAGAAAGAAGATGTAGTAACAAGAATTGAGAAAGGTATGCTTCGATGATTTGGTCATGTTCAGAGGATGAATAAAAGTAGTCTAACGAAAGTGATTTATGAGGGACAACTAAATGGAATTGTTGGGAGTGGGTGTATGAGAAGGTAAATGAGGTGAATTAAGCTAAAAGTGTGTGCTAAGATCGTAGCAAGTGGAAGGATGTGAGCTCTGCCTAACCCTACGGGGAAGAGTCTTGACATTATGTATGTATAAATAACAAATAAACTTTAAAAAAGGTGTGTTGTATAATGCTGTTAGATATTTTCAGGGCGCCCGTTAGGGTCTCTACCTAATAACTACCATACCTACACTTAGTGATTATGAAAACCACGACCAACGGCCGAAGCACAGAAGGGCTAGATGTAAATTGGTCAACCAAGAACTGGCCGCTGTGAACATTGTTTATCATCAATGATCGTTTCCACCTAGTAAGCACGAGCGCTCACTATACTAATATGTGTATGTAGATATGTATGTTTAATAATATGTAAAATAATTCATTTCAAATGTACACCGTCGTTGGTCGTGACAGCATTCAATAATATTATTGCCTCTTGAATTGCAACTTCCCTTACCTATAATGTCCAACAAATTCCTAACATATAATCCATGCAAAAGTTACATAATAAATTCCTGCTAGTATAAAACAAGCTGTCATAATTTTTTGACATTACTCACACATCGCTTCCAGGTCCATACTAAGCATAGCTTGTAGTATGGATGTGACAACGGATAAACATACATAACTATCAACCAACATAAAGACCAAGACGTGTGCTCATAAAAATTTGCCTTGTGCAGAATCGAACCCACGCTCTTAGTAGCGAAGGCAGTATTGTATATAATAATAATAATAAATATTTCTGACCCTTACACCAATTATTTAGTTCCAAGATAAGTATCATTAAGAACTTGTGTTATGGATACTAAATAACGGATAAACATACATAAATACTTTTTTTTGTAAATACATGTTGTATATTGTAATTAATATACATAGAAAACACCCAGACCAGAAAACATATTCATATGTATACACACAAATATTTGTCCTGCGTGGGAATCGAACCCACGACCTCAGGAGTGGAGTGCGGGTATACTCGCCACCACGCCATATCGGTCGACGGTATATATTGGCTTTATGAATGACAAGGCTGCCTGCAAGAGACATGGATTGCTCCTTTCTTTCTTAAGGATTAGCTGTTGGTAGTTTTAAAACGGAATATAATAAACTGAACCTCTAAAAAATACTTTTTTGATCATCAAAAATACTGATCTAGCATCTAATAGGGGATTAGGTGCTCCATCAGAATTTTTTGATGTACAAAAAGGTTAGGTTAGGTTGGTAATTTATTAATTTTTGATGACACATTAAATATGATCCTTTTAAAACCATGTGGAAGGTAATCTTAATTACAATTATTTTTTTGATTGTATTAGATTATGAGACATAATTTAAAAAAAGCCAAGATGAGTTTGGAAACCTCGTTAGACTCACCGACAGACTGACTGACTGACGGACAATCCTTAGATTCACGACAGGTTGACAACTCCCCCGGTTAGAGTCACCGACAGACTGACAAATCTTAAGAAAACACCACAGCAGACAGATTAACTGACAAGCCTTGACAAATTCTAATAAAGAATCCATTTTGCTGTTATTTCTCACTATCTCTTGATTTTGGTACCTCCCATATCTCTTTCATTGTTGTTAACATTTTATTATATTTTCATTTTGTTTGTAAAAAATTGACGAACCTAAATGATCTTATAGACATATGTATTCGTTATATGTAAAAATGCTAAAGAAGCACTGACTGTCTTTCTGTGTTTAGCGCCGCTTCAATGTCAACCAACTTTAGTCTCCAGAGAGATCAAACCTCTGAGGAAGAAAAAATTTTATACAGCTTTACATGTTTACAAAATTGACCCACGTCATCCTGACTAGGTTATGGGAGGCAGCTAGTTCTAAACGAATACTTGAAAATTATTCTAATGAATCTATGAGCTAAACCAAAATAGTAGAAGTATTTGCTTTGATTTTGGGTTCTCATTACTGCCCTACACCTAATCAACGCCTAAAACTAAAAAAACACTAACGTACGTCGCTTATATAAATGAACCGCAATTCGAACAATAAGTTACTTACCATATATATTTCACAATACTAATTTCACTAAATCATCCCACTGCCAGCGTAAAAAGTATTCACTCGCGTCAATAAAAAAACGAGTACGTTTTTAATCTTCAGGGTTTGAAGTCATGTGTGCCTCATACGATAGGGAAGAGTAGACTGAGCGTGGCGTGCTCCAGCGTTTGGTACCTACTCAGCATCAATTGTGCAGTACGATTATTTAACTGGCCACGCGCTAGAAACAATTGAACGTTCGTTTTAACCGTTGTTGCAGATAAGATTTACATCCGACCGCTTTGTTTTTCCTTTTTGTTTTTCTCTTCCAAATTGTTTGACATAAAATGGGTATGATTTTGTTGGTAACGCTCGTGTAGTGGCTTAATGAGAGACCTATAATGAGATACCTGTATTAAGGAACCTATAATAAGAGGAGGCGTATGGGGATCTGAGGAGCCCAAATTAACCTCACCTGCATGTCGTGCACCTGCCGAATAACGGACGAGGCCCTGGCGAATATAAAAGTTCGTTGATAAGCGGCAATAGGCTCGCCACCTATTACGTGAGACCTATTGGCGAAAATAGGCGTATACTATATAGTATACCATAGTATATGCCTACATTTCGCTAAGAGGCATACCTCTACCTTCAGGGAAACAGGCGTGATATTATGTATCATGTAATAAGGGAATTATAATGAGAGATCTATAAAAGCTATAACGGCATGGTCGCACAAAGAGGTAGGAGGGGTGCGTCCACTGCGCCTCTCTAAGGAGGTCCTCCCAGTTTTGGTCCGGGGGACGTTGGCCGCAGGCGGGGTGTCAGACGCTGCAACCCAGGTACTGGCCCCCGCCTTTTTCTCAACAAGCGGCGGGCGTCGTCGGAAGATTTTTAGTGGGTATTACTGCTGGCAGTCGCGTCTGCCGTTGGTGAGCCCCACACCCCCTTTAGGTCCCCCTTTTGCCGGAAGGCAGTGCGTAAACGCATTTTGTTACCGGCGTAACGAAAAAAAAAATGGGTACGGTGCTCTCGCCTAACCAATTTCTTCTGCATATTAATGACAAATTGTCCTTGGGCAAGGTCACTCCCTTCCAACTCTCGCTGCCGACCATCATGCAAAAGATGGTCGACAGCGAGACGGCGTGGGAGGCGATGGCCTCCTTCTGCGAAGTGGTGATGTCGCAGAAGGAGGCCGCGGAGCGGGAGAGGGAGCGGGACCCGCTCTCTCTCCGGCTACGCCGTTGGCGCAGCGGGCGGGCCAGGAGGGCCCGCCCGGCCGCGCCTGGGGGTCTTAGGCGGCGGGGGCAGGGGGCCCCTTCCGTCTAGCTATAGACCCCCCAGAAGTCGGCCAGTCACGTCATGGCCGCAAAAAGAGGTAGGAGGGGCGCGACACACTGCGCCTCTCTGAGGAGGTCCTCCCGGTTCTGATCCGGGGGACGTTGACCGCGGGCGGGGTGCCAGAAACTACAAATCCCCTGGTATTATTTTAACTGCCTCCAGTTAGTTGGGTATACTCAATTAGGTGAGGCGGTTTTTCACTCCCGAGCAGCGCTGCTTGTTGTACAAGACTCAAGTGTGATCGAGTGTGAAGTACCGTTCCCATCTTTGGGACGGTTTTGCAAGTACCTCCTCGGCACAGTCGACAGACTGCAGCGGCGTGCGGTGCGCATTATAGGGGGACGCATCATTACATTGCATCTCTCAGTGTCTTCTACCGGAACTACTATGGCGAGTGTTTTAAGAAGCTTCTTGATCTCATCCCGCCCTCTCCTTTCCTCTCCCGAACAACACGTCCTGGTCTTAGAAACCATCCACATTCTGTGCAGACTATCAGCACTCGAACCTAGAAATTTGGTTAGTCGTTTCTGAGTAAGACCACTAAGCTCTAGAATTCACTGCCGGCTTGTATGTTTCCTAGTTTCTATAATCCCGGGTCTTTTAAGCGAAGCGAGAAACGGCATTTTAGAAAGCCGTCTGAGTGGGCGCGCTTTATACCGTGCTTAATTCCGGTATGAAGCGCCTTATTTTTTTTGAACTGCATTAACTGTTTACCTTCATGCAGGATGTAGTAATTATAACGTACATACATACATTCACATTATACGCTCACACTTCGCCAATTATATAGCAGGTCACACGTAATAGGTGGCGAGCCTATTGCCGCTTACCGGGCACTGTTATGTTTGCCAGAGCCTTGTCCGTTGATCAGCAGGTGCACCAATTGCAGGTGAGGTTGGCTTGGGCTCCTTAGGTCTTGGTAGGATCTCTATACACAATTATAACGTGTCATATTAAAAACATAAGAGAATATTTTTAATTACTACTAATTTAGCAGTTCGATCAGCAGAAAGATAATAATATCTACCTAAAATCTTTAAAATAAGCATTACGTTTTACATAAATAATTAAACCATGACATATATTTAAAAGTATGTTTTCTGTTGGAATCTAAAATTTTGTGTGTGGGTTATTTCATATATATCTATTTTGTTGCACATGGCATGTACCTACATTTTAATGTTTTGTCCTTATTGCCGACTGCTCGAAGAAATTCCAAGGAGTAAGCAGCCCCCACTTAGATTCTGCCAAATTCCTCATTTCAATTTCAAAACGAAATTAAGAAATATTTTTCAAATTAAACCAATTTCATATTTCATACAATACAAATACGGTCACCATTCCATCTATACACACCTCCGCTTTGTCGCCAGCGGCCACATAACCTCATTTGTTCAAATCGAAAACAATGAGTGGCAATACATCAGCTGTCATTTTGACAATTTCGAGTAAAGTGACTATCCAATTATTATGCAATAGAACACACAGATGGGTAAATGTAAAGTGCAAGTTAATGTTAAAGCGGCACCCCGACCAAAACAGACATTGGCTTCAAATACAAATATAGAATTATTTATTTTCCCAAATATGTGTAACAAAATTTTGTTATAACTTAAGAGGTCTTTCGGTCAAGTCTCAACACATTTACCATTTTGTGGTATGCAAATGTCAGTTTTATAGTTAGAAGGAGAATGGGGGGGGGGGGGCGGAAGGGCAAATGTGCGGGAATCGCGGTTTCACCCAGGAATATTTGTTATCAAAATCGGTTTAACCAGTCTAAAAGTAGTAGTGAGGTAACAGAGGTTAACAGACGTTCTATGAAGTCGGTGAAAATAAGTTCCTAAAGGTTTTCGGTTACTTGTATTCAGAAGCGTTCATTACCTAAAAAGTTACACATTATGATTGTGACCTATTTAATCTTCTACAATTTTGCAGAGCTTCTTAAACAAGATGTTACAATTTCAAACATTTTACCATCCAACTATGCATCGATTTGATTTCCAAGAAACTATATTTGAGCAGAGCAAGCAATGAATGCTACAAAGCCATAGAAATTGAAGCGGTCGCAATAGTTGTCGGGTTATATAATGTGGGTGCTTGTCTCCGTGCGGCACACGGCAGTCCGCAACGAATGACAGATGGGCTGTCAGCGGCGGCGTTGCCCGTTCAAGAGCACAGCGATTATCGAATTACGCTCCCTATAGCAGCGATGCTCTTTCGACTGTCATGGCCGATGCTTTTTCCGCCCGACGTTCCCGCCAATAGCCGCCGGAATTGGCAATGCATCCCGGGATGTTATATCAGCGGCTGTTTTGTCAAGACTACATGGAAAGGTGTCACTCGGTATGATTAATAAACCATTTTGTGCATAGTTATTCAGCAATAGGTGTTGGACGCTGATTCTCTTTTTGACAGATGTCTAGGCCTAGTTATCAACGCTGTGACAGACATTTACGGCTAAATAGTTGTTTATTAACCTAGCTGGTTCGCAAGGTAGAAGCTAGTACTTAGCTACTAGCTCGAATATAGCTAGCTAGAAGATTTACAGGTGAACCTTAACAATTATCGTCTTTCGTTTCTCTTTGAAATAAAAAAATACAACTCAAATGAATTACTGGTGTACTCCAAGGTGGGTGCTTGGAACTTGTTGCAGGTGTATAGGGATACTATCAAGACCTAAGAAGCCCAAGCCAACCTCACCTGCAAGTGGTGCACCTGCCGACCAACGGATGAGGCTCTGGGGAAAATAACAGTACCCGGTAAGCAGCAAAAGGCTCGCCACCTATTACGTGGGACAAACTATAATTTTGGCGAAGTGTATGCGTATAATATGCCTCTGCCTACCCCTTCGAGGGCAGGCGTGCTGTATGTATGTATGTATGTACTAGCATGTTACGCGGCAGAAAGCTACGTGTGAAACGTACCATATGCGCTTCTATAATTTCTAGAGCGCGAAGATAAACTACCAGCCGATCTCGAGCCTTGCCATAGTATAAAGAGGCCTTTAGTACAAACAGTCACAGATTTCCACAGAAATAGAGGAAGAAAGTCCTTGCATTCGACACCCTCTTTTAAATACATTTCACAGCCTTCAAAGAGCAAGGAGTTTAAAACCGGTCACTTAAGTTATCCCTATTTACCCCATATCCCATTGGACCCCGTAACCACTATTGTTAAGCCATTGTTATAAAAAAAAATCTAAAATTAATAGAATAGTTCTTACAGCAAGACCCTACACACACTACACACTTGTCGCTGCCAGTACGCACTGGGCCAGCATTATGGAATATGACCTTAATTTACTACTCTACTCCACTACCAATACTCGCGTTGTACATCCCCATGGTTCGTGAGACGAGGCTTATACTCAGTAGTGGGAAGATAAGGGCTCAGATAAATAAAATAAATAATAAATGTTTATTCCTTTTTCTACAAACTTGTGTTCACTATTTACAACTTCTGCCAAACTGCATAGCAGTTTGTTGGCAGATGTAGGCTCATGCTTATTTACTGACATATTACAAAGTTTGAAACATATATTCTAAACAAATTAAATTAATCACCAAATACACTAAAAACAAAAAACAATAAATTAATAGTTCATTAATATTTAATTACTATTACCTGAGAGATAATAAATAATTTCTAAAAGTATGATAAGTAGATGATAATGTCCATTAATTTCCTCAAGGTACAAAACCATTATATTTGCGGCAGATGTGTTAATTACGTTACCTAGCGCCATCTACGTCTTTATGAGAAAATAATATAGTGTTAAAAATATAAGATAATTTTAATCGATGACTTAATCAAATTAAACTTGCCACATTTTATTTCTGTTTCCTAATTTTTGGTATACACGATCGCTTTTAATATAATCATATATGGCAGCTTAGAAATAAGTCGCTGCCATCTAACGGGTAGTAGACACAACACAATACAGCTCGTTTAGTCTACTTCAGCTACTTCCACAGTGTTATGTATGACATATGGCATAATACTGTGGGGTAATGCTGCAGATATTGAATGTATCTTTGTGCTGCAGAAAAGGGCTGTCCGTGCTATCTATGGTATGAGATCTCGCGACTCATTGAGGGATAAGTTTAAGGAGATAGGCATAATTACTGTATATTCACAGTACATTTATGAAAACTTACTGCATACTCATAAAAACAAAAGTAAGTTGAGTAAAAACAGTGATAGACATAATTTTAACTTAAGAACTAAAAATAAACTGGCTATGCCCAAGTATAGGCTCCATAAAGTTACAAATTCTTTTGCGGGGAACAGTATTCGCATGTACAATACCCTGCCAGATGATGTGGCAAATTTATCTATATCTAAATTTAAAAATTACATAAAGAGTAAATTGTGCCAGAAGACTTATTATAGTGTGAAAGATTTTATGAACGATAAGTCTCTGCCTGGAAGTGACATGAATTGCTCCTTTCTTTCTTAAGGCTAGATGAGATATGATTTTTAGATATTAGACTTTGTTAGTTTTAAGAACAGCGGTAATTTATTTATTTCTTTAATTGTATTAGATCTTAAGGCATAATTTGAAAAAAGCCGAGATGAGTTTTTTGAGGCCTTCTTCTCAATCTCGTTGCCTTTTGGAAGCCTCGTTAGAGTCACCGACAGACTTTCTGACTGACGAACAATCCCCTCCCTCCTTTAGAATCACTACAGGCTGACTGACAGATCATCATCCTAGCCCCTTAACGTCCCACTACTGAGCACGAGCCTCCTCTGACATACCAAGGTGAGAGGGTATTGGGTCATACTTTAAGTCTATAAAAACTAAAATCTTTCGTTCGTAGCGGCTTGGAGTACTGCAGTGTAGTTTGGAATCCATTTTACGATGTCTACACAAAAAGGCTAGAAAGCATACAAAAGCGTTTTTTGTGGCACTTAACATATTCTTGCATTCTAGGTAAGAGTGTACTTAGATATACAGACAGATTGGAGTACTTTAAAATAACTTCTCTTTCGAATCGAAGACGCATGCTCGACCTTATGTTTCTTTATAGGCTTGCGAATGGCATCCTTGACGTCCCTGATTTACTTGGGTCTCTGACATTTACGGTACCCTTTAAGCTTCCACGGGCATCAAGAGCTAAAGTTCTTGTCGATCTGCCTAGCAGATCCAATCTTGGACAGAACGCACCCATAAATCGAATTATGAGGGAGTTTAATGGCGTCGATAAAACCAAAAACCTCGATTTGTTCATGGGTGGTATTCGCGGGTTTAAGAGGTCTCTCCTCACATGACCGCAATTTGTGTGATATATATTTTTATCTTATTTTATTCATCTTTAATTTAGCTTTTTAATAATGTAATTTATTTTGTTATTGTGTTTTTAAACCATAACTTTAAATAGGAATTTTCGTTATAAACTGTTTTAATTGCATGCTGTCTTCGCCTATAATTATAATGACATTGAGCTAAATACTGCTATGGTTAATTTTTACTTGGTACCTATTATTAATGTTTATTATGTTGGTGATCATTTTAATAAATAAATAAATACTCCACCACGCGGACCCAGTGCGGATTGGTGGAGGCAGGTGTATGGCGTCCTGCTGTTAGAATTTATCAAGCCGCCCATTAGGCCTCTAACATGGCTTAACGACTACCACATTTAGTGATAACCGGGACCAACGGCTTAACGTGCTTTCCGAAGCACGGAACTGACTGACAAATCTTGAGAAAACCACAACAGACAGATAAACTAACAAATTCTGACAAAGAACCCATTTGCTTTTACTCTTTTATTATGTTACAGCTCATATTTCTTTCATTGTTGTTAAAAAAATATATGGAATTTCTTTTTTGTGTAAATGTTTGACGAATCTAAATGATCATGCTGATCTTAAAGACAATAAAGTATATTTTATTTTATTTTACTTTATTACTAACTAACTGCTAACTTACCTTTAATGCCTGGAAATTGTTTTTTTAAATATTTGTATAATAAGACCGACTGAAGTTCTGGGACACTGTTTTGTTTTCAAAAGCGTTTCAATAATTAGTTTACCTTGTTGTATGATAACATTAACTGTAAATGTAAACGTGTTAGTTAGATTGAATAAAAATTTTTTATAACATATAAATAACTTTATTATTTAAGATCCTTAAAATAAGCAACCCTAAAAGAATGAAAGCAACCCAATACTCAGAAAGTTAGAGTAGTTAGGTACTTTTTATATTATTTTTTAGCATGGATAAATAATTTTAAAGTACAGCATACAGTTTAAATAAATCACCTTCCGTTGGTAGGTATACATAATCAGAATAGTTAGGAATTATCTATGCACAATAAGTCTTGCAATAAGATTTAGTATTTAATCTAAAAATACGCCTGGCACAAAAATGGCAGCAAATTGTTGATAATACATATATGCATGTATAAAAGCTGTTTACTTTTCACCAACTAATGCTAAAGAGCAGATTTGCTTTCTTAAATATGTCCAAGCCATAATATATATGGCTATTTATTAACATTTTTCTACATCATACATTTGGATACAAGTAGTTGTATCGTTTTCTGTGTCCCAATAGTCCTTAGCCACCTTTAAGATAAGTTCAACGTTTTGATAGAATCCCGAGATTACGTAAAAATAATCCGCTTATCAAAGTAATATTTAGGTTATTTCATCGACACCACTTTCCTCATATTATCAGCGCTAAGTCAGCGTTTATCAAAATACAGTTTTCAGAACGCAAAAACCAAAAAACACCGTTTTGAACTTTCTTTAGATTTAAATATCTTATAACTACTATTGTTAAGCTATCACAAAACTTTCGTAGGCCATAATGTCAATCGTAAAAAGACGCAAAATCATAACCTCTTTGTGATAGATTTTTTCATGAAGTCTCTGTAAAAGACTTTAATTTCAACTCAGCTTTAGATTTGGGTTTAACACTGCAATAACTTTTCTCAACTCCATCAAATCTTCGTACATCTTCTTGATTATCAACATATTAATTTGTTGAGCCGAAATCAACGTTTCCACAGTTCTCAGTTGAGTGAAACACTTTTGTATTTCTAAATCCATTTGTGCTAACCTTACAGTTATTATCTTCATTTCTGTCTTTATACGATTAATCGTATTTGAACTTTGAGTATTCATTTCTCTGAATTGTGAAAGTACTTTCGAAAAACACCACTAACTGACCAGAGCATCGCAATATTAGGACACTGAATCAAAAAGATATTTAATTATCTAGGCGAATTCCACTTAAACTACATTATGACTATAGTTATAAATAAAGACTATGAGTTAAATCTTATGACTTTATATAAAATGAAATTGTCACCATCTCAGAATTAAATATTTGCACAATTATTATGAAACATGCACAAGGATCACATGAATTTTTAGTATCTCTGATAAGGTATCTATGTGTACCTACTACCTACTGCAGCAGTGAAATTTGCTCAGTACTTTAAGTGCGTACCTAGGTGTCTGCCTAGGTTTATAATAATAAGGTTGTGGTTTTAATATAACTGATTATATGTCTAAGTAATAATCTTAATAGATAAAATTATTTATAATCATTCAAAAATCTTATCGTGCTAGGTAACTAGATACAATACAGTGCGAAATAATATTAGTAATGAAGTATTTTTATCTTAGATAAAAATAATTATAATCATTTAAAAATCTTACCAAATAAGGTAACTAGATGCAATATATTGCGAAATAATAACTACTATTACACAATACAGATTTAATCGACGCGACGTTTTGGTTAACTTAGCATCAAGTGACCGTATCTTCGTTCGACCATTTCACATTTTAAATATAAATTGGTAATATATAGCGAAATAGAATAAAGCAAGAGTGAGGTATCTACTAAGTAATTCCAATTCTACCTATTTATATATTAGAACTCCTTGGTTATCTTCTTAGCATTTAATTATAACCATATAAAGTGTGAACGGTTATATACAACTGGCACACAAAAATAACATTAGGGCGAGTAAATCTGCACTCCACTCCTGAGCTCGTGGGTTCGATTCCCACACGGGACAAATCATTGTGTGCATGAACATGAATATTTATTATGGTCTGGGTGTTTTTCTATGTATATTGAGTATGTATTTACAAAAATATATATTTATGTACCTATGTATGTTTATCCGTTATTTAGAATCCGTAACACAAGTTCTTAATGATATCTATATGATCTGGGAAATAAATAATTGGTGTAATTATCATTTATACTAATGCTGTTCCGAAACAATAAATTAATGGCACACACTATTTGCTAATAAGCAGAGCCATATTATACGCCCACATTTCGCCAGTAATAGGTGGCGAGCCTTTTGCCGCTTACCGGGAACATTTAAGTTCGCCAGAGCCTCGTCTGTCGACCGGCAGGTGCACCACTTGCAGGTGAGGTTGGCTTGGGTTCCTTTGGTAGGACCCCCCCGACTGGTCTCCACCTGGTCGTGGTGGGAGGGGCTTAGTACCTCCCGATAGGGCGCAGGAGGCGCTAGGGAAAAGGTAACACCCAGAGACCGACGACTCTGGGTGCCCTTAGTACTGACTACCGCGGGGGAAACTAAGAGGGACCTATGGAGGGCGCAGTGGGCGGGCTAGGAGGGCTCGCTCAGCAGCGCCAGGAGGGTCTAGGCTGTGGGGGCAGGGGGCCACTGCTGTCTAACCATGGACCCTCCGGGAAGTCGGCCACACACGCTATGGTCGCACGGGGAGGTAGGAGGGGCGCGTCCACTGCGCCTCTCTGAAGAGGTCCTCCCGGTTTTGCTCCGGGGGACGTTGGCCGCAGGCGGGGTGTCAGAAGCTGCAACCCAGGTACTGGCCCCCGCCTCTTTCTCAACAAGCGGCGGGCGTCTTCGGAAGATTTTTAGTGGGTATTACTAGGCGGTCGTGTCTGCCGGTGGTGAGTCCCACACCCCCTTTTGGTCCCCCTTTGGCCGGAAGGCAGTGCGTAAATGCACTTTGTTACCGACGTAAAACAAAAAAAAAAAGGGTTCCTTTGGTAGGAGCCTTATACAACCTACTCATATATAGACACTTTATAAATATAGATTGTCAAATAATCTTAAGTTTATAGTTAACTTTAATTTGACGGCAGTATCAGCAGTTTGATAACGACCACACCTCGCGCCGCGCCCACTTTTTAGTGGGTATTACTAGGCAGTCGTGTCTGCCGGTGGTGAGTCCCACACCCCCTTTCGGTCCCCCTTTGGCCGGAAGGCAGTGCGTGCGTGCAAATGCATTTTGTTACCGACGTAAAACAAAAAGAAAAAAAAGGGGCCGCTGCGGTATCACTAAAAGCGACGCCGCTGCGGACTTGGCGTCATTTTTTATAGAGGTTGACTTCCTCTTTCCGCCGTCCGGCTCTCCCGGCCACGGCGTCCCCGTGCCATTATTTTATAGAGGTTGGCTTCCTCTTTCCGCGCTCAGGGCGGGGTCACACCCCGAGGCGTCCACGCGCCACGCCCACTGGGCCCCACCCTGGGCACACAGCTGCGGCAGGGGCATTTTTTTAAAGAGGTTTGCTTCCTCATGCTCCTTATACCTGGTTTCAAAGTTGCGTCCAGGTTTGCCCTATATAGACACTGTGACAAACCTTACAAGTTAATTTATATATACCCGATTTTTAACTATTTTCTATGCGATCCTTTCCATTTCAAAGACGACTAAGTGAGTTTTTAGTTTCGAACGCTGTATTTATTTCATTTTTCCTAAGCAATTTTGAAATCGGTCTACTAACTGAGCCCTAAGCCCGTATATGTTAAACAGCCTGTATATTTATTAATCTTGTCGCTATCTAAAGCACACAACATCGATCTGATCTCGACCAAAGTTATATCCATTACTATGTGCTAACTGATAAATTGTGTTCAATTCTTTATCACAGTTATTGGACGATATAAGTATGGTCATTAATTGATGAATGTAACTTTCTAAACGCTGCAAATTTATGTTGAAAGGGATGACACGAGGATGCTGGAATCGGTATACAACATGTAACAGAATAAGGGTTACACCAAGAAAGTAGTTTGTTATAAATCGGCTACTCAATCGATTAAAAATATTAAAAAAATAGGTAATTTTTTTAAAAAAAATTTTTATTTATTTTTTGTTTTTTTTTTTGCGGCACTTTTCGGTGCTAAGCGATGTGTGCGTGCGTGTCTCTCTGTGTGTGTAGGTCGGTAGGCTAAAGCGCTAATATGCCCATACGATTTGCCCTCGATGAGTATAACTAGTAACTTAAATAAACCATATTTAATTAAATAAAAGTAAAATTATTTTGCATGTTTTTTAATTATAATTAAATATTCTAATTGGGGTGTCTAAGGGGTGTGCGTTAATTCAGTGCCATGTTGTATAATAGGTTTTCTAAATATTTCAAAATCGCGTTTATCTCCGACTGTTAAAATAGTTAAATCAAGGAAATTAAGTCAGCTATTTTTGAATGTATTTTATTGATTTTATCAACAAATATATTGCGCAATAGTGCCTAACCAACATAAAATTATGTCATCCACATATCTATAATATTATAATATGTTACTACTTCTATTCAAAATATTGTTATTCTCAAAGTTATCCATAAAAATATCAGCCATTAATGGAGAGAGGGGAGAACTCATAGCCAAACCTTTTTTCTGTTTGTAATAGTGGTTGTTAAACCTAAAATAGTTTTGTTCTATACAAAGTCTAGTGAAATGAATTAAATCACCCATTTCTTCTGGATGGGTACATTTTCTCTCAAAAATGCTTTACAGTATTTTTTAACACTCTTCATACGGTACATTAGTGAAGAGACTTCGGACATCTAAAGACACTAACTTAGCAGATCTTGGCAACTCAATGTCTTTTATATGTACTAAATCTATACTATATTTTAAAGAATAAATTGGGTTAAAATAGGATTTTGTTTTTAAATGCTTTGAAAGTTTATATGCCGGCGCACCTATGCAAGAAACCATTGGCCGAACTGGTATATCATCTTTATGTATTTTCGGCAATCCATATAATAATGGGGTTCATGGATTCATTGGAAGCATATTTTTAAGAGACTTAGGAGAAATGTGTGTCGTTCTTTTTAGTGCCGTTTTAATATTTGATGTAAATTTCTTAGTTGGATCATAACACAAACGCTCAAAGTCGTCTCCTAGTATAACGTTATTAACTTTCAGTTCGTAGTCGTTTTTATCTTAAGTTTTATATATTTTAAGTTTCAAGAGATTTGGCCGGTAACTGTGGACTATAATATAATAAATAATTATTATATTGTACATAAGACCCTTCTCTAAAACTGTCTACTCCGGTTGTGTGAACTGTATGCCACTAAGATTTCTAACTCGTTCATGAAAAACGTGACAATATGTGAATATGACAATATGTGTTTTATACATGTGAGTTGGTTTGCTCCTCAGAACTAGCATTTGATAGGTTAACTTCTGTACTTGTTTTAAGTATTTATTATGAGCAGCTTTAGAAGCCAGGTCTCGTGCTTTATCGTCCAATAAATCAAACTCTATTCTATGTAAAGAGTTCGCCAACTCATCATGTAGACATTTTAATTGTAATTTATAGTTGTCTCTAATTAAAAACCCATGAAGACTCTCCTCATTTAGCCATATTGATCTAGCACTACTGAGGGCAATATTTGCGGCTCAACTGTGTGTATTGGTACTAATATTTATATATAATGGTATGACATTCAAACGTTTGCACTGCTGATTGAACTAGATGTATTGTGATGCAATCCTGTGAAATTTCATAAGTTTGATAAGTTATAGTAGCGCGGGAATTGTTACAAAGATATTTTTAATCCATCACTTGCTTACAATGGATTTCCGCACAGTAACGCTAAATCAATAAATTGTTTAAACAGGAGTAAATGGATGTATAAAAAATAATTAATTTCAAACCAGTAAATAGTACTTGAAAACGCCAATATTAAATATAAAAAACAATCAACATATTATTTCACTGAAATCACGGAGCTTAGATTCCAAGCCACCGCTCTGTAAGAAGAACTAGCAAGAAACTCACAGGCTACTTATGCTCTTTTAAATTTATCCAATGGTTTGGTACTTGAATTACAATCTTCATTTGTCTGTGAAGCTATACAATGCAATACAATATAACAGTAACAATATTCATCTTTTAAGTCATTCATATTAGAATAGCCTGTTTGAAACGGCAGCTTTATCCCAAGCATTTTTATCTGCTATATAGTCTTTGATAGAATAGTATCCCTTTAAAGACAGCTTGCGTTTTATTGTTATTTTAATTTATTTAGGCTTAATTGCTGTATGTTGCTTGGGATTTTATTGTAGATTCGCACACATTGACCTATAAATGATTTGTTTATCCTGTGGCAGGTACAACTAATTTATGATTATTCCTTGTGTTTAGAATAATCTAAACATAAGGATACAGCTTTTCTTACTAAATTGATCAGTATGCCTGTGTACATATACCGAGTCAATTTATACACAAATTGACCCGCCACTGTCAAAATACCAATGTTTTTAAATTTTTCCCTTAGTGAATGTCCACACGGGAGATTATAAATTGCTCAAACAGCCCTCTTCTGCAGCACAACGATAGTTTGAATATATGCTGCACAAACCCCACAGAAGAATACCATACGACATAACACTATGGAAATAGCTATAGTAAACAAGCCTGGCTGTTTGCAATGTCTGTTAATTGGCGAATTTTCTTTACCGTGATAGCTGCAGAGCTGAGTCTACTCGACAATTCACCAATATGTGGACCCCGACTCCGCTAAAGTGGGCGAGCAATAATACCATTATTTGAATGAAGATTAACATTCTGTCAAAGTCAATAAAGATCAGCGAGTTCGTTTATGAAGCTATTGCATAGCTTCTATCGCGGGCCTTGAGCGTGCAGACCGAATCTAGAAATTCCGTAACGAAGAAAAGCCTAACACCAGCACAGCGGTGATACTTTTTAGTTTTTCCATCTATCGATAAACAGCAGAACTTTTAATGGCTTTTTGAAGTGTCGCGCTTGTCTTTTAAGTTTAGCAACCCGCCTTTAGGTGGCATTGGTTGTATCGGCGTTACTGCGCATGCGTAATCCCCTTCTTCGCCCCGCAATCCACACGTCTTTTTTTATGTATAGGTAATACATATTAATGCCGCGCAGAGAAAGTATTTATGATAATATAATGTATATAAATGTACATAAAAAATAATTATTATAATTGCATATGTTGATGAAAAATGCTATGCAATAGCTTTACCGCGGCACATTTACATATACAAAGGCGAACTTATCACTATAAGATATCTCTTCCAGCCAACCTCAGAGGAATCAGATAGATAAAACAAGGATTTTACATTAGCAAAATTAAATAAAAAAATTAAAACAACAAATTTCATACGAGTATACATTAACAAATAATATAAACATACGCAGAACGCATATGATAAATATAAACATATTATTAAAAAGCAACAACGTATAATGATGAAAGTAACAGAAAATAGGAAAAATAGAGTTTATATACTACTCTGTCGAGAAAGTACCGGGAAAAAATCAATAACACACAAAACTTAATTTAATTACAATTTCTTTTATCACCTTCAAAGTATGCTTCTTCAGAAACGATATACTTACCCCAACAAAATATCCAATCATGGTAATTTGAGTGTAGGAAAAAGAATGAAGTCGGCTGGAGCCAAGTCTGGTGAATATGGTGGTTGCTCGATGGTATTTATTGAGTGTTTGCACTAAAATTCGTTCACAATGATGGCCTTGTGCGATGGCGCATTATCGTGGTGCAAAATCCAAGAATTTTCTTTCCACAAATTTCTAATAATATTCTTTATTTACCGTGATAGTCAAAGAAAACAGAAACGAGAGTGAGCAGCTGAGCGTATTCGAGCGTATTTATACCCTTACCCACTTCCGTCACCAACGTCCGCCACGTCATCGCGGTCTGAGTCAGAGTGACCGTTATGAATTTTCTGAAACATACGTAATAGAGGTGATCTAGAGAACGTATTTTGTTCGTTCAGCAGTAGGTTTCTGTCATTGTGCTTAATTATTTCTAGATTTTCCAACCGTAGACCTTTTTCATGTAAATGTAATATTTCAAAATTATGATTATTACTCAAGGTGTGCCCAGAGTCGATAAGGTGTTTGGCAAAATGAGATTTGTCTGGGCAATTATGCCTATAAGCAGCTATATGCTCCTTATATCTGGTTTCAAAGTTGCGTCCAGTTTGCCCAATATAGACACTGTGACAAACCTCACAAGTTAATTTATATATACCCGATTTTTTACTATTTTCTATGCGATCCTTTCCGTTACAAAAACGACTAAGTGAGTTATTAGTTTTGAACGCTGTATTTATTTCATTTTTCTTAAGCAATTTAGAAATCTGTCTACTAACTGAGCCCATATACGTTAAACTGCCTGTATATTTATTAATCTTGTCGCTTTCTAAAGCACACAACATCGATCTTACAATACTCTGTTGTTTACTTTTAATCAGATTATCAACCAAAGTAGTATCATATCCATTACTAATTGCTAACTGATAAATTGTGCTCAATTCTTTATCATAGTTAGTGGACGACATAGGTATGGTCATTAAACGATGAATGTAACTTCTAAACGCTGCTAATTTATGTTGGATGGGATGACACGAGGATGCTGGGATAGTAGTGTCTGTATAAGTTGGTTTTCTGAATATTAGAAAATCGTGTTTATTTCCGACTCTTGAAATAGTTAAATCAAGGAAATTAAGTGGATTTTTCGGGAAATTATAGTAGCGCGGGAATTGTTACAAAGATATTTTTAATCCATCACTTGCTTAGAAAACAATATGTTAAACTTAGATGTTATGTGTAGATGTTAGGTGTAATAATGTAAGTTCTCTAACAAAAATATTTAAATACGTTTCAAATGAGCCAGCTGACATTATCTCCGGCTGTGGTTATGACAACATTCGTTCAACGTTCAAGTTCGCCTGTTCGCCCCACTACCGGTCTCACGACATCGCATCGCTCGCACACGCAGTTAGTTTACTCATTCTTCACTCACTCACAGCGTCTACCAAAGGCTTTATAAAGCACAAAATTGATTGCACTTGTTATCAACCGGTCATTGGACATTGAATCAGCCTGCTATATCTACAAAAACCGTAAGTGATAATATACATTTTTATTTTTAAAGTAACATACATAAAAGATGAAGTCATAATATCAAGAACCGCGTGTGTTATGAACACAGTAAGTACAATTCCAAGTAAACACTTATATGCGCAATGATTTGCTATTTTGAATCGCATTCCTCATACTTAATTAAACTTTGTCTGCTGTTTATTGTAACTTGTAAGTACCTATGTGTTTTACAAATAAGATATTACAAGTATGTATCTTTATCCATTGTCAATAACCATGAAAACAAGCTTTGCTAAGTTTGAGAAGCGCTGTGGTTTATCCAGTAATCATTATTTATTTGTAAATTTATTTTATTTATTTATTTATTTTAATCACTTTCTACATACTTAATATAATAACAGATAAACAGGAATAATAATAACATTTGCACGTATTATCACGAATTTGTAAAGCAAACTTATTTTACTCGGTATTATTAAATTTGTGTTTTAAGAATTACACCAGGTAGGTAGATTACCGGCAATGTGTGTATAAAACATAAATGTATTTACATATATTACAGTTTACGACAAAAATTAGGATTTTAATCTGTTTAAAATGAAATGTTATAAAAATCAAAATTCATTTATTCAAGTTTGTCTCAATAGAGCTCTTATTAATGTCATACTTATAAACTAACGCGCCCATTCACTGCGGGCGGGAGCTTGATCGTAGTAGAACGGGCAAGAAAATCGTCAAGGTTGGTTTTTTCTCCCGCCAGTTATAGTTAAAATATATAATATTAAAACAATTGTGTTCTGCATTCACAAGTTTTAAAATAAAGGAAGACAAAACTCTTTTTAGCAATATTAACATATTTATGGATAAACATAGTAGACATGAGCAGACGCGTTACGCTCAACCAATTTTAGGGACCCGACGTATGACGCCACCACCGCAGAAACATAAGTGAGCTTGATATACTCAAGCTGCATGATAAAAGGATTTTAGTAAAATAACATTAATATTAGAAGACTGAATGAAATGTGCTGCAAACCACAAATTTGTTACTGTAGTAGTGTACCATTTGGTATCAGTTAAGCTATGCAGCCTTCAAAACAATTTCCAATAAATCGTATATAAGCAGTCTTAATTAAAATGAAAATTATAAAATTACATAGACAATGTATGTAAGTAATCATTATATTATAAAGAGGGCCGCAAAACACAACTTTTATCATTGTAAATATTACATCCAAGCGTTTCTGTCATTAACGTAATCATTAACCGTGTAATACCATTTCATATACCTTGGTAAGTGATGTCTTAACGGTTTGCTTAAACTTTTCAAAAGGCAAATCTAGAATATGTTTTGGAATTTTGTCATAATATTGTATACCCTGCGCCATAAAAGATTTACGAATTTTTTGCAGGCGTAAAAAAGGATTTAGTAATTTATTTCTATTTCTAGTATTAAAACTGTGATCATCACAGCGCCTGTTATAGGTTTCTATGTTTAGTTTTGTAAATATTATATACTATTTATTATAAATGTATTAAGCTGTTGCCTCTCAAGACACCTATTTCTTTAAACTTTTCTCTCAGAGTTGTTCGTGAGCTTAGCCCGTAAATAGATCTTACTGTAAAATAAAAATTGTTTCTATATATGCTGCTAGTCCCCACATAAGAATACCGTAAGACATAGAACTAAAGCATACCATTCTTGCCGTATCAACATCTGTTAATTGGAGAATTTTGCGAATAGCATAAGCTGCGGAACTAAGTTTGCCAGCAAGAGTTTCAATATGTAGACCCCACTGAAGTTTTTCATCTATAGTTATGCCTAAGAAAACAGTAGAATCTACTAAATCTAGTTTCTAGTTTCTGACCGTCAATTAACTAAGTTCACAACTTCAATTAACATTAACTTTTATCTTTTTAAGATAATTTCGCCAATGTCAAGTAAAATTATCAAGTAGATACTCATTCAATTAATTAAGTAATTACATAGATACATAATATCACGCCGGTTTTCCGGTAGGGAAGCATTTAATTATTATACGGCCACATTTTATGTTGCCAGACCTTCGCCCATTGATCGGCAGGTGCACCACTTGCAGGTGAGGTTGGCTTGGGTTCCTTAGATCTTCCACCTCGGATATCTCTATACCTTGGCGTGGTGGGGGGGCCAAGGACCTCCCGGAGTCCGGGAAAAGGTAACACCCAGAGGTTGGCGACTCTGGGTGCCCTTAGTACTGACTACCGGGGGGGAAATTAAGACCGGGATACCGGGGTGTTCCCGTGTTTTCTAATGTTACAAAAAGTAGTTAAAAGTTCGTAAAAATTAGTTTTTATTTTATAGTTTGCAATTGCATTTACAGTTTTGAACTCAATGGACACTAGCGTCCATAACAAAATCATAATTAACGTAAATATCTTTATAAGATCGATGGGCACTTATTTTTTAACATCGTATATTGTTCTATAATTGTAGATTGTTCGACAAGAGTTAAAAAATTGTCCATTATAATGAGATATTTAGCCGCACGAGGGACAGCTATGGTTTATATGTTCAATGGGGTTTTAAAACTCCGGAACTCGAATAATTCAATTTGAAAAAAGCGTATTGTTTGAACTGATCGGCGATAGTTGTTCGTTTTGTAGATTAAAATGATACATATTTCATTTAAATACTGCTTAGAACCCAAACACCAAAATATTTTGGAACCAAAATATGACGAGTCTTAATGCAATGATGTGTTTTAATTATTTCAGATTTAACCAGTGAAGTCTAACTCAAGATGGTCAAAGCAAGAAAATATGTTGTAAAGAACCATTTCGTTGGTGCCGCAAAACGAGATGATTATGAAATTGTTGAGTATGAATTGGAACCTCTAAAAGACGGAGAAGTTTTAGCCAAAGCCGAGTGGATCAGCGTGGACCCATACATACGAGCTTACAATTCATTTCAGTCTATACCTTATGATCAGTTCAGTTACCAAGTGGCTGAGGTGGTAGAAAGCAAAGATGAAAACTATCCTGTGGGCACCAGAGTCGTATCTCATAGGGGCTGGTGTGACTACTCTATACTGAACACAAAGGCAACTCCAAAAGTATTTTCAGAAACAGTCTACAAACTGCCCGAATTATATGGATTGTCTAATTCTTTGGGTATTGGAGCTGCAGGAATGCCAGGAGCGACTGCTTATTTTGGATTCTTAGAAATCTGTAAGCCTAAAAATGGTGAGACAGTTGTTGTAACAGGCGCTGCGGGGGCTGTAGGCTCGCTAGTGGGACAAATTGCAAAAATAAAAGGATGCTACGTCATAGGCTTCGCGGGTTCTGATGATAAAGTCAAATGGCTAGAAAACGAACTTGGTTTCGATAGAGCTTTAAATTACAAGAAAGTTGATATTGCAAAAGCTCTGAAAGCTGCTGCCCCTAAAGGCGTGGATTGTTACTTTGACAATGTCGGTGGTGAAATTAGTAGCATAATAATTAGCCAGATGAATCCACATGGAAGAGTATCTGTTTGTGGCAGCATCAGCTGTTACAACGAGGATTTCAGTAAGGTACCTAAAGCGTCGGTTCTGCAGCCTTCGTTAATTTTCAAACAGTTGAAAGTTGAAGGATTTATGGTTTGGAAATGGAGTGATCGATGGTTCGAAGCTCTTGAAAATATGATCAAATGGATAAGAAGTGGTGAATTGAAAGCCAGAGAACACGTCACTGAAGGTTTTGATAAACTTTTTGATGCTTTCACCGGTATGTATGCGGGTGATAGTTATGGCAAAGCTGTAGTGAAAGTATAAAAAATAATGTGTTAATTTGATTTTCTGTTTGTTATTTCGTAACTGATATTGGATTTAATAAAATTTATATACGTTTACAGTACATCTTTAAATCGTTTTTTTAACTTTCTAATTTTGAAAAGAGTTAAAGAACAATTAAATGTCTGACGAGTTTTCTATACAACGAACGATAGAAGGGTAAGTAAGTCTTATTAAATAAGGGCCATATAAATGTCTTAATTTTCTGTTTCGAGGTCTCAAGCATTTAACCTGTTCCTATATGGGGCACAGTCGTGTCTACTAATTAACAAGTAGTTAACATAGTGTAGTTAACAAAGACTCGATTGTATTTAATATTGTTAGGCTAAAACCGGTTAATGCTGAATAAACGACAGCTATGAGACTGGCTGTGCTAAGAAAGTTCAATAAAAGTGTCTATAACTCTATACAGGTAAGTAGAGGAAATTTCGTATGAAACTTGCTATTTTAATTCACTTTATGTAGCCCCTTAGCAATGCTTGCTTGAACTATGGGTACTGAACATTGGCAACCCCAACTTGCTTGTTATTTTCTCATATAAAAACATTCTTATAACACAAGGAAATCACTGAAAACGGGGCCATAATTGTTGTTATTCTTGACAATTATTATACAGGGTAACAAGCCCACCCACACATGACGGCTTACAGAAATTCCGTTTCAAAAATATATGCTGCTAAAGAATTCCAAAGCCTTAATGGTCTTTACATAGGAACGACTTACCAAATTTCTTGGTTCGAGTGCTGATAGTCAGCACCGTATGTGGAATTGCTCCGTTCCTAAGACTAGTATATTTTGGGAGAGATGGCTTATCATTATGATAAATAAAAACCGTAAGTTTAATTTTTCGACAGTGCGAAAATCGTGTCCGGCTTTTAACTAGTGCGAAGTACCTAAAAATCAACAAACTGATTTTCAATATTAGTTTTTATACCATTGAATTTCATACCATCCAACAGGTGTCAACCCTAGGCATAGGTATGAATTTTTCATTTTTTCGAGATTAAACCGTCTGTATAATATACTCTGTGCTAGTAGTGTCGCGGCAGTGTTTTGTTTTCTAAAACATCTGGGCTAGGGACTTGACAGTGACGGACTTTTCTTAATTTGACTTTATCAGTGACCTAATGACAAAAACGCTATCTGATATGTCGTCACAACGCTTTATGACAAGGGTAAACTTCGCGGTCAACTTAAAATTTTGATATATTTTTTTATTTAATTTAATAAGGCCTTATTAAATTAAATTAAAACAAATATTTTTTTAAGTTATAGTAATAAGGCCAGATAACTGTTGTAATTTAAGTATTTGTTTATTTCATTTTACTTATAAATTGTTCCTGGAACTGGTGAATTATTTTCTTTTTCTAGTGGGTCTATGTTAGACCCCGAAGACCCTGAGGGCTCAGGCCCTCAGGTGTCTAATTCTATAACCATTGGTCATGGGCATGGTGGATCGGAGATGGACACCGAAGGGTCACACATAGATACCGACTGTTCAGCTTCACAAGTAAATGAAAATCTAGCCGTAAAAGAGTTTCTGCACACGTAAAAGAGAAGGTTATGCAATAAAAAGAAGCGGAAAAACATCGACAGAATATTCATGCAATTGTATAATAAATGAAAAAAATAATGCGGATTATACTTCATAATCTGAAGAATTTCTTGCTCCATTGCCACCTGCAGTCCTAGAATCAACAGAAAGCAATTCCGGCCTGGCTGTCATTATATATTTAGCGATGCCTCTAAACAGTCTTCAATTGATTGTGTTGGTGTCGGAGTGTACCATCATCAATTTAAAATAGTACAGAAAGTAAACTTCCTCCTGAAAGTTCGGTGCAGAGAGTGCTTCGGTATTTTAAAACAATTAGAATATAAGTACTTTTCTCACAAATCTCAAACAAACTATAATTTTCTCTAATTCTAGGAGCGCTTTTCAGTCTGTAGTAAGGTATAATCATGGAATGAAGAACTTTGTTGGAAAAGGGTTATTCTAGAGGCCTTCAGGTTGAATTTGCATGGATCCCTAGCCATCAGATATTCTTGGTAATGATTTTGCGGATAAATTATTAGCCCACGAGGCTGTGAACTGTGGTGATAAATTTCCTTATGAAAACATGGCTTAAGATATTGTTTCCTTTTCAAGAGACCAGATGCTTTGTTTGATTTACCAACACTCATGTATATTCACAAACACTTAACGGTTAATAATCCACCGTTATTACACATTAACGTTGGAAATATCAAAAATTTTAGAAAATAAAACAAAACTGCAGAGATGACGCTTAACTATCCCACTTTCCACTTCTTCTTACTTATTATTCCTTTAATCCTGGTCCTATTGCTTCTTTTGTATTGTAATTTTGTCGTATTTTTTATAATGCTAAACCCTAAACTTTAAAACACCGTCGTGGCATACGCACAAGCCGTGCAAGCCAAAAAAAAAAAGAAGAAAGGAAAAAACCGCTTGATGACATGTGCCAAGCTTCTTGGCGGGAAAGTGAAGCGTCATGTCTGCAGTTTTGTTTTATTTTCTAAAATTTGTGATATTTCTAACATTAATGTGTAATAACGGTGGATTATTAACCGTCAAGTGTTTGTGAATATACATGAGTGTTGGTAAATCAAACAAAACAGTGCAACATCACGTTTCAAATTTTCTCTCAAGGAGTCCATGTGAGATCTCAGTATAGTCCCACATCTTTACTGAGGACTCAAGGGGTTTAGGGGAGGGTATTTCATCTTCGATTTATCATCTTGATCACCACTCATTCTCATTTGCTATAAATTATATATAATTAATATACGCACGAAGCCATTATTTGAATGGAAGAAGAAGACATGTGCCAAAAAGAAAGACGAAAAAGCGCGGGAAACGTCGAACTAGCCGGGCGGGAATGTTCGATTTTAATTTATTTTTTTTATTTTTTGTTGATAATTTTAATTAGGATCAGTTAAGTAATTTTGTAGTGTATATATTTAGTCTTTTAATTTTATAAGTGTAAATATTGGCTGCCACTGGTAAGTTGAAATTTTAATTTGTCCATCATGAAGGACCCCCCAGAACCCGGGGGGTTCATCGTCCCTTCTCCTTCAAATTTCGTAACCATTCAATCTAATGAGTCTGGAATGGAAACAGATGGTTTAGCCACGGCGTCGCGTAGCTTAAATCGAGGCCGTTTACAAATATGCAAACATTGCAACAAGAGACGCAGAAAGCATAACAGTTCAGAAATACGGTCATCAAAAAGTAACTGCAACTGTAACACTGACATTATTATAGATCCACAACAGGAAACATTACCTTTAAAATCGGATTTAAACAAACATTCATGTCCACCTATAACTACTACGGTCAAGCCTACCGAAATAGCATCCACTTCACCATTACTAATTGGCAGGAAACAATATGAAAAGATTGATATGGCTTCATACATTGTTCATGTTCAAAAAGTATAAACTAGTGATTCAAATGATGATCGCTCATTACCCATCCATTATATAGCATTTGGATCTACCAACTAACAAAAATTCAATTTACAATATAGTTAATGGCAGTCTAAAAAAAATTCGAATTAAAGGCAGACGCTATTTTCAAATTCAACTGAATATTCCAAATAAGCCTTGGTTCCGAAAGGCTAAATTTGGAAAATTCGAGTCTAGTGTTCTGTCTCGAATTCGACTTGGTCACGTTTGCACCCCGGAACATCTTGCAAAGCTAGGAATTATAAGTGATGATACTTGTGAATGTGGGATGGACATTGGTAGCCTCAATCACATCTTTTTCTTTTGCACGGTCTATGACCGTACTTCTTTCTGGGCCGCCCTTATCTCCTTACGTATTCCCCTCTCTACATCGTTGCCTTGTCTCCTTTTCAACTATGATTCATGTATTTATAAACACCTAGCTTCTTTTATTATCCATAATAGTATGAAAATATAAAACCATTCATGTAAATATTTTATAAAGATATTATAGTATCCTTGTTTGAATTTAATAGTTGTCTTAATCGTTGCGAATATTTTATTAATCCTTTTTCATTTATTAACTCCTCTCCTGATCCCAAATACTTTCCTATTATTCCTTATCGTTCCTATATTTTGTAAATTATTCGTTTCCTTACCTTTGACATTACATAATTAATTTGTAATGGGCTAAATGCACAAGCCGTGCGAGCCATATTTTAAGAAGAAGAAAAAGAAAGACGACTTCTTGGCGGGAAAGTAAGCGTCATGTCTGCAGTTTTGTTTTATTTTCTGAAATTTGTGATTTTTTTGAACATTAATGTGTAATAATTAACCGTCAAGTGTTTGTGAACGTAGATGAGTGTTGGTAAATGAAACAAAACAGTGCAACACAACTTCTCAAATTCTCTCAAGAAGTCCATGTGAGATCTTTCGTATAGTCCCACATCTTTACTGAGGACTCAAGGGGTTTGGGGCAGGGAATCTCATTTAACATCTTTCTCACTACTATTCTCATTAACTATGATTTATATGTTTTAAAATATCTCATAATTGACACTGGCTAAATGTGCAAAACGCATGAAGTCTATACTTAAAAGAAAAGAAAAAAAAGGAAGACGAAAAATGTGCAAAAAGGTTTTCGTTTTTTTAATGTGACACGTCATAATGACTACTTAATGCCTGATGTTAAGCGGTCAATGCAGTACAAAAGGAATGAAGGCGCTTCATACAGTGAAATCTGCCCGGTACAAAGAATAAGTATTCGCAGTGGACAAGAAAAAAAAACAATACGCAAGCACTTTACCGTCCCGTACCGACCCGTTTAGGGTCGCTCTGAAGTAGTAGGTAGATAAATTTCGCAATAAGCACTTCAATTCGGCAAACTACTACTTACATACATTTATTATTACGAAAATTTAACCTAAAATCATATAATCCTCCCTAAATCTCCTGTATGATACCTTCTTTTACTTTTAACCTGAAAATCATGGTCTTAACGCATTCACAGTCTTAATGACGTTAAAAAAAATTTGGTCAGAGGTGCTGGTATTGTTTAATTAGAACCATACTTATTACCAAGACTGATAACGTTAACAGCAATTAGTTCGCAAGTGCATATAATAACGTTTCGTTATTGGATCACTTTTTCGTTAAGATTTGATAGGCTGAATAAGATCAAATATTGTTCCAGACTACAAATAGATTTTACTACATAGCTTACGCAAAGATAAAAAGACAGACGTTTTTTATCGATATCGATAACACAAAACATTTTTGTTTCTTCCATTCAATGCGAGCATACAGCATTGCCAACATTTAGAAAAGCAACCGAAGTGACAAAAGTGAGCTGTCATTTTTCTATTCCTCAAATCAATTTGTTGATTATTGTAAAACAAAAGTTTTGTTACAAAACATCGGAAAAATGTTTCGAGCCAATAACTTTGATAAATTTCTTGGTGAGTATTTAGGAAGCAGACAAATATCTTATCTGTATGAAGAATTAATAAATTGAGGCAACAGTATACGTTATCACGACCAGATTGCATTTCTCTTTATTTTTATTGCACTGCTTTCCATGTTTTTGTCATTCATAGTTATCGGATAGAGTTTTGGAGACGTTTCTGCACTACTTTCTTATTCGACTTTATTATTCTATACTAATTTAGAATTTATATTTCTAGATAAAGCGACTAGTAATTTACGCCTGGATCCAGATTGGCCTACAATAATACAGATTTGTGACCTTATTAGACAAAATGACTGTTCGTAAGTATTTGTTTTATTATTTTCATATAATCATGTTCTGCAATATGAAATTGTTCTCGGTCATGTTCTTCATATAAAAACTGTTTCCTTTCAGTCCTAAATATGCAGTGGCTGCTGTTAAAAAGAAACTTTACTCTCAAAACCCTCATCAAGCAATGTTTGCACTGCTCACTCTTGAAAGTATAGTCAAAAATTGTGGTAAGAACTTTTGCTGTCATTAACACGTTGGACGCCACGCGGCTCACCGTGTGGGCCGCGTTAGATATAGTATATTTTAACGTGGTGTGCAACGTGCTAACACCATGTTAAGGCCTTTTATATTAATTAAATGTAGGTATACTTCAAAGCTTCCCATTTACCTGCGGGGGTTTACAAATTACAGAAATAGTTAGTATGTACTATATGAAGTTCTGTATCTTAATCTTGGTGCACTACTTAGCACAGGACTCTGATCACGAACCAAGGTCAGAGGGTTTTAAGGGTGTACTCTACAATTTTATTGGCAGAGATATAAAACTTACTTTTACCTTTAAATATGCCAACATTTGAAATTAAATGACTGAGATTTGCCTTAGGCTGAACTTATGTTCAACAAAGATGTTCATATTTAGGTTCTGGTGTGCATGATGAAGTTACATCAAAGGCTTTCTGTGAAACACTACGTGATTTGGTAAAAACAACGCAACATGAAAATCTGCGCAGCAAAATCCTAGAACTGATACAAGCCTGGGCATTTGCATTTCGTAATAGTCCAAAATACAGAGCTGTACAGGTATTTATAACAATATATCATATAAAATCAATATCCTATCAGTATCATCATCGTTTCCACAATGCATTAATGTCTTACTACTAAACATAGGCCTCCTCCTATGAACCAAGATGACTGGGTTTGGGTCATACTCAATTATAGTTTTATATTATAATAGGCTTGTTAGTTTATAAGTTATCTTGTGCTTCATTGGAACCGAAATTGAATAAAGCATTTTTCATTTCTTACTATATTATTCAGTATACACCTACATACTTGGTGAATTCGTGTGGTAACCTGATTAATTAAGAATGTAACCCTAGCTGTCACAGTGATACCAGTCTCAATATATAAATTCATCAATTATTCTAACATGTTTTAGTCTATTCAATGGCACAAAATTTCTTGTTATATACATATCAAAACGCAGCAGTTTAAAAATTTTTTTCTCAAAGATCTCTGAACTCTAATACTTGCTTCACATAATGTTGAGTTTCTGACTGTTAACATCTGACTCATACAAGTGTTATTGATTTCTTAGCCCAGTAATTTAATTAGTGATAAAGATGTTTTTCTGCCTCACTCCTGCTCCATTGGGTCATGTGACTAGTTAATATAATAATTCAAATAACTGTTAGCCTTATTGTAAAATCAGATTAGGGGTCTGGGATATCTGTTTGCTTATACTAAATAGGGTTACTTGATTTACTTCAAACATTATGTTCATCACTTCTTATCATTTTAAATAACATTATATATGAATGATGCTCAATGTTTTCAACATATTTTTAATAGACATAAAATGTATTGTATAGCAAATATATATATAAAGGCATCATAAAATATCTACGCGACTAAAAGATTTTATCTACTCTGTGTACAGCTTGCTGTTTTATATCTGTGAAGTTTTTATTATCAACTGTTATAGTGAGTCATCAATACAACTCATAACCTACACAATCTTTTGTTTGATAATAATTCTACCTATCTTACCCTTATTCTTTTTCTATATTAGGATACTGTGAATATACTTAAAGCTGAAGGATTCAAGTTCCCAACTCTGAAAGAGTCTGATGCAATGTTTTCGGCTGACACTGCCCCCGACTGGGCTGAAGGAGAAGTATGTCACAGGTTAGTGTTGAGATTGTTTACTTGAATTAAAAAAACTATGCCAACATTTATTCCTTTGCAATTTTTTTTAAGTGACATATTTTACAAGTTTTGTTACGAAGTACCCATTTTTAAATTGAATGTTTTATTATGCTCTGTAGTCCTATCCCAATAATTGCTGAAGGCTTTAACAGTTTTCTAATAAATTAGTCATTGCCACAGACAGATGATGACCAGCTGTGAGATTTTTTACCAATTGCTTGGAAAATATAAGTCTGTGTGGTTTTCTAATATTATCAAAGCCTCATCCTAGGTAGGTTTTAATTACATTATACATGATTTAATTTATTTTAACCAAATCGTAAACAAGGTGATACCAATATTTTCCCAATCTGAATAATTTCATGCTCCTTTGTCCCCAATTCATGACATGTACTTGTTCACAGATGTCGAGTTGCATTCTCCTTAATGGTACGCCGTCATCACTGTAGAGCGTGTGGCCAGGTGTTCTGTCAGCAGTGCAGCTCTAAAACTTCTACTTTACCTAAGTTTGGAATTGAAAAAGAGGTGCTTATATCAATTCTATTAATAAAATTCACATTGTTTTATTGAAATCACATTTTATTATAAATATTTGTTTTAGTGCAGTCAATAAGATTGTGCAAATGAACATAAATTTACTATAAATTCGGTCCCTAGGTCCGTGTATGTGATGCTTGCTTTGACAAAGTTAGCCGACCCCCATCGTCTACTGCCAAACTTGAAATTGTTGACACTGCAAGTGACTATGGACCTACACAACCTCAGGTATGTGATTTTGATTACCTACTCATTAAAGAAAAGAAAAATTAGATAAAGTTATATACAATTTATATTTTAGTGTGTTAATTAAACTTCTGTGGGAGTACGACAAGAGAATGGGGTAAAGTCACTTATTGTAAAAATCATTTAAAGTGGGGCGCCATTGACTTAGTGACCTTTTCCTATGGAAAGAAGTACATCTTTCAATAATTTTTTTAAATGAATTCTTTAGATGGCTTTGATACAACTTGAAAGGATACATAAATATAACATAAACCAATGATACCTGTAAATTAATTTGCAAAAAAATTGTATTACAGCATTGTACTGAGAAAATTTGCAATATTTTTGTTATTAACACAATTTTATAAGCAAAGTTTTAGTGGGTACACTAAGAATAAAATATTGAATTCATGAAATAATACCTGATGGTAGGTAACATTTACTAGGAAATATGAGATTAAATGAAAAGACAGAGCTGCTTAAAAATAGTTTTAATCCACTCAATTTATCACTGTCCGTCATATGACTCACTTCCCGGCATTTCACCACCAGGCACTAACATTGCTATGTTATTTCCATTCAATAGTATTTGATCTAACTTCGTTATTTTCCTTCCCTCTGGTGTCGATTCATATTCAGTGACGTCATCTAATAACATGTTTACAAAATCATCAAAACCCTGTAGCGTTCCCACCATTTCTTTGTCATTTTTCATGATAATGTGAATTCGAGAACCTATACATTTGTCCACTAATTCAAGCGGTAACAAAGTATTGGGGTTAGGAAGAGCTGCTTGCGTCATGGTTTATTCTGAAACTTAGTAATCTTCGCAGTTTCTACTGATTTAACCCAAAAATCAAGAAAGTCCTTCCAGAATTTGTAGTTTTTACTTCGTTTTCGCATTAAATTCGTGATTGTAAAGAGCTGTCACTGTCAGTGTGTGTTTTTTCTTCTTTTTTTTTGGCTTGCACGGACTGTCAGTGTTATGTCAACATCAAGATACGTAGCGTTCGGAAACTGTACAAAACTTGAACATAGTTGCGGTCGAGTTCCTAATCTGCTCCAATAGCATGGAGATTCCTATAATATCTTTCATATTTTTATTAGATATGGATTCACTTGTTAAGAATATTTGCATAAATGCACCGTTTTCGTTATTTAGTTGCAGTTAAAGCTTTACAAATAAAGACCGTAATAGTCGAGTCATGTCTAAAGTCATGCCCTTGTAAAGTAATGGAGACTACTATGGAGTTTTCAAGTCAAAACAGAAAAATCACAGTTCACTGTACTTTCTACACTTGTGTGCAATAATAAACAATTTATTGATAAAATAAATAAACACGATGCCGAAGAATGTACATTAGTTTTGGCCTTTTTTCTGCGTTGGTCCCAAAAACTTTGGTGTAATTTCGTGTGTTAGGCAGAAACATACATATTTCAATTAAATTTAAAGTTAACATTCGTATACTTCCAAGAAAATATGCAAAATATCTGTGCCATTGAAACGTAGTAATATATATTTAAATTAATTTTAAATTGTAATTATTAAAAAAAATTATTAGAATAGGCAATAAATTATATTTAAGGACTAGGCAGCATGAGCTGTGACCTCAGCCTTTTTCATAAATAAAAAAACGAAAGTGACGTTTGGCTGCTATGTTCATTCAAATTCGTTTTGACATAGTCAATTCAAAATTTAACGAATCTGCTGTTGTTTGTTTGGTGGCACGAAACTAAAAATGTCTCGAAATTTTGTGACCAACTTTCGAGGCGAAGGTTATTATACTCCTAATGATAAAATACACATCAAAGATGAACCTCAGACGCCGCTTGAAGAAGACTTCGGAAGTCATAATTTTTTAGAAAATTCTTTTGATAATACTTACGGATCAGTGAGGAAATCTCTATCTATGAGTGACGTCGCTGCTATAAAGGAACAATCGGGATTTTGTTATAACGAAGATGGTAATGATAGAAGCCATCGGCATTTTGGTGCGCCTTTGGAATCAACACGAAAAAAGTTTGTATCTATGGCAGAAGCTATATATCATTATCAAACAGACACTCCTGGAAGGTTTCATTCAACCAAACCACAAATTTTTAAATCTAAATGTCCTTCAATTCGGCAAGGTGTCACAGTACCTCAGTCTCCAATGTTAAGATGTAAGACACGCACCCGAACTGCCTATGTTATGTCCCAAAAGGAAAAGGAGGAACTCGAGTTAGAAGAGCTTAAAAAATTTAAAATCAGAGCAAATCCTATCCCCAAAAGTGTAATAGAGGGTCCTATACACTTACCTGAAGTAACCAAAAAACCTACGACAGTTCCTGAACCATTTAAACTGACAGAGTTACATAAAAAGGCTATGCTGACTCCAGAGACTCTACATACTTTTAAAGCTAGACCCGCTCCTAAACTTATATTAAAGCCTCAAATGCCTGTAAAACCAGCAGTTGAGGTCACTAAGCCTGTTTCTAAATTTGATCAGAAGCACTCGTCAAATAAAATAATATGTGATAACAAAATGTCTGCACCTGCTTCCACTACAGTATTGAAGTCTATTGAGAAACACATACAAAAGCCTTTGAGGCATGGACCTATTCAAGCTGAGCCTTTTTCATTTGAAAAGCGTAATGAAGAACTAAGAAGACAGAAAGAGATTAAAATTAAACAGCAATTAGAAGAGGAAAAGAAGCAGGCATCTCAATTCAAAGCCCAGCCTCTGCCTGGAGCTATAAAGAAACAAATGTACAAAGTTGCTGTTAAAGGAAGTTCCTCAACAGTCTCATCTGAAAATAAAGAAAACCATGTTAAGTTTGAAGCTCGTCCACCTGTTGTTTTGTACAAAGAGCCATTTAAGCCAGTAAAACAGTCTATGCTAACAAAACCAATCAAGTCAAAGCCCTTTGCTCTGACTACAGAGAAACGTGCTGCAGAAAGAGAAAGGTTTGATCAACTGCTAAGGGAAAAAGAGGATAAGCTTGAAAGGGTTCGGCAGCAGAAGGAAAGGGAGAAACAAGAGGAAGAAGAAAGAAATATCCAAGAACTGAGGTCCAAGTTGGTCCATCATGCCAAGCCTGCACGTATCCACGCTCAATTTATTCCAGAAAAGTCCATAGCTACACTCACTGTTCCTGATACTCCTAAATTTATTAGAAGAATGAAACAAAATCATGTCTAACAACTTGTATACGTTTTGATCCCCATCCTTTTCTATGAATTGATAAGGATATTATATTTTTGACATTACTGACATTTATTATTATTATGAAAACTTTATATATTAGGATAATTACAGTTAATTACCAGTTAACTTCTGTTTTAATTTTTGACTTTAATTAGATTCTAATTCTTTTAATTTTCTTGAAAAATAATAAAATGCTCTTTACTGTGAATTTTTGTTCTTATTTCATCATCATATCCTAGCATTTTGTTTGCCCTAGATTTAATTGTGTTTTCCGAGGCACGGAGCAATCGATAATTACGCACATAACTTCAAAGTCATCGGTCAGGATTTGCACCTATTGAATTTGATGTCTATGGGTCTTGCCACTGGGCTATCGACGCTCATGATGAACTTATGTTCTTATATAATGCCCTTAAGTTACTAACCTTGTCTATATTTGTGTTATATGTTCAGATCTATGGGGTTACTGGAAACCAATATAATTTTAGTAAAGAGGTTCACCACCAAAGCTTTTGTAATATGTATTTCATGACATTCACTATAATAATACATAAATTATTATTTCTCTGTGCCCAATTTTATATTGTGACCTGTTTAATTATTATTTTTAATTTATATGTGCTGATACGAAAGACATTAAAAAGTTATGGTACCTAATGAAAAATTTATTATCTTTAAAACATATGATATGATTTTACATGATACAATCTATAAAAAAATTGTTCTAATTTAAGTTTAATTCCTTTAAATTTTAATTATTTACTTCTTATAACTCTATATAGCGATTGGATAGTGGTTTGCCCTATTATAGATAGATAGATAAAACGTTTATTTCCTTTAAATAATACAAGTTATATAAAAACATATCCCACAAAACCGTTTGACTGGTTTGTCTGTGGGTCACAGCCCTAGGAGACTATTATGACTAATGTATATGGGAGGATAGATTTTTAAACGGAAATGCGAGTCCTATGTGTACTGGCTAATGTTTTTAGTTTCATAATGAAGTATATCAGAATCTGTAACAACAAGTAATAACACCTAAAGTGCTATAATATGCACTAATGTGTCAGTTGCTGTTCCCATTCAGACTCATTATGCCTGCAGAGACACCGGCTCGACAGTCATGTTGTATGAAAATAAAACACATTTCGAGCATTTTAGTGTTTGAAATGTCAGGATAAAGTAGTTTAATATACCACGGCTTAAAACCTTCTATTTGTTTTAACTTGCGTCAATATTTATGGCTGAGGTGAGCTTAGTCGCAAACCAAGCTGAAAGAAATTTTAAGGTCATACTCCATAATGCCCAATGAGGATTGGTGGATATTTTCCCTGTCCTTGTGAAGATTCCTTGTTTCCTTTTTAAGTACGTACTCTGGTTTCTAGAAACGTCCACCTGGTAAGACTGCAGAAGAGCTTCAGGAGGAAGAGGAACTGCAGCTGGCTCTTGCACTCAGCCAGTCCGAAGCTGAGCATAAAGAAAAGGAGCGCAAGATTCGTCCACACATAGCGCCAGACACGAATTTACATCCTACTTGTATGTTTATTTCATTAGTATTTCAACTTCGTTGCAATAAATAAATATAAGTTATATACGACTCCAACCAATATTTTAGGAGTCAAGCCAACCTCACCTGGAAGTGGTGCACCTGCCGATCAACGACGAGGCTCTAGCTCCCGGTAAGCGGCAATAGGCTTGCCACCTATTTGCCTGGGTCCAACAACATAATTAGCAAAACGTGGACACATAATATGCCTCTGCCTATCCCTTCCGGGCGTAAATGAACATACATAATGAATATAAATATCTACAATTAGTGGCAAAAATTTATTGAGTAATGTCCCACTGTTTGCGTTGACGGAGGGAGGTACCTAGTTATTTTTGAGAAAAGCACTACTGATTGATTATGTCGATGTATTTACCACTGCGTGAACCTTAGAGCATTTTTATTTCTTATATGTAAGATTAAAAAGTTGTGAATATATAGTAGACCTTTTTTTAACATTATTATTGTAATATTATTACTTTTAATATTATATACGAATTTTTTTATGGTAAGTTTGCAAAATGTTGATGCCCCTTGAATAATTAAATGTAGGTATAACAATTTAGAAATAATATAATAGCTTTTACTATAACCGATATGAAGATAGATCAACTGATTTAAGAACTCTTTAACAGTATCACCAACCCCGTCATCAGTAAGCGCATCGCCGGACCACAGTTCTCAAGGCAATGCAGAGCTATCCCGGTATCTGGACCGCAACTACTGGGAGCAGCGACTGTCCCGCGACACTGCTGCGGCTCCCACTGCGCCCGCTGGGTCCCACAGCTCTCGCGTGTCTAGTGACGTGAGTATTGTGCTACTGACAACTGAGTGTTGTCTGACATGTCCCCCTGTTGGGAGGACACGGCGCGGCGTCGGGGCTGGGCCCTCTGGCCGCGGTTTCATACAGCGTCCGTAGCTACGGACGCGGCGTTGGGGTGGCTGTTCAGCCTTTGTCATAGTCCGGGTGGACGAGTCCGGCGGGGCGCCGCGATCAAGCCCTGGGCGATCAGCGGCGCGGGTGTCTTATCTGCTACTGACAGACAGTTGGACGTAGTTATGCTACAACGTTCCAATCCACATGCAGGTCGAACTGAGTAAATCACGTTTTTGTAATTTTGTGGTACGCTTTTTTTTGGTAGCGATTACAACTAAGTAGTATGTATCACTTAAACTAAATAAATAAACATTATTTTATTATATACTTGTACCACAAAATTACAAAAACGTGATTTACTCAGTTCGACCTGCATGTGGATTGGAACGTTGTAGCATAACTACGTCCAGTTGCGTGTCGTAATATCTAAACGAAAAAAACACTGTTATGGCCGCCATAGCCGTTCAAGTAATTTGATCAAACAGGCTGGTTCGTTCATATTTCTTCAAGACATTGTCAATGCATTTGATAAAAAAAAATACCACTGACATTCATGCCTATTTGATCAATCCATTTGAACCGGCCTGTTTGATCAAATTACTTGAACGTCTTTGCCGACATGAGCAACGACATGTATATTATTGTGGCACTGACAAACCGAATCCACTAAGAGAAGCGACACTTGTGTCATTTGCGGCTCTCGTACCGCTGTATTATACATATCATATGACAATGTGTCTGTCTAGTGGTGGACATAACATTGACTGTCCTCCACGCTCTATAAGTCTGTTGAATCATTATTTTTGTTATGAATTATACGATTTTTTTGTATATGGGTTTTACAGTGTGGTGACTTACGTAATTGAAATTTAATTTATACTTTCAGGATTATGTGAAACCAACAACTAATAGGGTACAAGAAGACGATGCAGAGGACAAAGAAATCGATGAATTCGTAGAAACGTTGAAGTCTCAGGTCGAAATATTTGTCAATAGAATGAAAAGTAATTCGTCCCGGTAAGTTATTCCACTATTTAAAATATTTTAGTTTACTATTTTATTATCATAATAGGGAATATGTTAAACATTTTTTTTATTCAATACAATAATTAATATAAATACAAAAAAATAATAATAATATATATTTAAAGAATAGATTAACTAAACAGTATGAGAACCATTTAACCAATGTATTCTTGAATTAGTTGTATTTTGAATTAAACAAGTCTAAGTTCAGGGTAGATAACCAGTTTGTTTATTTACTTAGCAGCTGTTATAAAAAATGAGTTCTGTCTATAGTTAGTAGTGCACCGAGGTATATTTAAGTACACAGGCCGCCTTACTGCAGTCCTGTTTGGTATATTTAAATAAACTTTAGAAAGTGAATTAGGGTTATCTATAAAGTATTGTTATATCTTAACTAATAAAATGATATCGGTAATCATTCTGCGCAAATAAAACACATTTTGTAAATTTTTATCATTCAACTTTTCTTGATGATGATCCGAATACTAACCCTTCTTCATACCATAAAAGAAACAAAATTCTTTTGCTTCGTTTATAGTATGAAGAATGTTTACTCTTTAATGAAATAAAACGTAGTTAAGCTATTAGTATGTTTTTTTACCAGGGCTAATCCATACCTAGGGTACTCTTTAATGTAAATGGATATTAATAATGATCTGATCAACATATACATTTTTGGTTTTTCCAGTGGTCGATCCATAGCCAATGACACCTCAGTCCAGACATTGTTTATGAATATCACAGCGATGCACTCGAGACTACTGCGGTACATTCAACAACAAGACGACAAGAGAGTATATTTGGAAAGCTTGCAGGTAATTAATATACATACATAATATCACGCCTGTTTCCCCGAAGAGGTAGGCAGAGGTAATAGGTGGCTAGGCCTATTGCCGCTTTTCGGGAACTTTTGTGTTCTCTAGAGCATCGTCCGTTGTTAGGCAGGTGAGGTTGGCTTGGGCTCCTCAGATCTTGGTAGGATCCCTATACAGGTAATTTAAGAAAAAAAATGTCACAAGTAAAGTTGAGAATTGTACTTGTGGGAACTTTTATCTAAACTCTTTTCTATTCAATATTTATGATTTTTAAAGAATCTTCGAAATAATATTGCATAAATAACCTGTGCAGTGTAGAACTGGCCTAGAATAGTGCTACCCACTCTCATATAACGGGGAGTCGTAAAGGTCGACGAAGAGAAATCCTACCGGATGATGAGCAGCAGCGTCATCCTGCGTACTGGCTGAATCTGCGATCAGCAAATAACCCCAATATAATATTAGGAGGCGGCCAACGTTCCGCAGTGGACTATATATGGCTGTAATTATTATGATTTTTTTGATCTTGTTATAAATAGTTTCGAACATACAATGTAAATCAATGATTCTGACTAATTCATTTCATTATCTCTTTAGGATAAAGTCAGCCAAGTGCGAGACAGTCGCGCAGCACTAGATACATTACGCGCTGAACATTCAGCTCGTTTGGCCGCTCAAGCTGAAGCCGCCGATCGACAGAGACAAATGCAAATGGCAGCCAAACTGCAGGCTATGAGAAAGAAGAAACACGAATATCTCCAGTACCAGAGGCAGCTGGCTCTGCAACGAGTACAGGTAAACATCTTTCTATGTAGCTTGGGGCTTACAAACAATAGCCTACTTCATGTTAAGCTAAATGGCATCAGTGCCACTTATTTTTTGCTGCATACATTTGTAAATATTCTTCCCTTTGGTTTTTTGTTCAGGAGCAAGAAAGAGAGATGCAGATGCGTCAGGAACAACAAAAACACCAATACATGATGTCCGCAAACAGTGGATACTTCATGCCTGGTGTAACAATGCCACAGTACCAACCCAATTTCTCTCAACCAATATATGCCAATCCACAATTCCATCCTCAAATGATGATGACTCAGGCCGCTACTGATAACACTTTACCAATGTCTGGACCACCTCAAATATCTCAAGCAAACATGCCAATTAACTCCATGATTTCCCAGTCCATGCCGCAAATGCCTAACACATTCGCCAGTTCTGGACCCACTATAAGTCAGGCCGGCAACACGCAATCAAATGTCCGAGCAGTGCTTAGTCAACAAAACCCAATGCAACAGCAGATTCTCATGCAGCAAATGCACCAGCTGAGAATGCAATCCGGACATCAAATGATGCTTCAAAACATGCCTGGCCAAACCGCACAAAACGGATTGCCCAAGAATTTGACCTCGCAACCAAGCTCCATGTTACCAAATATGGCTCCTGGACAGCCGAATATGCCACATACGATGATGAATTCTAATCCAATGCTCGGAATGCAAATGCCCAACATGAGAATGCCAATGATGCAAGGTCAACCAAATACAAATCAGCAAGTGCCTGTTTCATATTCAACAAATATGTCTAACCAACACAACCCAATGGGTCAGCAAGTGTCCAGTATGCACCAACCTCATACTGGCCAACCCATGTCCTTGCCTGGCCAGCAAATGTTGCCAGGACAAAATCATATTCCTAATGCTAGTCAAGGTGCTCAGGGATCACAAGTTCATCAACAAGGGCAAGCACAACAACCTATATCGTTACCAAATCAACCGGGACAAATGATTATGCATGGCCAACAGGTTTCTCAAAGTCAGAACATTCCACAGCTTGGACAAGCACAACTCCCCGGGCAACCTATGATGCATGCACAAGGCAACATACCTGGCCAGAATCAGCAAATGAACATGCAAGCACAGCAAATGCAGCAGATGCAAAACCATAGTCAATCAATGTCTCTAGGACAGCAAATGCCTCCAGGACAACATATTCCTCAAGGTCAACAGATACCCCAGGGCCAACCAATGCCACAGGGTCAACAGATACCTCAAGGACAGGCAATGCCTCAAGGACAGCATATGAACCAAGGCCAGCCAATGCCGCAAGGACAACATATGAACCAAGGACAAGCTATGGCACAAGGACAAGCTATGCAACAAGGACAACCAATGCAACAAGGACAACCCATGCAACAAGGGCAACCCATGCCACAAGGACAACCCATGCCACAAGGACAACCCATGCCACAAGGACAACCCATGCCACAAGGACAACCTATGCCACAGGGACAACCCATGCCACAGGGACAACCTATGCCACAGGGACAACCAATGCCACAACTACAACATATGCAACAAGGACAACCAATGCCACAAGGGCAACCAATGTCACAGGGACAACATATGCCTCAAGGTCAACAAATGCTTCAAGGACCACCTGTCAAAATGCAACAGTCTTTCAATGGACAAAACCAACCAACCGGTGGACCCAGTCAATCGTCACATCAGATGCAAACACCCATCAAATCTGAGCACAACAACAACACAGCTGAGCTGATAAAATTTGATTGAATGAAAGAATGTAGAATGTAATCTATTTATTTCAACAACAGACCGTCTTGTTTGACGTTAGGAATTAAAAGTATGAAATGTTATGGACTGTGGAGTGATAAAACAGTCAATCATCATTGTCATCACCAAAATAATGTCAGTAGCGATTCAGAATTTATAACATTTAAATTTTGTAAAAGCTATTTATGGAACTATTTTAAGTAAGTCACTCGTATTTTCAACACTTAAACCAAAGAGATTTTATAATTCTGAAATGTATTTTCTATTTGTGCCTTTTTTAATTTAAGCAATATAATAATATATATTTTAAATAGCACAAGTTATATTTTATAGTTTCATAATATATGTCAGAACGAATTGAAACCATATTATAGAAGATATATTTATAAATTTTGTAGAGATATGCATTATGTTCATGGGTCTAATTTAGAAGCATAGAAAATTATCTAGTAGGTAAATTATTATTGTAAAACAAAAAAAAATCGTATAGTAAAATCTCTTTGGTAATCATGATCACATCACAATATATTCACATGCTGTATCCAATTAATTTTAATGACAACTTCACATAGTTTGTTAGTTTTATTAACTTATAATAGACATAAATAATATTTCGTTGATATTATTTTCAGTCACAAATGTTCGTTGCATATAGAAATTCAGTGCTTGAGTCGATGTGCAATAAAATAAAATATTTTAGAATAAGACAAAATTAAATATATTTGGTTTAATGTCAAAAAATATGTAAAAAATTATTGACTCTGTTCGACACATGGCTAGTTTCCGAAAGTTTATAGCATTTCTAAAAATTGTCGTGAATAATAAGCTATTTTACACACACACACTCACACACAATAAATAACAATTTTTTTAGAATTTTACAGAAGGTTAATTAATATAGTTTTAATATAAACTTCACAGTTAATTTTATTAACTTGTAATAGTTATATTTTTGCTGTATGTTTGTTGGTATCATCTCTGAAACTAATGAATCAAAAAAAAATTTTTTTAAAGAGATTATTATGTTAGAAAAGCATTATTTGCCAAGTATGAATCACGTTCGTAGTGTATTGGCGAGATTTCAACTCGGTGCAATCTGCTTTATTAACCTAATGCTCAACCAGGCCAGGAATGCCTGCAACATTATTTTATTATGACGACGTAAGCTCTGCAAAAATATAATTATCCTCTTTCGGAAACTGGGTGCTGGCTTGTAAACTATGTAAATGCATAAGTGTAATATAATCTTCGTTTGTAGTTCATTTCTTGGTGATAATATTATATGTAACTTTAAATATACGAATTCAAATATTTCAGTTCTTGTAGTATAGTTATTATTCATTGCTGAACAATGGTTTTGTTACATTTTGTTATGTTAATTAAGTATGTGTATAATACCAATAAATGTAAAATATTACGGATGTGTTTTTTATTAAATAGCATCGCTTTATGTTTCCATAAAGACACATAATAATATGAGCAATATATACAAATTAAATTCCCGTGCAGAACTAGGCAATGCGCTTTTGTTTGAGAAAGAACTTCTTAAGAGAATTTAAAAAGTGATGTTGCACTGCTTTGTTTTGATTTACCAACACTCATATATATTCACAAACACTTAACGCTGAATAATAACGGTGAATAATCCACAGTTATTACACATTAATGTTAGAAATATCACAAATTTTAGAAAATAAAACAAAACTGCAGACATGACGCTTCACTTTCCCGCCAAGAAGTCTCGTTATATATAATTGAATAGGATAGCGGACTATTTTTTTTCCATGCTATCAATAAAAATTACAACAAATTAAAAATAAAAATTAAAACTTACATATTATGAGTGTTGGCAAATGAAACAAAGCAGTGCAACATCACTTTTCAAATTTTCTCTGAAGGAGTCCATGTGAGATCTCAGTATAGTCCCACATCGTTTCTGAGCACTCACGGGGCTTAGGGGAGGGTATTTAATTTACCATTTATCATCTTTATCACCACTCATTCTCATTTACTATGAATTATATATAATTAATATATCACTTACTTGACACTGGCTAAATATGCTAGACGCACGATGCCATTATTTAAATGGAAGAAGAAGAAGAATAAAATTAAATATATAACTTTAATTGATCGGACTTCTTGGCGGGAAAGTGAAGCGTCATGTCTGCAGTTTTGTTTTATTTTCTAAAATTTGTGATATTTCTAACATTAATGTGTAATAATGGTGGATTATTAACCGTTAAGTGTTTGTGAACATACATGAGTGTTGGTAAATCAAACAAAAAAGTGCAACATCATTTTTCAAATTTTCTCTCAAGGAGTCCATGTGAGATCTCAGTATAGTCCCACATCTATACTGAGGACTCAAAGGGCTTAGGGGAGGGTATCTCATTTACCATCTTTATCACCACTCATTCTCAATTACTATGAATTATATATTATTTATATATCACTTACTTGATACTGGCTAAATGTGCTAGACCCACGAAGCCATTATTTAAAATAAAGAAAGAACTTTAATTGATCCTGTTTCTGTATAGTTCGTTGCCTTGTTAGAGTATAGACTGTCCGACTGTCTATCTCATTCTTTCACTCGGCAGTCCATAAAATAACGCTATAGGGAGTAAATAACTATACAGTTTATTATAAGCCGACTTCTGTATTAATGTTCAGAATAAGTAGGCAAGACCAAAATTAACTTGATTTGTAATCTTTTTTCTAAATGGGGATTTTAAAATTTGGTCGAGATTTATGCCAATAAAACCGAAAACAAAACTCATTTTCGTCATTCTCGACCAAGACTATCTTCCTTCCTCCTTTGAAGAATTGGAATTTAGGAAGCCACACATAAGATGAATAAGTACACCGCAGCAGGCAGTTCCGTAAGAAACAAAAAGTAGTTGTCTGTCGGAGTTGTCAGTTTGAATTTTCGAATTTGTTTATTTACAAGAGCCGGATTTGACATTAATTAAAATAGAAGAAGAGCCGGATTAGCCCGCCGGATTTTGTTTCAACAAGATAATTTTTTAAATTGTTTTGTGTTTATCTATAATCAGCAAAGCAATAACATTTATTTGTTAGCTCTGTATAATGGAAGATGAAAATAATGATGGACCTTTTATGGTGTGGCAAATGTTTAATGCACCCACAATGGTTTTGTTTAATAACTTGGAACATGCAGCTGATGGTCTTGAGAGGTTACTTACGTCAATTTTAAAGCTGTCTGGGTATGTCTTAGTCATAATTAATATTCTATTTGTATTCATCACTTTGTTCATTATTTTTGCCTTTATAAAAGCTATAAAAATATTAGACATAAGGACATTACATCAGACCTTCAGATGTTGTAATTACATCAGACCTTCTATGAATAAAATGATTACTGAATGGTAATAATAATAATAATAATAATAAGATAATAATAATAATAATAATCAGAGCGCCGGGCAATTGTTGTTGACATCACAGTTCCACATGACGAAAATCTCGTGAAGGCAGAAAAGGAAAAATTAAGTAAATATCTGGACTTGGCCCACGAGATTTCTGCCATGTGGGATGTGGACTCAGCGACGATTGTTCCGATAGTGGTTACGGTCAACGGGTTGATAGCGAAGAGCTTCGACCAATATCTTAAGAAGCTCAAGCTAGGTAGCTGGGTTAAGGGTCAGATACAAAAGGCAGTGCTTCTCGATACGGCGCGCATTGTCAGGAGGTTTCTCTCTCTGCAGCCCTAGCCGCCAGTCGTTTGGGTGTTACCTCGCGACCGGCGGTCTCCGTTTTTTATATTTTTTACAATATTGTATTTTTTTTTCTTTTTTGTTATATAATAATTGTAAAAAATATAAATTATGTGTAAATTAAATAAATATATGTGAATAATAATAAATCTTTATTTTATTAGGTAATGATATGATAATATGACTCTAATTTATCCTATTTATTGATTTTTACTTATTATCATTTTCAACAGAGATTTTTCAGAAGTATTGGTTCCACGTCCTGGATCATCCAAGTACCCAAATGAATATTACTGTAGTTTCAACACCTGGCTTATTGGGAGATTATTCTATGTGTGGTCTGTACATGAATTAGAAGCGTAAGTAAAACTAACTAGTTCTACTTCATAAGTGTCCTAAGGCTATATTTAATGAAGTAAATACCTTACTGATATAATTTATTTTTCAGAATTCATGTGTTAAGCAAAGATGCTCAATTGAAAATATTAAATATACTACAAGTAAATGGTGCAACTTTTTATGGAAAAATATATAAACAATATTTTTGTATTTTAAAAAAACTAATAAAGTATTATGAAGAATATAAAAAAAATGAAGCTGTAACAGACTTAGAATTGAATAATTTTATGCCTGATAATGTGAATATTCCAAATGCGCAGCTTAATTTAGAACCAATATTTGTAAAAGTAAATAATTTGGAAACATGCACTAGACTTATTAGTTTAACTTTACAATTTTTGTCCCTAAGTATACCTCTAAACTCATTGAACATTGATAAAAATCAAACTGAATATGAAGAACTATTTTTTGAGATCTTGTATATGTTAGAGCATTATAGCTTTGCCTTAAAATTTGCATCTATTCAGTTCTTTACCGATTTAATCGGGAATTATAATAAAAATTCTATCAGCGGATTTCATACAGTTTTTCCTCATGTGTTGAAAGAGTTTATGTACAACTTTGAAGCCATAATACAGTCTATAGATAGTTATTATAGCAACAATGAAATGGGACAAATATCTACAGAAAAAACAAGTGAGCTGTTTGAAAAATTTCTTACACTGCCTGACATTCTACATAAAGAGAATTATGAAATTATAAGAAACATTTGTGTAGTAGTTCTAGTCACAAATGATTCTAAGTTATTCAGTAAAAAACTATGGAAAAGATGTATGTCTTTTGGAAAATATCTTGAATTCCCTCTTGATTTAATCAGCATAGAAAATATGTCTAGTGAACAAATGGAAATAACAAAAGATTGTTACATAAAAAATATACTATTGTTTGTACGCACCAACAAAGAAAAAGGACAGAATATAAATTTTTTAGAAAATATATATTACAAACAAGTACTTGATGTTATAAAATCACTTACAAATTGTGATGACTATAATGTTGACATATGTGTTGCTAACTATCATCTAGATAGATGTTTTCAAGCTTTAAGTATTTTACAAAGTGTGTATTTAATTGGATTAGAAAAAGGTTGGAACGATAATAATTGTATGAAAAAACTACTATTAAAAGAGGATGCAGTTCTCATTTGGAAAGCTTTGATGAGGATTATAGATATAGATAAATTTACATGCAATTTTAAATCTGTAAAAGTTGTTCAGGATGTTGTTCTTGCAACTGTTGTTCTCTCTGATAACATATACAGAGGAGACACATTTCAACTGTATCAAATACTGTGCCTACAAAGGAAGCAAAGATTCTCAGAACAGGACATGAATTATATGGATGATGTAAAATGGTTAATTTTGAAGTATCTGTTGACAACTAAATTACTTTTGAAAGTACCTCCATCAGACAATTGGGACACAATAATAGTATATTTGGTAAATCACTTTATGAAAATTAAATCTCTTCATGTTTACAAACAGGTAACAATTTTGAATTATACATCCTGTGTCAGATTTGCAAAATGCCCTTTATAAAATTATAATGTGCTACCCATCAATATTTGAACCTAGCCTGAGCTTTTTCTAAGCATTTTGCATATTGGATATAGTCTTATTTTGATGATTACTATATAGAACTTATTGAACATGTCTTTTGTTTCAGTTTATCAATTTGACTCCATTACTCCTGCTAAATAAAATATACACTGCAAGCAAACTTATAGCGGAAATATTCATGCCTGCACTCTTAACCAAAGACATAGAAGTACAAATGGATTTAACTAAATATATCCCAGCTGTAGCTTGCATTTCATTAGGGCACTACACTATCAATTTGGATATTTTGTCAGTGAAATATGGACAGTCAATATTAAATAATGGGACTTTAAATGTAACACTTTTGTGTCCAAATTGTTTCTCTGAAAATGTTAAAAATAAACCTAAATTGCTGGTTGTTTCTGAAGAAAATAATGTACCAACACTAGCAAATATCCCTACAACCTCTGGTCTCCATAGTCTGTTCTCTCGTTTCGCTAACTGGACCCATTATACAGATTTGGATAAAACAGAGTACTGGAATATGATTTCAAGATTCTGTAACCATTTTTATGTGTTTGCTTGTGGTGTTCGTTCTGACTTATTGTGTATAGAGAATAGTCAACATATCCTGAAGGCATTGAATCCTTTTTTGGATAATAAATTAGTATGTACCTCATATACCTTACTTTACTTCAAATCATAAATTGTCTTTTCTTTTTTTCTATACTATTCTTCTACTCTTATGTAATTAGTTTGTGTTTTCAGGTAAATACAGATAAGGAATGGAATTTACATAAAGATGAAGCATTGAATGTATGTGTAAATTTGTTGGTAAAGGCTTCTCAACAAAGCTTAGAAAATAATGATTTTATGCTGCAAACAAAGACTTTGAACCTGATAGAAGAATTAGGTTCACATCATAATGAGAAAATCATTCTTCCAGTTACCAAATTATTGGTCTACTTTATTATGCACCCACAGTGTAGTTTAGGTCCAAAAGCTGTGGTCTACCTAAGGGATGTATGTGAAACACAAGGATATACTCCCAACCAGGTCTATCACAGATATAAGAAAGACTACTGCAGATTGTTTGTGGATTGTTGTCTTTACAACGGCAAGGACTTTGCCATTGCACTTCTTAAAGTAGTCAGAGCGTTTGGATTTGTTGGCTATAGAGATTTTATTTCAAAAGATATTCACCACTTTTTGCCTTACCTGATACCTTACGCAGTGACTATTAGAGAAGTCCCAGCAATGATTGAAGAAATAGCATCATTAGTACAATGCTCTGTTTTCGACTTTTTGACAGAACGGTTTCCACACATCTATGTTCATATATACTTAAATGAATCTACTGATATTGCCAAAAAATGCTATGATATGTTAGAAAGATTAACAAAGACCTCTGTATTGACATTGATCAAGAAGCATTTTAGAGTCATTCTGACAGAATTTTTGCTCCAATATTGCTGTAATCCAGAGAAGGTGCTAAATGCTTGTAAATACTTAGCTTTTCATGATCCAGATTTATCAGGATCTGGAAGTAGTTTGTCGGGTAGTATGTCAATGACAACTTCGCAAGTAGCAGACTTCCTAAACCCAAAATTTCTAGGAGTTCTGGCATACTTTGATCACAAATTGGTAAATGCGAAAGTAGCATTGTCAGTAAAACGTAAAGCACTGAAAAGTTTTCCCGATATAATGAAACTCATGGGTGTGAAGTTTCTAACTCCGTTGCGATTCAAAGTTTTGGCAACATTACGCTCCGCCCTTACCTTAGCGAAAGAATTTCCTATCATTCTTGCTGAAGCATGGGGTGCCTTTATCCACAATATAGACAGTATGACCCTGGGGCCACTCTTGTCTAATCTAGCTGTCTCATTACTACAACAATTAGAACACGCACCAGAAGAAATAAATAAAATATTTTACTACCTAGTTATTAACAATGAAAATATGTTAAGCTCGCACATAGCAGACCTATTCTTCTTGGAAGACAGTGAAGTTACGGAGAAAGTAAAGATGGTTGTCCTAAGACACGTAAGGAGAACTCAACCTGAAGTGTTCTTAGAAAAAGTTAAGTGGTATCTGCAGCAACTGCATCAAGATATACCCACCATCAAAGCTTGTGCGTTTAAACATTTAGATAAGTTACTAAAGAATAATCGGACGGAAATTCACAAAGCAATATTTGGTGGGAAGACTATTGATCCAATAATGGTGGAACTCATTGATTCCTTGTTACTAGGTAAGGTTCTGATTTTATTATATTATATAAACATTTAATCTTGATCAGCAACAGCAGCCTCTCTGAGAACTTAAAAGAATTCAATTTATTTTTGTTAATTAGTTGTGCTTATTGTTAACAATTTCTAGGTTGCCAAGACCCCGACCCCGGTGTAAGCGCGGCTTGCGGCGCGTGTCTTGGTCAGCTGGGCGCTATTGAGGCCGGCCATCTACCACGGCAGTATGTTCAACCAGACCGATCGCCGTTCGCCTTTTCTATAGGAGACGATTGTTTCGCTACGACTGCACTTGTGGAACTTTCTAGAGCATTCCAGTACGAAAAAGATACTATGGTATGAAGTTGCAAAATGTTAAATTTATATATAAATCTATGCATTTGTGTTTCTTTCTGTGGCATCATAGCTCCTGAAAGCCAAAATAAAATGTAATTACTTGTAAAGCGACTTGTAAGAGGTCTTTTCTTTATATTCTTAGGACATTACTGGCCCACTACTGGGTTTGACTGACATAAATACTTTTTGTAAAAGTAAATACGTATATACATATTGTAAAACACATCAAAACAAATACACATGTTCATAAAGAGATCATGTAAATTAGTGCTCAACTCCACGGTTTGAGAGTCTGCTAAAAGATGAGAATGTTCCCGGTCTGACTTATGTCTACTAATTTTGATTAAAATATGAAAATTTGTGTCCGTTTTTAATTAACATTATATGTTATGCATTACAGAATATGGATTGCTATGCGTTAACGATTCAAGAAATATTAAAAATATATGACATATGTCCAAGTGGGAACAAGAAAGAAGTTTGGGAGAGTTTTCCAGAACACATGCATCAAATTATGCTACCGTTGCTGAGTTCTAGGCAAGTAATTTACTCTAAAGTCTAAGAGTTCGAAACACTTTTGCTATCATCAGTATGATTCTACATGCAAGCAAAAATTAAGATGTCAATATTTTTTTTTCTGATTGAAAATATCAAATGGTTGGCTCTCTCATGTGTGAAGCGGAAGAGCATCTCAGACTTTTACTCACTTGAACTATCTATGTGTCTTGAGCCTGCTATGCGCCGGGGCTACCGCGGCCCCCTTAGTACCCTTTTGAACAGTCTATCTACAACATGTCAATACTAGATAAACCTTTTGTGTGTTACCAGACAAAAACCATTGCATTGCACGGGTGGGCAGAAACCATTGGCAGTGGTTATCACTGTAAATAAGTGGTTGTAGCTAAGTCAAGTTAGAATTTTTAGAGTATACTTAACAGTTAGAGGCCATACCTTCTTTCGCCAATTTCGCCTATAGCAATCGCGAAATCACAAAGTTGATGTGTCACCTAAATCTTACCTTGGCTATTGTGAAGTGGTCCGAAACCTAGAATTGTTTTAGAACTTTAATGGTTTAAGATGATGATTAATTTGGTAACTAGAGAATCAAGTCACTGCTTGTATCATCATCATCGGAGCCATTCGAAGTTCTCTCTGAACATGGCCTATGTTCCCCCAATATTATAATTCCCCAAATGTTTTACACGTCGATCGATTTCTCAACATTTTGTTTGGTTTGTATACTAAGTTACTAACCAATATATTTTTATTTCTAAAGGTATACACTTGCATATCCATCACAGCCCAAGAAGGCACATCCATTATTTGGGACACAATACGCAACCACATTTTTGGAATGGGCTCACAAGTAAGTAAACTTAACCATGCACAAATACTCATAATATAAATGCTTTTGTAAAGTGTGATCTATGCAAAACATTACATACATAATCTCACGCGTTATAGGGTCGGCAGAAACCTTCTTATAATTCTTTAACCCTTTAAAGATTTTCATTACTTTCCTACCTTAAATCAACTCCAAAAGGTTCAATTTACGGTGGGAATATGTTCACCACTGCCTTACAAGGGTTAAAAGAGAGATATATATGTATATAGCTGTAGCTAAGTTCACTTTAAGCATAGAGATCTTTAGGTGAAACGTGTCAAATCGTGAAAGGCCTACATGGACACCAGAGGATACCCCCCAAGACATGAGGTGGTAAAATTCTTTGAAGATGCCGTCATCACATGGCATATTGGATTGTCTCACACAGTGAATTATTTAGAACATTACTAATATAAATAATAATAAATATTTTCTATCAATTACACCATTTATTTTAGTTCCAAGTTAAGTATCATTAAGAACTTTTGTTATGGATACTAAAGAACTGATATACATACATAATTTTTTTTTTGTGAATAAATACTTAGTATACATAGGGAAACACCCAGACCAGAACAAAATATTCATGCACATGTCCTGTGTGGGAATCAAACCCACGACCTTGGAGCGAAAAGCGGGTATACTCGCCACCACGCCATATCGGTCGGCAAATATTTATAATATAGATAAGTATTGTTGCTTATGCATTTTTTTTTGTAATTGTTACAATTATCCTTTTAGTTGGGCGGGTCAGCTAATACCTCTAATTGAATCGGAATCGATTCGCGAACTCCTGCGCACCGTCCATCCCAGCATGCGGCGTGACGTCAGAACTCTCTTCTTGTTCTTACCATATACATTGTTACATGCGGTCATGTCTAAGAACAATGCACAATACATCCATGAAGAGATGTTGGCTGTTGTAGGTATGTTATTTCTGATAAATTACAATAATTTAGATACTATCACACGGCGTGAAACTTCACGAGCTCCTGTAGAAATCTTGCTTATAAATGTTAATGTGCAAGGGTGCCTTTACAGCTAATGTTTGTAGCTGCGGTTCCTAGTAGTGATTTCAAATCATATAATAAAAGTAAGCACTACGTACGAACGACATCTAACACCAAAGTAACACGCAAAAGTAAGCCAACACTGTTACAAAGAAATCCAAAGTATTGCAGCACTTTGAAGCTTACTAAAAGATAATGCCTACTAGGTGTTTAAAGAAACCCAAAGTATTGCAGCACTTTGAAGCTTACTAGAAGATAATGCCTACTAGGTGTTTAAAGAAACCCAAAGTATTGCAGCACTTTGAAGCTTACTAGAAGATAATGCCTACTTAGATGTTTAAAGAAACCCAAAGTATTGCAGCATTTTGAAGTTTACTAGAAGATAATGCCTACTAGGTGTTTAAAGAAACCCAAAGTATTGCAGCACTTTGAAGCTTACTAGAAGATAATGCCTACTTAGATGTTTAAAGAAACCCAAAGTATTGCAGCATTTTGAAGTTTACTAGAAGATAATGCCTACTTAGGTTTTTCAATAATATATTCTTTTGAGTTCTGAAAGGTTTCTTGTGTTTCCAGGATTGGAAAACTTTGAATCTGCCGATGTGACAACTGAACGTAGCAAGTACAAAATGTTGCGGCATATAAGAATGACTCCGTGCGTTAACTCCATTCAGGCAGAAGAAGGAAACCAGGTCTGAATATTTAAATTACCAAAATTATGGGAATTTTCTTTAACCTCCGAGTTTGTTACATAAAAAATCGGGTGTATCTGTTCGGTACAGTGACCTTTCATTTCTGTGTAAAGTTAGTTTCTGTCAAAGTTCCATTCCAGAAAATTTCTGCCCCAAATACTGTCAGCTTTTCGTGTTGTGTCTTTCAGCTTTGTAGTTCTTTGAGCTTTTTAAATATACCTTGTAATACGAATACGAAACACATAATTTTTAAAAGCTTAACTGAGATTTAAAGTAATATTTTTTAATAATTTACAGAGCAAATGCAGTAAAACTGTATACACATTGTTGGATTTTCTAAATAGATGGATTTTAGAGTGGTGCAATTCCAAGCAGCGGCCACTAGAGAATGAAAATTACAAGTAAGACTTATGTCTTTTGTATGTGAATTGTCAAAAGAAAATTTTGTTTGTAATATGCAAAACCATATTTATTATTTTACGTTGAACCGTTATGAGATGATTTACCCCGCCCGACAGCTGTTGGTATATTTAACAAAATACATAATTAAATAGCTTAACAATTAACATAACATAGGTCTTCTTGGCGGGAAAATAAAGCGTCATGTCTGCAGTTTTGTTTTATTTTCTAAAATTTCTGATAATTATGTCGAACATTAATGTGTAATAACGGTGGATTATTAACCTTTAAGTGTTGGTGAACGTGCATGAGTTTTGGTAAATTAAACAAAACAGTGCCACATCATTTTTTAAATTCTCTCAAGAAGTCCATGTGAGATCTCAGTATAGTCCCACATCTTTACTGAGGACTTAAGGGGTTTTTTTTCAAAGTCAAAATCATTTATTCAAGTTTGGCTCAATAGAGCTCTTATGAAGGTCAAAACTTAAAAACTTGATCTTGATCGTAAAAGAACGGACAAGAAAATCGTTAATTTTTTCTCACGCCAGTTAAGGAGAGGGCATCTCATTTACCATTTATGATCTTTATGGTGATAAAGACTCACCACCACTCATTCTTATTTACTTTAATTTATTTATCTCTTACTTGACACTGGCTAAATATGCTAATCGCAAGAAGCCATTATTTAAAAGAAAAAAAATACAGCTTAAGAACTTTTGCGCCAACGCGAGAAAATAAATTATTTTATTTTCCGGAACTAGTGTAAATTCGAGTTTTTATGTGTAAATATAGTGGATTTTAAGACAACTTCTTTGACAATGTATACATATGTAGGAAAGTGCTATATTGCAGTGGGTTGTTTTTTGGTTTTGAATCCAAAACTCCCAAAAAGCTTCTAGTAAAGTCTCCACTATTTTACTGGGGATACTTATGACTTGATTCTGACTTAAATCGACTATGACGGACTTGACTTTGACTGTACTGAATAACGAAAATGCGGCATTAATGCATATAACTTGATTAATTATATTACTTGACACTGGTAAATACTCTAAACGAGAGAGACTGTATCAAAAAGAAAAAAAATCAGCATATATTTTTACATTCCATACCTACTTAATAAAGCACGTCATACTCTTAGGAGGCTCCGTAGGTGTCCGTAAATAACAGCGACACATCGGGCTGGATATTATATTACAATAAAGCGAAGTTTAATGTGTTTGTTTGTATGTTATATACTCACGTAAATATAAAATAAACCAATAAAAAAACATTTCTTATTTTATATTTCAGAGCGCTCGTTTCATTTCTGGCTAAATTTGACAAATTAACTATAGCGAAAGGAAACTTTGTGTGTGGCGAATTGGAACGCGCTTTGCAATATCTTGAACTGTATATGGACGAACAAAAAGGGAGGATGCAAGAACAATTGCCACTTTTAGCGGAAATATACGCGCTTCTAGACGAACCGGACTCAGTGGCTGGTGAGATTTTGTTATATTTCTATACAATAAAGGAGCCCAAGCCAACATCTGTAAGTGCCTGCCGATCAACGGCGAGGCTTTGGCGAACATAAAAGTTCCCGATAAGCGGCAATATGCTCGCCACCAATAATATAGCTGGCGAAATGTGGGCGTATAATATGCCTCTGCCTACCCCTTCGGGGAAACAAGCGTGATATTATATATGTATGAACAGGAAAGTATGAGTAGGTTAATAAGTGTGAATAAAGCTAAGATTGTAAGCCAAGTTCGTAGCAAGTGGAACAATGTAATATGGGCCTACCCCGTGGATAGGCGTACCCCAGGCATAAGACGTGTCATTATGCGTGTATGTATGTAAAGCAATTCAATTGGTTCTGGCAAGCAGTAATAATCCGCAACTCCTTTGAAAAAAGAAAGGAGAAGGATACTGTATTATGTGCAATATTTACTGTCGGGTACTGTAATCAATAGTATCATTATTCTTCCAAGGAAATGAATAACAAGTAAATCTTGACATTTTTAGGAATTTTATCTATTAAAAGATCAGAACCGTCCCTAAAAGAATTAATATTGGCGCAAGTAGTTACCGGGCGATTACAAGACGCTGCTTTGTGTTATGAGAGACTCGCTCAAGAAGGACACTTGGATAGACACAGCTTGAAGGTATTTGTAGCATTATCTATCTTACTTAGATATTGTATTATTGAATACTGATCTGTATGAGATTATTCACTCTACTTCTTTATTAAACTTTTTCATTCTTTCATTGTTGTAATAAAAAATATCGAGATTCCATTTTGTGTGTAAATATTTGACGAATTTAAATGATCCTGTTGATCTTAAAGACAATAAAGTTTATTTTAATATTAATATTAATTAATAATCCTTTATTGCACATAAAACATAAGTAGATTACAAAAGGTATTTAAAAACTAAAAGTACAAAGGTGGACTTATCTCTAGAAGAGATCTCTACCAGCCAACCCTAGAAGTTGTGTATAAATTTGTAGGTACGGGATTAAATTTGGTTAAAGATCATTGTAAAAAAAAGGAAATAAAAAATCTTATATATACCATACATACTTACATACATATACTTATATCAATATTATACATACCTATATATCAATATTATGATTAATAATGTAATAAAAATTAAATATTATAAAATTTATAAAAAGTGTTAACTAAGTGCCAAAACAGACAAGTAGTGATTTCTCAATTGATTTTTGAATGACACAACTGATGGACTCTCACGGATCTGAGAGGGAAGACTGTTCCACATTCGTACAGCACGGGCTGAGAAGGAGTTACGGAAAAACTTAGTGTTGGTGGAAGGAGAAACAAGGGTCTTAGTTACACAGGACCGTTTGGGGCGGAATGTAGAAGGTAGAACATTGAAACGAACACGTAAGTAATGGGGAAGCTGAGGATGGTAAAGGATTTTGTACAACATACACAGGATGTGCATATCTCTGCGGAGCCTTATAGGAAGCCATTTAAGTTTTGCCCGGTACTCAGAAACGTGATCATATTTACGCAGACTAAATATAAACCTTAGGGCTAGGTTCTGAAGACGTTCCAGCTTATTAAATAACTCTTCAGTTGCATCCAAATTACTGATATCAGCATAGTCGAGAATAGGTAGTAAAAGCGCATGAGCAAGCATAACTTTGGTCTTAAATGATAAGAAAAATTGTAGTCGCCTGAGAGAATGGTATGCAAAGTGCATACGCCGACTAACGTCATTATTGTGAGGTATCCAAGAAAGAGTGTGATCAAGAATAAGGCCCAAATTCCTAGTTTTATCAGTAAACGCAATTTTTGCGCCTCCATACATAATCGCTGGTAGGGAATCAACAGCAAGCCTCCTGTACATGCCACTACTTCCTATAATTATAGCCTGGGACTTCTTGGGGTTAACAAGCAATCCAAAAGAACTCGACCAAGCATTAATTAAACTAAGATCAGTATTAACAGCTTCTATAGCTGAGTGAGCATCTTCAAGACAAAAATGCCTGTAAATCTGCAAGTCATCTGCATACAGGTGGTAGGAAGAAGTAATGACACTGGTAACTTTATTAATAAAAAGTGAGAAAAGGAGAGGAGATAGAACGCCGCCTTGTGGAACACCCGATGCTAAAGAGCACCAGTCAGATAGCATGTCATCACTCCTGATACGTTGTCTACGACCATGTAAGTAGTCAGAGAACCAAGCAATAACTGAAGGAGAAAAGTTAACAGAGCGGAGGGTAGCAAGGAGAATGTCAAAGTCAACAGAGTTAAAAGCGCTGCTAAAATCAAGCAGTACTATAATAGTAAACATTTTGTTGTCCATCGCGCAACGAATATCCTCAGTAACATTCAATAATGCAGTAACGGTGCTGTGTCCTGACCGAAAGCCAGACTGATAGGGACTGAGAACATCGTGCCGGGAAAGGTAAGCAAACACTTGCTTGTGTACAGCGCTTTCAAGGACTTTTGACAGAAATGGTAGAATGGATATGGGACGGAAATGGGAGGATTCGGTAGGATTTATAGACTTAGGAATAGGCACGACTTGGGCAGGCTTCCATTCACTAGGAAAAATGCTGGCCGAAAGTGATGTGTTTAAAATGTGAGTGATAATCGGCAGAACATCATCTAAAACCGGAATTAGCATATCCCGGCAGATACCGTCATTACCTATAGCCTTTGATGTAATGGAAAGGATACTCTTTTTAACCTCCCCCTCAGAAATGCCGCGAAAAGTAAATGGCTCGTAGTCAGGCAGTGATGAGCCAGATAAAACAGACAGTGTAGACAATTTAGATGTGTTAGAGATAATAGTGGGAGAACTAGAGAAGTATGTATTTAGAGAGTTAAGCTCGGGCAGCTGCGAAGAAGGGTCTGAATTATTCCCTATACCAAGGGTATTGAGGAATATCCAGGCTTGGGAAGGAGATTTATTTTCAAGTGTGGAGTGAATAAAGCGGCGTTTAGAATCCCTACACATCCTGTTGCAGAGATTTCGTAATCTTTTATATTCTTGGCAGTTTTCATTAGATTTGTTCTTTTTAAGCCTTGCTTTCGCTTTATCCCGTTTCTGACTTACTTTCTTTATATCTGGTTTATTTTATATTTTTTAAAAAATACTTAAAAAAAAGAAGTTTTATGTCATTATTTTATTTCTTATACGTTCACTGATATCTTTGTCAATAGTGGACTGACTCGGAAAAAAAGTTTGAATGAAAAGCAATATGCAGGATAATATGTACCTTAGCCCATTGATTTTTACAGTATATCGATTGTTGTCGAATTCCACACAACTAGGTTTGACTGGGTTAGGTAGGGCCTAACGTCCTATGTTATTACTTAATTTTTTCGTATAAGATTTAGCGGCCCAGCATTTACTCATATAATCTCACAATTTAAGCTTAATATTATTGGCTCGTAATCCCGCAACGTCCAAAAATTTCATTAGTTTTCTTAAACAGTTGCATAAGTAAATTTGTATACTGTTGCTTAAGGTTATAGTGCATTTTATAGTGGTAATTTAGTTGACACTGCCCTATAAACCCTGTAATTACTTTTTTTAGGGAATGATAGACTGCTACCTCGGCCTAGACCAGCCGTTCACAGCCTACCGATTATTGAGCGAGCATGAGTCTGAAGATACCATGATGGAATTGGCAGCCGAACCCTTGTGGCGTCTGGGCAGATTCGATCAACTGGATGAGCTTGTTAAAAAGCCTGTGGTAAGACTTTTTGTTCTACTAGTTCTATGTTGAATAAGTGTGTACTGAAAAACAACAAAATTAGACTAACAGTACTTTGTAAGCAAGTGATACCTTGCTGAAATCCATTGTAAACACGTGTTTCGCCACTATCTCAGACAGCCTTAGAACAACGATGTTTTCTAACCAACGCTGAAACGAGAGCTCGTTGAATGGATTTTTTCTCGATTTTGCGAAAAATAACAGTTGCGCGAGGATTGGAACAAAGTAATTATATAAACTATAGTGATAGTAGCACATTTGCTTACAATGGATTTCCCCCATTGGCCGGGAGACAGTGCGTAAACAGCATTTTTTTTACCGACGATAAAAAAAAAGGCCTTGGCTGTGCGCCCGCTTGTGTGCCATTCTATATTCTGCAAGCGACGTTAAGCCAAGTTACTCCAAGTTATCACAATATATGGTAAAATCACAAAGAGCAGGACGCATACATTTGCCTTCGCCAATCCGCACTGATAGAGTATGACCTGAGTTTCTCTCACCTTGGTTCCTAAGAGGAAGCCCGTACTCAGTAGTGGAACATTAGTGGCTTAAGATGTGATGATGATTGCGGACTATTATTCCTCAGTGTTAGTGACAATGTACTCAAAACCATGAGAGTAAAATTAATTTACATGAAAAAAACATTAAGCAGAAGTATTTATCAGAGCGGTTCGGCCTCTTTATTTTTAGGTTTCTGCAATGCCAATAATGTTTGTAATTTTAGCCTGTATGTCGAGAAAATTGGGGTCTATTTATGGGAAAAATTCTGCTTGCCTTTCGTGCGCAAGATCATGAACAATTTGTACAATCTTGTAAGGAGGCTAACAATAGACTCCTCAGTCACATGGACGGGGAGAGTAAAGGAGAAAGCGCCTTGAGAAGTGGATATCAGAGCGTTCTTGGCTTGCACATAGTCACTGAGGCGAGTCGGTCTGAAGAGATTTTGAGCAGGTAACAACTTTACATCTATTTAGTAACGTTATATATGTCACCGTAAAATTGTAAATAACGTTAAATTATAATCTATCCCGCGATATTGTAATCTGTCGAAAAACTGTGATCCGTAACAAACTGCTCATAATTTAACGCATTATTTTTCGATAGATTATAATCTATCGAAGACAAACCGTCAGATTGTAAAATGGCATGCGACAGAACGCACCTCGCGCTCTGATTGGTTGAACTTCATGTTCCCCGCTCAGTCGCCCGTCGTCGCCATATTCGGTTGTTATTAGTCAAATTCATTAGTTGTGAAATGTAAACAAACAGTGTTTTGGTGATTTAAACCAGATTTCGTGTTAATAATAATAACGCATTGTATTATAATAAGTTGTAGGGAGTGTGAACGGACCTGTGATAACCTAAAGAAGTGCAGTTAAATAATAAATAAGAGTTAGTCACCGAACATAACCTAATTTGTGTTTTTGTGTAATTTTTTTTAATTTATATGTAATTTGTGTTCGAAGAGATTTGTTTTAATTATTTTAATTTAAAAAAATACTTATTATATTTGCATTTTATTTTTTTGACTGATACCTATGTTTGATTCCTAACCCTATCCAGCCCGTCCCTGGTTGGCTGGTCTTGATGGCAAGACCAGCTAATCATGGACAGGCTTTAAACAGTTGACAATTTGACGCGCGACAGATTGTGATTTAACGGTTTGTCTTCGATAGATTATAATCTATCGAAAAATAATGCGTTAAATTGTGAGCAGTTTGTTACGGATCACAATTTTTCGACAGATTACAATATCGCGGGATAGATTATAATTTAACGTTATTTACAATTTTACGGTGACATATACAACAAAAATTTTGGTTCCTATAGCGCTGTCTAATTCCCGTAGAAGTGACTACTAGTGAGTTTTTTTAGTTGCTTGCGATGTTGAAAGAAGTTAAAACAGAAATAATTTGCTTTTGTATTTGATTTTCCAGACTTAAAGAGCTAGCCGATGGTGCAAGTCAAGCCACGGAAACCGTTAATCAATTACTGCAAGAGTGGAGACGTCGACTTTCAGTAGTTCAGTCAGATGTGCGAACTATTGAACCACTGCTCAGGATACGAAGAATTTTGCTGCACCAGACTCAGGTATTTTTTTCACTTATGTTTGGTTTCCAGTTTTTTATAGTGTAGACAATAGAAATAGAAAACATATTTTATAGATTTTTTTCTATAGAGGTTTGAAACAATTTATTCCAGGTAAAACTTCTAACAAATCGATTGGTTGCCGGCTATTTCAGCATACATTCTGTAGTAAAGATCTGTAAGCTTGTTGAAGTGACGCCAAATATCCTGGACAATACAAACATATATTATCTTATTGGTCTTACCAAAATTTATTTTAAATTAGATATTTAGAAAATGTGATAAGGCTTTTACTAACCTCAAATTTACATTCAAAATTTTTTTTTAAAATAAAAGATGGGCGAATTTTCAATACCAAAGTAAAAAGAAGTCGAGAACGGCTATTCAACTGACCATAGAATGCCTTATGCCATATTTGCCTTTTGTGTTACGTTTGAAGTCTGCAATAAAGATTCAATAAATAACCATTGCACCCTATAGGAGTTACTGGAACCAACGCACCCAGATACGGCAAACAGGTTGAAGAGTTGTATCGGTGACCTGTGGCTTCAGAGCGCTAAACACGCTAGAAAGGCCGGCATTTTTCAGCAGGTAAGCTAATCTGTAAATAATTAAGTTTAAAAAATAATATCATGATTGGGTTTTACATAAAAAAGAATCATAAAAACAAACAAATCACTATATTATTTCGAACACAAATACACTAATTCAAAATTTACATTTGAAATTTCTAATCGAATACCAGATTGCGTGTGATCAAAAGGGCCAGTTCGACAAAGCGCCATTTCTGAAAGGAAATATAACTATGCGACGTTGTAAACTTTAAATACATACCTAAGACTCCTACTAAGTTGGTTGATGTTGTATCTATATAAGGACTTAAGATATTCATAAGCAATTCAGTGATGACTGTACCATTACCGAATTTCAGTAACGAAATATATCAACTGAGTTATTTCCAATAGCACGAGAAATAATGTGCTCAAGTTTGAGTTCTTGGTTATTAGATAACGCTGTGCGATATTCGAAAGCATTTATAAATTAGCATAGAATAATAACACCTAGAACGATAGTTCCCTCCAAAGCGGTCTTTCAAAAGCGAGGCAAGAAAAAAATCTATGTGTGCGTAAGATACTTGTATTTACGCTCGACGAAACGCACACAGTGAAAAAAATCATGTTGTAATTTCATTCAATTTTCCCTAAAAGTAGGGAAGTTTAAACTTTTACACTTTAGCTTAGCTATTTATTGCATTTAGTTTATGCAAAAAACCACTTACTTTATAATTCCATTAAGATGTAAATATATATTTTATCCTGCCAAGGGTGAATAATTTTTCACTAATTATTTATTTAACTTATTTAGAGCTATGAAACTCTTAAATGGTTAGTCAACTGTTTTATGTAAATAGCCCAGAATCGAATAAAACTATTACACCTTTTTAAGATGTGATTTATGCCATATCAATAGAAATCAATTAATCAATGAAAAAATAAAGATTTTTGTGTTATCTTATATTAAAGAAATTATTTCACGCGAACAAAGTCGCGGGCGGAAGGTAGTAGCAGGTAATTGTCAAATAACATTTTGTGCAATTTAATTTTGACTAATTGAGACGTGTTTCACAAACAAAATGTAGGAGATTTTTTCCCGTTAATGGCAACATTTTCATTGACTGTTCACGTAACAAATATTGAAATTATTTTTTTCATTTTAATGAATGTTTTACTTAATAATTTAAGTTCAAACGCATAATTTACCCGTGTAATGTTATGTTAATATGTTTCTTGTGCTTTTCCGACGTATTGTGATATCCGTTCATAGCGCAAACCGTCATTTTTAATAAAAATATCAGGAGTAGTTTTCAATACGACACGACCTTGAGCACTGACGGGCCGCGTAACGAACTTAGCCAAAATGGCTAGGTTTGAGTTGCCTCACTTTGACGACGCGTACTGGGCTTCTAGGTGTAATTATTCTAAGTAAATTAGTAAATTTATCAATTACAGTCCTACATGTACATTTTGAACGCCGAAGAGTATCATCCCGAAGAGCTGTTCATAGAAAAAGCCAAGATGTACTGGGCCCGCGGACAGTCTGAACAAGCCTTTACCACACTTCGAAGAGGTCTGGATGACGCTTATCCTGATATCGAGATACTTACTAGTGAACAACGGTATGTATTATTGATTTATTGGTTCCGAACGACCTTACTGTACTTACTTATGACTCTGAATACGCAATTTCTTATTCAACTATATACCAGCAGGATGCCTCTTATTAGCCTCCGCCTTTCCGCACTGGGTCCGCGTGGTTGATGACCTGAATCCCTCTTACCTTTTGAGAGAAGTAGTGGGCTGAGTTGATGGTAATGATGATGATGATGATATACCAAAATGTATATGTATGCCAAAATAGTTTCAGTGCATAGTGTCTTGAAAATGGCAAATAGACAAAACGAGCCTGTACCCAGGGTGTATCAAGATCTGAGGAGCCCAAACCAACGTCACCTGCAAGTGGTGCACCTGCCGATCAACGGACAAGGCTCTGGTGAACATAAAAGTTCCAGAAAAGCGGCAATAGGCTCGCCACCTATTACGTGGGACCAACAATAAAAATGGCGAAGTGTGGGCGTATAGTATGCCTCTGCCTACCCCTTCGGGGAAACAGGCTTGGTATTATGTATGTATGTAAGCCTGTAGCCATAAGGCCAGTCTGAAAAGTATCCTGCAAGCTTTGCCGAGGGATTTGACTGCTACAATGACCTTCTATACACATGGACTAATCACGTCATACAATGACAAAGCAATAATAAGGCACAGGTCTCTAATTTCACCATATTATGCTTTGACTGATCTTTTCATACATTGCGCTAAATGAGCAGCAATAAGCTACATAAGGTGAATTTAGAAACGGATTCGAACAAAAATAGCAGTGGAGTGGCGTTGGCTGTTAATTTTTGTTTTTTATTTACGAGAGATAGATTTTTATACTTTTGCGAATATCGTAATTTCAGCCCGTAATAGTCCACAGGAAGACTAGGAGTAGCCATACTGTGTTCCGGTACCACACGGTTTCCGAATGTGCCTATTATTATTATAAACTACCGAATTATAGATTTTTTTTATACAACAAGGAAGGCAAACGAGCAAGTGGGTCACTTGAGGGCAAGTGAGCACTATTGCCCATAGACACCTGCAATACCATAGGAAGTGCCGATGCGTTACCAACCTAGAGGGTTAAGATAAAATGCCTCTTATGCCAGTTTTTTCCTAGTAATAAATATTATGAAGATAGCTAATGTAGGATCACTTGTAATTAGTAAAAAATATTTTAGGGGGATATTTTAAGGGGTATTGGCATCACTCATAAATATGAACAAATTTTTATTACTAGAAAATCGCAAAAATATCAGCTATTAACGTTTTTATCTATACATCCAAAAACTACTGTTCGCTGAATACATATAAGCTTTGTGTATGTAAGAAAAACCAACACTTAAAAAAAAAATTTACTTGAAAGTAGTAATAGCAATCGGTAAAACTGGTATCAAAAATCGAAAATAATCAAACATGTTTTGGAGCTTTAAACATCGATTCGTATTTTATACATATTTTTACATTAATTTATTTTATAGGAATTTTATACGCCTAAATCGTTTAGGGGTGTAATATAAATCAGATTCAAGGAAATGATTTGAGTAAATGACGCTTGATTTATGTGGTTTGTAAAATTCTTCGGACCTTTCTCTTGCTACTATCTTGCGCCATTTCTTCCTCAAAATCTCGTGTACAGGAAAGCTAAAAAAAGCATCAGCAAGCAACAGGAAGTATGTTGGTATGTATTAACAGATAAATACAGGATTTATATGTATTAACAGATGAAAGCAATGTGGCAAAAAATAAAGATCTTGTGACGTCCTTACACCTATCTCTTTCTGACGCGCGAGAGTGAAAAGAATGGAAATACTTGTCAATCATGTATGATAATTATTGAAAATTAAATGGTTTTACAACATTATTTACACATTTTCGTGTGTTATCTTTCAGAAATAAAATTAACTTACCGGTGGTAGGACACACCATATTTTTTTTGAATCGTTAACGTATTATTTGGGCACTTTTTTATGACTTACTTCGGCATCCTTCTGACTTAGCTGTCAAAACACGACTAAAGAAAAAGTGTGCTTACATCGCGTTTAAGCACACTTTTGCCGTGCCGTTTACAGCGCGCTGATGCGATGTCCATGTGTATAGAAGGTCATTGGACTGCTAGTACAAATATCATTGTAACGTAGTACAAGTCCAAGCTAATGTTAAATTATTATTGTGATGTGTTTATTATTAACATAAAACATTTAAATAGACTGTAAGAAACAATTGTTACTAAATCACTGAGGATTTTAATTATCTAAAATAAATGGTGTTATTGTTATTATATTTCGTTTTATTCCAATCGCTCCATGTAGAAACTTAAATTCAGCCAAAAACCAGTGACGCTCTGGGCCCTAAGTCTAGGCCAAACGGGATAATGCTAGGATATGATGACTATATTTAGAGTTAATTTTGCGAGATTAAAAATATCTTTGTCACAATTCCCGCATAACTATTATTTCCCGAAAAATCGAGAAACAATTCAACACGACACGTGTTTCGCCCCTACACAGGGCATCTTTAGGTAAGATCAGAACAACGATGTCTTCACGACCAACGCTGAAATGAGAGAAACTTGCTTACAATTGATTTCCGCAAAGTAACGCCTGAATCAATACATAATTTTTAATATGTCGGTATTCTGTTTTATAAGTTAAATATTGTAATTTTCAGAAAAATATGTGCGAAAGCAAAGTTGCTGATTGCTAAATACAACGACGAAACAACGAATGTAGACGTTGACGTTAATATTGGTTACTATAAGGAATCGGTGGATGTCTTCAAACAATGGGAGAAAAGTTTAGTAAGTAAAATTTTGTAGTCTGAAAACGTATGTATGAAGAGAGAGATTAAACTTCTGCGAAGCATAATGGTATTGATGTACAAACCATCACTTTAACAATTATTATAACGAGCACCGGTGGTTATAACGAAATATTTACTTTTATGAATTTATTTATGAGATAAGCATATCCGCTTCCCGTAATCTTCAATTTAAATAATAGCTAATGACGTATTTCCCGTGGCTCAGTAGTCAGTGGCTTCATCTGTGAACTTGTTTTATACAAGTGTTGACAACATTTTATGACCATTTCATGCATCAGGAATAAAATTATTTAATATATATTTTTGCTGCCTGGCTTTCCGTCGCGGCTTATATGACATTAGGTGGTTTCAAACTTTTTCTGCATATTTTACGTTTTTGCAGGTATGCCTAGGATCATATTATGAAAAAGTGAGCAGCCCAGAAACTACAAGCAATACTAACGTCATGTGGACGCGTAGATTGCATGCGCTAAATAGCTATGGAAAAGCTTTGCAATATGGTCACAAGTATTTGTACCAGAGTATGCCGAGAATGCTGTCTATTTGGTAAAATCTTATTATTTTTATTAGTGACAATATCACTTTAGCTGATTGGTCTAAATTTTCAGTCGTCAGGTCTTGCATATAGTCGAGAACTCTTAAGTTGGCTTTTTTTAAGGTTTTAAAAATATAATTATATGACATGTTTTAGTATCTATTTGCATCTAGCTTTACAGTACCAAAGGTACTACTTACTTACTAAGAATCCGCGGCTGCTATTATAATCAACTTTCCTTTTGGGGTATTTGAGTAAAGTTTATATTAGGAAAAACACCAGTTTGCACACATATGACATCCCTTTTAAATAAAAAAAAACAAAAGTCGCTAAGATAAGTGTAGCTTTGATTATTTTTCAAAGAAAACTTGGTTCTATTCACGGCGCATAAGTTGAGCAGCGACTTGGATGTGCGCTCATACATTATCGGGGCTCAATACCTAGGTGTGCGGCATGGGGGTTCGGCATATTCACTTTCTGTCTCTTTCTTTCTTTTGTCTACGATTGTTCCTCTGCGCAGACAACCGCAATTTTTATTCAACTTGCGGTCTACTATATTTATCTTGTTGCAGACACTTTTGACATAAACAATTTTAAGGTTTTGCTTTTCCTCAGGTTGGACATGGAAGTGACATCATCTGACACAAGTGCACACTCGGTGCTGGCTCAAATGACAGAGATAATAAAGACTTACTCGGAAAGGCTGCCACAGTATCTGTACCTCACTGCATTTTCTCAAATCGTGTCGAGAATATGTCATCCTGTAAAAGAAGTAAGTGCACAAAAAAACCATTCTGAACATTAAATCTTTTTTAGGAAATAATTACTAATTAACAATTATCTGTAAGTCACATTTCAATCAGATCCTTTGGTTTGACCTGTGTGTTAATTTATTAATTTCATCAGAATTATAAATATGATAGTATAAAACAACTAAGTATGACCTTTAAAATACGTAACGGATGTTGTTGCGGTTTTTTTATACATAGAGTGATTCAAGAGGAAGCTTTATATGTAGGTCACGCGGAGGCCGCCGCTAGTACAATATATTTAGCTAGTGGCTTTAAAGTAATCTAATTAAAGGAAAATAATATAATCATCTGCCGGCCCATCCAATCATATAGTAATAAACTTTAAAAAAATAAGTTCTTGAATATAAATAATGTTAATACTCATTATTTACTCTTACTGAACATAATTCTCTGTCTACTGTCGTGATCATATTTATACATGACATCTTTGTTTTTTTTTACAATTTCACGTGCTCTTATTTTTTAAAAAGTTTTGTTTCTCTTTTAGGTTTATATGCAGTTAAAGGCAATTATAGTTAAATTAATCCTAGCGTACCCTCAGCATACGTTATGGATGATGATGTGCGTGATCAAGTCCAGCTATCCGACTCGTATGAAGCGGTGTGGAGACGTGTTCTCGGATCCAAGGTTGAAGGAACCTCATATACTAAAATTGGTGTGCGACTTTACACAGTTGGCTGAGAAGTTAATTGAATTGTGCAATAAACCTATCACTACTGGTGGTTCGGTGAGTTATTTATTATAATTTGCACTATCTGTTGCGGTGCTTCGGAAAGGCACGTTTAGATTTTGGTCCCGGTTATCACCATTAAATGTGGTAGTTGTTAAGACAAGTTAGAGATCCTATTTGGCAGCTTAAAATTCTAGCATCTCGATGCCATACACCTGCCTTTAATCCGCATTAGGTCCGCGTGGTGGGGTATTACCAGATTCCCTCTCACCATTGTTTTTAAGAGGAGGCTCGTGCTTGGTTGTGATACGTTGAAAAGCTGACCAACTGAGAATGGTATTTCTAACATCTGAATTAACATTGCACATTGCGCTTCTTAATGTAATCAATACCTCGTCAAAACCTTTCACTTTTACCATTCCTACACCTAACCTTTTATTTAAGTTTGGTTGGAATATATTTTTATTGGAAATAAGACCATTCGTTGTTCTTCGCATAATAGTGATTTATCTTATTTATTTTCCTACAATTAACCACTTATACTACTAGGATCCTTAGATCTTGGAAGGATCCCTATACACCCAATTCTTATATATATTCTTTATTGCACAAAAAAACAATAACAAAAAAAAGCCTTACATGAAAAAGACGAAGTACAAAGGTGGACTTATTTCTAAAAGAAATCTCTTCCAGTCAACCTTAACTGAAGTGGGAGAGATAGTTAGCGGGCATTAATATTACACTACTATATGATAACATTACACATATACATATACAAAAATAATGATATATGATGTAATCTTACGTATTATTTATATTTTTTTCTTTTCACTACAGACTACAACAGTAACATCACTAGTCCGCACATTACCACGACTTCTCGCCGGAGACAATTTTAGCCACATAATGATGCCCTTCCAAGACTTCTGCAAGATCGTACTGCCTCCCAAAGCCGCACGTCAAGAACAAACCGACTTCAAAATACCAATAGAGCCTCCAGTTTATATAGCCGGTGTTGAGGAACACATTACCATACTTCCTTCCTTGCAAAAACCTAGAAAGGTCACATTAAAAGGTAAAATATTATAATTTTGATGTACTTAAACATAATAACGACAAACCACGGCATTAATTTAAAATTTGGTCTTAAAGACTTTTTAACCGATTTCAGTAGGAAGAAGATTTTCTATTATTCGGGGGTTTTTTTCTACTATATAAGTTTCCCGATTACTCAAAGACGGTTCAACCAATTTGAAAAAACCGTTTAAAGAGAAGAAGGGGCCACTATAAAAATTAATGCTGATTGGTTGTGACTAGTCTAATTAGTACATCATTATCCTCTTCATCATATTCTAGCATTATCCCGTTTGCCCCAGACTTAAGCCCAGGGCTCAGGGTCTGCTCACTCGTCTAACCAGATTTGGCTGAACTTTAGTTTTTATATGGAGCGACAGCCATCTGACCTCCACAACCCAAATGGAAAAATCATTCTATGGTTAAACCAGTTTTCCAGAATATTAGAAGGCACTGACTTCCTAATAACGACTGTATGTTCATGACAGCCGGGCCCAACGTACTTTCGTGCTTTCCGAGGCACAAAGCAAGCGATAATTACGCATATAACTTTGAAAAGTCATAGGTGCGCCACCACGGTTTGAATCCTGAGATTGACACCTCCTAAATTAGAAGTCTATGGGTCTCGCTTTGGGCTATCATTATCCTCTTGTCCTGCTTCCAGTTTAGCTGGGGTCAGCGCAGCATGTCTTTTTCTTCCATTTACGTCCGATATTCGGTCATCAGCTCATCGACTATCGACGATCCATTCCTCTATCATGTAATTTTTCACGCACTCAATCTATCTCTTTTTAGTCGACCTTCTCCTCTTCCTCTACACCCATTTTCGCGGACAGCGCAATAAAAAGTGTGGTCCACACTATGATAAAAAATTGCTGCGTAACGTTCACTTCCTAGCGATAGTGTAATATATACAAACAAATTGTAATATATTTTGTTCTTCCCTTAGGATCCGATGGGAAGTCCTACATAATAATGCTAAAGCCCAGAGACGATCTGCGCAAGGATTACCGCCTAATGGAGTTCAACGGAGTAGTAAACCGTTTCCTACAAGACGCGCCGGAGACTAGGCGACGCAGGCTCTATATAAGGACCTACAGCGTGCTTCCACTCAACGAGGAATGTGGCCTTATTGAGTGGGTACCTCATTTGGTTGGGCTTAGGCCTATATTGATGCATATCTACAAACAAAAAGGTAAGTTTTGTTAAGTCCTAGTGTTTCTTAAAATATGCTAGTAGTATCTTGACATCGGCATTTATTGTGATTTACTTAATTTATACTATTAACTATTTATAATTACATATTTGTGCACTTATCAAAAAAGTATTTATTACCTTTTTCTATCTGTAAACTGATGTGTTATAGGTTCTATGTTCGCTAAGAATACTAGTTTGTTAGTTATTAGTTAGTCGACTAATATGGCGTGGAGGTCATTATACCTGCACTCCGCTCCTGAGGTCGTGGTTTCGATTCCTACACAGGACAAATCTTTGTGTGCATTAATATGAATATTTGTTCTAGTCTAGGTGTTTCCTATGTACAGTATGTAATAGGTTGGGGAAAAAGTCTTTTCGTATTTTTGTATGAAAAGTCAAGACATTTTTTTCAAAGTTTATTTACATTTATTTACAATATATATGTACCGTTTTGTTGAATAACTTTCTGCCATTTTGTGGGCAGAGACATTATCCCGTTACTGTAGAAACTTTGGGACTTCTGATCAAAAAAACGGGACAAATAGTTTTGGCAGTTCTCTCTTGAGGTCAACCTTACAGAACCTAAAGAATTCTGCAGAGACCGAAACAGGTGAAAATCTGAAGGCGCAAGGTCAGGGCTATATGGTGGATGCACTAGGACCTCCCAGTCGAACTCTCTTAATTTTTGCTGAGTGGCTAAAGATGTGTGTGGTCTAGCGTTATCGTGATGAAAGACCACACCCTTCCTGTTGATCAATTCCGGCCGTTTTCTCTCGACTGCTTCCTTTAATCTCATCAGTTGCTGGCAGTAAAGATCAGAATCGATGGTTTTGCCGGGTGGTAAAAGCTCATAATAAACAATGCCCTTCCAATCCCACCATACACACAGCATCACCTTATTTCGTGTTAGGCCAGGTTTGGCCACAGTCTGTGAAGCCTGGCCAACTTTCGACCACGACCTTTTTCGCACGTTCTTGTCGTACGTGACCCACTTTTCATCGCCAGTTATCAATCTCTTCAAAAACGGCTCGGTTTCATTACGTCTCAATAATGAATCGCAAATGAGTACACGGTTCATTAAGTTTCTTTGAGTGAGCTCGTGTGGCACCCTAATATCGAGCTTTTTTGTATAACCAGCTTTCTTCAAATGGGTCAAAACTGTTTTGTGGTCAATTCCCAGTTCTTCAGCTGCATCGTAACTACTAATATGCCGATCTTGCTCCACTCTTTCAAAAATGGCGTCCATTTTATTCGTAACAGGGGGACCAGAGCGAGGTGCATCTTTAACATCAAAATTTCCGGACTGAAAATGTTTGAACCAAATTTGTGCTACTCTTACTGACACTGCATCAGGTCCATAAACATCACAAATTTTTTTCACTGCTTGAGTTGCATTTTTGCCTTTTTTATAATAAAATTTTAAAATGTATCGAATTTCTTCATTAGATTCACTCATTTTTACGGAGAGAAAAACAAATGAAAAATAGCGGGAAACAACTTTTTTTTATTTTTTTCTTTTCTTTATAATGGAACCTTTTGAATGTTACCAAAACCAGCCAGACACAAATAGTATAGTCAAAAAAATTTTATAATAAGTTTATACCTACGTTATGCGAAAAGACTTTTTCCCCGACCTAATATTTACAAAAAAAAGTATGTTTATCCGTTATTTAGTATCCATAACACAAGTTCTTAATGATACTTATCTTGAAACTAAATAATTAGTGTAATTGTTAAAAATTATTTATTATGTTCCTGACCTGAGGGCCTACTCTAATTCAACGAAAACGAAATTTCGTTATACCTATCCCTTTCACTCGATAATGATTATTAATGATATAGTCAGGGAGTGACAGAGATAGGTGTAACGAAGTTTCGTTTTCGCTGAATTAGAGTAGGCCCTCTGTTCGTTTTAATTAGTGTAAATTTTATACTTAAATATAGTTCCGCGATCATCTAGACATCTCATAAATTAAAGCAATTTTTAGGATTCGGAAAAATTGAGATAGACTGAATATGTTCTTACCTACAAAAAATACATAGCAATGTAAAATGTGTGTGCATACCAAAATATTATATCTCTAAATAACTGATGTTCCCAGGAATTCACACAAGCAATAGGGAGTTAAAAGAGATGATGTGCTCCAACAAAGATCCAGTGGAGAAGAAGAGGCGGATGTATGAGGAGCAACTGTTGCCGCGACACCCGCCCGTCTTCCAGGAATGGTTCCGGCGGGTGTTTTCGGATCCATATGGATGGTATGTTTATATAAAATCTTCCCACTAAAAGTAGATCAACCATAGGATGGAATCAAAAACCTAGTGGAGAAGAAGATAAGGATATAAAGGAAATAGGTGTTAACGCGTCTCTCGCGCGTCTATCAAGTTTTTTAAGGCAGTTGCCGTTTGTCTATGTGAAAACTTTACACTAAAAGTGCATCAGTGTGACGATGCGTCATAAGTCAATGAAAAAGTCAAATCAAAAGTCGATCAAATTGCAGAATCGAAGAACTAGTGAAAAAGAAGACCCAGTTTAGGCGAGTTTTATTCATTATTTACGTGGATGCTATGTTTATTTCTTTATACTATAAAACTACTGCAACTGAAGAATGAAATCGAGGACCTGATAAGAAATAAGAGGTGGATGTATGAGGAACAACTGTTACGGCGGCACCATAGTCGTCATATAAAGAATATATAGTAATATAATATAAATTTTTTTTTCACAAAAACTTAAGACTAATACATATACAAGTACAGCTAATATCTAAGGTACAATTAATATAAAGGACATCTGTTTCTGGACTAGATAAATAAATATCTGTATTCCAGAAAACAGCGCTCTTCCACAAAGTAGTAAAGAATGTTTTAAGGCGAGTCTTTTCGATTCATTGAGTAAAAATTACTCTGTTTTCCAAGTATAATCTAGTCTTTTAGGAACAATGACAGTGTGACACTCACATGCCTATGTATGGAATGTTAATTAAAATGACTGTTTAACTTAAAACTACAGAATATATCATTGTTATCAACTTAGCCTATTTAACGTCCTGTTACCGAGCGCGGGCCACCTTTACAAATCAAGGTAAGTAAGTAGAGGATTGAAGTAAAATATCACCTAGACATGCAGACAATGCAGACCTAGTATGGATTTGCCTCCCAAGGACGTCGCGATAAGTCGTCCAATAAGCTTATGAAGACTGCCCCAGTAGTAACCGGGATTAGCGGCCCAGCGTGCCTTCTCTAGCACGGAAGCTCTCGATATAAAATACCATATAAATGGTCACTAGTCCTAAGAAAGACATGTACTGTGCTTAACATCGTACTGACCTGACCACATTTTATAAGTAACAATTGGAAATTTTCTTATGTAATCATTCTTACATATTGTAAACGTACTCACATATGTACTAACTAGAAATAACCTTAATCTATTATTAAATATTATAATAAGGTTATGCAATAGCCAACATCTGAGTATTGAATGTTTGCCCATCAATATACGCCAGTACATCTGTGGTGTAGATTTTCCGATAACTTAGATGTCAATTAGGCGTACAAATAATGAAGTGTGACCCTCCTAATAGATGTTAGTGAAGTCGTTTGCTTCTACACATTTTGTGTATATTTATTACTATGGCACGGTTTAGATTTGTCTGTTGTGATACTGTAAATGGCAGGCTGTTAGTATAGCGTATTCACAGTATTATTATAAAATTTTCCAATATAGTTAAGCTATTTTTAAAGATAAGAAATAGGTTAGTGTTACTGCATTTTAAACTAAAAGCGAACATGCAATATATATCTTGTACGAATTGAATATGAATATTAGTCATAAAATACTAATAATTTTGAATTTTTTAAATCACAAAAAAATATAAATCTCCTGTATGCGACATGGAATAATTTACCTCTAAATACAAAGCATTGTCCACTGTTTTTTTTTAGCATTGTCTAATAATTTTTGTATTGTAGCAGTAAAGAGTGCATTGTAACTTCTTATAGTAAAAACTAATTAAATTTATTATTTTTTTTCGATTTTTAAACTTAATTTTTTACCTATATTCTAGTCTAGGCAACTGGGATAATGCTAGGATGTAATGATGACGCTTTTACCTATATTGCAAAGTAAGTCTACCATTAGTCACAGTATTTACACTGAAGTCAGTATTGGAAACCATCACGTGCTATAACGATTAACAACAATTTATGTAAATGTTTATTTATAACATTGAAGATATAATTTGATTGATATATGGATGTGACATTCGAGGGTATTTACCGTGATCAAAATGACCTTATTTCGCGTTATGTTGATATCCGTCTTCAACGTTATTATTGTTAGTGCTCCAAGAAAAGCATTTTAAATAGAGAGCCTTGTTGTGAACTAAGCTAAAACACATGGAGCCTTAACAGAACACGAATGTTTAATTCATGAACAATCGTTAAATCACATATGATGTCCAATACACCAGCTCACCGCTTATAATGTCACGAGTTGGATCCTCAGGCAGAAATAATACTGAGTCGAGTCAGGATATATTTATTTATAATAAGTGAAAATAAAATTTTATAGTGTTTAATTGGGCTTGGACCTATATGACCTATATGGCGTTGAGCTCAGTATACCTGCACTCCGCTTCTGGTATCGTGGGTTCGATTCCAACACAGGACAAATCTCTGTGTGTATGAATATTTGTTTTGGTCTGGATATTCCTATGCACTTTATGTTTGTACTTACAAAAACAATAATTACCTATTTAAGTATGTGTTTACGTTCTTTTGTATCCATAATACAAGTTCTTACAGAATATCACGCCTGATTCCTCGAAGGGATAGGCAGAGGCATATTATACGACCTCACTTCGCCAATTATATAGTTGGTCCCACGTAATAGGTGGCGAGCCAATTGCCGCTAAGTTCTTAATGATACTTATCTTGGAGCTAAATAATTGGTGTGATTGTAAGAGCATATTTATTTATATTAATTTGAACAGAGATCTTCGTCACAGATTTTTTTTTAATACAAGTGGTCTGCGTGTCTCTGAGTAACTTTGCTATATATCGGTATAAAAAGTAAGTAATGCCATAGAGTTCGGCCAGTCCTTAAGGCATAAAAATAGAAAACGACAGATTGCAATACTGATAGTGTGGCTTCAGCCATATGTGGCTGCTAATCAAACTATTGTGCTCACAACGGAGGTTGTGTTTCATTGAAACTATAATTGTATAACAGATTTATTTCTTTCAGGTATCAGGCTCGATCAGCATATATAAGAACCACCGCTGTCATGTCTATGGTTGGATATATTTTAGGTAAGAATATTGTCAACATTTCTTAGATTTTAATTTTAATTTAGTTGGTAGATTTGACATATTAGTTAAATGAAAAGTACTTTATATTAAGTGAGGTGTTCATTGGAGCACATATGATTATTAAAATTCTAAAGGTCCATTTCAGGATTAAAAATGAAGTTCGTTCTATATGCTTGCGGCGTCTCAAAGGTTGTAGCTACACATTTTAAAGTATACTGAGTAAAGTTTAGCTGTTATTGGTACATATGTTGTAACTTATGTCCTTCTATTGCAATAGATATGTACATGCACACATATTTTCATACATACATTCGTATATACATACATACATACGTATATACATACATACATACGTATATACATACATACATACAAATTATTATCATGCCTGTTTCCCGAAGGGGTAGGTATTGTTGGTTCCACGTTATAGGTGGCGACCCTATTGTCGTCTACCGGGAACTTTAATGTTCTCCAGAGCCTTCTTAGTTGATTGACAGGTGACCTACTAGCAGTTGAGGTTCGCTTGGGCTTCTCAGAGCTTGGTAGGATCACTGTACACGTTTATAACAATTAAGTAGGTATTTTTAAAAAGCAGAAGGGGTAAATTCATTTTACTATAAATATTGTTTTACAACTAACTTACATTTATTTGTGAGATAATGCTTTTTTCAATTCTACAATTTCTATCACAGGTCTAGGTGACAGACACGGTGAGAATGTATCATTCGACTCAACAAACGGAGACACTGTACACGTGGACTTCAATTGCCTGTTTAACAAGGGCGAGGCGTTCGAGTGGCCAGAACGAGTGCCTTTTAGACTCACGCACAACATGGAGGCTGCTATGGGGCCGCTACGGCACGAGGGAATGTTTAGGTAAGGTTGAAGTGGAAATAAGGTTTAAGGGCTTAGTTATATCTTAGCAATGTTATTACTGAAATATTTGTGTATTTTAATTTGCATACAATTCTGACCGATAAAATATCTAATAGTTTTATACAGCATATACAATAAATGAATTCAGATCAGAAATCTGAATTGCAGAATATTTTTTTCCTGTCAGAATATATCAGTAAAGCGTAATGTGAAACGTTTAGTTTCACATTATACTTTTATAATACTGCGTTTTCATCTGACGTTCGGCATACGTTTACTGCAGAACATTCTTGTGAAGAAATAAGATACTTCGTCTTCGGAAATAATTAGTATGATACCCTGTCCAATAAAAAAGAGATCTCTTCTCTAGTTGAAGTTAAAAACAGCCCTTCAAATTTTATATTGTTACAGGAAAAGTTGCGAAGCAGTAATGCGAGCACTTCGCGCTCAGACCGCAGCCCTGATGTCGGTGATCGGACCATTTGTTTACGACCCTCTGGTGTCGTGGGGGCGGGGACGAGCCGTGGACAGTGGAGAGAGAACCAACGAGCAAGCCTTACAGCATCTCTCACACATTCGTCAACGACTCAATGGAATGGTGAGTTGGTTGTCGATAAAAAACATCGTGTATTAGCTTCACGTATGCACTGCGTAATCAAAAAATATCTCTGCTATCGGTGATTGAACCTTTTGTGTACGACCCACTGGTGTCGTGGGGACGATCACCTGCTCGTCTGTTTTGTCACACATCCGGTAACGTCTCAATGGAATGGTAAGTTTGTTGTCAATCAGGAAGATTGTGTGTGGCCTCCTGATGTCATGAAAATGTACAATCTGCGAGAACTTTGTGCTCAGATCGTAGCCTTTATGTCGGTTATCTTTTTCAATACGACCTTCTGGTATCATGGGGGCGGGGATGAACCGTCGACAGCGGCAAGAGAACAGACGAGTATGCCTTCTAGTATAATAATATGTCAAACATCCGATAACGGCTCAACGGGATGGTGACTTTAGCGATCAGGAAAATTAACTTTATAACCGACGTCTAAAGAGGAAATTTTGGGAATTCTTATTTTGTTTAAAAAATGCTTGAAGTGATAATTGCTTCAAGGCTTAACAATATAGCGCTGATCTAATAAATACTAACGGAGGTAGACGATGGAGCTCTTCAAAAATATATACGAAATGTCCGGTAATTAATATCTGATAGTTAGTACCTATGTATTGTTTGACGACCGATATGGCGTGGAAGTCAGTATGAGTGGAGGAAGACACTTCACTCCAGAGGCCGTGGGTTCGATTCCCACACAGGACAAATCTTTGTGTACATGAACATGAATATTTGTTCCGGTCTGGTTGTTTTCCTATGTGTATTAAGTATGTATTTACAAAAAAAAAAGTATTTGAGGATGTTTATCCTTTGTTTAGTATCCATAACACAAGTTCTTAATGATACTTATCTTGGAACTAAATAATTGGTGTACTTGTCAGAAAATACTTAATTATTTTAGTTTACGCAATTACATATTTGTATATTATTTGAAATCTATTTCTTTAGATTTTAATAATGACTTAAATTTGTTAACATATTTCGAGTCCGCACCATCTATGTTAAACGGATATTGTGGCTAAGATGATTTTTAGTGTGATTAAAGAATCCACTTCTCCGAGCTTCTTTATTTCTGCGCCGACTCTAATATCAAGCCCAGTCCTTTAAACTACATCTAAACAGAATTTATTTCTTTAATATACTTTATTTATTTCTTAATCCTCGCCTACAGGTACGAACAAAGAATAAGCAGCTATCATTGTCGCTTTCCCCAGAAGGTCAAGTGGAGCATCTGATTGTAGAAGCGACCAGTGTACACAACCTGTGTCAAATGTACATAGGATGGGGACCATTCCTTTAGACGCTCAAGTGCAAGACGTTCAATGTGCGACGCATTATGTTTAAATCTGGATGGATATTAAACTTTATCGACCTAAAAACAATGTGCTTTCAATACAAGGCTGTGTTATTTTAGATTAGTAAGATAATAAATGTTTCATATTTTTCGATAATGCTGTTTTTTAATTTTGTCTTACCCGGCAAGCGACTAATGACGGCGGGAGACACAACCTTTTCGAGTTCCTATGTTGTGAATTTTTCGTAACAAGATCCTGCCCGTTTACAACTGGTTCGGCTTTTCGAAGCAGATTAACCTGAAGAAATGCAATTTTAAATTAAGAATACTAATTATAATATATGTAAAACTTTTATGTTTGAGTTTGATATTTGTTGTCCAATCAATCTAAAAACTGATTTTGATGAAAATTTGCACATAGACGATAATTAATGACCTAGAATATTCGTCATTCTCTGGGAATTAAAACGAATAATAGGTGGAATCTAATATATAGATACCTTTTTCGTTTTTCTATTGATATTTTTTTATGCATATTTACATTCACGCCTGGTTCCCCAAAGGGGTAGGCAGAGGCATTTTATAAACCCACACTTCGAAAATTACATAGTTGGTCCCACGTAATTGGTGGCGAGCCGCTTACCAGGCACTGTTATTTTCGCCAGAGCCTCGTCCGTTGATCGGCAGGTGCACCACTTGCAGGTGAGGTTGGCTTTGTACATTTAGGTCTTAGTAGACCTAATTTTTTATGCAATAGCAAAATATTATTGTAAATTCACTCGATCTAATCAAGGACAGAATTATTATTTTGATGTAAATAAATGTAAGTATACCTTATGCAGGAAAGATTAAACCACTTAAAATTCATCGTCAGTTGGTTCGTAGTAACATCGCTTGTGAAGACTGCAGAGGGGGATGAAATGCAATGAAAAGGCATCTGCATGTAAATTAAATGCTGAGCGTCACAGCGAGACTCGACGCACTGCCCGTCGGGACCATGAGAAATGAACAACACGAGTTGATGGCGCTGATTTTTAAAATAGGTTTTACTCTACCAACTGCAATCTTTGTGACGAGATAGTTGATTTGCTTTTTTTCGCTTCCTGGTGAAAAAATGTAATGAATGTGGTGCTTGACTAAAAGTGGAAAGAGATACCTCTTAAATCAGTAGAATAAGGGAACCTCATTCCTAGTTTCAAGTAGGTTTTAATCTTCTAAATGCAATATTTTTGACATGATAATTGGTATTTAATGGCTTCCTGGTAAAAAAAAACAGATGGAAGCTGCTCTTAAAGCAGTAGAATTATAATAACCTTCCATTCCTGGCAAGAATGACAGACACATGATAATATGATTTAAATTCATCGAAAAAATGATTAGGTCATCTAAATCAAACCAATTGGTTTGTGGAAGCTTAACAGAGCGACAGTACTTTATAATTCAATAGTATTATTTGTAGTACAGTAAGTAATGAATACATTACATAACCTAGTTACCATTGAATAAGCACGGCGAGATTGAACAAGCGCTTTTATTCCCTCGAGATTGAAGCAACTAGGTATTCTCTATTATTCCACTTTTATATTTAGAAACATTTATTTTTATATTATATCTGAACAAATCTCATAACGCATACTTCGCAATATCCAACTCTTTATATTAATTAATTAAATTGATTTTATTTGGCAACAAAAATATTTACCCAGTGTATATATAAAATAAATTTATGTTTTTGCTATATACTATATTCTTATAGACAATGGATAAACGTATTCACAATAAATGAAGTGTGGACGTAGGTATGTAAATATTTTATTTTTGTAAATACATTCTTACATACTAAACTTACTTTAATATATTCGTATTCGCTTAGTCAAATATTGGGCTTGTGTGAGAATCGAACCAACGGCCTTAGAAGAAGAATTCAGCTATCGCTCTCGCCGTATCCTCCAACCTCTACACCATTTCGGTAATAAACGAACAATGCGCCTCCGGTTGTCGTTTTAAAAAGTTTTTATTACAATCGTAACTGCTTTTGAAAAACATCACTATAGGGAGTAGTATTTTTTCCCCATCGCAAATTGAGCCAGTATCGTCCAATATTTAGGAGGCATCGATACCCATTACGCAGACTTATTTGCAGTACCCAATATCAACTGGACGATGATATATTCCGAGCGTTCATCGCTTATTCGCAGCACGTTTTAGATGACCCCTCGCCCCGGATTGTCCCCCAACTTTTGCGGATCACTTATTTTTTGTCGACCTTTGTATAGAGTTACTGATTCATAAATAAAACGGCTACTTTCAGCCGTTTTCTTGTATCGTTTGCTCTGTTTTCCTGTAGAGGGAAAGAGATTTTTTTTATTCAGGTAGCGAAAAACATTTATTTTGTATCGGTGTTCCTGCTTTATTTTAGTTTTGTCTTTAGTTTTTCTGACAGAAGCAGGCAATATGAACATTACGCTCAAAACTTTAAAGAGGCCTAAAGTTTTGTGTTTTTTTTTGAATTGCAGATTGATGTTTGAATTACGATATTAGATCCTACGTCAGAACTATAAAACATCATTTAATTTTAAATAAGTAAGTTATTTTAAGCATTGTGGATCATGTAGTTTTCTAAGTCCGCTATAATTTTATAGATACTTTATTCCCCGAACACTGCAAGCTGTTAGTTATGCCATGGCATTTAATCAAACCCTTTGAAAAATGTATACATTATTTGCCGAGACTGCATTCAGATATTTATAGTGTAACATCTATGCGATGTTATCCATGTTTGGCTCATCTTTTATGTAATATTTCACCTCTCGCCAGTCCGGCTGCGCGGCGGTGACCTAGTGTAGGTACGTAGTTGACAGGCAATATCCGGATGATCCATTGTTCACCTCATTGTAGATTCCAAGCGAGGACGCGCGCTCTAACCTCTCTTTTCATTAAACTTTGCCTCCGTATAAAGTCTGGCGCGCCAAACTGTGACAAGGTCACTGAAAGCAGCCTTCCAGATTTCGCTAGTCGTATTTTATTATCATTATTATTATTATTATTAATTAACAGGCAGGCAGTTTAAAAACTGATTGCGCCTGTATCCAATTCATCTGCATCTAGTTTCTCTTAACCGGTTGCATGTGTTTGTTTGTTGTTTGTGTTTTTGCAGTTGTTTTAATATTTGAGTATTTTATGGAGCTATGAATTACAATTAATTTAATAAATTATTATAGTAAGTAAATTAAAAGCCATTTTCTGTTTTTTCTTTTTTAATATCAAAAGATTACTTATAAAATTATTGTCTACTAACTATGCTTAAAGTAAAAGGATAAGCTCAAAAAATTTAATAACAAAAACGTTTTGTTGTTTACATAACGCTAAATGAATGTACCCACGTTTATAAAATGCGCAATTTTTATAATAAAATAAGTAAATAAATATATCAAACTTTTTGCTCGGTACGGTATTTTTTGGAGTTATCGTTATATTTTAATATTTTTAGAGTATGGCAAAAAATACTTTTTGGTCTACTTGGCGCGATAACGGGTTGACAGAAAAAGGTGTAATTTTGTAGGTTTAGCAGTATACGGCAAAAAGTTTATCTAACTGAATGCCTACATTATTTCTAGATAAGCGCATTAATGCAGGTCTCCCAATAAAATAATTTTAATATTAAGTGTATCGGGTATAGTCAATAAAGCTATTAAAGCCAAACTTGAATGATTATGATTTTGACTTTGACTAAAATTGTACACTTCATACTAAGATTATTCTTATGAAAGTCAATTTAGAAATTAACGCACATTTATTATGGCGACCTATGTATTAGATAATTTTAGGAAAAAGCACAGAAATAATCAGTTTATTACGAAGCGTAAATGTGTTTGTTGATCGCCTCATTAATTTCGCTCTGGGGTCTAATTAGGTTGAAAGAAATAGGTTTTCCTCAGCGCAATGTTCTGAATGGGCCATTTTGTTCAATCTGTAAATGAACTAATTGTGTGACGTCTCCAGTTCCCCTGTTTTGTTTACTTTATTTTATTTAAATACTAATTTGAAACATATTTATATGTTTGGTTTATAAACTTATTCTCTCTGACTTTGGAGATATAATTATAAACGGAATTAATTCCCATACTTTTCCAAAAAGTTTCAAAAATATTTTTTTAAATTTTCTGTCAAAACGCAAAATTGGAATATGTTTTTCCATCAAATGCTTAACTATGGCGCTCTTAATTTAAGAAATTTTATGATTGTCACCAGTGTTATTTCATAAAAGTTTAGAAGTAGATACCTAGTAATTATAAATAATACACTTGAGAGCATAATTATTGCATAGTAACCTTTTATCGAGTTTAAATAGAAAATATACTAAAAAGTCATTGTGGTTTTGTGTTGTTTGTTTACGTTATCATTCCTACAAAGCAATATTTCTAAAAACATAACATTAATAAAGTGGAAATTATAAAAATAACACGTTTTTTAATGATTGTAAGCAGTTGATGCAGACCAAAATTATTAAAATTAGTGTAAAGACACTTCATGCCGTGAAATAAGCACGGCACAAAGCGCACCCATGACGGCATGCCGTTTCACGCCCCGCTTGAAAGACCGGGGAGAAACAAATAAGCCGGCAGCGAATTCCAGAGCTTAATTATCTTATTCGGAAACAATGGTACGCCATCTGTTTCTATAATTAGAATAATTTTAACACGTTAAATAAATATAACTTATTATAATTACATAGAAATACCAAAACATTGACTATTTTGTCTTTATACCATTCCATATTACTCAGGGGCCATAACACGTAATTATTTAGTCATTTCAATTTCTGTAATATTACTTATTTAGTTATTGGCTAAAGAGAAACATGAATATTATGAGATAAATTGAATTTGAAAGCTTAAGTACAACTTTTGGTACGTTTTGTCGCTGTTTTCTCCGGAGACCTGGCCAAACCAGAAGATATCCTTAACGGCACGGCTGTAATATCGCCGGTATAAATTAGCCCAGGGTTAACGTAGCCAGGTGCGCCAAACACTAAATACCAGCATCAGTTTACTGTAGGAACTTTATGAATTAACTTTATGGAAGTTTGCCGATTAGCCATTTTGACTATTAATGGTATAAGCATGACTATTGTCTCTGTAGACACTAGACAAAATGAGAATTCAGCACTCCACGGCAGTCCAAGTTTCATCGACTACGATTAGACAGATAGTATATTTTATATTTATCATCGTATATAGTGTATGGGCGTATGAGAATCCTACCAAGAACTTAAAAGCCCAAGCTAACCTCACCTGGAAGTGGTGCATATGCCAATTAACCGTCGACGCTCTGGCAAATATACAAATTCCCGGTAAGCGGCAATAGGCTCGTCACCAACGTTATGATGGCGTGTAATATGCTTCTACCTACCTTTTCGGGGAAAAAGGTGTGACTGTATGTATGTATCATAAATCGATAGTTTATTACGTTTTATTATAATAAAACTCTTTAAAGAAAGAGCTCTTTTAACACGAGCTTTATTAAACTTAACAAAATATTAAACCTTGCATTATAATAAACTTTAATGTCATTAATAGTTTTTGATTTATTTAAAGGTAATTGACGATGATTGCTAAGCTAAAAAGAGATGTCAATAGGTAATATATTATTGGCACTGTCATTTCACCTTGAGCAGTTGATTGTGACAAAATTGTTCAACCTTGAAATTGTAACAACGGAATCGAATTGTTATCTAAAAAAATATAGGTAGGTATTCATGTTTTAAGTAGATATTTCCTTATAGTTAGCAGACAGTTGACATAATTCAGTTGACTTTTACATTGGTTAGTCATTAATATAATATCTACTTATTGGTATTATAACCAGAATGATTATATATATATTACAATGGGTAAAGTTTTATTTAGTGACCATAAAACTAAAATGATTAGCACTGTTATATAAGATAATGCAGTAAGACTGAAAAATATATACCTATATTTTTTTATATATAGAGTATCTAGATTATTCAATTAAGAACCTATTATGTAGTTATGTGCGTCTAAAAGGAGCCGTTACCAAATAAGGTCCATCTTTTCAATCGCCTTGCATTTAATACTTTAACCCAAAATAAATGCGCTCAGCTATCCCCAGTAACTAAAATTAAAAGCGCACTAACGTTCATTGGATTTTCATTTGTATTAAATGTTGCTTGGTTTTAGAAATTATGTTTTGTCGCTATTCACAAAATTCTGCAATAGTAATGTTAACAGGCTTCCAGAAAGAGAACTGACAATTTAAAAAAAAAAGAAGTGAATTTGAACTCGATTATGTTTGGTTTTTTTGAGAACATAGTTAGGTGCCTAAATAGTACTTTGTAGTGCCTAATACGGGCCGGACTTTATTGGGGGTTTTAAGTTTATAAAAGGATGATCAGTTGAGTGACGAGGTGAGGTGATCGGGTGGGGCGCTCGGATGAAGCCGGTTGGTACGACATTGTGTTCTGGGAGCGAGCGTCAATTAATTTATATATTGTAGGACCTCATATTTCAAATTGTGAATTACTATAATAGTAACGAATGGCAGTGTCCATAAAAACCAATGTTGGTTTTTGTGACACTGGGATTAGTATAAGTAATGTTATAATATTTTGTAATATAATAATAAATAAGGGTGCCCTTTGGTTCTCCTAAAATGGTTTGTCCTAATATGGTTTGGCCAAACCGTTTTGGCCTAATCTTAAAACGTACAATTATTTTTTCGCCTAAAAATTGTTTTGCCACCATTATAGTTTGGCCTAAGAATTGAAAGGCCTAATTTTAGAATGTCTAATGTAAAATAGCCTAAAGTATATTGGCGAAGCCGGCCAGCAAGGCGAAGCCGCGGTGGTGAGCAAAAACCATCTGCGACGCAAAGCTCGCGTGGGACCGCCGGAGCCGGGACGGAAACTATGCATGCTGCATGCCTGCTTGCACGCTTACATGCGGCATGACTGCAAGCATGCTGCATGTCTGCATGCATGATGCATGCCTGCTTGCATGCTGCATGTTTGCATGCACGCTGCATGCCGCAACAAAAAATTAAAACTAATTGTATACTTAGCCACACCCTTATAACGTTCTAAGTACATTCACTTTGTGCATTGAACATAGTACGTGCATATTTATCTCTTTATCTTCAACTGCAGTGGTGGCCATGCCATGTTTGTTATTCACAAAATAATCTAAATAAGAGTTAATAAATATTAGCACAAAGTTACAAACTTTTTTATTTATAACTAGAAAATAGATTAGTTATGACTTTTATACATTTCCTAAGACTTTATCTTTTATGGATTTACAAGAAATTCCAAAAACCCGACCCTTATAAGATGCAAGTATCTTAGAACAATTTTTAGATACAAACGAATTATTACTTCACAAAGAATAAAGCTTAACAAAAGAAAACTTAATTAACATAATACTTCATATTTGCGAGTAAGAATCGGACAATCGCATCTAAAATACATATGTGATATGTATGTGATATTATAACGCTTATGTGATAATAACGTAACGCTTGTGTTATATTATTAGCTGGCCGTTTGCATCGATCACACCATAATATAAATAGAGTGAATCTAATCGCAAATTACTGAGTAGCGTATCTGATAATATAATTTTAGTGTATACATACATACATACATAAAACTAAAATTATGTTAGCCCATACTTTGCTGCTTCCTATTATTGACTATGCTGACGTCTGATACCTGGATGCGACTGAGGACCTGCTGAACAAGTTAGAGCGTTTGCAAAACCTTGCAATACGGTTTATTTTTGGCCTTAGGAAATACGACCACGTTTCTGAGTATCGTGCTAAGCTCAATTGGCTTCCTATTAGGCTACGTAGAGATATGCACATCCTTTACAAGATTCTCCATTATCCACAGCTTCCGCACTACTTGCGTTCCCGCTTCGACCAGCTTCCTTCATCATCCCGTCCTACACGATCCTGTATAACTAAAACATTAGTATACCCTTTCTCGAAGACCAAATTCTTTCACAGGTCTTATTCCGCCCGTGCGGCGCAGTTGTGGAATAAGCTGCCGGCTGATATCCGTGAGAGTCTGTCAGTGGTGTCTTTTAGGAAGAAGATAAAGGAGAACTTCCTTATGAGTTTATTACATAGTTAAGAGACTAAGAGTTGTATAAATTATTATGTACCTTATTTATTTATATATATCGTCGTTCTAGATGTGATTGCTCGTAACATTTTTTTATGATAAGATTAGATTTGAATGCCGAAAGCTTGAAAGAGTAATTCCGGTAATAGCTCACAAATATCTTAAGAATTAAAAACAATTTGACGGCAAAAACAACTTTGTGTGAGACCTCGTAATAAGCACTGGTACTAGTTTAAAAAAACTATTATCTCTCTTTTGTAAAGTTTATCAGCTTACATTTACGAGTTGTCACATCTAGACCGACGATATGTATGTACGCATTTTTTTTTATTTAGTGTTTTTTAATTTTGTTTGTATTTAGTGTTACTACTGTTATGTTTTTGTTCTATTATAAATATTTTTTTATACCACATAAAATTCTCACTCCTGTTAGGGTTAGCTGCATGAGATCTCTCTTAGAAACAAGTCCACCTAAGTACTTGATAGATTCGTTAATGTGTTTCTTTCTTCGTTTGTATTATGGCTAAGGAAAGCTAATATTAAATATAGTTAGTATGTGACAATATTCACATCACAAGCTAACATCCAAAAAGTTTTACCAAGTATTGCTACGTTAATAGCAATATTTATTCACTAACTAATGAGCTGTGGTCGTTAAGTCAACTTGAACATCACAACTCGCTTGCGCGATCTAACTCCGAACAGCGACATCTATCGATACGGGAAATAAACAATTAAAGTTTTATTTTTCTTTCAAAATTTAAATATGTTACTCTATTCGGTGCTCGGTGACTTATTCTCAATATTTATAAATGCAAGGTCGCCTTGCCAACAGTGCACACCGCACGAATTGCTACATATTTTATTTAAAAAAATGTTGAGGCGTCGCCATCTTAGTTCCTTATATAAAGCAGCGCTACGGGTGGCGATATTTGGAACTAACAATCTTGAAGCAACGCGATATCGGACCGGGCTTGATGTTGTCTTTGTTTTGCGATTGTTCCCCACCCCTATTTCATAGTGTTTTAACTTACAGCAGCAAGTTTACTTAGCCGTTTTTATTAAACTTATCGTTTCTATGCATTACATTCCTGAGTTATGGGTAGTTTATCCCCATCTGTGCGTCCAGTTGGAAATGTTATACAAGTTTTAAGATGACAAATAACACAGCCTTACTTAACTATATTTTATGTGCATATTTTTATTCATATAACTTACAATATTCCATATAGCGTAATTAGTTTCAAATCTTAACTACTTTAAAATAAAATTATACAACTCTAATTATGCCTTACGTATTATGACGCCTGATTCCCCAAAGGAGTAGGCAGAGGTATACTATGGGAGAGGCTATTGCCGCTTACCGGGAACTGATATGTTTGCCCGAGCCTCGTCTGTCCATCGCCAGGTTCACTATTTGCAAGTGGGGTTGGCTTGGGTTTCAAGATTTTGATAAGATCTGTAATATTTTTTATTTAGCATTTATTTTGAATTCATCATTATCATTAGCCTAGGCAAGTTCACTGCTGATCATAGGCCGAATCCATAAATTTGAGCGTGACCTATTGTAGGCGGCCTGCATTTATCGTGATCCCGCGGCCTGTACCAGATCGTGAGTCTATCTTGCGGGAGGACGTCCCACACCACTTATCTGTCTAGAGGTCAAACCAAGAAAACGAAAAGTCCTTTATTCTAGGAATTTTCGATTTCATGTTTTGCATTAACTTTTAGTGGGTAACAGTTATTGTAGTGGGTAATGCATGCATGCCCTAAATATGGCAATGGCTCTGCCTTGTGCCCCTCCATTTTCAGGACCTAAATGACATTGAGGAGTATTTGGCCAGACATGAAAACGATAACATATGAGTCTTAATATGTGACGTCCTGAGACAGTGCAAAATATTCAGGGCAGTCACTATACTTAAGATACGATATTAAGTAATCTACAAACAAAACTACGAAAGATCCAATTATATCATTTGCTATAAAACCCCAACTACTGCGTTCAACGTCCGCTTATAAAACATATTACCCTAACAATGCCCTATTTAAAATGGGATTGTATCAATTTATTCCCCTCTGTATTTAATATTCCCAAGAAAGTCCCGAGTTTGGAAGTCCAGGAAATAAAACCGCGTGAGATATGGCCTACATTCTGCCACAGGCGCGGACCGAAGAATTCAGCTACCAACTTCTAAGTCTTTGCTATAAAGTTCCACCCGCTGTGGACGAATTATATCACTGCGGCCACTTTTGTATCATCAAGAGGAAATTGCAAAATGTTCGGCAAATGTTAACTTTACATAAGTTTTATCTAAAAATTCAGTATGTCCTGTAAAGTGACGTTAAACGTGAGGGCTGATAGAATATAATCATGAAGAAAACTTTGTTTCAAAGTTTTAAGGTTGAAATTGGGACTTTTTGTATTCAAAATCCTATACTATTAATATTATAAATACTATTTTTTTTTAATATGTTAATGTATGGATGTTTGTTACTCTTTCAGACAAATAGATACTGTACGGATTTGGATGAAATTTGACACACAGGTGTTTTTTTTTCGGATAAAAAATCATCAAATGCAGCGGGTGGTGCGGGAGGGTGTGTCAGACTTTTACTGACTACGTACCATTCATGTTCCTTCTTGTGCCTGCTACGTCTCAAGGCCGCAGTAACCAGGGGTTTTATGCCTCGCATCTCACACTCGCATGCAAGCGCGACATCCCTTCGTGTCGGGGCTGCTGCGGTAAGTGCTGAAAGTCGCAAATGGAACAAATACGGAACCTGGAAACTAATTATTCATGCCGAACACCTTCGTGGCTTGGCGCCGCTGCACGCTCGACCACCAGAAGCCAAGGCCTATGCCCGAAGCCTAATCCCTCGGGAGACCTAGGGAGTGACCGGACGCCATTTTAAACATAACACTACGCTAGCTGATCGCCCCAGGGCTTGATCGCAGCACTATCGGACGTGACACCCCCGGATTTTACCATCGGCTGAAGACAGCCAACCCAATTATTTATTATTATTATTTAAGTACCTACTCGCCATATTGATGCCTCTGGTGACAAGAAGGCTGGCAGCTACTTCTGCCAGCGTATTAGCCTGGCAATCCAAAGAGGAAATGTTGCCAGCGTTCTTGGCACCGTACCCATGGGCCCACTGTTGGAAGACATCTTTTATTTATAGTTTAAGTTAAGGTTAAGTTAAGGTAGTTTATTTAAGTTGTTTTGCTGTTCCTTTTTTTATTTTGTATGTTATCGTAGTTATGACAAAATAAAATTCTTCAAATGTTTTTAAATGTTTAATGGATTTCAATGTTTAGCACTATAAAAAACGACTGGTAAGTTGTGTTAAAAAAAACACCTTGAACGCCATTAGTCCCAGACACAATGATAAAACTATTGTTTGTCAGTCAATAGCCGTTAAAAGACTTACCTTCAAAGCCCTGAAATTAAAAATTACTTTTTTAACTTACTAGCTTTGAAATTAAATTGTTACAGTTTTTAAAATTAGGTTACTTGGACACTTATAAAAAAAATTTTTACGATAAGAGAAAAACGTGTCATTAGGTCACGGAAATTTATGTCAATTTATTAATGTTTCTAACATTCAAATAAATTAATTCAAACTATAAAAACAACCGCCTGTCGGAGACGAAACAGCTATACTTAGTATTACAAGGATCAAATAAAAGACAAAATTTACATTTAACAAAAATCTTTTAGCCAAGCCAAACAGACAAAGAACAAAAATATAAAAACGAAAAATCATTCTTCAGCATAGATATAAACCGATTTAAATGTGTCACAACATTATATTACCGCTAAATCCATCAATTGCACTACCTCGACGATGGACGCGCGGCAATTTCTATAAAGCAAAAGAGACAAAAGTCAATCAATAAAGTTGTAACTAGTCACTGTAGTTCCTGCCTATTGTTATTGTCATGCACCTTGTCAACTGGGCACCTATTGCAAAATGTACGATAGCAATACCTTTCGAAATGTATTATTAGTACATACATTCACGCCTGTTTCCCCAAAGGGGTAGGCAGAGGCATATTATACGCCCACACTTCGCCAACTATATGCGCGAGCCTATTGCCGCTTACCGGACACTGTTATGTTCGCCAGAGAGTGAGGTTGGCTTGGGCTCCTTAGGTCTTCGTAGGATCCCTATACACCGTTACTTAATTTAAGTTCTTTATTATGGGTCAAATTATTTAGTTAGTTATATTCAAGTAATTAAGAGAAGCTATAGCCCAATGACAAGACCCATAGCCCTCAAATCCAAAAGGTCTCGGGTTCAAACCCTGGTGGAGCATTTAATTGTCTTAGGTTATGTGCGTAATTATCGCTTCTAACATCTAGTTTATCCATAGAATAATGTTTCTCTCTGGGTTGCGGAGGTCGGGCGGCATGTAATAACTGAAATTCAGCCAAAATCTAGTTAAACCTGCGAGCATACCCTGGCTCCTAAGCCAGGGTAACCGGGATAATGCTAAGTTAAGTCTAGGGTAACCGGGGTAATGCTAAGTTAAGTCTAGGGTAACCGGGGTAATGCTAAGTTAAGTCTAGGGTAATGCTAAGATGATGATGATTCAAGTTGTTTAGTTAGTTATACATGGGAATGAAATATAATCCTAAGTCACAACTTAATTTAATTTAATTTAATATATAATAATTCTCTACATTTTATATGGCAAAGGTAAACAACTTCTGAATGAGTTCAGTTCAGAGTTTTATGTGGGCATTTCGCCAATTGTGTTGTTAGTGATATGTTATAGGTTGCGAGCATATTGCCGCCACCTATTTATTTATTACATTACACATTTGTTATTTGTGTAGAACTAGGGCCTATGTTTGCATAAATGTGAACCCTTAATTCTCCTTGGGCCTTGATGGAAATTAAAAATCTGAAATGCATTTTTTTATTTCTTATCACAATGTAGGTCTACACTTTTTTTGGTTAGTTTTTTTGCCTATTTCACCCCTTTTTCCGAAAGGCCTTTCAAACTGCATGCAGTCTTACACGTAGATATGACAGTCATATATTTAAATTAAGTATCGAGAGCGCACGAAAAGTCTTTGTGTTACAAATGCTTACACAATGCATATATCACTTTCCATAGGGTGGGCGTACGCTTATGAGCCTTAACCTTGTATCTTGATAAATGGCTACTAAGGGATGGGGATGGTATATTAATTTTCAATTAATTTATGAAGCCCACGCGATGCCGCCTGTCTAGATGGTCAGAGAATTTGATAAAAAAGTATTTAGCTAGTTTTACGGCTACGCATAACCAAGGCTAACGTTTTATATGTTGTAACATTATTGTTATAGTATAATGCAATATTTGTACCTTTCTTTTTTATATCACAAGGTGGCACTTAACCTGGCACCTGATGAAAAGTGGTCACCGCAGCCTATAAACCCTAAAGACAGTTTTACGCCCTTTTTTAACATGGGGTTACTGTATTCTGTACTGTACTGGAAAACCTCTGTAGGGTATAGAATATATCAAGTTATATTTTTATTTTCTTGTCAAATAAAAAGAGAATCATAAATACTAATCTAATTTCACCTGCCAGTATTTTTTTGAAATTGTCTTTTATACAACGAGCTTCCCCCAAGGCTGCTGCTCTTTGGATTTCTATTTCATAGAAAACTTTCTGAAGGAAAAAGTAAATATAATTTATTTTACGTGTTTAAGAAACATATATCAAACTCACAAACTTAAAAAAAGTATTAGTATAGGTTAGATTACTATAAACATAATTATAAAGTAATAACCTAATATATAATAATAATAACCCCTCTCTTATAACCTGAATGTGCATTTCTGTCAGATGTGTCTTTAAGGTTTGCGTTGATAGATTGCTCAATAAGTTAGTCAAACACTTCTTCAGATGGGCAGGTAAGGGCTAGCCATCTGATATGTCTGAAACACTGTAGAACTAATTCGAAGACCACTTGTATTTCAATCTGGTGATCCCTTAGGCTCTTAATTCTCTCGACTTACAATAATGTTAATTTTGATGATATTTATTGATATGGTTTCCTATTTACATCTATTTTATCTATTACTAAACATTAAATGTACCAATGAGTTATGTTGCATATATTGTGCATTATGGCAAATAAATGAATATAAATTTTCCAAATAACAATTCGCATTGAAATAACGCAACATTCCTTTGTGTCGGGAGTCACAAACACCAAAATACTCTGGATTTATGCCTTCACAAAACTGCAGTCAATGTGAGTAAATCATTTTTATTATACGAGTGGGGGTTAGAGGATTTTTGACAGGAGAATATAAACAAATAATAGCTTTCTGGGCCAGATTCAGGAGAACAACAAGTCACAATGATATAGGGAAAACAGGACCGAGTGTTCACATTTCTTAATAGATGATTATCTATAAAAATATCTTCCCTGATACACAAGGTTTTCTGAAATGATCATCTTAACATAGTATATAAATATTATTGATAATTATTGTGGTTTTTTAATAATACACGTTATATTAAGTATTTAATTTAAAAAATAAAATCGAACTTTGGGCCAGATTCGGGAGAACAACAAGTAACAATAGTATGAGGAAAACCGGACCAAGTCTTTCATTGTAAATGACTAGTGCAAGCCCTATTATTAGAGTTTTATTATTAATCGAGTGACTCGTCACTGCCTCGTTCATTTGCCTCAGCAAATGATAGGTTCCGACGGATGGTAAGTGATTGGATACCGAAGCTGTTATCATCAAATGCCTTGTAATTTTACTGGCAATAGCACCCGTTATTAGACATCAAACACAACCTTATTTAGCCCATAAACAAGTAGAGCATATACTACCATGTGGTATCTACTAGATAATGTATAAATATACTTGTTATTTTTCTTAATTATGCCGTGTGGCGCCGGCCTAGAGTAGCGTCCCTCCCTCTCATCTCATGGGGACTCGTAAAAATCGACAAAGAGAAATATAACCGGAATCATCCGTTTACATTTCTCTTCGTCGATTTTTGCCCATCAGGGCAGCAGCGTCATCCTGCGTACTGGCTGGAACTGCGATCACCAACCCGCCTGCCCAGCGTTGTGATTACGGGCAAATACCCCCAAATGAAAATGGCACTCACGAGTAAACGGCTCCCAGTCCCCGGCGGCCCCGCTATTCCAGATTATGGTAGCGGTCTTGGTAACGGCAGGGCAGAGGGTGCTAAGAATCACCGGCAGAGATCCGGCTACTACCCCAAACGACGACTTCTGCACCTGGCAACTTACAACACGCGCACACTGAGGACCGACGAGAAGATTGACGAGCTGGAGGAGGAAATAGAGCAGCTGCACTGGGACATTATCGGGTTATCCGAAGTCCGTAGACAGGGGGAAGACACGGTAATCCTTAATTCCGGCAACTTGCTCTACCACCGGGAGGGAGATCACCTCTCCCGAGGTGGTGTCGGTTTTATCGTCCGGAAGTCTATCCGTAACAACGAATGCGATCACCGAATGGTAAGGGGCACATTGAATATTAATATAAAGCTTGAAAGGTCCCGGTTTACGAGGTCTACGCTCCGACCCTCAGCTGCCCTTATTCAAGACCCTGAGAACTTTCAGCTCGAGATTCAAAATCGCTGCGCAGGTCTGGAGAACTGCGTAACCGTTGACGATATAAGTGGCGGGCTGGTTGAGACTGTCCACGTTTTCGGGTCCAAACATTATAAGACTCGACAAACTAAAACCAATAAACTGTCGATTCAAACTCTTAATCTCATGGAAGCGCGACGAGACATGCGATTGCAGTCTTCAACGAAAGCGTCTTCTTACCGGCTCATCAATAGAAAAATCTCGAAATCCTTGCGACTCGATATTCGCAAATTCAATACAAATTGTATTGAAAATGCAATAGAGAGGAACAGGGGTTCGAAAGTGTTCGCACGGGATATGTCTATTGGTCAGAGTCAGTTGACACAGCTGAAGACCAATGAAGGCAGTCTAGTCACGTCGAGACCTGAGATTATGAGGGAGATAGCTCGGCCCTCGAAGTTGTCGACGAGTACGTATACCTGGGGCAAAAAGTCCAATTAGGTAAGTCCAACTTCGAGAAAGAGGTCAATCGTCGAATCCAGCTCGGTTGGGCTGCTTTCGGGAAACTACGCAAAATCTTCTCGTCCAAAACGTAGTAGAGGGCGGCCCCCAACGCGATGGACCGATGATCTGGTCAGGGCTGCGGGGAGCCAGTGGATGCAGGCGGCAAAGAATCGATCTACGTGGAAAGCAATTGGGAAGGCCTATGTTCAGCAGTGAACTTTAAATGGTTGAAATGATGATGATTATTTTTCTTCTCGTGAAAACATACTTCAAATATGTAGGGAATACCCAGAATTTTAGACTAAGAATGACGCCACTATCAGAAGATGAACAGTCCATTTATTAACAATAAAAACCTGAAAGTGCAAACTGCGAAGCATCCTGCAGTCACTTGTCATTGTCATAATAAGACTCGTTTATTTTGACCATTAATGTTCCTTTTTGAGCCCGTTGTGCTCGGGACCGCGGTAACCCTTTCGAACATTTCCGCAACACCGTGTCATAGACCTGTTTTAAATATTTCATTCAAACGCGTTTGTAACTTGTAAATAAGTCTCTACGAGTAGATAACGATCAGTATGCTACTTAGCGTATGACGCTCTGGTTTTCAGTGACACATGGGAGTCAGACAGCTATGTTAATATAAGATACAAACAATTATATTTCACGGTAACTGACAGTTTAAACTTTGATGTAATTGAAAGAAACAAATAGGAAAATAAAACGAATCTTACAAAAGAAATAGCAATATATGAGAGAGAGGACTAAGCGTGGGAGGTTGGTCAATTTATTTTGTCCAAACGAAACTATAAAAAAGTAATCATTTATCAGCTATATAAAGTCCACTGTTGAACATTAGCGTCCCCAATAGATTACATTCCATTGGGGGTATTCGCCCATAATCACCAGGCGGGTTGGTAACGTGGTAAATGACGCTGCTGCCTATTACCCAGCAGATTTTCTCTTCGTCGACTCCTACGACTTCCCGTGAGATGAGAGGTGGTGGCAATATTTTAGGCCGGTATCACTCGGCATAAAACAAGTAAATTATTAGAAGGTTTGGTTAAAAGTAAAAGTAAAAAAAAAAAAATATTTCATAAACTATTATACATAGTAGGTACTTGAAAACGTCATAATAAAAATTGAAAAATAAAACAATCGAAATATTATTACAAGGACACTAAGATAGTTTCACGAAGAAATAGAGCCAATTTACTAAGTATAAATTTGATCAATTACATATATTTTATTTCAGTAACTTATACTATAATATTGAAGCACAGCTGTTTAAATTTAGTTATAGACAACCACAAGTAAACAAAACACTGTGACAGTTATGTTCCGTTTTCGTTGGCAATTTAATTTATAGAAAAGTTTGAAGGCTTTCAAGGAGACTTTTGTAATATTCCGATGTAAATTATACAGTCCATTGATCACACTCGCTCAATATTCTGCATAGTATTTTCAAGTACATTGAAAGATGCATCTATAATAATCCTTGCGGGACTTTTCCTCATTTATTGATAACTTTTATTTAATGAACGCAGCATTTTAGTTCCTTCCCAGAGCTTATCCTATGTTAGAACTGTTACTTTTATTCTGTAAAATATTAACTCATAAATATATTTGAGCGTCCTTTGATATCAAGCGCGTGTTTCGATAGGCATATCAAAACGTTTGCCGTAGTGATCTCGATATATGGAAGTCGCTAAGCTAAGTCAGAGGCTCTATGAGGCGGCTAGAAAAATCTAAGTCCGCTTGACGGAACGGGGCGATCAGGTCAGATCGGGTCCACCAGGCGGGGTGGAATTTGACCCGAATTCTTTATACCTTAGTTTGTGCTACAGGACATTAGTGCAACAGCCCTCAAATAGAGATGATGATGAAACTATTGAGAAACAAATATTGCTTATAAACTTGGTTCTTCTGCATAACAATTCTAAAAACTGACCTATTTGTATGAGTTTTTATTTTCAACACATTCATAGTTTAAGTACTGAGTGACAGTTCTACTTCACAAAGGGCGACTAAGTGGATACCGACAGTCTGTCGCCAATTGAGTCAACTAGTGGAGGCTTTTGTTAACACGGCACACATTGTAAGTCTAAAATAAATGTACGGTAATAAAGAACTATGGTCTATGGGTAGGTACTATTTAACATACTTACATACCTACTTATTTTTTACAATTACGTAGAAAACACTGAAAACAATACAAAAATTAAAGTTTATGCACACTAAACAAAAGTATCTTATAGCAGACCTCAGTTATACTGACTCCATGTATCGGTTATCGAATGGCTAATAAAACAATAAATAAAAATAAATAAAATAAATATTCTCCTAAGATCACACTAATCATTTAGTTCCAAGATAAGTATCACTAAGAACTTACTTACATACTTTTTTTTTGTAAATAAATACTTAATATACATAGGGAAACACCCAGAACCGAACAAATATTCATGTTCATGCACACAAAGATTTGTCCTGTGTGGGAATCGAACTCACGATCTCTGGATTAAAGTGCAGGTATACTGACCTCCACGCCATATCGGTCGTCAAAAATCTTTATATCGAAATTTGCTATTACGTTTCTGGTACAGCATCTAAGTTTCACTAATTACAAAGTTAACTGTGAGAAAATCAGCGGAAGAAATGTGTTTCTAGGTAATTGTGACAACCTGTAAAAATTTTACTCATGTGAATGTATCTCAAAAACAACCGTATCTCGTGCTATTCATGCTTGGTGCCATTTGTGACTAATAGTTACAAAAACATAAACTGACATATACTTACTGCAAACAAATTTTGTAGCGAAATTTTGATGCGACCAGCTTTTTCCTAAATCTTGGTTGGTCTTTATTCACTCTTCTCTGACCTTCTAAGATAATCTCATCACATTAACGTCCCAATATACAGCCCAGCCATTACAAACCTAGCTGTAAAATATTCGAGTCATACTTCACTAGTAGGCAACCCACAGGCGGATTGGTATAATTTTTTATCAATTTGCCCAAAAGAGCTTTCGACTAGGCTTAAAATCACATATTATTAAAGAATAACCGGGATTTAATACATCAAATGCTACACAAGCTATGAATTCTGCTTAATAATATCCCGTATCTGCAAGCGTCTGCCTGTAACCTGGTATGGTTTACCTATAGTACAATAAAAAACTAAAGTGCCTGATTCTACTCGTATTTAAATATCTAAAGGCATGGACATATACACTTGCGTGCAAAAAAATCGACCCACTCACTGCTCTGCGATTTGAAATAAAATAACTCGAAACATTTTATTATTATGAGAATTCTTTTGACACCATGTTATAGCTGGAATAATAAGGTTTTAAAAACCTTATTGCAAATTGTTACTGAAAATTGTATACCAACTTGATAGGCTATTAAACGAAAAACGGTAAAATTAGCACAAAATTTTAATTGTTATAAAGAAAAATAACTAAAGTTTTTTTCGAAAAAACAACACCCAATAACTTGTTTTAATAACTGGTATTGCCCCCCCTTGCCCTGATTGTAGCTTCCATCCGATTTTTCATTGATCTGACTAAAGTTATTATGAACTCTTGAGGGATACCGTCCCACTCCTCTTGGATAGCATCTTTGAGTTCCTGGAGGGTTTCTACAACATGAGTCCTAGCTCTAACCCTTCTTTTAAGCTCATCCCACAAATGTTCTATTGGGTTAAGGTCAGGGCTTCTTGCTGGCCACTCCATTACAGGAATTTCTACCTCATGCAGGTACTGCTGAACTATGGCGGCAACATGTGGTCGGGCATTATCATGCATGAGCATGAATCCTTCACCTACAAAACCAGCGTATGGCATGACGTGTTGTTCTAAAACATCTTGAATGTAACGGTGAGCGGTTAGTGTGCTAAGACGAGGCCCGGTTACGAACTCAAGATTCGTTTTTCCATTCAAAGAAATGCCGCCCCAGACAGTCCACGAACCTCCTCAAAATGCTACTCTTTCCTCAATGCACGCTTGCGCATATCGTTCTCCTCGCCTACGGTACACTTTTCTACGTTCATCATTCCCGTGAAGGTTGATTTTGCACTCATCTGAGAACAGTATACCGCCCCACTGTTCTAGTGACCAATTAACGTGGGCTCGCGCAAACTGAAGCCGCGCTTGACGATGAGCTGCCGTCAGTTTTGGACCGGTTGCAGGTTTATGTGGAGTTAAACCACCTCGTCGTGCTGTCCACTCACTAATTGTGACTCCTCGAACCTCCTGAAGTCGCTGCTGCACCTGAACACCAGTGAGATGTCGATTTCGCAACGCAGTTGTCACCATAAAACGGTCGTCACGTTCCGATGTAGCACGATTTCTTCCTGAACCCGGTCTTCTAACAAAGTTGCCAGTCTCCAGAAACCTTCGGTATACTCGTCTCACTGATGAACGACTTAAATGTAGTCGTCTAGCCACGACACGTTGGCTCAAGCCAGCTTGGATTAGAGCCACTACTTGTGCGGATTCAGCTGGAGTAGTATCCATTTTTTTCAAGAATGTAACGTTAAAACTCACGTAAAATTATCGTGTAATGACGTAGAATGATGATAAATGATCGTAAAATGATGAACAGTAAGATTTCACAGAGTAACAAAGTTAAACGGTTAACGTTGGCAAAAGTGAGTAATGACGGTGTCTGAACAACGACTCGATTATGTCAAGAATATTCTTTTTATTGAAGTGTAGGGTATGTGAAAATAAACTTTAATCATAACTACCTTCACACAAAATAAAATAATAAAAATAATATTCATAAATTTTGAACCTTTTCTCTTAAAACGCAAAAACATGGGGTGGGCCGATTTTTTTGCTCGCAAGTGTAATATTTTTTATATGTCCATGCGCGTATAAGTTGCTTTTTCTATTGCGAGTTGTATTTCATAAATAATTTCAATAACTTCATTACAAATAAAATGATAACTAATTATACACACAATTATCACAATTGCGTTAATTTATAAAAAAAATATTAATTATAAATTAATAAAGTGAATAACCGTGTGAATCTTATTAAAAAAAAAAATACAAAATATTGTCTCCGTATTGTTAAGGAAAACGAGTGGCGAATTATTCAATTCATTGTTAGCATAGACGGTATGATTACTCTTGACAAAGCGTTCTGGCAGTTTGTATTTTGCCGCAGACTAATGCGCAAGTTAAAAAGATAGTCGCGCGTGCGCGGTGAGTTTCGCGCAGTCGCGACCTGTAACGCGGGAAAGTGAATAAGTTTTGGCGTACCTACTATTAGTTTGTAAAGTTTTATTTCTTCAAGGTTATACTTATTTACATATTGGGTAATTTAGTCCATGTTTAAAGTAAAATTTTGCTTAGATTTTAACTTTTTATCTCATAATAATACTGTCAACACAGACTGAAATTGAAGCATATTAAAGTGTATTAAAAAGTAGCTATCGCAGGAAATAGAAAAAGTTTAAGTATACAATTCGTGAAGTTATTATTTTAAATATGAGTACATTTTTAGTTTTACTAAGTACAAAATAACTTAAAAGATTGTGTTAGTGAAGTGAGGTTTTTTGAATTGGTTAATTGCCACAAATTTGAATCGTACCAAGGTATGTCGTAAAACAGGTATTATAAACACAAAATTACTGATACTGAAATTCAATTTACCCAATAGGAATTTATTAATAAAGGCTTCAAAACCAATACTCAGTTAACTGAATAATGTGATTAGTAACCATTTCATTGCTTTTTATGTGTATTGAACTTATAAAGATCTGTGCAATTTTCAAAGATCTACTTAATGTATAAAGATCTGTTCATTTACAAAGATCTATTCAGGTGTTTCAAAGTTGCCTCCTCTTTTTGTTAGCTGAGAAATGGTTCTTACAGACTCCTTCACAATACAAAACCTGTGTTGTACTACCAAATTCGGGTCTGCGAGTCGAGGGTTATTAAACGACGAGTTTGAAAAAATCGTAATATCCAATGGCAGTGTGCAAAATATGTCTAATTTAATCCCTTTCTTCGTGTGTTGTTATGGTAAAATCAATTAGCATTGCAGATAAAAACTTATTAGGGCTTATTACAAAACAAGATATAAAGTTAAACTAGGTTTAAAAAACTGGTGCTGCTATTGTCTTAATTTTATCAAATAGTAGTGACAGCACTAGTTTTGAACCTGGTTTAACTTTAGATCTTTGTTTGTAATGAGCCCCATTATGTTCTGTTTAACAATATTGAAGTAGATTAATAGTGTGTAAATAAACAAAATAGCCGCTTTACTAGATATTCATTATTAAGGAACCTCATATTTGATGTATTAGTACTAGGTGTGTGTGTGTGTGTGTGTGTGAAAACGATAACCGAAGTTAAGCAACGTTCACAAAGATCTATCTATTGATGTGAGACCGTTTGTTTGGCACTTAATATAGTTCAAAATAGGATAGATAGGGTTCCTATCAAGACCAACGAGCCCAAGCCAACCTCACCTGCAAGTGGTACAGCTGCCGAACAACGAACAAGGCTCTGGCGAACATAACAGTGCCCGGTAAGCGGCAATAGGCTCGCCACCTATTACTTAGGTCCAACTATAAAATTGCCGAAGTGTGGTCGTATAATATGCCTCTGCCAATCCCTTCGGGAAAACAGGCGTGAATTTATGTATGTATGTAACTGCGAGGAATGAACTCGTATCTAGCTGATTATTAACCAAATGATAAAACCGGTAGCTCCGAACGCCTCTAGATACATAATTTTATTTTCAGACTGTTTATTGGTCCTACAACTAGTCTGCGCTGTCAAACTCATATTCTACCATTCGCAGTAACAGAAATCAAGGTCCTTTAATATGAAGGCACCGGTACTAGGTCACTCACTTTACGTGGTTTAACTGCTGATTGGTCTAGAGTGGGTAATTGCAAACCTATGGTGGACAATTATTACTAACAGGTAATGTTATGTCGGTACATACCACTGAGGTCACTCATCAACTCAGTCCATTAACCTTCTATTACTGAGCATAGGCTGTTTAGAAGAATTTATGTCATACTCTACCTAGCCAACCTCACCTGCAAGTGGTGCACCTGCCGATCAACGGACGAGACTCTGGCAAACATTACAGTTCCCGATAAGCGGCAATAGGCTCGCCACCTATTACGCGGGACCAAAAATATACTTATATATATTATTATAATATATGTGCCTCTGCCTACCTCTTCGGGGAAACAGGCGTGATATTATGTATGTATGCACTTAGTTACTGAATCTCAAGCGCCACCTTTAACCTAGTAAAAGTATGTACCAGTTTTATTTTGTAACATACAAGTATGAATATTTATATTCCAACAACGTGGTATTTTATAGCATTTTCATAATTTAACACGTACATTCCTGCATCATCATAACATTGCTATAAAATATTTATTGTATACAACACAGTGCTCAACTTTTTATGACCATATATTTTGAGGCATGAAGTGGAATAAATGGATGCATTAGATTGTGTAGGCAATAATTATTTATCAATAAAGTAATATCACATAAAAATATCAACGTAAAATTAAAATACACGCTTTCAAATTTAAAGCGCAGTAAATATGAACTTGTGTAGGTTTGCAATTTATAGATTTTTTTTTAATGTGACACTTCATAATTACTACATCCTGCCTGATTTTCATTTAAGACAATTTATGTTTTGAAAAAAAAATACCGGTACAATGTGTAGTATGTAAAATAGTATGTTGTCAATTCACGGAAACACTTGCAAAAACTACTACTACTACTAATAAAATTACTACGGCAAATTCGCGTTATTTTCAAAAATATGTTACATCTGTGTAATATCATTTATTTGTCTACGTTTAGCGCTTACTTTATCTAACCATACCAATGTTCGCTATATTTTTATTTCTAATACGCTTTAGTTGGGAAATGCAGGTCGAGGTCTGTTTTTTTGGAGTCAATTGTGTTTTAACATTTTGCTTTTGCTTAAGGCTTAAAGAAAGACATGTTTTGTAGATGTGTCTGTTAATGTAGAGACTGATTATTTTTCTTGAGGTGATATAGGTACTAGGTGTAGGTTGATAACTCGTTTTCTAAAATACAAAATTCATATCTATCTGAATTCAACCACTTAGTCATACTAATACGTCATGAAACTTCATCTTTATGGTAATAGACCTTGAATTTTTTTTTAAATAATAGCTTCGGGCATTTAGCACTTTTAGCCAGTAATATATCACTTACTTGATAAGTGATATATTAATCATAGTAAATGAGAATAAGTGGTGATAAAGATGTTAAATGGTAAATAAGATACCCTCCCCTAAGCCCCTTAAGGCCTCAGTAAAGATGTGGGACTATGCTGAGATCTCACATGGACTCCTTGAGAAAATTTGAAAAGTGATGTTGCACTGCTTTGTTTGATTTATCAACATTTATGTAGTATATTCACAAACACTTAACGGTTAATAATCCACTAGAAAAATGTATACATGTTTACTTATTTTTTTTTAAATAATTTATTAAGGTAATGCTAACTCATAGCTAATTAAATCAGTTATGAAAAGTGATCACCGCAGCCTATGAATGCATGCAACACCAAGGGCATCACTTCAACCCCGGGGACCTTTTAAAAATCGTTTCAGTCTTTTATTTATATTTAAAGTATGTTTTTTTAAGTTGTTGTTTCCGAAGTTTTAATGTTGTAAACTCTTAGGAAAACCTTGCCAGGGAGCTGATTTCGCAACCCAAGGGTACGCAGCGGTTATTATCTTTAAAAAATCTAATTAATTTTGATCATAAACGACCGACTGATCCAACAAAAATAGAACTATTTGAAAGAGTAAAGCCTGTATAATATACCAACATAAGACTTAGCTTTTTAAGTCCAACCAAGGCTAAACGGTTGCCAGGCCTAAATTACTTACTAAGTGGTACCTTCATCGATCTAATATCTAACCAAATAAGTAATATTTAGGTGACTAAGAGACAAGTATCACTTAAACATCTATTACTAACTGCCGACGGAATAATTAATGTATTTGTTTGTATGTGGTATATGGTTTTTTGCGATCAGTTTTGACAATTTAAGCGAATGTGTTCGATTGTCTGGGTGTATATCAAAATAAAATTTACTCATTTTGCGAGTGGAAAATTACATTTAACCTTGATCAGATTTCTTTAGGCAACTCAATAACGTTACGATTATAAACTTAATTTGTTTTTATAAAAAAATTGTTTAATTACTTGATCAGTGCAGGTCGATACTTCTGAAGGATTTTGAACTATTACGTATTCTATAATATTTATGTATAATTTTTAACAATATTTTGTGTGAGAGACATACAAAATAAAAAGTAAATATTATTAATATATATTTGCATGATCATTAGTTGTATTACATAATAATGTTACTTCAGGAAGTCAATTCTACAGGAAGTAATTTTTTTCATAACCGTATTGCGTAAACATAAAACAGTAATGTAAAGAAAAATCCTACAATAATTACTAACACCATGCTATTAAAATTATTAATACTAAACGAAAAAATATGTGTCATTAATCTAGAGACTTTATTTTAATAATGCATTATTTTTCAGGAATTACTTATTTGTCATGTGTAGGACTTGTGGTCACAACCTTTGAAAAGAAACGCTAAAAAAATAGATGTTATTAATTGTATAGGTACAAATTCTGTTTCAGGAAGTAATTTGAACAGGAAGTAACAGATTTTCGTAATCATTTCGAAATCATCTAAGAGTAAAGTAAAGGAAAAACATGCAACAATAAAAACACTATGCTATTAAAATTATTATCACCAACCGGAAAAATGTGCAATAAAAGACTCGAGACATAAATGATTGTACACTTGAATAATGCATTATTTTTCATATATCCAAATATGTGCTTACTAGCTTGTGACGTGTTATTTTAGCAAACACCCTAGATTTAATAAGCAAAAACCGTACTTCTCACTTTGCCGCTTAACATCTCGAAGTCCAAGTACATACTACCCGACAACCTCAATACCTAAATAATAAACTGTTATTTTTAATAAAGTGTTTTTTGAATAGAGTAGTTGGAAACATTGAACTGTAAAATTAAAACAAAAAGCTATTAGAAACAAAATGCACGTTTATAAATAGGATCTAACCATACTTTGACGACCGATATGGCGTGGTGGCGAGTATACCCGCATTCGATTGTGGGTTCGATTCCCGCACAGGACAAATCTTTGTAAGTATAAATATGAATATTTGTTCTGGTCTGGGTGTTTTCATATGTATATTAAGTATGTATTTACAAAAAAAAAAAGGTATTTATGTATGTTTATCCGTTATTTAGTATCCACCACACCACAAGTTCTTAATGATACTTATCTTGGAACTAAATAATTGGTGTAAGTGTCAGAAATATTTTTTATTTTTATTATACTTACCATAATTTTAATTAATAGCAACCGCTTGCGACTGCGTCTGCCTCTTATATGAATCCAATTGCATAAAAGTAGTTTTTTTTCAGAGTTTTTTAAGTATATATTATATTGTTTAAGCCCGTGCATATTATTGTTATATCATTCATGTCGTAATACCTCATAGATAAAGTTTAGATAAATTTAAAAATAAATCAATAAAGCAAATATCACATCATATAATATTACATACAAATCACACTATTTCTAACAATCAATTTCAAGGTGCTTATAGCAGTTGAAGTAACTTTTTAAATCAAAATTTGTAAAAACCATTTACAAAAAAATTAAAATATATGATAGAAAGCATCATATTTAACACTAGCGGTCGCCCGCGGCTCCGCCCGCGTGGATGTCGGTTACCGCTGCAAAATGCCTACCCAGGAAAAACACGGTCAGCATAATGATTCCCAGGTCAATCCACAGACACCGACATCGACGACGCAGTCATTATCCGCAGGCTGCATAGATTGTCTTTATGTAAATGTTAAAGTTGTTAATGATGAAAATATTTAAATGTAATTAATACTATGTTTGCCCTCCTACCGGAGTGCAAACCGTTGTTTGGAGATAGATAACTAAAGCGATTATTGTAGAGCTTCTCTATAAACAAAATTTGACGTTAAATTATTTTCAGGTTACAAAATAAACTGATGGTCGGGTGCCCCGACCAGTGATAGGGCACCGTGCAGCAGAAATCGTAATAAGTTAATTTCGCCATATCTTCAAAACCAAACGTCTAATTTTGATCATTCCAAGACCAAATATTATCTACATAAACGGCACTTAGTGATGACGTATTTACATTACTACATTTATTTTGATAAGGATTAATAGCATAAGTAAAATAAATGCGTTTAAATGTAGCACAAAAAAAATCAAGATTAAAAAAAAAAATGGTTGTTGTGCCTCACTCGACATAGATAGGTAGGTATAGTGTGTCGCGGACTTTTTGTGTAGATATTTATAAGATCTACAATTAATTCGCATATTTTGTGGTTCTGTCTTTAATAGTTTAGGCAGCGTACGAAAAATGAGTAACTGTTCTGGTTGATTTTTAAAATAGGGTTATTAAAACCCTATTTTTTTTCAAATTAAAATTTAGCCTATGTTACTCAGTGATAATGTAGCTTTCTAATGATAAAAGAATCATTAAATTCGGTCCATTCCTTTTTGAGTTTATTCGTTACATACAAAAAAACAAATCTTTCCTCTTTATAATAGATAGATAAAACCTTTTTTTTTTTTAAATAATACAAGTTATATAAAAACATATCCCACAAAACCGTTTGACTGGTTTGTCTGTGGGTCACAGTCTCTTTTATACTCTTTAATACATTACAACTAATTTTATAAATAAATAAATTACAATTTTTCACTTACACCAATATAGTGTTTTTTTAAATTTGTGTAGATTAATATTAGTGTAGATTTGTGTTTTTGATTCCAAAGCAGGGGTGTATTATTTTTAATTAATACATTTAAAAGTTCTCTCTAAAAAATATCAGAAAATTATTATGACATATATTAGTTTACATAGAATATGATACATACATAAAACTGAGGGAGCTATTATCTATAATAATAGTTATAATGAAAACGAAATGATGCGACTTTTGAAGTCCTTTCTGTCTCAACCACAAGGATCTCATTCCTGTGATAACACCTTCAGACAAATATATAGAAAAACCTTTCAATTGCAGGCTTACAAATGAAGAAACTCAACCCAAAGAGTATATTGAGCCGGCTGCTCCCCATAGTGCGGTGGTCACGAGATTATCGCGCTCCCGAGGCCGTAGGAGACCTCATCGCCGGGATCACAGTCGCCTTGACGCTCATTCCTCAGTCCATTGCCTATGCCTCCTTGGCCGGACTTGAACCACAGGTAAGCTTTACTTATTCAATTAGTATACACTGGAATAGGAACAAATGAACAAGACTAAAACTAAATAATACAAACACTCTGCGGGCTTTCTTCGGTATGATACCATAGAGAGCCCGCAATGGTTATTGTTAATTCTTTTTCTTTCTTTCTTTCTTTATTAAGAAATCGATGCTAAAGTGCTGATGCAAAAGAAAAATTTGTGATCTCTTGTCAGCATAATCGATTTCAGAAACCTAATTATAAAAGCAAACTGTAACTGATTCACTGGTTAATCGCAAAATATTAAATAACTAACTGCTATGTATTTATGCACTATGTATGATCGGACGGAAAAGTTTTCATTTTGACCTTAAAACATATCATGAAAAATTACAAGAAGTGACGTACTTTCAGCTACCCTTACAAGCCAAAGCTAATCGCTAAGAATAATGGTTTGACAACCGATATGGCGTGGAGGCACACCTGCAATTCCTGTCTGGATGCTTTCTGTGTATATTAAGTATTTATTTAAAATATAAATATACATGTATCTTATTTAGTATCTATTACGCGTTCATAATGAATGAATGGTGTGATTGTAAATTAATTATTATTATAAATATCTGCATAAATATTCTCAAGCCCACTTAATATCCCTTTTGTGGTGGTATTATTATGTTTACATATTTATGTAAACATAATTATACAGTTTACTTATTAATTTACCCATTGTTGGCACAAGACCTGTAAATTAATTATTTGAATTTAATACAACCCTTCGTAGTTTCGATTAAGAGTGTGTACTGAACATATTTACATCTCTGACTTAATTAAGTTTAGTTTGCTAAGGAAATTATGTTACTAGGGGAGGTAAAGCGACAAGATATATATTTAATAGCTCTGCGAAAGTGAAACTGCCTACACGATCCAGTGCTCAGTTTCATTTATCATATAGATACTAATTACCCAACCCAGGACAAATCAAAATAGGTAAGTATACATTTGTATCTAGAATTAGGTGGTCAAAACGATCAAGGAAACTAAGCAGATTTCATAGAGGATCTTGGATGGGAGGCCGTTTGTGTTGGTTAAATGCCGTGCGCTTACGTTCTTCAGAAAACACGTTAAGTCCTTGGTCCCTTTAATTGCTACATGTGGTAGTCGTTCGGTCAATTTTCAGGACATATGTGCAGCCTAATGTGTGGAGTAAAGAGTAAAGTGCGGAGAATGATGTAATGATCAATTCTTCTCACATTGGTTTGGGAGAAAAGGCATGTCCTGAGCCCAGTAGTGGGACATTAACATGATGATAATTAAGAAAATAATTGCTTTGTAGCAAAATAATGTACAAACGATCGTCAAAGTTTATGGGAACGGATACCACACGAGTGACACAGTAGGTCGCTGTTAGTTTAAAATAAAAAAATTGTAAGTTCTATGTTTTACAATTTGTACAATCTTTTTTGTTGTTTATGCGACAAATGCTGTTGTAATTTTCTATGGTTCAGCATCACACAGCTATTTATTTTGTTAATCTGAAGAGCTAAGCTAACTATAGCCGTTTAAATTTAGACACCATTGTATACCTTTTATATGAGAAATACTATAACATCCGTAGCTAAATGCAATTGTTATGATAACCGTCTCATAATACACTCTTTGTCAATAACAAACCTTTGTGGAAATTGTCACCGGTCCGCTGTATATTGTTGCGCGACAGATTGCAATGTGTGAAATATATTCATTGGTATTTTCCATTCTTAACGCATGAATTCACATGCAGTATAAACATAATTCTAGCAAGAAGATAGTGTCATCAAAGTTCGAAATTTGTATAAACAGTTTTTAATTTCGTTCAAACACCATTTTAGTTTCAGGGATTTTCTCTACTAAAGTAATTATATCAAAAATTCTTATAGTAAACTTTACTAAAATGCTTGGATTTGTTGAAAGACCAAATTATTGTCATTTAAAAATGTATCTACATCAGTCCATCTATTATAAGTCAGACTTCATTGCTACTTATGCTAGAATCACTTTTGCAATAATTTGGTGCAAACGGTAGATGTTCAAGGACATTTATTTTCGTTTATAGATAGTAACCTTGTTCGGTTCATAATGGTACTGGCTTAGAATAGTGCCAACTCCTTTCATCTCACGAAGAGAAATTCTACCGGATGATGGGCAGCAGCGACATCCTGCTTGAACTGCGGTCACCAACCCGCCTGCCCAGGGTGATGATTATATGATTATAGGCAAGATACAGAGGTTAATGTTCAGCAGTGGACTTTATATAGGCTAATATGATGATGACGCATCCCTTTTCCTATTAATGCTATTTGTACTTTGATTCAATATTCACATGAACCAAAATTTTAAATGAGTAAATACACGTACTCTTGTTAAGGAAAGATCTCTTTTATTTGCACCGCACTTCACTAAACTTAAAGGTTACTTGACATTTTATTACTTTTTATACTGTCTTATCGTTTGTTCAAGTGTTTTGAAACTGGTACTTATTAATGTTTCTTATCGATTACATTTGCTCCATTTAATGGATATATTGCCTGATAATTATATATTGAATGTGTATAGCGTATTGGAAAGTGCTCGCGGAATCGAGACGAAGTGATAAGAACAATCACTTAAGTTAAGCACCGTTCGCAGAGGTCAGTAGCAAATCCAATAGGCTGCAATTCCCCCTGCATTTAAGTTCAAATCCTGGTCGCAATGTTATTTGGATAAGTATCGAATGCTTCGTGTTTAGCGTATTGGAAAGTGCTCGCGGAATCGAGACGAAGTGATAAGAACAATCACCTAAGTTAAGCACCGTTCGCAGAGGTCAGTAACAAATCCAATAGGCTGCAATTCCCCCTGCATTTAAGTTCAAATCCTGGTCGCAATGTTATTTGGATAAGTATTGAATGCTCCGTGTCCGGAAGCACGTTAATCCGGTGGTCTCGGCTTTCATGAACATCTAAGGCAGTTAGGAAGTGCATTCCAAAATCCTGACAACTGTTTGAGCCTTACAATGATGTTAGCCTCTGGGTTGCGAAAGTCAGACAGCAGTCACTCCGAGTAATAACTGAAATTCTGCCAGACCAGGAAGCAAACTTTGGGTCCTTAGCGTAAGTAAGTATAGGGCACATCCGGGATAAAGTAATAAGATTAAATGCAAACAAATAATAATTTTAATATTTGCTTTGTACAGTGCTTAGTCCACGATATTAAGCGGGGTCCCTATCGGATCGCCTAATTGTTTGTACGCCTAATTTGTAATGGCACCCAAACTAAAAGCCCAAAATTTTTTCGCCTAATTTCACTCTTCAAATTCGTGTTTGCCCTAATTTCACTTCGCCTAACTTTTTATCGCCACATTGTCATTTACCAAATGCGTCATTTGGCAGAACAATTCGTAATCCCTAAAGTTTACAATTCCTAAATATTTATTCGCACAAAATTAAAAATCATAAAGTACAAAACGCCTACTCATTTTTATAAGGCAAAATAACTTTGCAAAAGAATTGCATTATTTTGTTGCAACTTGAATTAATCACATTGTATGTAGGTATCTAACAAAAAGTAAGTTTTTGTAGTAAAAATAAAAAACTTGATACATGATATTGTGTCTTTTTCATTTATGTATTAATATTTATTAATCTTAACATAGCAAGCAAACATGCAGCATGCATGCAGACATGCAGCATGCAAGCAGAAACACAGCATGCGTGCAGGCATGCAGCGTGCATGCAAACATGCAGCATGCAAGCAGGCATGCATCATGCATGCAGACATGCAGTCATGCAGCATGTAAGCGTGCAAGCAGGCATGCAGCATGCATAGTTTCCGTCACGGCTTCGGCGCTGCGGGCCTCCGGCGGCCCCACGCGAGCTTTTCGTCGCCCCTCCGCGCCTACGCGGGCTTATATTGCACTCTAGGGTAGGGCAGACAAGACTACGTGGAGTCGGGTTTGCAGCGATTCGCTTCTGTTAATTTATTTTCTCAATAAAATTCTATGCTTTTATTCCAATACATTATTGGCACATTTCATTTTAGATATGCTAAAATTAGACCTTTATAAATTTGCGAAATAATCGTTATGCCAAAATAAAGTTATCCTAATATAGTTTAGGCTATTTTACATTAGACATTCTAAAATTAGGCCTTTCAATTCTTAGGCCAAACTATAATGGTGGCAAAACTATTTTTAGGCGAAACAATAATTGTACGTTTTAAGCTTAGGCCAAAACGGTTTGGCCAAACCATATTAGGACAAACAATTTTAGGCGAACCAAAGGGCACCCTATTAAGCGCCTTATTTTTTTTAGACTGCATCGACTGCTTACTATTAGGCGTTATGACGTGACACATAAAAAAAATGCAAATGTGACCGTTTGTGTGGAATATCATACCTAGTGTTTTCAAAAGTATCTTTCATGTTACGTTAAACAGTTGGTGGCGGATATACCTACGTATAGGTAATCCATAGAGAGGATACAAACAGACATATAACAGACAATTACCATTTCCGAGGTTGAATAGAAATTTAACCTCGGAAGTTATTAAAGCAAGTGATGGATTAAAAATATCTTTGTAACAATTCCCGCGCTACTATTACTATTACTACTTATTCAACACGACGCGTGTTTCGCCCTTACACAGGGCATCTTCAGGTAAGATAGGAGCCTCAGAACAACGATGTATTCACGACCAACGCTGAAACGAGAGTCTTTCACCCTTTATAGTTTAAATTATAGTATATTATATATATATATATCGAAATTATAGTAGCGCGGGAATTGTTACAAAGATATTTTTAATCCATCACTTGCTTACAATGGATTTCCGCAAAGTAACGCCTGAATCCATAAATTATTTCGGAAGTTATTGTCTGTTTCAGTTAGTGTAATAATATGTATCACATACACAAATATATTTTCTAACTTGTGCTGTTGGAGAGCTATCTATGGACAAAGATAGGTTGATGATGAAAAATTTACATAAATCATATAGAAGAGATAGCTAGTTTATGTTTGTTTAACTATGGTAGTAATGCATGGTAATAATGGGGGTACACCTATTATGGTAGAACTTTTTAAGTAATAATTTTATATTGCATAACAACTAATAGCATAAACCTCTTTTCGCAGAATATCGTTTGGCATAAACTCATTTAGCATACATTGAAACCCATAATTTTGTAAGTCAGAATCATCTGTACGCATAATTTTGGTATCCATAATAATCAGAATGTATAATCATAATGTATAATCATCACATCGCAGAAAGTTCAAAACCAGATTCATCTTTTGGCATATATTGGTCATTATCATGTGGGATTTTATAATATATCAAATCAACTGATCAAAGAAATAAAATATTCAAATATAGAAATAGATAAATTAAGTTTCGGCGCGCCACCACCAGCCAAAAAAGGCAAACATTAAATAAAACAAATCGTCTTCAAAATATTATAAATAATCAGTCGGATTACACAGAAGTTGGGTACCTTAAAGCAATAGGAGCTAATATAAGATTAGTTTAATTTTGTTTTCTGATTAATTTAATTGTTTTTTTTTTTAGTAATTGTAATAAATAAAAGTTGATTTAATGATAATTATTTGGTTTTTATATCCTTGCCCATGAGAGCATGTTCGTTTCTGGCACTCGCCGGCCGCTGCCGCGGCACGCTCGCTCGGCTCGTAAGAGGTCACAGTTCTAACCGAACCTAACCTACGCATTTTTAAAGAAGAAAGTAACCCAATCTATATTTTTCTAATTGAAATTCTATGATCTTCATAGTATGCCTAGTCAAATTATGGCAAATAATCTGTACTCTAAATGAACGTTATGCTAAATGAAATTATACAAAATTTTAACTATGCCAAAGGTAATTATGCCAATAAAAATTCTACTATCTTAAATGTATGCCATTCTAAATTCGGTCATAAGCACATTATGCCTAAAAATATTTATGTCAAATATTTTTTATGCCTAATAAATGATCGACTAAAGAAGTTTCTGCGAAGTCAGTTATCCCAAATAGGTTTCGGAGTATCAAGTTTCTACCAAATAGGGCGCACCCTAATAATGGATGTGCTTTAGAATGAATAAAATACATTTGTTAACTATTTTATTTGTCAGAGCACTCCTTGATGTGGAATAATATAGTGTAAGACATTTGTCGCCAAATAGTATGCTATACAAAATCGATTGACTGCAGGGCTAATCAGTCAGCCGCTCTCATCTCACGGGAAGTCGTAAGAACTTGGCTTGGTGATCGCAACCAACCTGCTTGCCCAGTGTGGTGATAATGTGCCCCCAACAGAATATTATTTATTGGAGAGGCCAATGTTTAGCAGTGGACTAAATAAGGCCGTTAAGAAGGGCTAATCAGGATTTTACTTCAATATTCCATGATATGTACAACGAAAACCCTTGAGAGATCTGAAACCGCGGTTTCTTCGTTTAAAAGCTAACGCTCGAACCACTACAAGAGAATAAGATAAAATTATGTTTTCTAATTAGATTTTAGAAAACTGAATTAATTTCAGCATTCAATTAGAATAATATTGCTATTCTTGTACAACACAAGCTAATTTTAGCATTGAATCATATTATTATTGAAATTGCTCTTGGTAAAAAAAGGGCACTTTATACTATTTTCACACGGTGTTTTGTTTGTATTTGTCTTTTCTTTAATTTTATCGAGACTTTAAGAAATAGAGATATTTAATATAACTATGCTTATCAGTGTTCTTCGTCAAATAAATAAAATGAAAAAAAAATGCTTTAAGTAATTTAACTGGAGCACTTATGAACGTCAAGATAAATGAAAACGAATATTGCTAATTCCTTTCTTCTTTTATAGAAACTTATTTTGTGTTAGTATCATGAAATATTAATTCATACATACATAATGTTACGCCTCTTTCCCGTAGGGGTAGGCAGAGATCACATCCTTCCACTTGCTACGATCTTGGTACACACTCTTAGCTTCATTCATTCTGATAATTCGATCAAGCAGTCCTTAATACATTTATATACTTGACAACTATTGCTTGTTTAGAATATTTCAAACATCACAATTAATGTGTGATGTTTGATCATCGCATCACTACGAAGAAAACATATAATTTATAGATTTCTTAACAATTTACATTGTGTTGAAACATAAAATAACAAAAAAATTACTTATTGGGTATATAATAACGTTATTGCAGTAAAATTTAAAAAAAATCTTGTTTCTCAAAAATAATTAATTATTAGCAGCTGTCAAAATATATACATACAAAATCAATGTAATTCTTCAATGAAAACTTAAATTCTATGTCCCAATTAACTTACTCATGTTTAAGTTAATTGGGACATAGAATTTAAATTAAATTCAAAAATATTATAATAACATTTTTCAACAAGAAGTTTCTAAGCTTTGTCGTAATCATTAATGATATATGTAGACTCATATCAATAAGGTTCTAATTACATTCTTACTCACTACTAATTCATTAGATATAATAATTTCTCTTGAAACGGTGCCAGAAAATTTACTCTCAAGTCTAATAAACTTGAATCGATGACGGTAGTTAAGACCAACTCGTACCAACTTGAATATGGACTCATTAGTCTAACTAAACAATGGCACTTGTGAAATCCATAAGTAGGTATTTTATTAAATAGGGTTAATATTATTTAGGGCAAGACCGTTTTTACTATGAAGATCATCAGAAAATACTTAATTTGAAACCACTGTTTGAATTCATTTTGAATGCAATACCATCTGGTCTGGAGAGACATCTATCCTGTCTATACAGAAATAGTTACGTTCATTTTAATGAGAATGATTTTTTTAATAGCTTTGCTCTAGCTACTATTGCGTCGGTCTCAAGTAATGTGATTTGTTAGTGACATTTCAGTTCTAATTAGTCTTTTGGATAAATTTTAGCATTTTTTTTTATCTCGTATTTTCATGACAAATAAATAGGTATGGAAAAGTAAAGTAAAGTATAAAGTTCATTATTTCATAAACTATTACATAGCACTTGAAAACGTCGAAACAAAATATAAATGAAAAAAATTTACTACATATTACTACACTGAAATCACGAAGCTTAGATTCACTTACATGCTAATAAATAAAAATTTGGTGTAAGTGAATCTAAGTGCCAGTTCCGAGCCCCCGCTCTGTGAGAAGAACTGACAAGAAACTCACAGGCAATGCTCTTTTAAAGCGTTTCTATCAAATAAAACAATACAAAACACACACAGTGAATATTTGAAGATACGGAAGGGTCCCCAGAAGCCGTTACCAATATAGTAGCACTAAGGGAACCTTCCATCACAATAAAGTAAGTATGTATTGTGAAACTGTGCTGAGCCTGTACAATAGGGGATGGTCACGACAATGATCTGGCTGACTTTTTATTCTAATTTACACAAATATAAGTTGAAAATGTTAAACCCAAGCTTGTTTATCCGATAAGTAATCATTAACAGCATAATACCCCTCTTTAAGAAACTGCTATTGTAACTACAGCTTTAAAAGTTGCCAATGGTAGATCAATTATTTCCTGCGGAATATATGATGAAATAGGTATCTTCATGGATTAGTCACGACGAAAAAGAAGTATATTAAATGTGTCTTTGTTCCATTTAATGACAAAACACAAAAACATAAACTCTTTTGTATTTGTATTTCTGTTCAGAAGCCATAATAATGATATCGAGTATAATGTTCATTTCGGGGGACAAATAGTGAGCAAAATCGATACAGGATACGCGGCTATTCATTTCCCTTCCTCTATAGAACGCGAATAAATTACTCAACGATAATATTGCAGTGCACGTTATTTCAATTTCCAACAATATATAACGGACACTTGGGTTTTGAGAAAATTGAATATTAGATATAAATTAAAGTTAAAAGTTTGTGCAAGAGTTCGTCATGTTTATTATCTGTAAATAGTTATGGAACTTCTTAATCTTCGAACAATTAATTAACTAAGCGCCTGTTTCACTATGTTCAAGAAAGTTTCCATTAGACCATACTAAACTTAAATTTTAACTGCCGCGGATCGTTTATATTCCTTCATCAACGCCACTCTGGGCACGTGTTTCCAAATGATCTAAATCAACATTGAACATCCCGCATTGCTCTCCCCATCCGGTATCTACTCAATCATCTATAATTTTAGATTTACAGACTCCCAATATAAACTTAACATACAGCAATACTTACTACAATAATACGTGGACATTAATTTAAATACCTGATATAAAAATATTTGAGTGTTTGACAATGTCATATTTATTTTTTTCTGGGCATTTTTTTTTAAATCGTGTTTGTTCATCCGTTGTCTAGTAACTAAAGACATAGCTGAACCGTTAGCTGTGGCCTTGAATGAGCAAGTCACATCATCAGATCATGCATGACTATTATTTCCGTGCATACAAAATATCCAGGAAAAGTAAACTTGTAAAGCAAATCAATCTTATACGCTAATGGTCAATCTTAATCACAGCGCTCGCGATCAACTCAAGGCTGAAGATCCTAGATTGATCGACGTGGAAAGTACTCGTAGTTGTGGAAGCCGATGTGCAGCAGTAATCTTGATGATCAAGCTCTCGATACAATGTCTTGACGAGAATCTACGACGAGCTTCATGACAAAAAAAACATGTGAAGTTTCTTGAATATCGTCGTTGTCGTATCGTGCTTTTTGCTATTAAGTGGGTTAATGCCCGCATGCGTGTTCCATCATTTCATAAAATCTTTTGACGCCTAGCACCTGCGTGCGGATGCTGATAGATCCAGTGTAAAAGATGAAACCCGAATCTGAGGGCTGCAAGATGAAAGTTAGATGTTGCTGTATTTATTTCAATAATGTAGTACTTTGAAAAAATGTCATAGAATCCTGTTTGAGTAACTCCGTATTCAATTGTTTTCAGTATGGTCTGTACGCGTCCCTAACTGGTGGCTTTCTGTACGCCGTCCTGGGCACGTGCCCCCAAATCAACATCGGACCCACGGCATTGCTGTCCCTGCTCACGTTCACCTACACCAGTGGAACTAGCCCGGATTTCGCTGTGCTGCTGTGTTTTGTTTCTGGCATCGTGCAACTTGTTGCTGGTGTAGCTCAACTTGGTAAGAATTACAGTTATCATGCAAGCTGAGATATTTGATTAATCATGTTAAAAACTTAAGTCAATCTTCATAATATCAGCCTTTTGAGTCCACTGCTGAACATTGGCCTCCCCTGTAGATAACAGTCAATTGAGCCCGCCCGTCGGCTTAGGGTACTTTTGACCTGCCCTTTCTCCAAAATTTTCTGAATTTGGTCATGGAATTACATTCGTATTTGCCCATAATCACCACGCTGGGCAGGCGGGTTGGTGAAAGCAGTTTAAGCCACTTCTGCCTACCATCCGCCAGGATTTCTTTCCCGTGAGATGAGAGGGGTTGGCACTATTCTGGGCCGGTACCACACATGCACAAAGTGATAATTACTACCAGAAATAATATATCCATATAACGTAACGAATAATGTACAATACATTGTAATATGCTTTGTGGATAAACCATACCCTGGATATTCCTAAGTTAAAACGTATAATGCACAGAAATCAGAATCTTGCATAAAAGTCTTTTTAAAATTTCAAGAAGGATGGGATATAGGAACTCGCAAAACAAAAATACATTTGTAATGCAACGAAATTGCTACGTTAATGTATTTCTGACAATATCCAAAGGAAATATTTAATATTTAAAAATAGCTAATAAGTATTGATTGCACATATAATTAATATAACGATGTAATAGGACCGTTCATTTTTAATAATTAACAAACTGTTAACTGGTCAATGGGCTAACATAGTGATTATCATCATGTTAGCCCATTGACCTCCCAGTACTGAACATGGACCTTCCTTCACGAACCAAGTTGAGAGGGATTCGGTCATACGCGATAACGCGGACTTCGTGTGGATAGCGGTGGCAGTAATGAGACGCCCTGCTCTTAGAAATATAGGACCGGTTTATGGCTTCACAATTTATGGTATGAACTTAGTAAGTCAAAGTGCAGTCAGAAGACATAATAAAGCAGCCTTAACAAGCAAAGACCGCTGTTTTTAAACAACGTTATCTAATATTTAATAAATGCAGATGTATAGTGTAAATTTTATATTTTAATCAACCGGTTATTGGCACTGTTTTTAATATTAACAAGAACTTTTATTAAATGTGTTTTTTTGATTTACGCTACTCGACAATCCGGTATCGCAACGCATGCAGTTTATGTGTCGCATATTTGGCAATAAATATTTTACCGATTCATAAACTACCCGGTAGTGCCAAATATACGTATGAAACCTAAATGGATTTTACTTTTATACGGCATCGACTTATGTTTAACATATTAATATAAGGTAGTTCTTCCCATAACAGAAAATCTTTAGGTACCTATCTGGAAAATTCTGTCGTCAAATTGCCTCGCTCTTGTGTTTCTTAGTTCGGGTCTATGCGCTCTATAAAACTAAACAACTAATATTATGGTATACTTTCAATTGAATAGTTTATGTATTAGTTAATAAATTATTCAAATTAAAGAGGGCATAGATATCCACATAACGACAAACACTTGGTCTGAATTTCCCAGTTTTCTACAAATATATCACAGTCAGGGTGCTGACACAGGAAAGCATTAAGGCCAGTGTGCATCCGCGCTATCGAAGAGTGATGGTGCGCAGCAGTGCCACTCGCGAACAAGCGGTGCTCATGGCAAACCAGACTGAGCGTAATTGTTGGATTAAGACTAAATATTTGTTCTAGGAATTGTGGGTACTTGATTCTGTATTACAGTGCAGTGATTATTATAAAAACTGTATGAATTACTAGTGGCGCGCCCGCGCTTCGCTTCCGTAGCTATTAATTAAATACTTTACGCCCTGGTTTACATTATTGGAGATTTCGTAAGGATAAAGGATAATGTTGCTCTAATAATAAATATAGGCTATGTTAGCATTCTAATGGGGAAAAAATTTTTGGAATCAGTCTGTAGTTTTTGAGTTTACTCACTACATACATCCAAAAATGTTCATGTTTATTATATTCATCACACTGAGTAACATTATTGAAATTACATACATATACAATTTGCAGGTTTTCTGGTCGAGTTTGTATCATTGCCAGTTGTGTCTGGTTTCACATCAGCTGCGGCAATAACTATTGCATCGTCCCAAATCAAGGCTCTCTTGGGGTTGAGGTTTAATTCTGAGACATTCATCGGGACATGGAAAGGAGTTTTTCAACATATTCAAGATACAAGATTAACTGACACTCTTCTGAGCTTAGCAAGCTGTGTTGTGCTGTTTGGTATGAAGGTATGTCTCTTTTTCTTTCACACCTAAGTTAAACGATAAATGATAAACAAATATGGGATATTTTTGAGCTATTGCATAGTTTCTATCGCGGGCCTTGAGCGTGGAGACCGAATCGAGAAATTCCGTAATGAAAAAAACCTAACACTCCGACTAATACATCGGTGATATTTTTTTAGTTTTTCCATCTATCGATAAATAGAAGAACTTTTAATGACATTTTGAAATATCACACTTGTCTCTTTAGTTTAGCAACCCGCTTTTAGGTTGCATTGGTTGTATCGGCGTTACTGCGCATGTTTAGTCCCCTTCTTCGCCCCGCAATCTGGTGACTCATTGACTTCGCTAAATACTTACTAATTTGTTTTGTTAATTATCGGTCACCACGCTTAAAGTGTAAATGGAAGTATTATCTAAGAAAAAAAATAACTGCATTAATAAAATAAATAAATAATTATAATTGCATAAGTTGATAAAAAATGCTATGCAATAGCTTTTGTATTTTAATATGTTGGATGCTAAATTGTATTACTTTGCACCGGCTAAATGTAATACTTAAGTTAATCGTACATCGCTGAACTCAGCCCATTAACGTCCCACTATTGGGAACGGGCATCCTTTCACAATTCACAAACCAAGGTAAGTTTTTACTTAACTCACCCATTGGCGAAGGAAGGTGGGTTACAAGTCGCCCTATTTGACCCTTAACGGCTACCATATTGACTGATAACTGGTAACAAGGCTTATGTGTCACGGAAGGTCAACATATCAAATCCCTTACAAAAAGTCACCCAACCAAAGACTAAGCTTTAAATTCTAAGTGAATTGTATATAACAACTTGCAAAAGCTATCCATAACGGTTATAAGTTTAAATATATGTGAACACGACACGCTCATTATCTCGTTAATTAACAAATCTACTCTAGAAATGATTTCGAGACAACAGTACTACTTAGCTGTAAGTTTAGCTAATATTTGGAGCAGCATCCTCGCCGCTCTCCGTGATGAGGTTAATTGAATAGAAAGTACTAGCGCCAACAACATCTACAATATGGATCACTTCTATGTCAAGGCCATTAGGATCAGTTCAGTTTAACGAATGAACGTTAGCGATAGTTATGTATCTGTTGTTTGGTCCTTAATTTCTAGAAAATCTGATTCAAGGAACTTGTAGCTAAATTGTTGTACGTTGCTCAAAGACAATTTCTTTATTGAATTATGTAATACTTTGATGCTTTATCTTTTCGTTTATGAGGGAATTAATATTGTTGGAAATTTCTGAAAGCTTAACTTTCTGTGATTTTCTTTCTTATACAAAAAAAACCTTTGTTTAGTAAATAGTCATCTTTCTTGTAATCGATTATAACATCATAATTATGGACTTTAAAATATTATATTTTATTTTACTGAGTGAGCCTTAAGCGTTTTGCCCACTGCATCGCGGTTTTTAAGGTAACACGGGCCATATTTTTTAAATCTTTGTTCTTATAGGAAATAGGCAATAGGCCCGCCACCTATTACGTGGGAACAACGATATTTCTGGTGAAATGTGGGCGTATAGTGTGCCTCTGCCTACCGCTTCGGGTATTCTAGAAAATCCGCTTGGTACTGTAGTTGTTTTCTATACATTAAAATCTTCTGTCCCATGCTACGGAAAGCTGTGTTTAAATGATATTAAGTTACAAGCTAGTTCATATAATTACCAACAATAATATAATTGTATGATGATTTTTAAGAACATAAGACTCGAAGCTGTCATGGATAGGCAGCTCAACTGGAACGTTCGCTGCTCGGGAATCGAGATTAATCCTAATATATAACTGACTCAAAGTATATCTTCATAGTAAAAATTACGGTACGTGAGTTATATCGCTCAGTAAATAAAAGCCTGATAGAAAATTTTTGATTTTTTTAACATTCACAACTACGTTCTCGTTGGTTTATTAGAGACCAATTCTATTATTATGTCGGACCCTTTGATTTCATTATGAATTCCTTATCTAAGAACTCGTTGCTAATTATTTTTACCTTCAAGCGTGAAAGGCAATCCCTTTATTGATTAGTTATAAATTCAAATGATGCGCCAGTTATTTTATAGTATACAAGTATACTACGAGTAAGTATAACTCGTATATCATAGATAAGAAGATTTATATTCATTATTTTTTATCAAGAACGAAGAGGTGGGATAGCCTCCTCCGAATTTCTATATACCACACAATACCTACAGGACTTGTAAGTGCGGCAGTAGGATGGCGCTCAAGTCTCCAAACTTCTCTACTACTTAAACAGACGTTCTTATTGTCCATATAAAACACTTCTGCCATCACAAATATCTAAAATCTATACTGGAAAATATTGTTTTACTGTTGTACTTAGTGTATTAAACACTAATTCAAATAGTGGTTTAGCTGTTCTAGCTTTTGAAATTTGCCAATCACATCCATAATAGGTATTGCAGGGCTGAATCTGCGGTTTCATAATAATTAGCGTAAGTTCTGCATTACGAACAACATCATTTTGATAGGTAAGCTGTCAATAGTTGGTCTAATAATTTCCTTTACGAATTCTGTCTCATCTAAAAATCATATTTATGTGTATGATTCGCTGATTTGTTCAAAGTCAAAGTCAATAATTATTTATTTTATAAACTATTATATAGTATTTGAAAACGCCAAAATTAAATTTACATATAAAAAAAAAAACAAAATATTATTACACTGTGATACGAAGCTTAGGTTCACTTACATGCAACAAAACAATTAAAAAACAAACATATTTAAGTGTAAGTGAATCTAAGTTCCGAAGAACTAGCAAGAATAGGCTCTATGCTCTTTTAAATTTATCCATTGGTTTGGTACTTGAATTACAATCTTCATTTGTCAGTGAAGCTATACAATGCAATACAATATAACAGTAACAATATTCATGTTTTAAGTCATTCATATTAGAATAGCCTGTATGAAACAGCGGCTTAATCCCAAGCATTTTTATCTGCTATATAGTCTTTGCTAGAATAGTATCCCTTTGAAGACAGCTTGCGTTTTATTGTTAATTTAAATTTATTTAGGGTATTTGCTGTATATTGCTTGGGATTTTATTGTAGAATCGCACACATTGACCTTTAAATGATTTGTTTATATTTTGGAGCCTAGTGGCAGGTACAACAAATTTATGCTTATTCCTTGTGTTTAGGTGTTCCTTAAGTTAAATGCACATGAGATTGTCGTTGCAAGATAATCATCAAGACTGCATACATACATACATACAAGTGCAAAAATGTAATTTATTTATGGCTCATATTTAATGTGTCATCAAAATTAATAAATTACCAACCTAACCTAACCTTTTTGTACATCAAAAAATTCTGATGGAGCACCTAATCCCCTATTAGATGCTAGATCAGTATTTTTGATGATCAAAAAAGTATTTTTTAGAGGTTCAGTTTATTATATTCCTTTATTTATTAGTATAAAATAAGTTGTAATTAGTATAAAAGAGACTGTGACCCATAGACAAACCAGTCAAACGGTTTTGTGGGATATGTTTTTATGTAACTTGCATTATTTAAAGGAAATAAACGTTTTATCTATCTATCTATATACTCATACGCCTGTTTCCTCGAATTTGTAGGCAGATGCATATTTTACGCCCACATTTCGCCAATTATATAGTTGGTCCCACGTAATAGGTGGGGAGCCTATTGCTGCTTACCGGGCACTGTTATGTTCGCCAGAGCCTCGATCTATTTATTATATATCAAAATAAATTTAGGGAAGATAGCGAAAATGCGAAGTGTTCATAGGGTCATGCTTATTTCTTAATTATGAACACAAACTGCACTTTTGTATATTTTTTTATTAAATTTTATTACATTCTGTGAATAACGCTGTTGGTTACTTTATAAGTAAATGTTAACGCTAAGACTTAGATTTAAGCCACATACTGTAATTGTTTGTTATTCCAAATAAGCGCAGGCTCAGATACCAAATGTGATGACTAGCGTTTGTTTTGGCCGAGCTGAGAGTTCATAGTAAACAAAATTACTGTAACGAAATCGTCGCTGTTATTTTAACGTGTCTAATTTTCCGTTATATTTCTTTGATGAACAAACACTTAACACGAAAAAAGAAACAACATTCGAGTCACAAATAAACCTTCTAACAAATTGCATCTTCTTTTCTTGTTTGTCACGAAAATTGATTCTTTGTCCTGTTTATTTTTCGTTACGTAATGTAACATAATTAGGGATCTCGACAAGGAAAACACCGCCCGACAAAGAAGCTTATTCAATTACATTTCTATTATCTTAGCGTCTTGCTTTCAACCTAATTCAAATATAAAATGCACGTATTTTGCGCACAATGCTGAACATTGGCCTTTCCTATAGATTACGCTCTTTTGAAGGTATTTGCCCATTATCACCATACTGGGCAGGTGGGTTGGTGATCTTAGTTTAAGTACGCAAGATGACGCTGCTGCCTATCATACGGTAGGATATCTTTTCGTCGACTCTTACGACTCCCCATAATATGAGGCGGTGGCACTATTCTAGGCCGGTACCACATGAGAATATATTATTTTCAAAGTGATCGATTAAGTTTAAAAGAAAATAGCCCCATATATTAGTAAGCCTATTCAGCAATAGTTCTTTAGAACCGAACGGATTTTTTGCCTTTAGCTATAATATTTTATTAAACGCGCAATTAGAGGGGATTTCCGTAAGCGTGGAGCAAAAAGTAAATCCGCCTTCATAAGTACTTTTTCCGTTTTTTATTCTTTGACGTCGTCGTTAATACCATATTTTTTTGTTTAAGGCCTTGAAAGACTTAAGGATCAGGGCGGCAAATGACGAGAAGAAGAGGCGGAGTGCAATGGTTCTTCAGAGATTTCTTTGGTTCTGTGGCGTGGCGAGAAATGCAGTGGTAGTAATTCTGGCTACTGTACTGGCTTACTTTGTGCACCATAATAAAAATGAGCCTTTTATGTTAACTGGTTAGTATTTACTCTATATAACATGTACACACATTAACAGTTAACATTCGCTACAATTATAACATTATAGAAACGTATGGGAACCATTTTCTATTACAAGTTTTGTATTCGATAGAGTTTTGTATATGATAATTTGTAGCTGTTTCACGCTTCTCGGTCCTAATTTGTAATTTTTTTTTTGAGCGCTATGTTAGTGCTACAAAACAAAATTGAGAATATAAAGAAAAAACTCACTTGCGTATCCTTTTGATTGTTTTGAAACATCAAACTTAAATAACATTATGTTTCTTATTTCATAGTATATTTATATGAAATTAGGAGCAAATCTTTACTTAGAAGAATATTTAATACAAGAACTATTTACTTCGTAAAAAGTTATGCCTGGCCACTTATTTTTATACGGGTAAACTTGATAATCTACCACTTCTTTATATTCCTTCTTAGTATTCAACTTGTATGTAACCATTTTCTTCTTGTTCTTATTCCTCGTCTCCACAAGTACCTATTGTTTTAAAAGTATCTGATTTTTTTTATAAAGTAAGTTCTTTTTTGGTTGAAATTGATTACAACAGCTGCGAATTGGGCAGAATTTTTAATTGTATTTACAAATTCATCGCGGATCAAGGGAGCCCGTCAACGGCTTCCTTTTCCGTCCCTAACTTCAAGAAAGGGGAGAAAAACAATTGGTTAATTTGCACTGCCTTAGGGAGTTCCCGACTGAACTGAATTCCTTAGAAGTTTAATTAGTATTATCCATGAATTGTTTGATTATTTCAGGTAATATCACGCCGGGTTTGCCGACGCCCCAGTTGCCACCGTTCTCGTCTAGTGCTGGGAATTCCACTTACACAGCTGGTGATATGTTCTCGCATTTGGGAACTGGGTTGCTTATAGTTCCGATAGTTGGAATAATTTCGAACGTCGCCATCGCTAAAGCTTTTGGTAAGTACTTTGAGCGTTTTCTATTCAGTCTTGAAATATTGAATACAATCCTGTGATTTCTGTCTAATGATGTTCTCAGTGTCCAAATAGGTGGATTGACTGAACTTATTAAAGAAAATGTAAACGCTCTACTTTGATAAAATGTTTTTTTTACATATCTGAATACTATAAATAGATTATTAATTCACTGCTTTATTTATTCATCAAGTATAAGAATAATATACCTACAACAATCAAGCTTCAAGCCTGGATTGGATTACAAAATATACATGAAATCTCCAATACTTTTAGAGTTATACGTAAAGACCTCTTGATTGGTCTCGATTCAGCATTACATTTAAGAAGAGAGAGATTTATCTCCAGGGCACTTTCTGTGAGAACCCTGGAATGTTTAATTGACCGGGAATTGGTAAGTAAAATTAAATAGCACCAAAGTAGCACGAGTTCGAGAATTCAATCCAATTGAAGTCCGGTTTTCAATTGTTCCAAATTTGTGCAAGTGCAATCGAATGAAAATGTACTAAAATAAAAATATTTTGAGCTTTACAAAAATCCTTTTATACTTCTTTGTCTCATTCTGTTTCTGACAAGCGTGGCTACATAGGCATGAATTTATCTCATATACATAATGAGTAATATCTGTTTCGATTGATTTGCATTTGTATAAACTTCACAAGGAGGTCTTCACAAAAATAACGTTGTAACAAATTCTTTATATTTTTTAAATTTAATCTAGTCAATCGAGACGCTCCACTGTTAAGAAGTGACAATATTAAAATAAAATGTTGCAAAAGAAAACCTTTTGTTGCCAATGAACCTTGAAATTTTTTTTTACACAAGTTATTTAATTTCAAGATCAGTAGTATTATGAACCTGTGTTATGGATAGTATCAATACCGGCTTACCGGATATCCGTTTCATCTCTAATGGATACTACACAACGGATGAACTTTTTATAATACTTTATACAATTCAATAAATACTTCTTACATACATAATGTCACACCTCTTTCCTTCTCATAAACGCTTTTTTCTTTACTTAAAATACTTCTAATACCTTTTCTTTTGTACAAACTACTTAATATAGACAGAAAATACCCAGACCAGAATAAATATTCATGTTAATGCACACAAAGATTTGTCTTCTTCAAAACGGAATAGGAGTTCGTGAAGCGTTACTAATTAGCTGCACTATAGACGAACGACATACGTAGAGATCATATGGCATATTTGTATTCGCTCCTTAGTTCGTGAGTTCAATAACAAGAAGAAAACCATTTCAAACTTCAAACTTCAAACTTCAAATATTTATTGCGATCATGAGTAGACATAGGATGTTATAAAAAGTAAAGGTACATACATGATACCCTGTTAGGGCGCAGTGTTTGTGAACAGTACGAACATTTGTGGCACAGAACGGTGGTGTCATCGAAACTTAAACTGCGGGACTAAATTATAGTTGATATGCATCAAGATTTGAACTGAGTCAACTCTAATATATATCAAAAATATTATTTGCAATATTTATATTCTCAACAAACGCATAGTATTCAAAAACCAACATTTACACACAAAGCATTATAGATAAACAACATATTATAGTCATATACAATAAACAAAATAGTTATAAAAATTGTTTGAGACAGTCTCTACATTTCTCTACTGCATTTAGAAGCCATCGAAACGTATACGAGTATTACGTAAATAGAGTTCATAGTAATGTAACTGCTTAATTTGAGACAAAATGGCAATTTATTAAAGTGAACCTTGACAAAATAATACCAATCATGTTCAGGCTCCAATAGAGCCTTAATGTAAATTAAATTATGTTATAACTGCGTGCCCTTTGATTAATGATCCGATCATTGTCCGAAAATATATTTTTATTATTCTTCATTTAAAAGTACCTTATTACTTTGACCTTAATTGAAGTTTTATTGTTATAATTTCTTTTAAGAAAGGTGGTTATTTACTTTCCTCCGGCCTTCCCCAAGTATTAGGAACCCGTCTCTCATTGATGTCTGATCCATTATATTTCTTTTATGTTCTATCACTATAAGTAATTGACTGCCATTCTTTATGTCATATTTAACGTTGGCTTTTCAGTATATTTTCCTTATAGTTTTCCTTTTGTGTTAATTCGCTAATAAATAAATAATAATGTATTACGTTTGAGACCGTCTAGGCTGTAAGGCAATGGTTAAATATAGTGGTCTTCCGACAACCCACACAGCAGAATCTAGTCCCTCAATAATCAGACTTGTCTACTATTAATCATAATTAAATACTTTGTTCTTTTAAATGGAATGCATAGGATATAAATAGACCTACGAATAGATACCTATAGAATAGATAACATTCAAGTTCACAAATATTTGTGTTGAAATCAAACTTCTGGCCGTAGAAACTGTACCTATCTGTGATCTTTCATTTTATAGTATGAGAAGTCAGAAGTCACTGTTAAATTGGATTTATCGGTTGCTACGGCGTGGAGGTCAATATATATCCCTATTTCCTCTCTTACGATGGGTTAGGTGCATTTCCCACTAAGGAAAAATAATGTTCGCATGAACACCGATTTTGTCTTTGGTTGGGTGTTTTTTTTATGTATGATAATTACATACATACACGCCTGTTTCACCGAAGGGGTGGGCAGAGGCATATTATACACCCACACTTCGCCAATTATATAGTTGGTCCTACGTAAGTGGCGAGCCTATTGCACTAGGCACTGTTATGTTATCCAGAGCCTCGTTCGTTGATCGGCAGGTGCACCACTTGCTGGTGAGTTTGCTTGGTGAGTTAGGTCTTGGTAGGATATATCCTATACACCTATATTACAAAGATACCTTCGTATTTTAAAAAATAAAATAAAATCGATCCTGAGCTATCAATTCTCAAACCAATGAACGGTAAAGAATATATAGATCTATTACGCTGAATGCATACGTCATATAATATTTTTTTATAATGTCGTATTCTTTTGAGAGGTGGAATTGTCGCAAGAATTTAATACATACAAACACACAAAATCAAAGTTCGAAGTCAAAGACGTTGAAAGTTACAATAACGCCAATAAAATCCAACTACAGTAGAACTCGATTTTCCACAATGTAGTGTTTAGAACAGCATCGCCAGACAATGCGCCTTTATGATACTTTAAACAGTCGTAATACAAATTGTGTTGGAACGAGGATTTTGTATTATAGAAATATATACATGCATAAATAAATTGAAAATCGATTTGAAGAATATTTATCATTCCACAAAAAAAATACGGCGATTGGTCGGGGTTTGGTCACGTGAATCACATGCATTTGCGTTATCTATTGTATATATAAATAAAGTTTAGAATTATGTCTAAGTGTTTTTATAAAGTTCAAGCAGTAAAATTAGACGACATTTTGTCGTAACGTTACTATCATCATCATCATCTTATCAGCCATTTGAAGTCCACTGCTGAACATAGGCCTCCCCAATTGCTTTTTACGTAGATCGATCCTTTGCCGCCTGCATCCACCGGCTCCCCGCCGCCCTGGCCAGATCATCGGTCTATCGCGTTGGGGGCCGCCCTCTACTACGTTTGCTGATTCGTGGTCGCCATTTAAGAACCTTAACGCCCCATAGGTCGTCGGTTCTTCGAGTTATGTGCCCCGCCCACTGCCACTTCAGCTTGCAAACGCGCTTTGCTATGTCGGTCACTCTAGTTCTCCTACGGATTTCCTCATTTCTGAATCTATCACGTAGGGACACTCCGAGCATAGCTCTCTCCATTGCACGCTGAGCGACTTTGAGCTTCCTTATGAGGCCCATAGTCAGGCACCACGTCTCAGTCCCATACGTCATCGCTGGCAACACAAACTGGTCGAATCAAAGTCAAACATTCGTCTTGAGACACTGAGGTATTTTGGACTCGAAGATTTTGCGTAGTTTCCCGAACGCAGCCCAACCGAGCTGGATTCGACGATTGACCTCTTTCTCGAAGTTGGACTTACCTAATTGGACTTTTTGTCCCAGGTATACATACTCGTCGACAACTTCGAGTCTTATCCATGTTCATTTTAAAACCTACCCTTCGGGAAGCTCTGTCGAGGTCTCCGAGCATTGTGCCCAGATCCACAAGCGACTCCGCTATGACCACTATGTCGTCGGCAAATCGAAGGTGAGTAATATACTCGCCAGTCGAGTCCAGTAGCTTGAAAACATCCTTCAGAGCAGCAGTGAACAGTTTCGGTGAAATGACATCACCCTGTCTCACGCCTTTCTGCAAGAGGATAGGATTCGTGCACTGGTCCAATACTCGTACGGATATGGTGGCGTTTCTGTATAAACTCCTCAGCACTTCGATATACCGATGATCAATGCTGCATCGCTGCAGGGACTGAAACACTGCCCAGCTCTCGATGGAATCAAAGGCCTTCTCATAGTCCACGAACGCTAAGCAAAGTGGCTGGTTATACTCCTCGGTCTTCTGTATAACCTGCCGCAGCGTGTGTATGTGGTCTATGGTGGAAAAGCATTTTCGGAAACCGGCTTGTTTGGGAGGCTGGAAGTCGTCAAACCTTTGACCGAGACGGTTCATGATGACCCGTGAAAACAACTTATAGACGTGGCTCAGTAGCGTGATTGGCCTATAATTCTTCAAAAGGGATTTATCATCTTTCTTAAAGAAAAGGACAACCACACTACTGGAGCACGCCTGCGGCGTAGGTCCCTCGTAAATGACGGTATTAAAGACCTTTTGGAGTACCTTAAGTACTGGTGTACCACCCGCTCTCAGAAGCTCTGCTGTCATCCCGTCTTCCCCCGGTGCCTTGTTGTTTTTTAGTTGTTTCAGGGCCATCCTAATCTCGTACAGGCTGACGCCTGGGATGTCTTCGGTGGTGTGTCGAGTTAGTTTGGCTCTAGGGCCTTTAGTCAAACAAGTAGCGGGATCTTGCGTACTGGTATAAAACTGTCCATAAAACCTTTCGATCTCCCTCATAATCTCAGGTCTCGACGTGACTAGACTGCCTTCGTTGGTCTTCAGCTTAGTCAACTGACACTGACCAATAGTTAACGTTACTATAACGCTTATAAAATTAGAAACAATATTATGTAGAAAAATATATGTTATTAAATAGAAAATCTATGCAAGTATGAGTACGTTACATACGAAGATGACAATCCGGGATTAAAAATAATATCTATCAAAGCTTTCATGTTAGTCGTGCTAAATTAAATAACTTAAACTAGTTTCAAACTAAAAATTACCATGCAAATTATTAATTAGTGTTATGATACGATTATAATATAATTCCAAGTTCTGTGGCAGACCACAGACTGCAGCAGCGATTTATCCATTTCGCATCTATCTATAGCGGCTGACCACAGTAACTACTGGTTAGCTAGGATTTGTACCGAATTTGACTGCGATATTAATGATATTTCAGAAGAATTATTACTATATTATATATTCAAGATATGAGATTATACTATTTTACCTTATTTATATAAAGCATGTCATTATCATAATTAAAGCTTTTAGAGCTTTCATAATGGTAATGTTAATTTACTTGTATAGAGCTTATTTGTGTAGAACTTAGCTTAATATTTTTATCTTAGATTCATATTTGTGATAATTTCACCTCTACTACGACACGTTAACATATAGAATTACGAAATTAAGAATTAAGAAATACACTTCTCTTATACAGTTACTTATACATTCTCATTCATTTTTTTTCTAAAATGATTATATTACACTATTTGTCGTATTGTGAATAGTATTGAAAACATCAGGACATCCCGTACATAAATAATAGGATTATTGCTAATAATAACACGAAAAGAATCTTAGTTTTCATGATGTACCAAATTTTGAATGGGCGTATTGTATAATAGCCTTATTGCATATCAATCATACTAACTAAGGCTCCAAATTTCCCATGACATGCTAAGTCAATTTTTAAAGCAAAAACCAGACTTTTTTAAAGAATTTATTTTTTATATTCTATTTTTTAATGAATGTTGCTCTTGTTTTCAGCGCGAGGTAAAACATTAGACGCGACTCAAGAAATCGTAGCCTTGGGCGTCTGCAATGTGCTGGGGTCCTTGTTTCGATCGTTCCCAGTTAATGGGTCGTTCACTCGTAGCGCCGTCAGTGATGCTTCGGGTGTACGAACACCTGCAGCTGGATTTTATACCAGTGAGTATCCAAAATTGAGTTAATTATGCCACTAGGATCCTTTTATGTAGATGCATTGAGTGCTTAAAGATCTCTTTTGTAATTGGACAACCCTCCGATAGAAATCGCCTAACACCAAATCAAATATGTGATCATAGTTATGACAAACCGTTCAACTGCAAAATGAAATTTGAAATTAACAGCCAAACCAGGTTATACCAGTGAGCAGCACAGGAATTGTTACAAAGATATATTTTAATCAATCACTTACCGAAATTGTAGTTCTAGCTAATAATGGTAGCTCTTGAAAGCGTCTCTAGCGTCTGACACATGTTAGAGACATTGTTCTGGTCGTTTCAGGAGCTTCAGGTCTGTACGCGACTTCATCAGTATTTCAACCATGTAATTGCTTGTCTTATTAATATGTTATATAAACTGCACAATAGTATTATAAAATCGTATCGTATCGTTATTAGCAGTATTGTGCCATCATATAGATAGAAATTCATCAATTCACCGTCTCCCGCTGTGGATGGAGCGGAAGAATGTGTTAGACTTTTACTGACTAATAACTATCCATATTCCTTCTTGAGCCTGCTAAGTCCCGTGGCCGGGGTAACCTTTCGCACATTCCGGCAAAACTTACGTACTACATAGTTTTAGATTAGATATTTGATTTTGAAAAAGTTTTGCAACACTAACAGCGCGGAAGTATACTTTTATCTTATCTAACAAACAAATTGAAGCAGGACTTATGTATTTTCGTATGCATTACTTGGAGAACAATCGCTCTTAAATCAATAAACGAGTCGTACCATTTCGTCGTTACCGCCTACACCTATACACAAACCAAAATAGCCTGTTATAAAGTAATAACAACTTCATTGCCATAACCACTTCTTAAAGTAGAATGACAATAATATTTTTACGAGTTTCTTGTTATGAAATTGCGATGTTCTTAACATTTCGTTACATTTCCCCTTATTATGTTTCAACAATTATCAGGACGAGAGCTTGCCCAACTTTCGCCGATGTTGAGGCCTTGTTTCGCGTTTGACGATGTCTCTAGCAATTATCAAAGCAATTTTAACATTTGATTCAAAGACGATGGTTTAAATCCGACAAACTTTGACACTTGAAGTTCGCCAATTTATCTTCTGATTAAGTTACTTATCCTCATGAAGATCGGGGGAGTGTTTCTTGGGATAAATTAACAAGGACTATTTGAATTTAACGGGGAGCATAAATATTTGTGTAAGCAATTGTTTTTTAAGTCATGTAGCGAGAAAATAATTAATTTAATTGAATTAGCGATTTATTATTTTAAATGTTCTCCTTCTACCTTACCTAGTAGGTATATTTAGGGTTCTTATAGTGCTAGCTAAGCAGAATTGAGGTGAGTGCAGATAGGTGGTGGTATTTGATTTCATTTGTCTTCGTTTGGTTGCTTTCCATATGTCTTACGTATATTTTGATATATAGCGATACATGCTTAATTGTCTAGTATTTATAGATACATACATAAGATCACGCCGGTTTCCTCGAAGGGGTAGGCAGAGGCATATTATACGCCCACATTGCGCTAGTTATATTGTTGGTTTCACGTGTTAGGTGGCGAGCCTATTGCCGCTTACTTTAAAGACTTCAAAATTAGAACTGCAGTGTATGTATAAATTACTATTTAGAATCGGCAATAAAAAATAGGTCCTCCTACGGACATTTTAAAGCAATTTCATGTGTTTTCATTAAAATGTCGAATTATTACATTATGGACGAGATTTATGACAAAATGTTTTATTACAATTTTGCACATATTTAAAAAAAAATCAGCTACTCTTTCGGGAAATCCAGTTTATCTCGTCATGGGATGTACATAACTCATATTAGGTTCTAAACTCTTTTAATACCTCAACTCATATTCAGCAGCTGAGTTTCAAGCAGGAAAGTACAGTACTGTTATAGTTCCCTCCTCTAATGCATATGGAGTTAGAGAGGTTTTCGTTGGCTTTAAAGTTAACAGAGCGCATTCACGTCGTCCCCTTTTCTATTTATGTTCAAACGTTACTTCGAAACTGAGTTCATGATTTGAAAAATAATGCGCCGCGCAAATGGAAAGCAGTAGCGAAAAATGTAGCAGATGCCACACACCAATCCTGTATGCATTTACATGCATGAGAATGTCAGCAGACGCATAGCAATGAGGTGACATTGGTAGAATATTTCTCTGTAAGTAATCGACTTGTTTTGTTTTTTTTCCTTGCGGAAAAGGCTAAGGTTGTTAAGTATACTGCAAATCTCTGTTTATTTGTATTAAAGTCAAATTTACTAACTTTGTGTGTAACAGAATGTGGTTAGAAACTTTTAAATAAATCTATACTAAAAAGTCCGCGTAGCACTTTAAAAAAAGTTTGAAGATGAGTCCTAAATTCTTGTAGACACAAATATTCCAAACTTTTTAGAATATCCAAATATAACCTACTTATTTATGCGTGGTTTTTGCTATAAACACGAAATACAAACAATTTGAATAGAAGCTAGATGCCACTCGGAAAAAAAGCCAAACTAAGTACTTTTCCTCTTTCCTGCGGTTTGTGGCATGTTATTTTTACTTATGTTTAAGGACCTAGACATATAATAAATGCTGAAATTGCTAATTGGTGCAATAAACTTAAATAATTGTTTGATTAGTATTGTTCACTATTATGAAAATGTTGCTGAATGGTAGCCTAGGAAACCAGGATCCTGAAGGGTGAGAGGAGTGGCAACCACGAAAAACTATTGAGAACTAATTTTATTATTTGTTTGACATAAAAATTACATACAAAAAACCATACTGCAAACGTCACTTCATTGTTTTAGTCCCTTCATAAGAGTATTGTTTAAAGCGATATTATTTGATGCCATATTATCTGCTTTTGTGTTAAGTAAGACGAGTCAAGTACTCAAGACTAAAGGTCTGACTCGACTTATGTTGATTTTATACGATATTAAGGGTAGATAAGTTTTATAATTTAATAACATACTTTAGGGATACCTGACCTATATAGTATGTTGACGAATTGACAACCTAATAATTTAGTAAAAAAATAGCGATAAGGAAAATTTTATATAAGTAAATTGGGTTGATAGAAACGTCAGCGAACCGCAGGCTCGTAAGGTAGCAGCGCTTAGATGATGATGGTAATAATAACACGTTAGAATAATAGATTATTATGAATTATTCAACTGCTTAGCTGAAAGACTCAACAAAGTTAGGCAGATGGCCCAGAAATCAGTCCTTTTGAAGGTGACCGTTTAAGTATATAAGTAATATTATATTATATTGCATTGTATAGCTTCACAGACAAATGAAGATTGTAATTCAAGTACCAAAGCAATGGATATAATTAAAAGAGCATAGCCTGTGAGTTTGTTGCCAGTTCTTCTTATAGAGCGGTGGCTCGGCTTAATTATTTTTTGTTTTTAAATTGTTTTGTCGCATGTAAGTGAATCTAAGCTTCGTGATTTAGTATAATAATATTTAGTTTTTTTAAATATTTTAATTATGACGTTTTCAAGTACTATGTATAATAGTTTATAAAATAAATATTTTTTTACTTTTTACTTTACTTTACTTTTAAGTGGCAATTGGCAATGAGTGTTCTCGTAGTATGAAGGTATGTTAAGTTGTCAAACGCGTTGTATATTATATGTTTAATGTAAGTCGTTCAATTAGGTGCCCAATTTGATAGCTCGAAAATAATTAACATCAGGATGCCATACTGCTGCCTCTGGGTCTGCTTGGTGGAGAACGGCCTAAATCTATCTAACTTCGATATCAGAATTAATATACATACACAAATATGTTCTAACAATTACACCAATTATTTTATTCCAAGATAAGTATCGTTAAGAACTTGTGTTGTTGATACAACATAACGGAAAAATATACTTCATTTCTATAGGAAAACACCCAGAACAGAACAAATATTCATTGTCCTGTGTGGGAATCGAACTTACGACCCCAGGAGCGCAGTGAGGGTATACTCGCCACCACGCCATATCGGTCATCAAAGTATCAGCAAGCACGAGTCCCCATATTGAGTTGAATCATAGGAAAGTTATTATTTAATTTAAATTTAGTTTGAACATGGCAAAGGAGTCTTCATGGAATGCTTTCGTTTCTGTCGAGCATTTCTATATACTCAGCTTGTTAATAAATACACCTCTTTTTGTTTCCATACAACATATTTAAAGTCGTCGTAAAAGTTAAAGACTACCTGAGTTTATAGAGCAGTTAGTGATTAGTGTGGAAAAATCACGATGTGGTTTCAAGACAAATGTGCGAGCGTTCTATAAATCATTTTTCACGTAGGCGGCAACAGCGGTCGGACTCCCCCATAGTTTCAGTCCATAAATCTAAAGTTCCTAGCCTTCCACTAGCGCATTCAAGTTTTCAAATCCAGGTTTCCGCTGGACTGAAAAATTTAAAATGTAAATATTTTGATCAGTACAGTCTCTCAATACTGAGAACTCTAGTTAGAGATTTTGCATACAATATTTATATAGGAGCAATTACTTAGGTCCCTCGCTATGCAATGTTGCAGTGCAGAAACAAAGTATGTGAATATTGCAGAAGAGGACGCATACTTTACTTTTATGAAACTTGTTTAGTTGTACAAAAAAAGCAGCAGCAATTTTGTTTCATTAAATGTTTGCTCCGTTGCGTCGTATACGTAGTTATATCACAAGGGGTCTTTGAATTTTCAGACCACGAACATCTATATGCTTGAAACATCATAATTTTTTTAGCTTAGTAACGTTCTACTACTAGAATGAGGTCTCCACTCACAAAGAAAGGCCCGATGTACGTTTTGATTTTTAGCCGCTCCGCTCAATAGGCCCGTTATTTAAGGATTTTCATTTATTAATGTCATCAAGATAAATCGAATAAATACTGTGTTATAGATAATAAAGAATGGATAAACATACTTAAATACCTTTTCTTTGTAAATACATACTTAATGTACATAGAAAATATCCCGACCAGAACAAATATTCCATGTTCATGCACATAAAGATTTGTCTTGTGTGGGAATCGAACCCACAACCTCTGGAGTGAAGTGCAAGTACTTTTGGTGACCTCTTAGCAATATCGGTCGTTAAAAATTGTAATTACTTGACAACGGATAAATATACTTTCATACTTTTCTATAAATATTTTCTGATTTTAGATGACGTTCCTTAATTTTTTGGTCTGGTCGGGTCACCTAGTATAATATAAAAACTAATCAAGTGTTGTTTCCCCAGGTATAATAGTTCTGCTGACCCTCGTGCTACTGACTCCATACTTCTACTTCATACCCCGCGCGGCTCTGGCAGCCGTCATTATATGTGCTGTTCTTCATATGGTAGACATAGCTCTTGTGAAAGACCTTTGGTCTTCTACTAGTAAGTATTTTTTATTTATTTAAGCAAACGGTTTAGCATGTAGGTGTGCACATGGGTGTATAGGGATCCTACTCAGATCTGAGAAGTACAAGCCATTACCTTTCTTCCATATCTTCCGAACAACGGACGAGGCTCTGGCGAACACAGAAGTTCCCGATAAGCGGCAATAGGCTCGCCATCTATCACATGGGACCATCAATATAATTGGCGAAATGTGGGCATACAATATGCCTCTGCCTACCCCTTCCCGAAAACAGGCGTGATATTATGTATGTATCCCCAATGCGGACGTACATGTAGTATAAAGTAATAATGTGCATGGAAGGGACAAATAATATTCAATACTCACTTTAATGCTCTTCACAAACAGTTACAATATGATATTGAAACATATTACAGATCGTTGTGAACCCTGTCGGGCACCGCAATTAGATGAGAGGACGATAAATGCTTTAAAATAATAAAAAGAGTGAATTTAATGTTGTTACTTCATAATTATTGCTTAGGTTGGATATATTCTATGCGCTAAGCGTATTTTGGACCATTTTCGGACAGTGCCACGGAAGCAATCATAGTACTGGACATGATGGATATTCAACCTCGTCCGTCTATGGAAATAATAATACTCTTATTGCGACGACCACAACACTTGTGGGATGCTGCATACAAAGAGGTCACGCTTTGAGTGGATAACCGTTATTGTGGCATTTCACCTTGATTTTTTCCTTGTTTTGCAAGTTATGTTAAGTTTATATTCGGTTGAAGACCGATATGGCGTGAAAGTCAGTATAGTCGTGGGTTCGATTCCCACACAGGACCAATCTTTGTGTGCGTGAACATGAGTATTTGTTCTAGTCTGGGTGTTTTCCTATGTATATTAAGTATGTATTTACAAAAAAAAGTATTTTTAAGTATGTTTATCCGTGGTTAAGCACAAGTTATTGTTAACACAAGTTCTTGATGATACTTATCTTGGAACTAAATAATTGGCGTAATTGACAGAAAATTTATCAAGATGATAATGAGTCTTAAGTCTATAAATTATACTAAGATTAATATTTTCCTATTAGGAATAGATCTAATACCACTCTTCGGAACGTTCGCCTGCTGCTTAGCGCTGGGTATCGAGGTGGGACTGATTTGTGGGGTTGGCATAGACGCAGTCCTCCTTCTGTTCTACCATTCAAGGCCACCTTTGGAGTTGAAATTTGTTGATGTAAGTATTAAAATATTTATAGCATTTTCTATAATTACATTTATGGGACAGTATGACTTATCTACTATAATTTACTTAGACTAAGTAAGTATGTATTGGTTAGGTGGCAAGTTATTAACATTACGCGTAACTTAAAACTGGAAAAAATAATAACAGATGTTTTTTAAGTATTATTTTTTTACACACAATTATTTTACTGGATAGCCACTGTCTCTATATTTACAACTAGTTACACGTCCTTGTTTCGATATTTATTTATAATTTTACATCTTTACATGTTCGAGTTTTCGTGGGGATCACTAAATTAAATCGCTTAATAATATAGCCTATGTTACCTACAAAGAATGTAGCTTTCTAGTACGAAAATGATTTATCAAATCAATCCAGTAGTTCCGGAGCCAAATCAATGCACGGTCAAATCATTCCTCTCAATACTAGCTAGTATGATATTTCTCTTTAACATTTAATTTATTACAATAGGTAAGCTAGTAAGGTATGAATGTGTGCATGTATATCTCTATGTAACTTGTGTCTATTACAGTTAATTTTATTTTAATATTATCTAATTAACTTGTTTAAATTTTATCTGATTAATTTATTTATTCTTGCTGAGTTTAGTTTTGTAAGTGTTGAATTGTATTTTTGATATTGATTGTTATCTTCAATTACTGTAATTGGTTCTGTACATCGTTTTAATTGAAGTAAAATAAATAATTAAATAAATAAAATTAAATACACTCGGTCATCACTTCCGCCACATGCTTAAGTGCCACCAAGTGGTATAAACAACTATTTTTGTTAAAACAAGTCGATTATAAATTTGTAATATGATACAATTTGGTTAATAGTATATCTATCCCTATACAAGGTTTATCTTGGTACTAGGTTAGTTCTCAATAATTTAATACTACAATAATCTATAATTATATAAAATAATTCACTCCAAAATCAACAATAAAAGATACAAACAATCGACATGCACCGCTCAAGGTGGCTCAAGCTCCCATAAGTGCCCATAGAAAGAATAATACAAAATGAATTAGTGTCATTCAATTATAAGCGTTATGTCTAAACATATAGACATTCGCTGGATTCGCTCGGTGAAGCGGGATTCAGAATTGCAGTTGTCAACCGGTTATTGCTTTTGTGCGCATGTCGACAAGTCACAGATTGCGCTCGTGCATTCTACCGGGTTATTTTTTTATAACTATATAATTCTCATGTCAGTATGGTAACTGGCTTAACAAAATTACGAGAACACCAAACTCAGGAGTACAATTTAATTTATTAACAATCTTTTGGCTTTTATAAGTATTAACAGGGTTTGATAGAAATTTAAGGAAAACACAGTAAAAGAACAAACTCTGCAATGATTTTCAATTTCTCCGTTAGCGTTTGTACTGAGTTATTCATAATTCAGTGGAGCAGTCTTGTTCGGTTCACAATTTCAGAAGAAAGGATCGCAATCACGTGGTCTGTTGTCAAAATTGTATTTCCGCTTTTGAATGAATAGGCAATACATTAGCCAACATTAAATCTAGAGGCCGTACACACGGTGAAAGAAAAATATCTATCATATGTACAAATATTATAAGGAGAAAATATTTTTGTATAAAATGTATATAATGTATGTATGTAAAGTATATAAAACATATTTAAGTTTCAAATGACATATTGTGTGTATTTAAATGTTGTATACTTTTTCTTAAAACCATGTTTGAATGAAGAGATAGCGGTTGAGTGGATTTGGTAGTTCGCGAGTTTATAATAATATTATAAAGAAAAAAGACTTGTATTTTTGTATATTTGTTACAAATAAACAAAATTAAATTACACCAGAAGTGTTTGAGTGTATTTATTATTTATTTAACCAATTTCAAAAGTTTTAAGAAGAAGAGGAAAGATTTTCAAATCAGAAAAAACATGTATTTTTGTCTATATGCATGTTTGTTACGAATCAATTCAAAAACTACAAGACTGATTAAAAAAGTCATGTTCTATTAGAATGCTACAATTTCCCTGAGTAATATCATCATCATCATTTTAGCCATTTGAAGTCCACTGCTGAAAATAGGCCTCTCCAATTGCTTTCCACGTTGATCAATCCTGTGCCGCCTGCATCCACGGCTCCCCGGCCGCCCTGACCAGAATATCGGTCCACCTGAGTAATGTAGGCCATATTAATTACTAGAAAAATAGGGATCCCTATTTCAGCTCCACTAATACAGACTGGGAGTAAAATGTTACATATTAATATATAAATATAAAAGCTACCGAGAGCGACGCACTAGAAATTTATTAAAACTATTAGACCAATTTAAAAGTAACATAAAAACGTTGATTGCCAAATGCAAGTACAACATTGATACACTGGTAGTCCATAAACTAGGTCATCCCGTCTCTTGTAACTAGAATTTGAGGTTTAATTTGAATTAATGCAAACCTTAAATATTATACCTAATTAATTAAATATCAGCGTTGTAAATATTTAAAAACGTATTAAGAAGAAGTAGAAATATTTTTATTGTCAATAAAAATTTTTTTTGGACAATTTAAAAGAAATTGGTACTAACGCTTAATTACATTATATATATATATAAGAGTTGTATTTGTAACGCGTATTTAACTTTGAATAATATCAGAGCATTTTGATCCGGAACGAAAAATTCGAAATAAACTTTAGGAATAAATTATGAAGCTTTCAAATATATTTTTTGCCGCATTTTTTCCTGAAATGGCTGGCGATTTTACAGCTTTAAGTCATTAGCTATGTTTTTGTTAAATAAAATAGAGTTTAAATATAACGCTTATGGGTACTTGTTCTGTCACCTAACTAATATTCGTATCATATATTTTATACATATATACCTGCATCACCCACATGCCACCTACTACTGAGTACGATTTCTGAAACCTATGGAGTCCCATCAATTATCTTGTGTTCCATTGATCTGATCCGATACGGGCGGGTACACAAAATGTGTTTAGCCCCTTATACGGCACAACTACTGCTTGCAACGTGCACCCGGAATATTTGAGAGTATTGGCCCGCACGATGCTCCTACCAAATTACCCGCTATTGCATTCGCTTTCTATTGAAGATTCCTTTGGCTCTTCCCAGAATGCTATCTTTGCTCGTAGCTACAGTTTGTTGTGATCGTATTTCTATACCGCCCGTAGTAACAGTCCATATAGTTACTTACATGAGATGAAAGAGCTCTTTACTCTGTCGTTTTATTAAGTTGATTAATCAAGTTAGAAGCCTTTCCGTAGTTTACTTAAGAAATAAAAACATAGAAAACAGGTAATGAATGAGATACATTTATTCGTTAAACAGCGACTTCGTCTCTCGTTCATTTAGTATTGATTAGTAAGCAGGTTTTCATTCATTTATTTATGATAATACTAGCTGACCCGGCGAACTCCGTACCGCCTCAGAATTAATAACTTAATTTATTCGCTACATTAAATTCATGTTCAAATCAAATACAGAATTTAAAATTACCGATTGGATAGATAGATACACGCACAATGACAAACGACATATCCTTTCACAATGTGCACTTATTTCTCTTCTCTTTGAAATCACTTTTTGCGAATAAATCGTGTAGAGAGTATTGATTGAATCAAATTCAAATGTAATAACGTCGAAAAATTAATAAAAATTGGCTGGTTCAATGGTATGCAAAGAAAGAACCATGCAACTGAATCAACTGTCAAAGGGTATTGCACACAACGCATCTACTTACATTACCGGAACTAGCATGCAGTTCCATGTTCATTATGGTCCAAGTTGTATTCTTGTCTTGTATCAGATTCTATATAATTTGTAAGTTAGTTCGAAAGTTCGTACAGGCGATCTAAACAGATTTGAATTTCCATGCAAAATGTATGAGGAAATGAATTTTCTTACCTATGTTTTATTGTTATTCTGCTATTCTAGGCGGAGACTAAGCCTAAAAATCCAAAATTATAATAATCGGTGAGGCCGTTTTTGAGTACTAAATTATCGAACTAACACGACTCTCTTTTAGATTTAAATGTAAATTAATGATGATATACGTTTTCTAAGTATGTTGACATTATACTTAGTCTACTTGTCAGTAAGCGAAAACTTAAGGCTTTAACTGAAAATCTATGTACTAGCTCTGCAACCTTCTGTTGAGGGCCCGAGGCGAGATTTGACTGCGCGGCTTCCAGGTAGCGCTCGAACCGACAACTAAACATGGTCCAGTAAGTTTGGACTATTGATAGGGATAAAGTAGGCGGTTCACAAAATTTTCCTTATTAAGGTGCTTTATATGTAATACTACGAAAATAAATTAACATATTTCAGTATATTTATCCGCTGTCTTGTATTTTAAGTACAGGGTCTCTTTAGTTTGAGGCTATGTCCAAACATATCATATAAATATTCTCCAATTAGGCTTCTGTCCGTAGTGGAGCCCATCCACAAATTAAGGATAGGTTATAAGTTATTTTGACATATGTAAGTGCTCCATTAGACCCCTAATTACATAAAGAATTTTTACATTTAATTTCATTTTAACAAACATTAGGAATGTTCAGAATCAGAAATGTTGTGTTAAAAATATATAAACTTCTCCAGGATCCTGATCTACCTCCACACTACTTAATTCACCCAGTTGGAGGTCTTCACTTCGCTGGTGCTGAAGCAGTAAGAAGCAAATTAAGTGCACTGAGAAACCCTACAAATAATGTTAACAAATCGCTCCATACCGTGACAATAGTAACTGATATAAGAAATGGTGTTAATCATGTGGAAAATGGCAACACTGATAATGGTAGAACTGAAAGCGTTGCGGTCGAAAGGAGTTATGTTAAGTCTTCAAACTTTTTGGTGGTTTACTGTGATGCGCTCTACCGTATGGATTACACGTTCTTACAGGTAAATATAAAATCAATCTACATATTTTTTGTAAAAGTAGCTACACGATAGTGAGACACTCATGTCTCCGCGGTACTGGGCAATCGAAAACAATTACCGAATGTAAGAAGACTGAGCAAAGGTCTTTCTCTAGATTTACGACAGTATCTATAGCAAATAATATCATGACAAGTGGTAGTCGTTAGCCAACTAAGGGGGCGGCGTGGTTCAGTTTGACCACACACTCACTCACTCCGGACCACCAATATAATTGTCAAAACGTGGGCGTAGAATTTGCCTCTTCGGGGAAACAGGTTTGACGTCATAGTATGTGTATGAGTGTAATTGTTTATCATTAAAATACCTTGCCTTCGTTATTTTTTGTAATGTATAAGCAAAATTATAATTAACTCTTTTAGCAATTCTTATGTAACCGTAATAGATTAGTTAATTCATGCCCTTAAAAATTTACCGACCAATGATGGTAAGCGATGTTTTGGCAAGCAATGGGTAAGAAGAATTAAAAAATGCGTAACATTATTATTAATGATATTCATAAGTCCCGCTATTTCTCTATCCTCTCAATACTTTGCCTGTTATAGTACGTTTGTCTTTATATAAAATGTTTAGGCAAAACTTGATATAAAATAAGATATATAAGATAAGATACTAAACTAAGCTAAGACTGAACCATGTTTTCCACTTAGTAACTATAAAACAATCTTGCGTTTCTGTCGCGTTCTACTGAAAATGTTTAATACAACCGCAAGATCACATTTTAACTGTCTCTAAACTTAATAAAAACTTTTAACCATTTCTCGGAAGGCAAAGCTCGTGACGTTTAGTTAATAGCAACTTTAATTAGTTTTTCGGGAGGCCTTGGAACATGACCGGAATACTGAAGTAAAGTTAAGGGTACCTACTAATAGTGTAATTTCCGATTATGTCTGCTTATGAACTGGGTATGCGTGTGATTCTCAAATAGCCATCATTTCCGATGGACTATGTAAAGAGCTTATTAAATTAAATTCGATTATTCAGTTTTCTTTTACCATGTGGTGACACTTAAACATAAAAAGATACGGCTATATTTAAGAAAGAAAATAGTTCTCTTATTTTATAATGTACCGAAATGTGCACGCAAAGATGTGACTTCACGCAGGCGAAGCAAAGGATTTGTTGTTAGACGAATAATGATTAATTATATAAAACTATAATCATTGTTTCATAGTAAAGTAAGTCAAATCAAAGACAAAAATCCAGAAAAAAATTTATCAAGAAAAATAATATATAAAGCCGTGATATTAATATAAATACCCACGTTATATGTGTAAGCACATAGACACGATGCGACGCGACATCGTGACCTGTAAATCTACGACCAATTTTATACAAATTCGCGTGTCTTTGTATGAAGCTCGTCGTGGATTTTCACGAGACGACATCGTATCGTTTTTATTATATATGATTTTTTTTCAAAAACGGACGAAACGTTTGTGAAAATCTGATTTTAAGTGATTTGCCTGCCCGTATTCATAACAGTCCCAAGTAGGGTATTCTGAAATTGAAACCATATAAGTTGGTGGTGCAGAGTAATTACAGCTTAATAATTATTATTAATTAATTATTAACTTATTAATTACAGCCAATTACCTAAATGATAACCTCTGATAAACAAGATACATAGAATTAAAAACAATTTCATAAAAAAGTATTTATCTATGTACAAATATAATACAAATTGATCTGAATGACAAAAAAACAGAGTTTAATTGCAAAAAAAAATGGACATCTTGCACAATGCTTTTAGCTTTAAACCAAGTAAACATTTTGCCATGGGTACCTACTTAAGTATAAAAAAAACATATGAAACACCCAGATTAAGACATTCATAATAATATGTATTTTATATAATACTCATAATTAAAAATTTTTAACAATAATCATGACTAAATTGACTTTACCGTTATTCGATATTAATAACATAGGTCGACCAAACCACATATCTGTAACATAAAACACAATTAATTTTGCTATACTCGTACTAGTATGTTAACAGTATGAGAACGTATTACCTACATTTAATATTCGTTCACCACAAACCGCCACGTCAAATCACATGCAATGTTGACGCGCAGACCGCAACCAGCCTTAGTTTAAAACAGCCACTATATTAGGAGTACAACTACATATAATAGTTGTAATTAATTTATGAAAGCCAGTTATGTAAACTATATTAAACTTAATTAATTAGTTTTGCTGTTTCACCAATCGACGTTAAATTTGTGCCTGAACATATTTAGCATTTTATTAAATTAATGTATCAGAGATTCAGACAGAAACTTTATGTAGATTTTTAGTACTAGTCTAGAATATAGATTTTAGAAGGTGTTTACTCTTATTACCTATTCATTTATAAGTAAGTACCTTACCTTTTGTAGCTGCCCGTTTACATACCCGTAATCTTCTCATTAGCTAATCTGTTTTACGAACGTGTCACACAAATGTCTTGTATTATAAGATTAAACGATAAATTTCTGTTTCAGAGTATTAACAGTCAGCCTTATATTTACCACAATTTTAACGTCATAATTATTAATATTTTTGCCGCCAAACCGCGAGCAGAACAAACACAGGGCTTGTTATTTTACGGGCGTTTCGAATGTGTTTTCGTTCCATTTGGCTCCTGTTCCAAAATCGGCCCCGAATCCTTTAAAGCATAATTAATTGACATGAAAAAGGATTCTTTTCGGGGAGGCTTTCTAAAACATCTGCGATCATTATACCTATCGTATGGTGGGGATTCGAAAACCTTTTCATCGCCCTTTAAAGAGATTAAGGCCCACAAAAAGATGTTATCATCGCTCTTCCCCAGATATTTTTGGATGGCATCAGTGAAGTCAGTCGATTTTCAAGCATTGTAAGAGCTTTATCATTTGCTCTTGTAAAAAGCTTTATCAGAGAGAAATTTTCTTTCAGGGATAGTAGTCGTGTCAAATATTATGACAGACAAAGAAACTTAGTGACTACTTTTACATAATATACCTCTTTATATTTAGATACCGAATTTAAACTTTAAGTCACTGATTTTTAGTATCTGACAAAACTAATCAAATTGAATACTTCTTTAGCCATCGGTACTTTTTTGTAAACATTGTATGTATGAGATTTTTTACGCGTGCTTTTATAGTTTATTTGATACAAAGTTTACTTTTGCAGAGCATAAAAATGTTAGTCACCGAATGGTCCCGGACTGGAAGAATAATTTGGTGTAATGCAAGACCTGCAGTGAAAGAGCAATTGGAAAGCGTTCTGCAAGATCCTATTTACTGTGATAGTGATGATCTTAGAAGACATTTGTCTGGTAAGTACATAATACGGGATAATATTTAACAAGATCATCCTAAACCTATCGTCAGCACTGATGAACGTCAAGAATACTAACATAATATTGACTCAATACTCAATAATATGAGCCAAGAAAATGTCCATGCACTATTCTACTGCTAATATAAAAAAAAGTTCATTTCGTTCAATATTTGTTCGCATGAACAGATACTTGTCTTGGTGTAAGTATTTTCCATATAATTAGGTCGTAGCCACAGTCTTTAAGTAAATTAATCTTAATTCCTACTTTAGTACAAAATCTGCTTAGTTTGGGACTAGATGGCCATGTGTGAAATTTCCCGAGATTTTATTGTTGTATTAAACAGAAAGGTGTAATTTTATTGTTCCACTACAATAGATAAATATATCATAAGATAACCTTAAACTGGTCCCGCAAATTTAATTCTAAATCCTACACAAGCTGTTGAACTGCTGTGAGTGTGCTGCCGGGTATACCTCCATAGTATATTCAAATTCGGTAAAGACTTATTAAGGGATTAGATAAGAAAATTTTGCTAAAAATCACTGTAATTCATATTATCGACTGTAGCATAATACAAAAATATAATTGATGCCCTTTTCCTTAACAAACCCTTTTAAGTAACATTCTAAATTATTCTATATTTTTTTTATCGTTGCATCATTACGCGAGGAATCAATAGCATTTTAACAGAATAACCCTATTTATTAATTGAAATAAGTAAAGTCAGCTTTTCTGAACATTTTGATTAATTTACTTAATCTTTTCAAATAAAGTTCAGATTCGTGTCTTTATAAACTCCCTCGTAAAACTTTTATTTAAGTCGGTTCTTTCCAAATCAACTAGATACTACTGATTTACTAAATATCAGAAAGGATTTTAGTTCAGTGTCACTGCGAGATTTAAATAGTAATCTATGAAAAACAATTTAATTTCTGTTTGCCATTTAAAATATAGTAATGTGGTTCATTATTGGTTCAACGTGTGTATGAATATATAATTATTCGTAAGAATTGAATCAAGAAGAAATCAATATTAGTTTACAATTTATTAGATATTATTAAAATTTGCGGGACAAATAAAAGACCTGACATCGATTGCTAGACATCGCTTTGTTTTCAAAAATTATTTAGGTGCCTTGTTAAGAGGCGAAAGCCCAGTGGCGACTTTGGGTGCAAACCCTGGTCCCTATGACAAGCTATGTGCATAGTTATCGCTTGCGCCGTGCCTCGGAAAGTACGTTAAGCCGTTGGTCCCGGCTGTCATGATCATCTATGGCAGTTATTAAGAAGTCAGTGCCTTTTCTAACATCCTGCGAGCTGGTTTCACCATAGAATATTATTTCCTTCTGGGTTACCGAGGACAAACGGCAGTCCCTCCATGTAATAACTGAAATTTAGCCAAATCTGGTAGAACCAGTGAGCAAACCCGGCTGTAAGCTAGTCTAGGGAAGCTGGGATAATGCTAGGATATGAAAGTAAGTGCCTGGGTTATCTGACATCACTCTCGTTGGTGTTCGTAACAAATGTTGACATTTCCTGAGACCCTACTTTACACTACCTCTGAATAGAATTCAGGCGCGTCACTTTATTGTAAGTGCTGTGATGTAATGTAAGTTAAAGACTACATAGTCGATTATATCACGACAGGAATTTTTGAGGTCCTTTTTGAATTTACACATTAATTATTTTGATATACATATAAATATAATTGTCATCTACACTTTATTATTTTGAGTAGTTTTTCTAATTGTGCAACACAGACAGTGTGTGTCCAGTGTGCCATAATAATATCCGTTTTTAAGCGATTACTTAAAAGATGATATTATAATATAAGGGTACATGGGGCCCACCTAGATCTGCTGACTGACGGACGAGGCTCTAGCGAACATAAAAGTTTCCGGGAAGCGGCAATAAGCTCGGCACCTGCTGGCGAAATGTGGGCATAGAGTATGCCTTTGATTGTATGTATTTATGTCTGACAGGCATGAGTGTATGTATTTATGTTTGTACAGGAATTTTAGATTTTTCTACATGTACCTAATGTATTTTTCCTATAAATGTCTTTTGTTAATAATAATAATTACATTTCTTTCTACAAATACTTATGATTAAAACATATACAACTACCTACTGTTGTTTCGTAATTAAGTAGTATTTAATTAATAAGTAGTAAAATACTATTCTTTGTTTGTTGTCACTTTTAGATTTTCTTCCTTTCTGCATTTCTTGTTGATCTTTATTTTTCTTGAGTATTTGCTTATTTTTATTCATCATTATGTCGAACTTAACGTTTCTTTCCCCACTTGATTTCTTCTTCTTTTTATCAATATTTATTTGTGACAGAGAAACTATATTACATCGTCTGCTGTATAAGCAATACCTTTTTAGCACGTTAACTAAATGATCCCGGATAAATATAAAGATTTTTGTAGAAATAAGATTGAGTGTAGTGTGTGTGTGTGTGTGTGTGAAAATTTACCTACTTCAATAACCAAAGGTTCAGAAAAATAAAAGACCAGAGCTAAGCAACGGGCGTTAATGGGCTGAGATAACAAAGGTATCTGCTAGTTATACGAAAATATAGAATATCTAAAACACTGCGCATAGTAGAACTCCGCAAAGTTTGCTGGAATTCTATTGGTAAGCCCGTAAAAGTAAAAGGAGGATTTATAATTAATGAGCTAGTTACATATCAAGCTTTGTCATCAAAGAGAGCAGCGAAACGGCAGAGCCGTACTTAGCGCGATATTTTCACTTCATTACCCTGCTGCAGCGACTGGCACAGTTTCAAACTACGCTTCAAAGCCAAAATGTGTCCCATTCAGGTATTTCAATTAGTGTACGTTTTAATCGCCAATGCATGAATTTAATCCGTTCAATTGTTTTGTTTCACTGTAATGAATTTACATAAAGTTTGGTATGGTCGTGTTTTGATGTTGTGGTAATATTACGTAAGTATAAATTAAATTTTCCGTGAAGCTGTGTTTTTAAATTAAATTTCCGATACGGGGATATTACGATTGGGATATCAAATAGGTGATTATATAAATTCGAGATAGTATATTTTAAAAGTCTGTTCTTTAAAATTGAATGAAGTTGCGACTAAGCTAAATCTTTGAAATAGGCTGACACAGCTATGGAGTTTATGTTTAGAAAGTACAATTTTTAAAGAATAAATAAATAAGAAGAATAACTTAAGTGAGGGAAATATTTGCCATTGTCATCGTTCCTTTCGCTAATTTATTAGGCTAAACGCCTAGGAAATTGAAACCTTAAATAGTTTATTGATTCAGGCGTTACTTTGCGGAAATCCATTGTAAGCAAGTGATGGATTAAAAATATCTTTGTAACAATTCCCGCGCTACTATAATTTCCCGAAAAATCAAAAAAATTCAACACGACACGTGTTTCGCCCTTACACAGGGCATCTTCAGGTAAGATAGGAGCCTCAGAACAACGATGTCTTCACGACCAACGACTCTCGTTTCAACCTTTCCTATTCTATATGTAAAATTCCGTTAGTGGGAATTAAATAATTCTTTTCATGCCGTTTTTTCTTATATATTTCAATTATTGATAGTTGTCTTAAAAATAATACTTGGTTCCATAGTTTACTATAGTTTAATAACAGAATCCCGTCTGGAGATTACGGTAGCGTATAAAGAGATTTCAGTCGCAGTTGCTTTATTTTGGCAATCATAATTAGTGTTGGCACTCTTTGATCGAATGTTGTGTATATATATAAATATATATAATTAAATAAGTGTATATATATAATTAAATATAAGCACTGAAATTTAGCTGCATCACTTCAAAGGTCTTTGTTGTTGAATAGAGAGTATTAACCATTTATATGTATAGTACTTGTCATGTCTTATCTAAAAATAGAGTTTAGAAAAACAAGTCTTGTGTTTTAAAGGCTTTATAAACTTTTATTAATAGACTTGATACTTCTTGTCTTTGTATGTAAAAAGCATGATACGTTGGACACTTTTTAACTACAGACGAATAAATAAAAGATTATTTGAGCTGTTTAAAAAGAGCGTGAGCTACGGAACTCATATTTTAAAATAAAGTGATATTGAAAGTCTATTCCAATTACAGCGCCCTATTTGACATATGTCGATAGTCAAGTACTAGTGAAGTAACGTTGCAGTCGAAACTGAACGATATCGATTGTCGATATGAATATAGAAACCAATTGACTTTTCTTAACAATTAGGGTTAGAATCAGCTTAAGAGAATAATTCTTTCAAATTGAATTATACAACAGATGTTATATGAAAATTTTATCAGGATTTAACACCTGAACACGACACAACGTCGTAACGTGGAAGTCTATTACAAGCTTTAAGCAAATTGACGTAAATTTTTATAAAGCAAGTAATAGATTTCTACCACACGACGTCGCATCGTGTTTATGTGAATAAAAGCGCCCATATCATTATTATAGTCTAAATTAATTCGTGGCTAGTCTTCATCTTATCATTATCATATGGCGAATCCCTCGTTTTTCTATAATTTTGCAAGACATAAAGGCGCCAGATCCCAACCAGCAATAGTATTAATCCTTTAATATTTTAAAAATTGATTAAAATTTACTGTATAACTTCGATCCGCTCTTTCAGTGGAGGAGAGCCAGAACCCCTAAATTAAATATCTAAATGGCAATGGTAGTGCCGACTCCACACGTAGCTGAATTTTCTACCTAATAAATAAAACCAAAAAGTATTATAGTTATATTACTTTCATTGTAAATTTTTCAACGCGTTTTTATTTTTATGTGAAAATGTTTTATTAGTATCGACACCGAGTATCGTATACTTGATATATGAAATACACGCAAGACAACACTAACATTAAAGAGATAAATGGCATATGCCGGTTTGCTCATTAATAAATTTAAGCTTTACCGCTATCCGCTGCGGTACGAGCCAATGAGTATAATTTTGTTTGGAGCAAATTGTTCCGATTGCTGGCATTCCGTTTCAATTACAACCATTGTTTCTAGTGCCACTGCGGTCGATCGCTTAAACTATGAGATTTACCGGAACTGAAGTTACACTTCAAACTTTAAAGATAAACCTACACGTACCAACTAAGAATAGTATATAAATAAATCTAGAAGATTTTTAAGGAAAGTTGGTCCAGAAATTCCGTTTCAATTACTACTATGGTTTCTATTATTTGTTATTTAGTACACACACAGAAATATTACACAAAAACTTAAAACTAAGAGACATTGGGTACAGGGCACAGCTTATTCCAAAAAGAAATATCTTCAAGCTGGCCCGCGATAGGAAAAACTTAAGGTAAAATTGGCTAGTATGTGCGTTGTGATACAATAAACACAGAAAAAAAACAATTATACATCAAAAAAGAAAAAATATAACAAAATATACGAGTATATACGAACGAAGGAGACAGATACAAACAAAATAACAACAACTACTTACTACCATTGCGGTCGATTACTTCGGTAGCAAATAAAAATATTGTACACATAAATACTAACCCAATTTATGTTCGTAGTATAAATTACATTAATGCTATAAATAAATTATTAATAGATTATTATTTTATTATTAATTCTAAGTCCGGATGATTTTAGAGAAAGGTCAAAAGTTGCCTACACTAAATGGGAGTGTATGAGAATCGTAGCAAGTGGTCCTTCCACTTGCTACTCTCTAGCTTGCTTTGATATCTGCTTTATCCTGTAGGAATAAGGCGTAAAAATATAACATGTTTTACTTGTATGAATGTTAAAATAATTTTTTTTAGGTTAAAATGGTTCCAAAACTATAAAGTAAGCTAGTTTAGATGTATGTAATAGAGGTTCTAATACAAAAAGGTAAAGCGAATTTAGAAGTGTGTAATGTTACTCGCTCATATTTACACCTTAGATTCCTTTTTGCCTATTGAGAAACGTTACATTGAAGTAACTACGAAAACAGCATATAATAAGCATCAGACACAATATAGCTATATAGTCCCGGACTAAGCACTTAGGCAGCGCTACTGATTACATTAAAAATGTTGAAGATTAGAATGTCGCGAGCCTAATACATAATAAAAGAATTACATTTTATTCACATTTTACAGTGATACATTTGTAAAAAGAAATTAATGTTAGAATATGCTTCTGACATTAATTTATTTTTCTTTCTTACTTCCATCATCATTATCAGCCTACATTTGTCCTTTGCTGGACATAGGCCTCTCAATCATAGAGCTCAATCTTCAGCTCTTCGTCTCCAACCGGTGCCAGTCGTTTTGCGTGTGTCGTCACTCCATCTAGCCGGAGGGCGTCCTACACTGCGATTACCGAGACGTGGTCTCTACTGCAGGACAAGCTTTTTCTTAGATTATGTTTAACAGCGGTAACAAAATGCATTTACGCAAGAAGCCTTCCGGCCAACCGAGAACCGAAAAAGGATGTGGGACTCACCACCGGCCAGGAGTAATACCCACTAAAAATCTTCCGACGACGCCCGCCGCTTGTTGAGCACCCAGATTTGCCGGTGTCTGGGTCGCGGGGTGCTTTTCTCTAGCGGCTTCGCCGCCCTACCACGACAAGGCGAAGACCAGTCGGGGCGACTTTAGAACATGTCTACCCCATCGGTTATCAGTTCTACGGCATATATGACCGGCCTATAGCCACTTTAACTTGCTAATCCTTAGTTTCATAAAATAAATTTTTTTTTGACACAAAAAAGAAAAATCAGGAGTTATGATAAAATCAGTTGTATTTTTAATTGCTATGTTTTTTTCAGCTGCTTCTGTTCTTGACGACGCATCTGGTATTGGTGATACTCATCTTTAGTGACATCCTACTCTGACTGTGATTATGATGTATAAACGTAAATGGTCTTATGAATTTGCATTAGAGGAGAAAGATAAGAGAAAATTGATACATGTTGACACCTGAATTATCATCATGATGAAGATGGGCTGGTGGCTAGATAACTTCTATCAGCTGGACTCCATATACCTGCCTCTGCCAATATGCACTGTGTCCGCGAGGGGGTGTAGTAGAACCTTTTTGGGCTAATATGTTGTTTAAAATATACTACGAGTATGTCTTTAATGAGAGTGGACAACACTACTGATTATCGACAGCTTACAAGTGGCTGTTGAAACATAATTTATTTTTAAGTGTTTAGGTTCCTACAATATAATTAAGTAGTTATAAGAAAGAATATGTAATTGTTGAACAAAATTATGAAAAGGTCGTCAATATTTCTTAATAGATGTAAACAAAATAATTACAGTACCCATTGTCCAGTAAGTCAGAGATTACTTAAAAAAAGCTATAAGTTCTTTAATACTGTAAACTTTTATTTATTGACATATACTTATTATGACGGTATGTTTAATATGAAACAATAATAAATGTCAACTCATAGTCACAGGTATACCAAAACAAACTATGAATGTGTATTATATTTTATTAAAGCCCATATAATTTAAAATCATAAACTGTTCAAAATTGATTTGAGAGTTTTGTACGTTCTTATCGCTTGGATTTTATGACTAAATATATTGTTAGAAAGTTGTTCCTGTTAAAAAATAAGTATTATATCTATAATAGGTTAAAAATAATTATACGAGTATATCAAGAGTATAGGGATCCTACCAAGTTCTTAGGTGTCCAAGCTAACCTCACCTGCAAGTGAGTGCACCTGCCGGTCAACGGATGAGATTCTGGCAAACATGAAAGTATCCGGTAAGCAGCAATAGGTTCGTCACTCATATGGGACTTAATGGGACTAACAATATAACCTGAGAAATGTGGGCGTTTAATATGCCTTCCGGGAAACAGGCGTTATTGTGTATATGCATGTGTGTAACAGATTTCTCTACAATACGGTGTTTTGTAAAGTGTTTATACCTAATGCATTTTTAAAAGTAGTTTTTGTTAATAATAATATTATTAGCAAAAACTACTTTTAAAGTTATAATATTATTATTATGGTTATGTATTTATGGTATTACTATTATGTAAAGGCATGAGTCAAACACAGCCGGTCCTTAAAGCACGAAGTTATCCTTATTTAAGCACCGGTAGCAATGTTGTATTGTATGTGATTGTGTTGCTAAAGAAATAAATTAGTTTTAATGTAAATTATTTTAGGAACAAGAATATTGTATGAATTTAAATATGTGATATAGTCATACATTTTAGTAATGACCATCCTTTATTTATGCTGTATGTCGAACCAAGCTGCCGATTACCTCCAGCTACGTAAAACATAGCTTCCCGTATTGTCTTCTACCGGAATCATTACGGAGGCCGTAATAAGTAGGTGCACTTATTAATAGTGATAAAAGAGACTCAGTCTTTATTGTAAATTCGTTTAAAATAAGACTCGTCTCTTTTTACACGACTTTGCTTTAGAATTAAGACTTTAGAAGACTAACAGGTCTTAAATAAAACGACTCAGTTAATTGACGTATAATACTAGTTACGCTAAAACGACTTAAACGCCTAAAACGACTTAAACGAATTATTATTATTATTGATTCATATTATTTACAGTAATATTCAATAACTTTGGTGCTTAAATATAATTACGCTGATTGTATTTATGACTAAAACTTGTATGCAAAATGTGTTATTATAAGTACCTAAATGTAATTAGTATAAATACCACTATACACTATATTTTAGGGTTTAATTTTTCATGCCAATGGATAGTGAACCGGCTTACGGCTCTCGACTCCTCAAGCGATGAGTCGCAAGTCTTTTAAGCTGTTTAAGTCTTTTAAGCTTTATAAGCTATTTAAGTAACTGCGGAGCGTTTTAAGTTAAAAGACTTCGACTAATAAGGCTAGCCTAATGACTAAAGGTCGGGGACTAAAAGACTGAGTCAGTCGTGAGACGTCAATTCGAGTGAGCGAGTCTTTGTTAAAAGCCTTCTGAGCCTGAGTCTCTTTCATCGCTACTTATTACTGTCCCATTTAAACATCATTTCTGAACTGCATCGTTTGCTTACCATCAGACGGGATGTAATTATCATAAAAAGGCACATTAATAATAAAAAGTATTTATTTATTGATAATCAACCGCAATCATATGGCTGCAACAACCAACTGCGGTAAGCTGTAATGGTACTATTGGTTTTTAACCGACTGTTGTGTTGTTGTCTAAAGCGTAGTTTGGAGACTATGCGGTTCGGACAGCGCGTAAGGGAAAGTTAAATTTTGAATATAATATTTGCGACATTTTTATGTATGTGTATACTGTGTCACGCCATAATAAACATCCGTTATAATAACCGTGTACCGTATAACGGGCTAGAATAGTGCCACCATCTATCATCTCACGGGAAGTCGTAAGAGTCCAAGAAGAGAAAATCTACCGGATGATAGGCAGCAGTTTGAACTGCAATCACCAACCCGCCAGCCCAGCGTGGTGACTATGGTCAGATACCCCCCATAGAATAAAACCTATTGGGGAAGCCAATTCAGCAGTGGACTTTATATAGCTGAAGTGATGAATGACCATCCTGCCTGATGGTAAGCAGTGGTTAAAGTCCAAATGCGCTTCATACCGTTGAACAGGCACGGTACAGATCCACACATGACAGTGAGCATATGTGTCGTTTCACGCCTCCCTTAAAAAACCTGGAGCTATTGGAGCTGACAAACACATGCGTCGGTGAAAAGTTCCAAATAAACCGAATAAAATTTAACATATGGTATCAATAACGGTGAAGTCAAATGCAATTACATGTATACCTACATTTGAATTCAAATTTAGATTTTACTACATCGAATTAAGAATAAATATCTTTACATTTAATTGCAGCCGACTGTACCCTAGCTATTTATTCTGATTTAAGTTAAATAAATCTCAGTCTAAATATGTAGATAAATTAAAACCTTATCTTGTTTAAATTACATTTGTCTATATTGTGTGCAGTTATTTGATATTTATACAAATTTTAAACGACGGAAAAATATAATAAAATATATCTCTATTTAAATACGTAAAACGTGTTTTATTTATGTTGTAAGTAAAATTTTCAGCCTTACATAATATAATATAATATTGTGCCTTTGTATATAAATTAGTACACCTATTGCAATACTCAGTTTCAGTAATTCAAAGACTACACACATAAATATGTAAAAGGCGCGTTAGTGTTAAAATTGACTTTCATAATAGATTTAAACTTCATAAAATAAATAGAACTCCACAACATCTTTATGAAGCCAAAAAAAAACCGCATCATTATAAATAATTATGACCATTTAAGTAAGCTGAGACTGACATAAGTGTGTTAAATACATTTTCCTAATTTTTATGACAATCTGTGCAGTAGATACAAAGCTGCAAACGATACCATTAAAGCAAAGGTATGAGTATATTGATGATTTTTTCATACTAAATTTGTATCACCAGTAGCAGTACTTCAAGAATATATTAAAATTATTTTATTTTTGCCGGGTTGGGGCGGAGACGTTAAACCTATAAACATCATTAGCTGAGTCGCTAAGCTTAACATTTAGTGGAACCGCTTCCTTACGCTATTATAATTAACAAGGTATATCACAAGCATAGTTAATTATTAAAAATTATGGCCATAGATTTTCATGACAGCCGGGACTAACGGGTTAACGTGCTTTCCGAGGCACAGAGCAAGTTGTAATTACGCACATAACTTCGAAAAGTCACCGAGACCCTCTGAATTAGAAATGTATGGGTCTCGTTACTGGTCTATGGCGCGGACATAAATTAAATAACGGATAATGATACAAAATACCTTATTTGGAAACACATACCGTGCTTATTTCACGGTATAAAGCGCCTTAAATTTTTTGGATTGCATCTTCTGCTTACCATCGGGCAGAAGTGGTTCTTCTAAATTTTAAGTGACGTTTGCAAGTGATTCCGAACGAAGCCAAGCTTAATTAAATGAATTTGAATTTTGTGTGTGTCAAATCTTTGAAGCGAGGATCAGGTCTCCTTCTGACTGAACGAGCATATAGCATAGTTCTTAGGGCAAAAAGTTAATCAATTTTGGCACCTGCAAATCTGGTGGTATATAAAGAGGGCCTTCTCTACATAATAATAATCTATGACTTTGACACGGTTTTTTAGAATAAGACTGCTTAAAACTGTAACTATTAACGATTTTTATTATTGACTGTTTTTATCGCTGCATAGCATTACTGATACCATAATGGTATATTACTTTATAGTTTAAGGTGCATAGGGTTCCTACCAAGACCTAAGCCCAAGCCAACCTCACCTGCAAGTGGTGTACCTGCCGATTAACGGACGAGGCTCTGGCGAACATAACAGTGACCGATAAGCGGTAATAGGCTCGCCACCTATTACGTGGGAAAACTACAAAATTGGCGATGTGGGCGTATAATATGCCTCTGCCTACCCCTTCGGGGAAACAGGCGTGAATTTATGTATGTATGTACTTTATAGTAATAAAAGTGGTTTGCAGCTTATTTCATTCTTTTTCTCAATGTTATTTGTGTTAAAATCCTCACTTAAATGTTTCTGTGGTGGTGGCGTCATGCGTATGGTCCTTGATTTCTCTAAAATATGGTTGAGCGAAACAATGGCTGGTTCATGCGTCATATTCGTGAACGGGTGCAGCCAGTGGGGACATGAATGCTCATGTGTGCTTTGTTTATCCGTAAATATGTTACTGCAGAACGCAAGATTTTTTAGATTTTTTAAAAATTATACTTATAAAATTAAGTGCCTACTTTCACTTATAACTAGCATGAGAAAAAATCAACCCTGACGATTTTCATGCCCTTTTTTTTAAGAACAAGCCGTCCGCAGTTTTATGGAGCCAAACATGAACAAATGATTTTCACTTTGACCTAAACTCTAGCTTTAATGCAATTGCCTGACAAAAAGCCAGTTTTTTGCATTAACTCATAGGTGGCCTATAAGATGATAACTTCGAAAGAAGAACCTTGTGCCAAAGACCCGTCAAAACGCCTTTGCTATGTCTACGCACACAGCCAGCGCCTATCCTTGATTCCCAATGGCAGAAACCAATTTGTGTCTAAGATATATTAGAAGGTCACCAGTCGATCGACTGTGGTGGAATCGGGAGGTTGTTCGTGCTAATTTCAGAAATGGTTCAACCGCTATTTACGCGATGCTCATGTCTTTATGAATTATTTAGATAACCACTTCTGTGGGTCTCACGAAGCTCGCTAGTTAATACAAAGTTTTATAGTAATATTATAAACCTAATTATTAAAAAAGAATTACCTTGATTTACCATTTGGTTGTAGTAATTTTAGAAAACACCCCATTCATTTGAAGTTCCATGTTTAAATAATTGCTTATTCGACACGGTTTTTGAAGGAAGCTTGAGTATAAATACAAGCCATAAAATATTATACCACATTTCTCATTCGAGTGAAAACATGAAAGCTATTTTGATCTGTTGTGCCTTTATGGTCATTGCGGCCACGACTATCGTGGAGGCAGGAGGCGTATACTACGACCTGAGAGATGCACCAATATTATTCCACAAGTTTGTTCGGGATTTTAAAAGGGTATACAAGGACTCAGCAGAAATCATTCTCCGTTACTCATTATTTGTTGTGTCATTGGACAAAATTAACGGCTATAATAAAGAAAGTAAATCTGCTACATTTGGTATTAATCAATTTGCTGACTATACTGAAGAAGAATTGAAGGAAATAAATGGTTATAAAAGTAAGTCAAATATAGTTAAATGAATACCCTTATGGTGTTACTTTTGTTGATAAATATAGGTACGTACTCTAAGAAATTTGGCGAATCGTTCCTGTGTACGACCATTCGGCTTTGGAATTCTCGGCGAGTCAAGAGGTCATCATAATGGGATGAAATAATAATTAATCATCATAGGAAGTTTCCATTAAAATGTTTACATTTTTTGTGGCAACCCACCGAATCCGGTTATTTGCAATGTTGTTTTGTATGTCATGTACAGTTTCTTGAAACAGAACTGAGTTCTGAGCGTGCCATTTATGATCTACAAATAAAAAAAACATTGTAATATTCTTTTGATTTTTTTTCAGAACCCAAACAAAGGAATGGATATTTATATTAACTAATTAAAAAATACTTTAATTGGTCCTGAATTGAATTCAACAGATCTTTATTTAGCAGCGGTGATTTATAAATATTAATAAATGAATCTTCAAGCCTGCCTTGCAGTTTATATATTACATTGTCATTATGAAGCTACCATGACGTATTTTATAAGAACAGGAACCTTTATTCTGAAATTGTATACAAAATATCAACTTTAAGGTAGGGAGTTTTGTCGCCAACACGTAAAGGCAGATTGCGACAGTATTTTAGTTTCCGAATATTATGTAAATTCAAGTTTTAATGTGTAAATATTGTAGGCGTTTAGACATAACGTCATTGACATTGTACATAAGGACCTCTATCTGCATAGCTTATTTCTCATTCTGTTTTCTACCGGATTATTAATGGAAAGTGATCTAGAGAACTTACCGATCTAATCCCGCCCTCCTTTTTTCTCTCTCGATTTGCACATTCTAGAGTCAGCCCGTAATTTCATATAAAGTGAGAACGTCTCTGGTCAAAGCGGCGGGAAGACTGTGGATGCAGGTGGCTTCAGATTGATCGACGTGACAAACACTACGGGAGATTCACTGTGGGCAGGAATTGTTTTGTTCTTCCGTCTTTACATAAATTTATTGTCATTACTGCCTATTGATATGTATCTAAATTATGGCACTCCTCCATTCATACTCCAGCACGCTTACCTATTCCGTACTGGCGGAAGCAGGTGTGTGGCGATCTGCTTTTTGAATTTTCAAGTTGCAAGTCTTAACAACATGTTACCGTGTTTTTCGAAGCACTAAAGCGATCGTATAATATGCCTCTGCCTACCCCTTCGGGAAAACAGACGTAATTGTATGTAAAGCGATCAATATAAAATACCATACCACCAACGGTCGCCCATCCAAAGACTGAGCTTTGTGATCTCTGTTTTACGTTGATAATTTTATATAGTATCGCCGAGCCAAGAGCGCTTTGAAATAATCTATAATTTGAAATTCATCATGCCTAATAAACCTCTTAAAAACGCGTTGCTTATTAGTGAACCGCTTGCTTCTCTTGCGATAAATCAGCGATATTGAAGTCCATTACTTCGATATCTATTTGAATCTCTCATGCTTTTATATAAAAATGCTTTCATGCTTTCTTTTAAAACTATAAAAGAGTTTTAACTTTGTAGTCGGTGGAGGTGCTTTTTTTCGCCGGTTTTCAAGTGATTCAACTGCTCAAACATGTTATTCACTTCTAGCCAGCGGGATCTCTTTCATTGGCATAATGTGTTTTGTCCTAAAATGGATTGGCATAATGAAATTGGCATAATTCGGTCTGCTGGAAGAAATTCCCTTTAGGGATAAGCAGTGCCGTTGTACATGTCTTTCATAACTTTTATCTTTGTATATGTTCCTTATGTGCATAAATTGTTAAATAAATAAATATATAATTTATTTAGCATAAAATTAATTTGGCCGAATTTGGTTTTAGCGTAATATGTACTGTGGCATAATTATTATTTAGCATAATGCATTTATGCATAATTTTTTTTGGCACAATTTTTTTGGGCATAATGGAAAGTCGTATAACAGTATTTATATAGATAGGTTTAGGTGCGGCGGGGGTCGCCCTTGGGCCACCCGAAAGCCGCTTCTTAATGACCTTACATGAATGCAATTATGTTTTTTATATTTTGTAATAATAATTAGGTATTTATAATACCTACTTACCTTTTCTCTTAGAACATTTGGTTCATGGTTGTGTTTTTTTAATGTTTTAGATATTATCTCATGTTGCTGGTGTTCATTCAGTTATGGTAAAACTCCATTATGCCTTTTTAAAACAGTTGTGCTTATTAGTATTATGCGAAATTATAATTAGTAGTAATTACATTATGCTAACTTATTTTATGCTTAAAATGTTTATGCTTCTTGACAGTGAACCCTAGCCAGCACCAGTTCAGCTCTAACTAGGTGTGACGTCTTCTTGGCGGGAAAGTGAAGCGTCATGTCTGCAGTTTTGTTTTATTTTTTAAAATTTGTGATATTTCTAACATTAATGTGTAATAACGGTGGATTATTAACCGTTAAGTGTTTGTGAACATACATGAGTGTTGGTAAATCAAACAAAACAGTGCAACATCACTTTCCAAATTTTCTCTCAAGGAGTCCATGTGAGATCTCAGTATAGTCCCACATCTTTACTGAGGACTCAAGGGGCTTAGGGAAGGGTATCTCATTAACCATTTATCATCTTTATCACTACTCATTCTCATTTACTATGAATTATATATTTTTAATATATCACTTACTTGACACTGGCAAAATGTGCTAGACGCACGAAGCCATTATTTAAAATAAAATAAAGAACTAGGTGTGACAGAATATTTATATATACGAGATTTGTACAAGCTACTGCTGCGTTACAAACGCCTAAAAAATGCATTAATTTATATTTTACCAGTTTCAGCTCTCAATCAAACAGAACTACAGAGTATCTAGTTTCATTTTGCATACATGTCGTCATTATATTAGAAAACCACTTTTTATAAACTCTTAATTCGTAACGGTCAACTTCATCTTGAAGTTAAATGTTTTTTGAGGTTATTTTATACCTTTGTAGTCAGAATGGGTTCAAAAAGGCTAAGTTAGGAGTTCGCAAAGGTTCCCAACAATTTATGTTTTAAAATTAATGTTATGCATGACAGAAGCAACATAAAAGTAGGGTTAATAAAGTGGAAATGAGACAGTTTCCTCCCCCCTTTAGAATCACGACAGGCTGACTGAAAAATCTTGAGAAAAAGACACAACAGACAAATTAACTGAAAAACCTTGACAAATTCTGACAAAGAATCCATTTTGCTTTTATATCTTGATAACGGTACCACTAATATCTTTTTCATTGTTGTTAGCAAACATTGTATGTCCATTTTGTTTGTTAAATTTGACGAATATTAATGATCCTATTGATCTGAAGACAATAAAGTAATTTATTTTTTACAGCTTAGAAGTACGCTAGGAGAGCTTGGAGTGCAGTCGAGAGAAGCATTTTTTTTTGAGTGATAGAGTTCGAAATTAAGTGATATGGGCACATTGTAGTGGGAATAATGGTAAACTTTAGGACAAAGACTATTTATAATCCATTAGCACAAAAGTCACCCCTTACGACATAAAGCCAGCTCTTCCTGAGCCTGCCCAGTCTGCCGAGTTCACAGTTCCCCACGTAGATTGCCGCTTTGTAAAACGTTGCAGTACCAGCGTAGGCGACATCGTTGCAGTTTGTCTGCAATGTCACGTGCCGCGGATGCGCGAGTTCTTAACTCCGCACATGCAGCGCAGAATTGTTATTTCCGTGACACGCAGCTCTTGCTTATGTCGATCAAGTACAGGCCACACTTTACTGTCATATAAAAGAACAGGCTTAATGCTTAACCAGTATTTTGGGGTCACGAATTTTTTCAGACACCTCACGCCACTTACCAGCCGCCAAAATGCGTGGCTTGACGTCACAATCGATCCCACCAGACCATGACTAATTTCTGTCTATGCAGGGATCTGTCGTGCTGCAGGCTAGGTATTTGGTCTTGGCTACATTCATTTGCAGTCGTAGCGTAGTGTCACCAACTGCAGTCCGAACCACAAAATCTCGGTGCATGTCTGTAATAATGCAATAAGAAATAAGTATCCATAGCATTGGATTCGGGGATCATTATTTAGAAGTTGCGTTCTATACATGTAAATAAATAAAATTTAAAGCCTATCTTACATTCTATTTTTATTATTGCTATTAGTAAGTAACCAAAAGTTATTGTAATCAGGTACTGAAATTGTATACAGATAAATTAATGCATTTTTTATTAATTAAAAAAAGGTCCATAAAAAGCTCTAATTTATATATCTTTGGATTAAAGAACTAGATTTTTACAGCTTCTGAAGGTATCAAACCTTCATGCGTTTCTGATAAAAAGGGTTTGACTGACCGATAAACGGACTAAAAAGTGATCCTTTAAGGGTTTTTGTATTTATGGAAAGGAACCCATGAAAATGGCAGGCATGTGTGTGGCGTCCTCATCAGGCATCTGATAAGGCTTAACGACTATCACATATGTTGATAACCGGGACCAACGGTTAAAGTGCCTTCCGAAGCACGAAAGCCCTAGATATTAAATGCGCTATAATTGCTAATCTATCCAGAAACTGACGTCTGTAAACTCCGCTGATCTTGGGTGATCGTTATCGACCACCTAGCAACGCAAAGCTATAAACGCTTCAAAAAATTGAAGAAATCCGGGATTACAGTACTTGACACTGAGTTCCGCTAACTACCTCCTCGACACTCTTGATTTGATAGAGTGCAAAGGCGAGCTCTACGCACTTTTGGGGTGCTAATGCAGGCATTTTTAAGAACCTACGGCTGCATAGAGGAATCATCCCTCTTAGTGTCTTCTACCGAAGATATCATGGAAAGTGATCTGGAGAACTTGTCGATCTAATTCCGCCCTCTCACTTTCTCTCTCGAATTTCACGTGCTGGTTTTAGGAACCACCCATTATACGATGCAGACTAATAGCTATTAAACCAAAGCACATCAGTAAGTTTTTTGAAATTCTGTTCTGGTACAAATTTTCCAGCTCTTTTATTTCCGCGTATGCAAGTCATTTGATGGCATTTATGCACGATGCCATGAGTGGGTGAAAAATGAACCTTCCATATAAGCTCTGTTTTTGTGGACAGTATCGACAGTCCTCAGTCAGCCTGTAATTTAATTTAAAGTGAGAACGACACCGGTCTAGTGGCTGGGGAAACAGTGCATGCAGGCGGTTTCAGATTGATGGACCTGACTGATGAGGAGGCCTTTGTTCAGCAGTGGAATTTTAATGGCCAAGATAATGATCATGAGAACACTCACTGCAATGTTTACATTTTTTTTAACGCTCACAAATGGAAACGGATTAAACGGAACTACTCCCAAATAAACAATTCAAACTAAATGAAATAAAATAGAACTTTTATCGCAAACATTTATGGCAACTTGCAGTTAGAATTTTGGTCGTCGGGAGATTTTTAATGGGTATTACTGCTGGCGGTCGAATCTGCCGGTGGTGAGTCCTCAACCAACGCAAGGGCGTTTCCTCTTTGGTTCCGGCCAATGCGTAAATGTATTTTGTTACAAATGGAAAAAAAAGCCTCTAACATGGTTTATCATCTATTATGTATTGTATAACTGGAACAAACTTCGGGCCGTGCCTTCCGAAACACGCAAGAACTCAATATGGAATACCACACAAACGATCACCAAGCCAAGGACTGACCTCTGGGTATTATGGTTTACTGTGGTGATTCTTTCTGAACACCATACCAGTAACGCTATCTAAGAGCGCTTTGTTATAATCATAATATGAGAACCATTCACGGGTGTATTATAATTCGTCATGTGCTAGGGTCATGCGATGAATCTAAAATATAATTAACTATTTTTTAGAAAATAAAAACGAATGATATTTTTCATTCATTCTGTGGATTGATCAGAAGGGTGTGTCAGGCTTTTACTGGTTTAAAACCATTTATTCTTATCATTGTTCCTTCTTGAGCCTGCTATGTCCCGGGGCCAACTAAAGTGTAGGACAATACCTAAATGCTGGATTATTTCTTAAAAGACAATGATCATATTCTCAAATTCTTGTTTTTAACATTACCAGTAACATTTCAAGAGCTATAAAGTCAAGTAAAGATTCTAAGAGAGCACGTTCAAACACCTCCTCGCCTTCCATCTAAAAAGATTATGTCAAAGAGACAGGTGGTCGCTTAGTATTCGTTTTCATCGCTACTAATCCAATACCCTCTTCTCACTCTCGCTCTGTATGCTATAGCCCCAGTACTACAAAGACAGAACCTTTAAATTTTCCAAGTAAGTCCCATTGAGTGTCACATGTGTGGTGCTCTGAAGGCCTTTTTAATGGTCCATAAAATGCAAGTCAGATTGCGGTGCCGTCTTTGGTTCACCAATGCACCTTAGTTTGAAAATCATTTGAACATTGAAATTGCTTTTACTATTTATGTAATAAAATAAAATGAAAACACTAAAACATATGATACATACATAGTACAAACCTTACGTACGGGATGAGAGCAGAATGCATACCAAATTAGCAAATGCATACTACGGACAATGGGAGCTATAAAAAAATCAAAAGGTGCAAATTCCGCAATTTTCTTCATAATTGTTAATATTAAATGTTTATTTTCCTTTTAAATGATGGCTTCAGGAGTGTAGCACATTTATCCACTGTCAAGTAAAAGATATAATTATACTATTGAATTCGTACATATATAAATAATATCACGCCTGTTTCCCCGAAGGTGTAGGCAGAGGCATATAATATGCCCACATTTCGCCAGATATATTGTTAGTTCCACGTAATATGTAGCGAGCCTATTGTCGCTTACCGAGAACTTTTATGTAAGCCCTTTGATCGGCAGGTGCACCACCTGCAGGTGAGGTTGGCTTGGGCTCCTCAGATCTTGGTAGGATGGTACGGTGGACGTTGGCCGCAGGTAGGGTGTCAGACGCTGCAGCAAAGGTACTGACTGGCAGTCGCGTCTGCCAGTGGTGAGCCCCAAACATCCTTTCGGTCCCCCCTTGGCCGGAAGGCAGAGCATAAATGCATTTAGTTACCGACATATAATAAAAAAAAAGATCTTGTTAGGATCCCTATTATATACACCTATACATTAAATTAAAATGAGAATGAGTGGTGATAAAGTTGGTAAATGGTTAATGAGATGCTCTCCGCATAAACCCCTTGAGTGCGGACTCAAGGGAGACTTAAGAGAGGACTCTTTACTGAGGAGTAACTGAGATCTCACATGGACTTCTTGAGAGAATTGGAAAAGTGATGTAGCACTGTTCTGTTTCATTTACGTTGGTAAATGAAACAAAACAGTACTCATGTACAAATTTTAGAAAATAAAAAGAAACTGCAATCATGACGCTTCACTTTCCCGCCAAGCAGTCAAAATTAAATGATACAATTACATTTAATTTTGCCAGTTTACAAAAAAATGTTGGCCAGTCTCAACTCTCCAACCACGGAGTATCTAATTTCATTTGGCATACATGTCGTAAAAATGTTAGTAAACCTTATTTATAACTGTTAATTTGTAACGGTTTCCTTAATTAAAAACGTGTATATATTAACACAAGTCGTAATTTATTTCTGTGTTCATTGTAGTTTTGAGTTTCAACATGAGAGGCATTTTGATCTGTTGTATCATTTTGGCTATTGTGGCCACGGTTAGTGTGGAGGCCTATGGAAAGATATACGACCTGAGAGATGCACCAATATTATTTGACAAATTTGTTCGGGATTATCAAAAGGTATACAAAGACTCAGCAGAAGTCATTCTCCGTTACTCAATATTTGTCATAAATTTATACGATATAAACAATGGTAATCGAAAATCTCCAAATTTGGAATTTGGTATTAATTATTATGCTGATTTTACTCAAGAAGAATGGAACAAAGTAAATGGCGCTGCAGGTAAGAGACATGAAGTTGACTACATGAATGTTATTGATCTATCGACCCTATCGCCATTCGACCATTTATGAGAACTATTTGGCTGGCTAAATATATACAGAAATACTTATTTCAACTTTAGTTTGAAATAACATAATTTATGTAATATTAGGTTTTCCAAAATACCTCAGCTTATTTTCTTTTGAGCACAACAGTAATCAAATTAATGCTGAAAAGGTTTTTTTTTTAAAACTAAATGAGCTAGTGCCCGTAATAAGAGCGATACAGTTTTTTACAACTGATTATTTTTTTTACAGAACTACCCCCACAGCAAAACGGGGGAAGATTTTATTAAATTCTTTCAGTGATGAAATGTGCAATGTGCCTACATGAATATAAATAAATCGTATATTGAAATCCTGCCCACAGTTTTTTGATTTGACAAACAAATCCTGTCATTCACTAACTTTAGCAGACATCAAAGCGGTAACTATGAAACTTAAAGTATACTATATGTGCCAATACAAGAAAAAAATAGTACGTCGTTCTGTACCACTATCATACGTTTTGCTTCGTTTGAAGCCGTTGTGTCTTACGTCAGAGAAACCGGCATGGCTTTTATTTTTTGTCAAGTCAGTTGCAACAATGTGCAGCGTTTCCGACATTTAGTTACTGTGAAAATCATTAAATTAAGTAGGTTTTAGGACTGCTGGCATTCGCGTCTGTTGCAGTTGGCCACACACTCTAATCTCGGTCCCCCTTTAGGAGGCAGTGCGTCAAGGCATTTAGTAGTAGTCGTTAAATCATGTTAGAGGCCTAATTAGGAGATTGTATCTAACATAAGGACGCCACACACTTGTCTTCATTATAAAAGGAAAACAATAGTAATAATCACTTACTATACTATTTAAAATAAAAATTTAATCAAAAGCGTTATTATCCAACTCCGTAATCGTTACAAATGTTCCACCTCATTACACTAATACTTTTTCCTGCCAGACTAAGTCAGCTGTCAGATTATAATAATATAGCTTTTTGTATCGACCCGATTCGAATAGAATCGTACTGTATCTAAATTAAATTAAAACATTATGTTCATTTTAAAAATTTATCAATTTATTTATTACTGGGTTATATAAGAATAGCTTTAGTGGTTTGTTTTGAGCGTCTGCTTTTTCTTAATCTCTGCTTAAAATGCTTCTTATTTCTGCTTTCGCCACTAAGGATGCGATTAATGCAATCACCGTGATGTGGAGTTATCTTAGTTGCGAAAATCAGGAGGACTTGCATGGAACGCCTGTTGTGTACCTGGGACTCTCAAAAACTACTCACTCAAAAAAACTCAAAAATGAGAGTACTTTAATTGACACAGGATAGATAATAGATGAGACTATGGGCAAATCTGTACCAAAACTCTCTAAGGCTATTGGCATAAGCAGTGACAGGGGTATTCAGAGATTCGGCGTGGAAAGCAAGGGATTGCAAAATATGTCAATGTGCTTTTGCGAGTTTAATGTGACCCTAATAGGGTTCTCAGCAACCGTGTATTTTAGTGGTTTCCGCTCTGCGCAGTGTGCCTCTATGTCCAGCAAAATGCCAATGCGTGAGGGCGGACATTTTCCTACAATCACGCTGTTTCCCCGAAGGGGTAGGGAGAGGCATATTATACGCCCACATTTCGTCAGTTACATTGATGGTTCAACGTCATAGGTGGCAAGCCTACTGCTTTCCGGTAACTGTTACGTTCGCCAGAGCCTCGTCCGTTGATCGGCAGGTGCACCAATTGCAGGTGCGGTTGGCTTGGGCTCTTAAGAGGTTGGTAGGAACACATACACCTGTATTAAAATAACATCAGCTGTCAATTTCATCTTAAAATCTCAACAAATGTAAAGTACCACAAAGGCCGTCTGCCAAAAACCTTAACCTTAAAAAAATAACTATTGACCAAAAACAAAACACGCCGCTTATTACGGCCATAAAAATGCACTAGTAGTGAAATCTTCAGTTAATTTTACAATCCGAATGAATGTAAATATGTTGCCAATAGCTTTATCTCGCAGCCGGCCTATAAAAACAATAACTTTTGACATAAACAAAACACGCCGCTCATTTCGGCCAACAAACGACACTAGGGTAAAAAAAATCTTCAATACGTTTTAAAATTCGAACGAAAGTAAGGTCGTCTGCCAATAGCCTTAGCTAATCTCGCAGGCGGCCTATAAAAATAACAACTATTGACAAAAACAAAACACGCCGCTTATTCCGGCCAACAAACGACACTAGGGGTAAATTGAAACGCGGGCGGGGTGAATCGGTAGAGTTGAGTACGGCGCGGCGGGCCGTTTGGACGATTTGACGGACCCTCGTAAAATGCCGCACGGAAATAGCCGAGCGTCTAAGGTTTATCTTGTTTTGAAAATGCTTCGCCGCGACAATGATAGTTGTTGGTTAAGCAGTATGGTGTTTCAATAAAATCTTAATAATAAATTTTATCGTTACATTAACTATTTTGCATTCCGAATTTAACTTAGATGATGCTTGTTGAAGTTCTTTTCTAGGTATGGTAACGTAAATCTAATGACGGTTCCTTTAAAATTATATACATTACATTTCAAATAAAGTCATGTATACAATACAAAAGATGCCGATAAGATCTTATCAGCAGTTTTATTTAGGTGTGTTATATCGGGATTCAGAGTTGAACTTGAACTGCGATAGTCACTGATCCCTATTAAATAGTATAAAAGAATCATTATATATTTTTATAGAAACACAGTTTGCTCGCTCAAAACATTTGTTATACGTGTATGTGCAGTCTGCAAGCGTTTGTAAGCCGCCGCTCGCCACTCGCACATGATGAGAAATATAAGATAAAATGCTGTGCCGTAGCGGAAGGAAAGGGAGTGCTGTACTAGGGGGTCGCCCTGGCCACCAGCAGGAAGGGAGGGAACTGTGCCGGGGTGTAGCCCCGCCTAACAGTAGGAGGTGGAGGGCGAGAATTGTGACCCAATGAATTGCTATGAATCGTTTAGTTACTGTACATCATTTATGGTTCGTACACATATAAATGAATAAAGATGTGCAACGTCGGTAGAGTCTCGACGCTTCGGGTTGATGCTGGAACTGGGCTGCCTCGTTGCAGGGCATTTTCGCTGAGAAGTCACTGAGAAGGTCTCTGTTTAGTATGTCGGAGTAAAAAGGTGCCTTAAATAAAAAATATTTTGATCAAGGCAAAAACGAGGTCTACATTTTTTTCTAAAATGCCCAGCCGACAACGTAATCTACAAGTTGCAGGTTCGTACACTACATATACTTAAACTTGCCTTTTTACTGGTTATTTCAACTTCTCTACTTAAACTCTTGCCATCTTTAATTAGGTGAATATTTTTTTAGTTATTATATAAAGCAGCTGCCATGTGACCTCTGCAACCCAGAGGGGGACATCATGACTTCCTAACAACGACTGTCATAGATATTTATGACAGCCGGGACCAACGGTATGACGTGCTTTCCAAGCCACAGAGCAAGCGATAATTAGGCACATAATTTCAGAAACTCATAGGTGTGCGATAGGCTGGATTCAGCATGGTTTGAACCCGAGACCCTCTGAACTTGAATCATAGTCTTGCCACTTCGCTATCGCTGCTGCGATGTTTGCCCAGTTTCTGGCAAACAGAATGTGTGCATTTGTTTTAAGACACATTCATACATAAATCACCCCCATTTTCCCGAAATGGTAGGCAGAGGCATATTACATTTGGTCGTCTGTATTAAAGTTGGTCCTACGAAATAGGTGGCGAGCCTAGTGCCGCTTACCGGAAAATGTTATGCTCACCGGGGCCTTGCTCGTTGATCGGCAGGTGCATCACTTGCCGGTTAGCTTGGACTCCAGAGGTTTTAACAGGATCCCTTTACCTTTTATAGTTTTAAGGTGACGTTTCTAAAGCTTTATTGAGCCAAACTAGAATTAACAATTTTTGTCTTCTAAAATCCTACTACCAGTGACAGTTGACTATGTGAGCGGTGACACAGCGTTTCGGCTTATACGGCCCCGTTGTAGACGACCGTTTGTGTTTGCTTCGCCTTGACGGTTTAAGGAGAATCGTAATGTTATCTGTCTCAGTCACGTCCTCTCATAATAAAGACGGCAAAATAAAAATTGTTTGCTGGGAAATGAATTTCCTAGCTGCACGCATGTTCCTTCTTCTTTATATAACTCGTCACATTGACCACATCCTGGCTTACGGTGAGCAGTCGATGCGCTCTATACTATGGGGTAAGCAAGGCAACCAGTGCAGCAACTCATGACGGCCTGCATGAAAGCCGTTTCACGCCCCGTTCAAAAGAACTGAGATCATGACAGAGAATTCCACAGCCAAATGACTATGCCAAACTAAATATTTCGTCAACACCACTATGTCTTACATTACTTTTATTAATTTTGAAATTCAGTTCTGAGTTTGCGATGTTGTTTATTAGTTCGCGTTCTTCTGCAAAATCTTGGGCAGGCGGTATAGTGATAGCAGTTCAAGCCACTACGCAGGATGACGCTGCAGCCCATCATCGTCGACTCTCTTCGTCGTATCTTATGACTCCCCGTGAGATGACAAGTGAAATTTCTTAAACATACGGCTCAGTTTGTTAATGTACCTATCTTACCTGTAGGTGTTAGTAAAATGCAACTAAGTTATAAAGATAAAAAATAAATTAAGTATTGTACTGTTTAGGTACGTCTTTCATGCCGCGTATACATACATAATATGTGTGTTTTATGACTTCTATGTATGATTGTTTAACCAGGTTTGAGGACGGGATTCCACAGTTTAGATAAAATCCGACACATATAGTGCCTGAAAAAAAAGTATGTTTACCTAGTAGGTACAGCGGTCTTAGAAATAGCATGAATTATAGTACATTGTCTCTCTGGCTAGAACGCTGGTTCAGTACGTTGCGCATAATATTTGAACTTAATAATTGGTGCGACAAAGTACCAAAGAGTTCAGTTGCATTCAAGATCATGCACATTAATAAACATGCAAAATAAGGATAAAATGTTGTAGGCGCTAGTAAATCATAATTATACTGGCGCTTTAATGTCAAACAAAGTTAAAATCATACTCCTCCAGGGTAACTTAAGGGTATCTTGCATCCCTGTATCTTGCATAATTTTACTTATGTATTGTCCCTCAATCATATAGCGATTTACCAGCCAAGCATAATGTTCAGTAGGTAGGTACTAGGTTGATATCAACCACATCATGAACTTCCGTGTTTTAAAAGGCGCCTGAAGCCGTTTTCCTTCCGGTTATCGTGGTACGTGGTTGTCATGTTAAGTCATGTTAGAGGCCTAACACTCTCCCTTAACAACGGGACATAATAATAATAATCACTAAATTACAAAGTAACTAGAAAAGAAAAAATATCTAAAATTAACAGCGTTATTACCGAACTTTGTAATCATTCACACATTCACAGATGTGGGTGAAGCTAATAATAATTAATAAACAGACAGTCGAACATAATATCATAATACGTTTTAAGAACATTGAGACAAATTTATTTATTTTACTAACCAGTTACAGCACATACATTTTATACACAACCACAAAACAACACTTTGACTTTAATAGCTTGTAACAAAGGCTAATATTGAAGTATCCGATTACAGCATCTACGTGGTCCTACATACAATAGCTTGGGATTTTCCTCATATGTGAAATAGTTAGATAATATTCTATTGTTTTGGTTGATTGATGGCTTGCATAGAATAAATAGATTGTAAACGGGAGTATTGAGTACCATGCCATACAAATATAAGTCGATCTACAGTTTCTGTAGATCATAAAAAACTAGTATTCGCCTACAACTTCGCCCGTGTAATCTGCAGTTCTTGCACAGCATTTTCAGCTTACTAACTTATCTAGTAATGTCGTTAATAAATTAAAACTTATTACCACATACCCTAGGGTTGGTGAAGGAGCGGCGATAGCCCAGTAGCGAGACCCCTTGGCTTTAAATTCAGAGGGTCTTAAGTTCAAACCCTGATGGCGCCTATGACTATACTAGACCTATGACTTTTCGAAGTTATGTGCGTTATAATCGCTTGCTCCGTGCCTCGGAAAGCACATTAAGCCGTTGGTACCGGCTGTCGTGAACATCTATGGCAGTCGTTATTGGGCAGTCAGTGCCTTCTAACAGACTGACAGCTGGTTTAACCATAGAATGGTGTTTCCCTCTGGGTTGCGGAGGTTAGACGGCAGTCGCTCTACGTAATAAGTAACTGAAATTCAAATCTGGTTGAACCTGTGAGCAGACCCTGGGCCCTAAGCTTAAGTCTAGGGCAACCGGGATAATGCTAGGATTTGACGACCCTTGGGTTGGTGAATGAGGTTCCTGGTTTTGGCTCCGACAGAAGCATGGGTCTTATCAAAAAGGGTGTGACACGATTTTAAGGCTGCTTTTCCATCCTACATCAGCTACCACTAGCCGTAAGCTTGAGAGACATGGGCATCACTAGTGCGTTGCCAAAACTTTAAATTTACTGTTACTAAGAGAACTGTACCCAGTTAATTCATATGCAATGCAAGTCTTTAATAATAAATGAATATTTTCTGACAATTACACAAATTATCTAGTTCCAAGATAAGTCTCATGAAGAACTTGTGTTATGGATACTAAATAACGGATTAACATATACTTTTTTTTGTAAATACATACTTAATTTAATATACATAGGAAAACACCCAGACCAGAACAAATATTCATGTTCATGCACACAAATAATTGTCCTGCGTGGGAATCGAACCCACGACCTTAGGAGCGGAGAGCGGGTATTCTCGCCACCACGCCATATCAGTCGTCAAAAAACATACATATTACATACACGCAATCACGCCTGTTTCCTTGAAGGGGTAGACAAAGGCATATTATACGCCTTCATTTCGCCAATCATATTTTTGATCCCATAGGTGGCAAGCCAATTGCCGCTTACCGAGAACTTTAATTATTGCCAGAGCCTCGTCCGTTGATCGGCAGGTGCGTCACTTGCACAGGCCACTTGGCTTGGGCTCCTCAGATATTGGTAAGATGCACACCATTATTACTACTCCTATTTTAATTGCTTCTCAATAGAGAACAAAAATGAAATAAAAAATCGATACAATTTATATATCTCTACATTTTTAATTCAGAAAAAAAAAACATATTTGGTTCATCCGTGGTTTATTATCAAGCTAATTTTGAAGTTTATCCATTTTTCCAGCATGAGTCGGGACAGCCTTGAACATCGTCTGAAAAAAAAACCTTTAATTAATTCTTGTCTACTAAGGTAAAAGCCTAGTATTTCTAGTAGATCCTGGCCTGTTCCTAGTATATCTAGGATCAAAATAGAATAAATTTTATAAACTGTTACATACACGTATTTGAAAACTCTAAAATTAAATAAGAACGGGCAAGAAACTTATAGACTATGTTCTTTTAAATTATCAATATCAATTATATGTTTTAAATCATTCATCTTAGAATAGCTTACAAGAAACGGCAACTCACACATTTTTATCTGTCATATAATCTTGCCCTTTGAAGACAACTTCCGTTTTGTTGTTAATTTAAATGTATGTAGGCTTAATTCTGGAATATATGCTTGGGATTCTGTTGCAGAATCGCACACAATTAACAAATCGTTATCGCATATAGTGATAACCGGGACAACATCTCTACGTGCTGTTCGAAGTACTCTATATTAAATGCCACACCCATCACCCATCCAAGGCCTGACCTCTGTGAGCCCAGGTTTTTTTTTACCATACACACTAATTATATAGATCAAAGATAAGTATCATTAAGAACTTTCGTTAAGGATACTAATTACCGGATAAATATACATAAATATTTTATTTTGTAAATTCATACTTAATAAACATAGGAAACACCTGGGTGTTTTGTTATGGTCTGAAACAAATATTTATGTTCATGCACACAAAGTTTTGTCCTGTGTGGAAATCGAACCCATAACCTCAGGAGCGATGTGCAGATTTACTTCGGTGATAGCTAAGAGCGCTTATGAATAACAAAATAATAATAGTAGTTGTAAATACATCACATAACAAACGAATGAAAGTACAATAATAAATATTGTTATTATGCACGAATCTAGATATGTACACGTCTCCAGACATTTGAAGATTAGAACGAGTTTACTGACCTCCATTACAAATAAATCATAAATTAATAATTTTCATACAATCAGACCAATTATTTAGTTCCAAGATTCATTCCCAGTTCATAAAAAAGTTGTGTTGTGTTTACTAAATAACAGATAAACATGCATAAATATATTTTTTGTACATAAACACATACATAGATAAAGCCTTGACCAGAACAAACTATTACTTTTATGCACAAAACTATTTGTCTTGTATGGGAAACCCATGACATCAGGAGCGAAGTGCAGGTATACTGACCTCCAAGCCATATTGGTTGTCAAATCATATAGGAGATTAATTTTCATAATTGTTAAGTAAAATGAATTATGTCTGCTTCATCTACTCGAGAATTTAAGTTTTAACAAAAAATATACAAGCAGTAGGTAACTAACACACAAAATAAAAAAAAATTAATAATTCAAATACAGATCCTACAAAGACCTAAGGAGCCCAAGCCAACCTCACCTGCAAGCGATGCACTTGATGATCAACGGACGAGGCTCAGGCGAACATAATAGTGCCCAGTAAGCGGCAGTAGGCTCGCCACCTATTATGTGGGACCAACTATATAATTGGCCCAGTGTGGGCGTGTAGTGTGCCTTTGCCTACCCTTTCGGGGAAACAAGCGTGATTTTATGTATGTATGTATGAATTGTGTTTCTTAGTTTTTTTCTTCAGAAACAGAGACTGGCATATTTATTTCTCTTAAAATAATATAACCCTACTTTATTATTTTCTCAGTACGAGTATGAATCGAGGTTAGAAATGATATGATTATCTATATAGTCATGTCTACAAATAATAACATCACAGCTCGTTGAACCTAATAGTCTAGTCTAGTTCGATAACCCTACAGTGATGGCTTATCACTTATGTTTGTTTCCATGCATTTGTTTCGTCACACTTAAATGCTAGATTACGGCTGTGAAACACGATCGCTTATATATAGCTAATACTGAGACTGTGACTTGAACCCAAGGCCAAAAAATCGCATAAAGTTATCAACATAAACTCTTATATCAAGAAACTACTCAACAATCAACACAAGACCATGAACAATGCGTTACAAATAATGATTTGACTGCTAATAACGAATCATGTTCGAATGACTACTACGCTTACAATTATTTACCATAAATTTCCATGGCATAAAACATCTATAAAATAAATGGAAATACGTACTACATAGGAAATATTTTAAGTAAAAAACTTACTTTATTTATTAATTAATTAAATAAGATCTAAACTGCTAAAGCTATCGATTAATCAATAATTAATCGCCTAATGGCATAGCAATACTTTTTGAATGCATCACTGTACGTAGGTAAATATAATATAGGTTTAGAGATCTACCATGGACATAACTTTATTGGTACACTATACAATAACAACCTTATTTTAGAGCATTAATAACCACTATTTATTCTCTATTGCTTAACTGAATTGTAAGACATTTTTGAGAACATCGTAGTATGTATAAAAACATAATATCGCCTTAGTTACACCTACAACAATACACCAAAGTGTGTCATATTTTGCAATGACATAAGTGTGAGAATCAATCTTTAGTCTTTTTTCGCAGCGTAACTCTTTCGATTTATAAAACTTTTAATATAAGATAAGCTTATAATGTGCAAATGTAATAATATGTATTATTAATCATAGTCGTAATTTGTAATTGTATCAAATGTTTGCTTGCCTCTTAACATCGCTAAATAGGTTAAGATTCTTTTAATGTAATTTTTTAAATTAAGAAAAAGGGTATTTATAGCAAACTTATATATTAAAAAACTAATTATATTTGAGAACTAGGTACTACCTAAATAAACCCAACATGCGCTTAGGGTTGCTACTCGTACCAATAAAACTTTATCAGAGTTCTAAGCAATAAATCAATATGGATCACCTATATGGCTACGACTTCGTTCTATATTTCGCTGATAAGGCTAACATTTATGTGATTTATATTTTTTTTATCGTTTACTTTTACACTAACAATAGGAAGTAAAAATAATCGTTAATACTCTATAACTGACATTTATTTAAAATTTTTGCTATATATATGTTTTTATATTTATTTATGTCTTCACATATAATACATAAATAAGCCATAAATTTTAAATATAAATGTTGTATCTATGTAAACTTTTCATATTTTATTTATAAGACTTTATCCAATATATAGGCGCTAGCTTACCGCAACCTATTATTTCTTGAGCTTTGTTGACCGTCTAAAGCCCAGCGTTCCGGTAATATTCATACTAATATAGCTTACCGTTATATAATTTATTTTATACCATTAGTTCTTCCTACTCTGATCACTGTTTATAATACACGAGTATAAGCTGTGTCTATTAGACAGTTTTTAATTTCCTATGGACTGTTTCTTAACGCTTTATATGAATACTGAATATGAATTTAATAGTTAAATTTAATGGCTAATACTTTTTAAGTCATGCTAAAGTTTTTACAGACGGACAAATAAAAGGTTTGATAAATATATTTCTTAGAAGTATCAACACACACACCAGTACCACTCATACACTAGTAAACACTTATTATTATTAGTATTTTTATTTGTTATCGTCCAACTATGTGTCCATACATTAATATGTTTATGGTTAAAATAAACAATGGCCAATAATTATCACATACCGTTGCAAAATCTATAAACAATGCTCATACAGAAATCCAAGGTCTGTGATAAAATTACTCGACATCAGAACTACGTTTTTGTTCGCTTAGCGTTCCAACAGTTGTGCCAACAGTCAGGTACATCATGTAGCCCCGTAACGTCCTTGAGTGTTATTGAGATTAAGGGCATATGTACACTCCACATGAGTAAATACTCCACCTAGCGATGATCCTCATAATTATGACGACCGATATGGCGTGAAGGTCAGTATACCGGCATTCACTCCAAAGGTCGAGGGTTTGATTCTCACACAGGACAAATATTTGTGTGCCTGAACATGAATATTTGTTCGGGTCTGGGTGTTTTCCTATGTATATTAAGTATGTGTTTACAAAAAAAGAAAGAAAAAATGTTTAAGTATGTTTATCCGTTCTTTAGTATCCATAACACAAGTCTTGAAACTAAATATTTTTTGATTGTTAGAGAACATATATTATATTATATAATTTATGTTATGACCTCTAACTTAGATTATGGACTAAAATAACAATAATAAGCCCGCAGGGCAGCTGCTGTTGGTGAGTGGCGACTACACGGGATAATCGGCTAAACGGTTAATCCGAGTGCTCCAGAGGGTCGGACTGTAGTCTCGCCTTCGGTTCGCTGGAGTGGGCCCCAAGAGGTTAGCAGGACCCTCGCCCCTGGCTTGCCTTCATCGGCTGTTCAGGGTGGAGTCGCATAAGATATATTCTCGCAGAGTAAAACTGAAAGATGCATAAGTCGTGAATTGGCGCACTGTTTTTTTGGGCAGTAAGTAGGAAACGGTGTACACTTCTTGACAACCTGAAGCCGAGAATATCGGTGTTGCAATCCTGCCGTGACACTACGGCTACTTTGGAGTGCTCACTTAGTCGTTTGGCTACTCACTGCCTGCCATTTACAATCATTTGAGACTGATGATGTCAGAAGGAGTTCGGTAGTCTCTTCTATCCATAGTCCATTTTACCCAGTCTTTCAGCGTTTGAACCCAATAACCAGGCCATAGTAGATGCCATTCTATCCCAATAGTACTGCACCAACCAGGGATTGTCCTTAGGTGTATTTCTATATTACACATAGGGTCCATCACCAGTTGGTGCCACATAACCATAAGTTAAAATTGTCTAAGGGGCCTCTAAGTCGTGGCTTCGGCCCCACGCATGCCTTCCAAATGTCCGGGTCGTCATTGGCCCGAGATTTAAAAAAAGCTTACATAATAATAATGTCATTTATTTCAGAACATGTCCATATAGTGTTAGTGACAATTTTACACAGACTGTATAAGAACTTAGCATTAAAACAAAAGACACACAACAGGCACATAATGTACCTCACAAATGTGTATAATAACTTACCGAATTATATTAAGAAACAACCACTAACAAAATTAAATAAGCTTAGAACAAAATTACTTTTGCAAAAGCGTTATTACTTACAACAAGAATTATAACAAGAATGATAAGTGTGTGTAATTTATGTTCAAATATAAATTTGCATGCCAATTAAGGTAGAATGTACAAGGATCCTTAAATCTTTGTAGCGCCTAATGATTTGTACCTACATTCCTTGCACATAAATAAATTTATTTAATTCTAAATGGACCTTCAGTATGGTTAGCAAAGACACTGAGGATCACGGGACTGTATCACGGAGAAGCCGTCCACCGACCACACGTCTAGAAGTCTACAGATTCAAATCAGCCGCAACAGCGTCCTCAGCGCATTGTTATACTGAACGCGAATATAATCGAGCACACGTCGTGAGTGAGACCCATAGGCTGCACGTTTAGAAATAGGAACAATAGGCTCTAAAAAGTGATATTTTAACTGCCCTTGAGCAGCTTGGAAGCCTACGGGTCAACATATTAGCTCTTCACTGACATCGCCTTCTCTCATTTTAACATCCGCATCATCTTTAAGATCCTCAGTCAACAGATGACCCAGATAACTAAATCAGTCCACTCGCTTAAGTTCTCCCTTTAGAATTAACTCTGCTTTACTTCGGTGATCATTGCCGACTACCTTATTCCGTGGAGCTAGGACCGCTCTTTTATTTATATCGTCTTATAACGTTTACGAACAAAGAAGGCGTCTATCTACAGATAAATGATACTACTGTCCATGTTTGGTACAGTCGGTACCATTTATGACAAATACATTATTATGTTGCCGCATGTTTGAATCATAATTATGTAGACTTGTAATTCCTGCTTTACCCTAAGTAATTGAAACTTTTGTTACTACAGTATAGTAACTTGACATAATGTACTAATCGGTATTATTAGACGTTTATGATATTTTCATTATGATTATCCTTATTGGAGTTACTTTTATGTATGGTTTTACAATTTAGTTGTATTATGTGATAATATTTTTGACCCAATTCATAATAATATCTGTTTTTAATTTTGTGTATCTATACGTAACTAAAAAAATATACCCAGTAAGTGTATTGGGTTAGGAAATGAAACTCAAATGAATGAATATGCGAAAAGGTCTAAAACTTGGAAACTATCTAGTTTTACATATACCCATTATCTAGCTATCAGAATGGCGTATTTTTATTAGTAAGTTAAAGTAATTAACACCTTACGTACCATTAATTTTTCCTGACTCCAAATCCAAACATCTTTTGACTCTCTTCTTTGGTATAGTCAGCAAAGTTGTTTATGTCGAACGATGCAGTTGAGCTTTTTTTGTTAGATTCATTAATTCCTGCGAGGTTCTTCTTGAAGGCTTCGTAGTGTACTCTCTTGTCTTCATCATCTTTGTATTGTCTGTTGAAATCTTTAATGAACTTTTCGAAGAGAGCTGGGGCATCCTCTAAGTCGTAAATGCGGTCTTTTTCGGCACAGCTTGCCATTGTCACCGCGCACACGAACAACGCAATACTAAGCAACTTCATAGTAGTTCTCTTTCCGCGACAGATTATAACAATTGATAGAATATTGTTTACTCTGACGCTTATATAGTAGCGCTGCGCTCACTCACACATGAGTCATTGTTTTCAGATTTATTATTGTAGGCACTATTATCTTGAACTAATAGGTTATTTAATTGCTTAGGAGCGCATTTAACATATTATATGAATACAGTATATTTTTAATAACTCACATAGCAATTTATTACAAATAAAATTGGATATGGACGTTGGTTTCGGAATAATTCATTCGTGGTAGAGCAAACCTCTTTATGCGTCTCCAGAAAATAACAATAAAAATATATTATTTTAACACTCTACTCTATAGATCTATAACTTCCATAGATTCTAATGTGTTATAATATTTTTTTTCCCAAATTGTATTTTTTTTTTACAATATATTGTTGTATTCAGTTTTACTATAAACTACACTGCTGTTGCCACCTATCGTGATAAATTTATGTGATCCTAAAGTTTTGATTTCGGGAGTATAAAACAAGCTATATTAGTTTTGTTAAAAGTTTTTAGTGTCGACTCCAGAACTGAACATTAAGTTTAATATACTTTGTTTAATTGTTTTATACTATTGCTTTGTATGGGTTATATTTTTATAACGAATATTATAAGGTCCTTTAAAGGTCTTATTTTTATGAAGCGACTAAGTCTTTTGAAATAAATAGATAAATATAAGCTATATTATATATATTTATTTTTTTCTTCTGTCTTTCTTTCTTCTTTAAAAATGGCTTTATGCGTCGTAAATTATACGCATTATTTAAATATTTTACTTACGTAAATTAATTGTTTTAAGATTTGTAAGTACAACTGCAATATACCTAATATCACGCCTGTTTCCCCGAACAGGTAGGCAGAGGAATATTATACGCCAGTTATTTCGTTGGTCCCACGGTGGCGAACCTATTGCCGCTTACCGTGAACTTTTATGTGTGCCTCAGCCTCGTCCGTTGATCGGCAGGTGCATCACTTGCAGGTGAGGTTGGCTTCGGCTCCTGAGATCTTGGTAGGATCCCTATACAATTGCAAAATTACTGATAGATTTTACTGAATTATACTTAATAAAAACATATACATAAAACATTTTTTGTTGATGAAAGAATAAAGCATTTCATTTAATAATATAAAGCAATTTAGAATATAAATCAATACATCTTTCTTCAAATTTTCGTCTGTCGGTCTATTTTTTCCGGCTAATCTGTGAATCGGCTAGACCGATTTTGAAGGGATTTTCACTGGCAGATAGCTGACATTATTAGGGTCGCTTTTAAAACTCACGCGGGAAAACGATTCTAAAAAGTATCTATATAGGCACCGTCGCTAATACTTGATTAAACTTGATACATCATTAAACGTTAATAAACATTATATAAAAATTATGCATGAATGCCTCGAGAAATTTCGTACAAATACCGTTGCCGTACAAATACATTATGTGGGTCATTAATTTCTCTTTCGTTTCATGTTTGAACAGCGTCTTGACGTAGTAGATAATTAAACATCTTATATCCAGATAGGTATTTATTCGCAAATACAAGGCTCATCATCAAACAGCTTTGCAAATAGACTAAACTAGTATAATGTGTTTCGGGATAAAAAATATAAATCAAAATCAAAAACAACCAATATGGCGCGGAGATCACCTGCACTCCGCTTCTATTATAATCAAATACCAGATACATAAAAATATACAAAAGTTTTAAAATAGTCATTAAAACATAGCTAATGGATGTAAAGGATGGATAACTGTTATAATAGTGTTAAATATTGTATGCAGTACAAAGAAGAATTATAAATTTTTGAAGCAGTTTATACGTGTATAAACACGTGATGTGTTAAAAATATTGTTAATTTATTCATTTTTATAATAGTTAATTAGGTTATTTTTATTTTCAAATACGAGTTACTACTACTTGGAAGGGTAGTTTGGTTTTACAATGGCTAAATGTATACATGAAGGTTTGGGCAGAAGAAACGTCGGATTACTTCCATTTTGGGCAAATGCCGAAAACATCGCAAGTCAAAAGGATGTTTTGTATTGTAGGTACGTGGTGCCTTCAGGCTCTCTTGTTCCAAGTCTTATGTGAATTATGGCCTGTTACCGCTTGGCAAATTTAATAAAAATTAATTTTTTAAAATAAATACAGCATATGTAATTTATCTCAACGTCTATTAAGTCTAAAACTCTTAAGTCTTTCATTGTAACATCATTTGCTATGTTTTACTTATTTCATGGCAATTACAGTCAAGATATTAATAAAAACCTGGACTCTCTACTTCTATTGTAAGATAGCCATCATTAAATAGAATTTTGCTGCATTGTCCAAAAATACTTTGCAAAAAATACATAAAAAGCCTTAACTTAATAAAGACAGAGAGATACTTGTATTGATAGTCGTGTTTAATTCTCTTAAAGCTATATGTTTTTTTAAGAATAATATTAATATAAAAATGTATACGTTGGCAACTTAGTTGCGTTTTTCCCTGTTAAACTGCAAAGGCGGCGTAGAGTACCCGCCCTCCACTGAGCCAATAATGGAGACGTCCTTATTGAGGCCCGCTAAATTAACTTTAAAATGAGACTGTGGCTTTCTAACTTCGGCTCGAGTTTGCGCCAAAAAAATAGTTATTACTCCTAGAGTTATGATGTATAATGCTGTTAACATGCCATAGTTACTAGATATCGGTAAACTTAACGGCTTTTTCCAAAGCCAATTTGCTAAAAATAAAAAAAGCGTTAACCAAAGAGTGACTGTCGGTAATTAAGAGCAGCGGCGGGATATGCGTATTAATAGTCTATATTATACTTTTTTTTAAAATATACAAACACATATACTTAGGCAACCAAATAGCGCTTGTCGGTATTATACTGCGTCAGCGGTGTAGAAAAACCGTCTTCCACTGAGGAAATAATGGAGATGTCTTCAATGATTCCCGTTTAAATAACTGCCAAATTATGCAGTGGCTTTCTAACCTCAGGGAGAGTATGCGAGTTATCTTTAAACTTTTAAAAAAGATAAAAGAGGCAATAATTAGAGCGTTCTCAATGAGTCCAGTTTACTTACATTCAAAATGAGGCAGTAACTATCTATTTTAATTTTCTGAATGTTTTCAATATGACTTTACTGCTGATTTAAAGATAATTATCAAAAACAAACAAAGGCATAAACTTCGGCAACCAAATAGCGCCTGTCGGTATTATACTGCGTCGCGGCGTAGAGAAACCGCCCTCCACTGAGGCAATAATGGAGACGTCCTCAATGAGTCCCGTTTAATTAACTTCAAAATGAGGCTGTGGCTCTCTAACTTCGGCGCGAGTTTGCGCCAAAGAAATAATAATGAGTTCCCGCGCCCGTGGAGTGGACCGGCGCGGGGCGATGGTGTGAAGTGATTTTAAAGTTTTTCTTCATTTGGAACACTGCTGGGCTAATAATTAATTTGTTCACTAACAAAAAGAGTTTGCTGGTTGCATCTTAGAAAAAAACACTGGTGCTTAATACATAAGTAACGAGGCTCTGGCGAAAATAATAGTGCCCGGTAAGCGGCAATAGGCTCGCCACTAAGCGCTAAGTGTCGGCGTATAATATGGCCTCTGCCTACCCCTTCGGAGAAATAGGCGTAAATGTATGTATGTAATAAGCTGTAAGAATAGTGACATATAATTTGAGGATACTGATACAATTATGAAGTTTGTTATCGAAGAGCGTTTCATTACATTAGAATACGTAGGCATCTATTATTGACTCTAGACGAGATCCTCTTAAGACATGGGGGTGAGAGAATTCTCTGAAGGTGCCGTTACCTCACGACAGTTTATATAAAATACACACTTTAATAGGATGTCATAGTAGGCACTGTATGATTAACACTTGGGTTAAGTGACGCTCTATTACCTCTAAAAAAATCAAAGCAATAATTATTCCTATTAACCGTAAATATTTTGCTGATTAATGATGATATGCCTACTAACTAAAAAACAGTCAAAATTATGCGAAAATAAAGCATCCCTTTAAAAAACCCAGCATACTAAAATATACATGGATTATTTGCATATCATTTTCTTTTCAACTTTAAACTCAGTTTTGTACAATATTAGCCTAATGTTAAAGTTGAGTTAGTCTATAATTGACTATAAAAGTAGAGCTCAGCATTCGAGCTAAGTAAAAACAGAATGTAGCTTTTGAGCAGCGGACTTGCTGATTAATTAAGAAACAAGTTGTGAACGAGAATGCAGTTATACTGTTTGTAGCACTTTGTTAAGAAATTAATGTTTTATAGGATCCTCTAATGGAGTTGTTATCTGTGTACGTTAAAACAAGCTCCAATTAGAAATTACGTCATAGTTTTAAAAACTACGAGCATATGTTTTTGAGGGAAATGTTAAGCTGCTTATGTGGATCGCGGACCGTGAATTACGTTTGATTTACTTAAGTTCGAGGATGTTTGGATGACTGACCCTTTGTGTGGCATTTAATGTTGAGAGTTCCGTGCTTACGTGGTATACCTTAAGCCAAGATAGAGGTGAGGTGTGTCCTAAATCTCTTTCACCTTCGTGAGAGGAGGCCGAGGTCAATAGGAGATGTATTGCCTTATATTCAAATCAAACGTATTATATGTCAAAATTTTTATTATAATTGATGCTTTTGAAGAGCGGCGATAGCCCAGTGGCAAGACCCCTTTCCTTTAAATTCAGAGGGTCTCGGGTTTATTTATATTATATTTACCTATGACTTTTTGAAGTTATGTGCGTAATTATCGCTTGCTCCGTGCCTCCAAAAGCATGTTAAGCCCTTGGTCCCGGCTGTCATGAACATCTATGGCAGTCGTTGTTAGAAATTCAGTGCCTTCTAACAGACTGATAGCTGGATTTTCTCTGTGTTGCGGAGGTCAGACGGCAGTCGCTCCACTTAATAACTGAAATTCAGTCAAATCTTGTTAAACCAGTGAGCAGACCCTGGGCCCTAAGCTTAAGTCTAGGGCAATCGGGATAATGCTAGGATATGATGATATGAAAGGATGCTTTTTTAATATTTTCCTTAGATCACATTCTATACATTATATGTAGATATTCCATAATGTTGTACTTCTGTAAATTATTAAAAAGTAAATTTCATTCGCAAAATGCTAATAATGAGTTTAAAAGGGTTGGTGATGTGTAAGACCCCTTACACATCGCCAACCCATTAAATGACATTAAATGAGTCACCAAAACCCTGGTGTCTGCCCCACACACATCACAGGCTCACCAGCCTCTGATATTACAGACGTCCATGCGCAGCTGCGGTGACCATTTTTCTCCAGGTAGGCCGTAGATATGCTCCAATGTTGTGTGTTAAAAGATTTCTTTAAAGTTACTAAGTATAATAATTAATTTCTGTCAATTGAATTCAACTGAGGTTCATAACGCAGTATTTTCAAGAATGTTCTCTCTTCATAAGAGTAAGTGCTTATAGTTCAAGTTTATAGTGAATGATATGTTGAGAACACCTGGGTTTAGCAGTATCCAGTATATTAAGTTGGTGATATTTCAACACTAATTGACTGCGATATATCAATCATTTAAGACCCAAGGTATTTACCATAATGGGGCTTATTACAAAACGAGATCTAAAGTTAGACCAGGTTTAAAACTGGTACTGTCACTTTCGTTTGTTAAGATAAAGACAGTGACAGCACTAGTTTTAAACCTGGTCCAACTTTAGATCTCGTTTTGTAATAAGCCCCAATTTGTTTTATATGAATTTTACTCATTCATGTATTTTCTTCCGACTGTTGTTGACGACCTCTATGGCCCGGAGGTTAGGTTAGGTTACCCACACAAGACAAATATTTGTGTGCAAAAATATTTGTTCTGGTCTAGGTATGTTCTATATATTATAATAAAAATGTACTTTATTAACAAACCAAAAAGTATTTAAGTAAGTTTATTCATTATTTATTATACCTATAGTAGCTACGTTTAGTTTGGGGCTAGAAGCATTGTGTGAGATGTCTAAAAATATATTTTTTGTCAGTATGCTTTATACGATACGATATACAGACAAAATAAACATTTTCCTAACTCAAATCATTTATTCACACGAAATAAAAAATTCACAAGCTTCGCAGACTATTTATTTTCATAATAATTATTCATAACATGCCGCTTCTTAGCATAGCATAAAAACAGCGAGAATTTGCATACGAAATCGTTCTTTTTTAATTGAAGTACAAATAGTGCCTTCATTTACGAGTTTCATTTGATACATCAACATTAATGTAGGGGGTACTCTGAGCCAAAAAACCTTACTAAATATTCAAACATTCTCTGAAATTTTAGCTGAAACACGATAGTGTTGCCAAAACTTCGTCGCAGTTAAAACTTTATGATAATTAGTAGAGCGAGCTAATTCCAAAGATCAAGCCATGGAGAACGAAGTTTGTCAGAGGGTCTGGAACGGTCGTTTACACAACTCCTATTATGATTCACTTGTGACTCACAAAATGGTTACTTTATAAACTGTTTTTGCTATTGTAACCCTTTGCACAGCGTTAGGTTATAAACTAGATGAGTAACAACTCAGTTGAGTAGTTTTAAGAACTAGTTGACGTAAAGTTCAAACCTCACCGACTTCGTTCAATACGTAATTCTAGCAACTAATTAACGTAGAGAAATCAATAATGTCACTTATTAGATATTTGATTTTAATAATGTTATTACTAATTTATAAGATGCCGGGTATGTTTGTCTCTGTCTGCATTTACAAAAATAAAATGCATGCTTATCCTTTATCAAGTAGCCATAGCAAAAGCACTAGGAGGAAAAAGATGGCGGCTTTTCTTATATTCTTTACTGTATGAACTTTTCTTTTTATAGTACAGTATAAAAAACCAAATTCAAAACCTTCCTACGCGAAAGACACGCGAGAAACTCGTCTGAAGTTCGCTTCAACCTAGCCGTGAGCGGAATCTAGTTATACCCACAAGATAGACGACTTTATCTTTGTATAAATAAAATTTCAAAAACTCAAAGAAAACTTCCAAGTATAATGAACGCATGTAATTTGTGGGACCCCAGCAAAAAGTCACCGAATAAGTGCAGTCGTTAAACTCGGCGCAACTTGAAACCATCCGGATCTGCAATTTAGTTACGAAGTTATATCTAGAGACAAGTTTGAGAATAGTTGAAGGGCTGCAACTTTGGGAACACTGGCCATTTGTACAAGCTATTAGCGTATTAAATAAGGAGGTACGTTGGAATTATGAAGTAAATGAACTTTGATACCTGTGAAAGTTAATACCTTTTTTCAAAGAATATTATTGAAACAGAGCTTTTACTGACTCGTAAGTTTTTTACAGTATTTAGTAAAGGTTATCTGTCTCTTAGTACCCATAGTACAGTTTAGCTTAAGACAAGATGGCGCTGCGAGAAATATCAAAGAAAACGTTCTAAACTATTGAATATAGTTTAGAACAGGTTTTTAGCCAATTTTTATAAGCAACTATAGATATAGTTAGATATTTAATTATATCAAAGTTGATTGTGTATATCATAATAGAAAAAAGAGTTTAAATAAAGAATATGGATACAAGGCTACTTAAATAATTGTCAAAAATCCCTTGTATATAAATCTGGTATCAAATATATTTTTTTAAACTAAATAAAAAAAAACACTTTTCTTCAGCAAAAAGAGCGAACAATTCATTCCTCAGACAGAACTGAACCCGGGTAACCCTACTATTTATTTGTCCCCTACCAATAGTTTGTAGTTTAAGGGACAACAACTTCAACGCAATCACTAGATGCAAATTAGAACGGAGACTGTAAGACCGAACTTGCAGCAAGAAGGTACCATCTTGAATGTAATTTACAAACGAGTGATTGCATGACAGACACGAGTTCTTGTCTATTTTAACTAAAAAACAATATAACAGACATTTGTAAGAAGATTTGAGTATAAAATTTTAGTTTTGAGACTATTACGTGTGGTTAAAAAGAAGTGAAGAAAAAAACAGTTTTGTTATAGTTAAGGCGGTAGAAAATACTAAGGAATGACGAACTTAGCGCTATAGTCGCCCACGATTTATGAGTAATAAAATTTAATTATGTCAACTATTTACATCTAAATCGCCTATTGTAGGCAAGGAAAATTCAAGCACGTTCTTAATATTTAGGAACAATGTAACGGCCTCACGACGCAAAAATAATATTTACATTGGGTGGTTGATGGACGTTACTGTTTCTTAAATTTGGGTTCTTTCAAAGAATTAACTATCAGTGTTTGTCTTTCTTTTACATGTCATACTTTCCTATTTAAAAGGAAGGGACGGAATATCAACTACAGTCTGATCTAAGTTATTTTCTTTTCGATATTGAGAATTTGTTCTACAGAACTAAACTTGTTTTCGCTTTAAGGGCGCAGCCATTTTAATAATAACAGTATTGCACTTTACTAAACTAACTCGAAAAGTTTTTGTGAAAGGGTCTGTGTTGTCGAGAAGGTGCATAGCCTTAACATTTACATAGCTATGAAGTAATCCTTCATAAGCTTTTGCACATTTTCAATTACGGTTGTGAAGAACCAGGGGGCTTTATTTCCTTTATAAATAGATACATCATTCCTAATCGTTATTATCCTATTTTGTTACATAAATCTAATTTAAGGTGGACAGCATCTATACCTACATACCTATCTATACTGACCTATCTATACTAGCCTACCTATACTAACCTCTATTAACTATATATAAAGTTGTAGCAAAATTCACTTCCAGCACAGAGGGCTCAAAATGAAACGTGTCAAATGGTGGAAGGCTTGCTTTTCGCCCACATTGACAGTAACTCCGCCAATCCGCTCTGGGTCAGCGTGGTGGAGTATGACCCAATACCCTCACACCTTGGTATGGGAGAGGAGGCTCGTGCTCAGTAGTAGGACATTCATGGCTGACATGATGAGTAGACCAGATCCCCTTAGACGTGAATGAATATATTAATGGTCCCGTAACCGACTTAAAATAATGAATTTTAATAATTATATATATAATTATAAATAAAAATGTTATTAGCCTATAATAGTTCTTCACGTAGATTGTAGTTGACATCTAAGTTGTTGGACAGAGTTTAGTAACATAAGCCGTATGTCTCCAATTTAGTTGAAGTGTCACTGCAAAGCAGCCGCTGACCGCTATAAGACAACTTGTCCGTCACTCTAATTTCGACTTTAAGGATTTTAGTATACGGCTTCATTTACTAGCAAACGAACACACAAATACAGTTTCAAGTTAGGATAAATTAGGAGCTGATCAAATTCATTTGCTTTGAGATATCTTTAAGATAATTTTTTAAAAATATGAAAGCATTATACGAGAGCTGCACTAAAAGTATCGGGAACGGAATATGTCCACTGTTCCTGTCATATTTAAATTTGTTTAATTGAAAACTACTTGGTTTTAAATATCGAATACCATTTATTTATTTAAAAAAAGATTCTTTGTTTTGTCAAACTTGTTTAGTCGTTGAAAAAATGCAATTGACTCGAGAAAATTTAAGAGCGATGATTTATTATGACTTTCGAAGTGGTTTCACACAAAAAAGTGTTTTGACCAGATGATTTCTGCATTTGGTGATGAAGCTCCAATCAAAACCAAAATTGATCGCTGGTTTGCTGAATTTCAAAGGGGACGTGTCAAGCTCAGTGATGATTTCCGTCAAGGTCGTTCAAAAACTGCAGTCACCCAAGAAAACGTGGATGCTGTGCGTGAGCTGATTGAGGAAGATCGACATGTGATATACCGCGAAATTCAATTAGGTGTAAAAAAGTTGTTTTCCCGATACATACCGCATTCGCTCTGTGAAGAGCAAAAAGCGGATCGCGTTACTTGGTGCGTCAGAACTCTCGAAAGATTCCACCCAGGATCCTCAAATGCTGTATACAACATCGTATCAGGTTACGAATCCTGGATACACGCGTGCGAACCCGAAACAAAAAAATTGTTACGAGTTTGGGTGGTTGGGCGAAAATGAGTTAAAGCCAACAAAAATTTTTCGTTCACGGAGTGTAACAAAAAAATTATATGTTTACTGTTTATATGAAATATTATAATACCGATTTTCATACACCATTGTGTGTATATAATTATGATAGGGTTTATCGCCCCGCGAAATCAATTGGTTGGAAGAAATCACCAAATAATTAACTTAGGTCAATACTAGATGGGTGACCGTTCGGTGGCATTTGTAACATTAAACTTCCGTTCTTTCTGGGGCACGTTAAACTATTGGGCCCGGTTTTTAGTATATGTGGTAGTCGTTAAACCAAATTAACTTTTTAAGATTAATTATTATTTCAAGTTGTATCGTCTACACAATGATAGTTACATCCTTAAAACCCATCTTACGGACGTTCGTCTCTTTTTTTTGTTTTCTACATCATTGCTACGTATTTTTCAGTGCCATTATAATAAGCTAATCTAACAAGCCGGAGTAGTAACTATCTAGTCAGTCAACGACAAATAATTGTCAATGAAAACTTGTTGCTAAGTAGGTTTTAACTGCCTGGTTACCCTGTAACATTACAACTTGAAGCGTTATTGAATAAAGTTTGGATCCCAAATCTTGCTTGATTCTAGCGTAAAAATAAAACTCAACTTGTATTTATTACATACATAAGAAAACTGTTTTATTTGAAAGCGAACAACGAAAATCACGCACTATGAGTCCTTTATTAATAATGACTCGAACAAACGATTACGCGATTCAAATGGCTACAGCGCCATCTCTTGACACTTATGAGAACTAACATTTTACAACACTACTAAATATCTAACTATTTGGACATACCGCCCACCAAGGACAACTGTTAATGTCCTTAAAAAATACCGCCCACCATGAGGTCAAGGGGGTATGTTAATTTTACATACTTTCTCTAATTTAAACTAAGAACTACTAAGTAAACACACTGCGTAATCACATACAGCTCTAAAACACATACATAAAAACCTTAAGCTAAACAAAATTTCGAACAACTTTGTATTACACGCATGTTACTATAACAAAAATTAAACATAAAACTTCTTATTTTTCTAAAGGTAGAACACATACTTTTGATGTCTGTCTCTTAATAACAGAGTCATTGCATTTAAGAGTTACGACTCGCGTGACATTGACTGAGCCTGGATGTTTTTCGAGAACTTTACCCATAAGCCAACGCGCAGGAGGAAGATTATCCTCCTTGATAAGTACAACGTCGCCAACGTCTGGTTCTGGAGTATGCTTTGCCCATTTGTAACGTTGTAACAAATGAACTAAATACTCAGAGTTCCACCGTCGCCAAAAATCCTGTAGCATACTTTGTGTTAATTGCCACCTGCGTAAACTAGAAATATTTGAATTAAGGTAGTTCCGATCCGGTACTACAATAAGAGATTCACCGACAAGAAAGTGTCCTGGTGTTAGAGGTGTTGCTTCATTGGTACTATTTGGTAACTGTGAAATAGGTCGAGAATTGAGGCAAGCCTCAATTTGACAAAGAAGCGTAGACATCTCCTCAAAGGTGAGTGTTGAGTTACCAATTACCCGCTTCAAATGGTATTTGGTCGATTTTACTCCCGCCTCCCACAGTCCACCAAAGTTGGGAGCATGAGGAGGGATAAAATGCCACTTAACATTGTTGTTACTTAACCAACCTCTAATTTCTATAGCTACTTCTGATACCTCTACTGCGAGTAATGCTCGTAGCTCCTTGGCAGCGCCCACGAAATTTGTGCCATTATCGCTCCAAATTTCATAGCAATGACCTCTCCTAGCTACGAATCTTTTGAAACCAGCGATGAATCCTTCTGATGTTAAATCGCTGATGGCTTCCAAATGAATAGCTCTGGTAACCATACATACAAAGACACAGATATAGCCCTTATAACTTTTATTACCGCGACCCTTAGAGGTTCTTATGTTAATCGGACCAGCAAAATCTACACCGCTACGGTAAAAGGCTCTTGCTGGAGTCACTCGGCAAGATGGTAATTGACCCATAAAAGGATTCTTAAAAGTCGCTGCATGTCGTATACATTTAACACATTTTCGCACAAACGCCTTGGTTAAATTTTTCGCAGATATAATCCAATACTTGCTACGTAAATAATTTAACATATTCGATGGGCCACCGTGAAGAGTTTTCCTGTGAGCATCATCAATTAACAAATTAGCAAAGTGATGCTTTTGTGGAATGATGATGGGATGCTTTAGAGTCTCATCTAAATTGGCGTTATGTAATCGACCTCCTACACGTAAAAGACCGTCCTTGTCTAATGTCGGGCATAACGGTTTTAACTTGCTTCCCGATTTAACTTTTCCTGACCTTTTAACCTCTTCAATATCATCTGCAAATTCTGAACTCTGACAATTTTGAATACAAACTTTCAAAGCTTCTTCAATTTCTTCAGAGGTCAAATAAGGCGAAACTTTATTACCATCTTTTCTACACTTAGATAGCTTTAAAAATCTTTTGCAAAATGCAATTACGCGAACTAACTTCTGTAATGTCGAAAATTTGGTCCATACTAAATCTTCTGTAATTTTAGCTCCAACATGTGATTGAATGACCCTTTGTTCCACGTTAGTGCTGATTGATTTTGGCCTTGTATAACTAATAGTACTCGTTTTGAGCCAGGAGGGTCCCTTTATCCATAATTCACTGTGGCTTAATTCTTGTGGTGTTAGTCCTCTAGAGGCTATATCAGCTGGATTTGCTGATGATACAACATGAGCCCAGTGTGTGTTGTCAAAACGAGTCAATATAAGAGATACTCGATTTCCTATAAACGTCGTCCAGCGACTAGGATGGCTACTTAGCCATGCGAGTACTACGGTAGAGTCAGTCCAAGCGTGGACATTATCAACAGAAATATCCATAACCTCTGCTACTTCTAGCAAGAGCTCAGACAACAGACAGGCTCCCATTAATTCAAGTCGAGGTACAGATTGCAGTTTTACTGGTGCTACTCTCGTGCGGGAAGTAATCAAGTTGATCTTAATTATGCCTTGTACGTCTATGACTCTAAGATAAACTACAGCCGCATATGCAGCTATAGATGCATCACAAAAACCGTGTAATTCCCGCAGAACGTCTTTACTTCCAGTATCCACGTACCTTGGGATTTCAAAACTGCAAATGTCCGATAAGTTTTCTCGATATGTTTGCCACTCTCTTAAAAGCTCCACTGACAATTCTTCATCCCAACCAAGCCCACAAAGCCAAAGCTTCTGGATGAATATTTTAGATGTAATAACACAAGGAGATGCCCAACCCAGAGGGTCAAAGATGCGGGAAATATCTGAAATCACCTTTCTTTTTGTGATAGGTTTCTGTTGCGAGGGAAGTTGCACTGAATATTTAAACGCATCTGAATCACCATCCCATGATATACCTAAAACCTTTATTACTTCATCAACTTTAATATTTTTCTTACCTATCCCTTGTTCTGTTGAATCCTTTTCTTCGGATATAATTTTGTTCAACAACTTATTGCTACTAACCCACTTTTGCAGCTTAAATCCTCCTTGACTTAAAACCTTCGCTATTTCCTCTTTCACCCAAATCCCTTCCTCTATAGATTCACATCCTGTCATCAAGTCATCGACGTAGAATTCCCTTTTAATTCTTTTACAAATAACGGAATTTTTGCCGCACTCATCATTTGCTACCTGCTGTAAAGTCTTCACTGCTAGATATGGAGCTGAATAAGTGCCAAATGTAACGCGCAGCAACCGATAGTCTTGTATGTCAGCCTGATGATCATCACGCCATACTACACGCTGGAAGTCATAATGCTCGTTCGTAACCTTAACTTGTCTGTACATCTTAACTATGTCAGCACAAATAATAATAGGGTGCATTCTCCATTTAATAATAATGTGACGCAAGGGCGGTTGTAATGTAGGCCCCACCATTAGGTCATCATTGAGAGAAACACCGTTTAACCCTTTCATGGAAGCGTCGAACACCAACCTGACCTTGGTTGTTGATTTGTCTTCGCGTATCACTGCATGATGTGGTAGATATACAGCTCTGGCTCGAACGGCCTCATCATCGCCGCTCACGCGTTCCATATGGCCAAGGTCCAAGTATTCTTTAAATACCTCCGAATACCTTTCCTTGATTTCAGGGTGCTTCTTAAACTTTTTCTCAAGAAGAAGAAATCGTTTGACTGCAAGGTCCCTAGAACCTCTATATTGGCATTGTGGATTTTTGTAACGGAACGGAAGATTGACAATGTAGCGTCCATTGTCATCCCTGCTCGTGGTTTCTTTGTATATATCCTCACACCGTTGCTCATCTTCCGAAAGGATCTTATTTTGTTGGTTAGGAGTAACAGTTTCTATCTCCCAAAACCTTTTAAGTAATTCATTGTCATCAGTCTGGATACTAGAACTACTAACGACATGATGACAGTGAATATTGTTTTGCTTCGTACTTATTTGCCCAGAAAGGATCCAACCCAAAAATGTATTTTGAGCAACTGGTAGTCCCAAAGGCCCTTTAATCAAGCCTTCCTTGAGGACTTCTCCGTACACTTCTGCACCTAACAACATGTCAATATGTTTAGGTGTATGGAACTGTGGATCAGCTAAAGTGATCGTTTGCAGTTCTGGCCAATGGTATGTGTGCACCCTTTCTGTTGGTAATAGAGAGGTAATTGTACCTAACACATACGCTTTAACTTGTAGACTATAACTGGGATCTAGGCGTGAATGAATTGATACAGTGACTATATACTTAGAAGCTAAAGAGCTCTTATCACCACCTATTCCTGAAACTACTGAGTGTGCTGGTATTTTCTTAAGTCCTAACAACTGTACTGCTGATTCGGTTATGAATGACGCCTGTGATCCCTGATCCAATAACGCCCTCAGCAGTTGTGTATAACCATTTCTAGTCTGTGCTTCGACTAGAGCAGTGGCCAACAAAACTTGTGTAGGAGCTGTCTCTTTAGTAAAATGTGATACTAAAGATGTAGATGGTTCGCCTTCTGACAACGCAGTCCTTAACGTAGACTTCGTTGTCTTACCTTCAACCGCTATAGTTGAATTATTATTACTCGCTGATAAACTTGATGTAGACTTGGGATGCAGTAATGAATGTTTGCGTTTGCATATGCGACAATTGGAATTTTGGTGGCAGTATTTAATGGAATGATTGGATCCTAAGCAGTTGTAGCATAATCTATTATTTTGTACAAACTCGTGACGGGAGTCGTAACTCTCTCTTGCAAAGTTTTTACAATTACCGATCTTGTGATTATCCTTACAAAATGGGCATACTATTACAATATTGCTCTTATCTGTGTTATTAACTATATGCATGACTTTAGACTTATAACTAGTAACAATATTCGGTTTAGGCTTATTTGGTTTTGAATCGATAAATTCAAGAGCACGAAATCGTGCTTCTAGGAAATCTTTAAATTCTGAAAACTCTGGTAACTTATCACTTGAACTAATCTTAGTTTCCCACTGCTTACGCGACTCAAAATCTAATTTAGAACTAATTATATAAATTATAATAATATCCCATGTAGAAATATCAATACTCAGATTCTTTAACCCATTTAAGCACTCAACAGTGGTATCTAACAAAGTTTTAATTGCTACCGAGGATTCTACAATATTAGGTTGACTCATTAAACGTTTAAGTAAACAGTTTGATAAAAATCTTTTATTGTCATACCTACTGTTCAAAAGTGTCCAACACTCATCATAATTAGCCGATGTAACTGGAACATGCCTAAGAAGCTGTTCCGCTTCGCCTGACAATAAGCCCTTTAAATAGTGCATTTTTTGCACTTCGTCTAAAGCATCATTCTTATGAATAAGAGAAACAAATAGATCCCTAAAAGTGGTCCATTCGGTGTACCGTCCGGAAAATGTAGGAATAGATATTTTTGGCAATTTAATACATGACCCTTCATTTTGTGTTTTAGATGAGTTAGATGTGAAATTAGATTGCTTACAGAATTTGTCTAGTTTCTCTTTTAACTCCGATTTGTAAACATAATAAGATTCTTCAGTACTTTCATAAACTTCTTTCGAAAAATACTCATCTTTAGAATTAACTTCTGTAACTAACTGAATAATTTTGTCATGGTTACTACTAAATTGTTTCCATTGAATTTCTAATGTGTCTAATCTGGCTTGTATATAGGGTTCATTAATTCGCTCTTTCGGCGATTTTTTAAAGTTAACTAAACCCTTTTCGATTAGAGACATTTTATCAAATTGCAATTTATACAAGGAATCCATGTTTGTTTACTGTTAAAACTTATATCTGGAAACTTAACTTTTGATACTACACAAAAATTACAAGTATTTGACAATCACTATATAATTAACTAAGTCTAAAGATTAATTTTAAATCACGCAAATTATTCCTAGTCCAGTAATAACTCTTCAAAATTTCTTAAGTCCAAAATCTTCAATTTTTCACGTTAATTCTTTAAGCTCAATTATTTAAGTTAATAAAAATGTACTCACAATTAAACTTCCAATGGTCACCTCACTTCACTATGTCACTCACTATGACGTCACTGCTTTACCGTTAACTCCAATGCTGCCGTCACCTCGATGTCTCCCCGACTAATGTGCGACTGTAGCGCCCTCTGGCGGCAACTGCTTCACTTCAGTCTTCACACCTCTTCCAGGTGCCAGCACTTCAGTAACAATCCGCCACTGGTTTCTATGCTGATGCTCAAAAGTCGTCGGAAGACACTATTTTCTTGCGTCTAAAATCCGACTTCGAAAGGACCATGAATAAAGTTTGGATCCCAAATCTTGCTTGATTCTAGCGTAAAAATAAAACTCAACTTGTATTTATTACATACATAAGAAAACTGTTTTATTTGAAAGCGAACAACGAAAATCACGCACTATGAGTCCTTTATTAATAATGACTCGAACAAACGATTACGCGATTCAAATGGCTACAGCGCCATCTCTTGACACTTATGAGAACTAACATTTTACAACACTACTAAATATCTAACTATTTGGACAGTTATTGAAACGGCCCTCCGTTAGCAGATTTGCAACTCTCTAAATTCATTTGCACAAAGCTAACCAAAAGCTGTTAACGCAGGAACGGAATTTCACAACGTTGCAAACTCTCAAAAATCTCTCGACGAAAACCAGAGCTCAACGCAAAAGAGCAATCTGGGAAACAAGGCAACTGCAAACTATAAATTGCAAAAAATAACCGGGTAAAGTTTCAAAAGGACGTAATTCTTATGCGATTACGGCGCCACTAAATCTTCCGAACTCGTTAATCGAACTTTCTGGGAGTATTTCGCGTCTGACGCCAACTGCCTTTGGCAGCGCCTCGCTCCGTCCCGCGCCAATTTAAATGATAAAATTTGGATTCCTCAAAGGATAAAATTCAGATTATTCCGCCCTAACCTAAATTAAAAAATTTCCCCTGTTTACTTTTAAAAAATATGACTTACAGTAAGTTAAGTACAAAATTAAAATGATAGAGTTAAATAAGAAGTTAAAGCATCTACATATAAATAATTGCTGTGTAGATATTTTATCCTACTGTAAATTGTTATATTTTTTCCTTCTCAGTCTTTTTACTAGGCCGTGTTGTCAAGGAGCTGGATAGCCTTAACATTCACATGGCGATGAAGAAGTCTTTAGTGTGCTTTTGCACATTTTTTAATTAACGTTTTTGATGAACCAAGGAGCGTTAATTCCTTTATCAATAGAAAAATAACTCATAATCTCGTGAGATATACCTATTTTCTTCCATAAATCTTATTTGGGATGGGCAGCATTTATACCTACATACTAATTCTATACTAAGCTTATAGTAAATTGCGATCTGGTCAACAGAATCTTTCTAAGATATATTCGATTTTATATAATACTTAATATTAATTATATATTTTATATAATTAATAATAATTATATAAAGTTTCATTTATTTTGTTTTTATTCAATTGTGTGTACTGATATACATTGTAGACTGGAATGTTTTTTTGAAATAAATTTACCTAATCATAACAGAAATTCTAGAAAAAACACAACGCATACATTCGAGAAGGTATTAATTAAACTTACTCGGGGCACTGAACTATTTTAGTCATGCCTGTGTAATATTTATAAAAAAATTAATTTAATTTGATGCCTATGCGTTTAAGGACTGTCACACTCTTATTTCTTTTTAATAAAGTACATTATAATGACCACCACCTGCATGATGGAAGCAGTCAACGCATTTCAAAAAAATTAGAGCGCTTTATGCCGGGGATAAGTCACGTTAACAAGCGCACCGGTTTATGACGCCCTGCATAAATGTCATTTTTATTTATTTATTTATTTATTAAGGACAACCAACAAATCTTACACTAAAACAACCACAATAAGTAAGCAAGGAGTAAGAGCTAAGTGCAGATTCAATTACAGGTTGCCACGACTTGCAATGTGAGGTAAATCTATATTGCTATACTGGTATTACTCTAGTACAAGAAAAGAATTTTAAGAAAAGAATTTTAATATATATTTTCACCGGATTTCTTTAGGATTATAACTCCTTTGACCCTTTATAAAGAACACTGCGTTTTATCTGGAAAAGTCTGTAGGGTCTTTACAAGAAATGATCATTTAATGAAGTGTGTGAATCTAATGGTTTAGAGCTAGAGTTTGGTACAGGCTCATGTCCTACAGTGTGCATCTTTTGGCTGAAATTATGATAAGGCGTAAAATAATTTCATTATTTACTAATATAAATAGTGCTTTACGCAAGACTTAGTAGGTATTCCAGATTAAGAGGTGCTAAAGTAGGCAAATGAGACTTAAATAATTGATGTCTCGTTACGGGGTAGCGAGCGCAGTGAGATACAGGATTTCCTTAAATTATATCGTATCACATATCGAGCCCTTCCCGCCAGTTTGTCGTAAGCGACAAATATAGGTTTTTTTTAAATATCTTTACACAGAAGGTAATAGATCAAATTTTTGAATATAATAATTAGTTTTAATACTTTATGTGTAGCAGTAAAAAATTAAAAGAAATAATGGGCTTGAAGGCTTTTTATGGAGCTTAAAATGTTTTTGCTGTCACAGTCTCTAGATCTTGTACTACATTTAGGAGTTTGCAACAGCACTTGCGATAAAAAAGTCGTATTTCTCAATTCAATTTTTTTATTGCATTTTACAGTGTTTACGATCTTAAAGTTATAGTTAGAAGTAAATGGACCCTGTCGGGCGCAACCAAATTGTTGGAAAAGGGGAGAAATTAAATATTGTTATCATAAATCCATCCTCATCATCATTATCTTAGCCCATTTACGTTCCTCTATTGAGAACGACCCTCTTCTCACGAATCAAGGTGAGGGTTGGGTTATACTCGAACACGTGGATCCAGTGCGGATTGGCAGGCAGGTGTATCCTGCAGTTAGAATGCTCCGAGCTGCTCAATTAAGCCTCTGACAAGGATGATTTATTGATTATACTTTGCGGAAATCAATTTTAAGCAAGTGATAGTTTAAAATAGAAGCACTCTTTATTAAATGTCACACAAAAGATCATCCATGGACAGACCTTCGAAACTCAGCTTTAATTCGGTAGATGTTAATTTGTATGTACATTTTAGGCACCTAAAATAATATAAATGTTGAGCGTCCTGGATGTAAGTTTGTGTATATATATCTTTCACTGTTGTTTAAAAAATTATCGAATTTCCACTTTGTGTGTAAAAATTTGACGAATTAAAATGATCCTGTTGATCTTAAAGATAATCATATCCTAGCATTATCCCCGTTGTCCTATACTTAAGGTTAGGGCCCAGGGTCTGCTCACTGGTTCCACCAGATTTCGCTGAATTTAAGTTATTACATGGAGCGACTGCCGTCTGACCTCCGCAACTCAAAGGGAAACATCATTTTATGGTTAAACAAGCTGTCAGGATGTTAGAAGGCACTGATTTCCTAATAACGACTGCCATTGATGTTCATGACAGCCGGGTCCAACGGCTTAACGTGCTTTCCGAGGCACGGAGCAAGCCATAAGTACGCATAATATTTCGAAAAGTCATAGGTACGCCACCAGGGTTTGAACCCGAGACCATCTGAATTTAAAGCCTCTCTAATGGGTCTCACCACTGGGCTATCGCCGCCGACAATAAAGTATATTAAGTTTTATTTTATTTTGTGAGACTTAAAAATGGACAAACATACAGACCAAGATTCATCTTCTATCTATTCTGAAGTCGGTTCATAACATAAAATCCTTAAGTCGTTAAAGCTAAGATGATGACTGATCTAATTTAGGCAAGACAAAGAAAACCTTCTTTACTAATCGAAACTATCATCAACAAATGGCCGCATACTTATCAGGTTACAAAGCGAGTATTTCTATTTGTAATGTCATTAGTTGATGTAATGAGAAGCCTCTTGTAGCTGTATGAGTAGATATGTAGCCCTACTCAACCTAATGGTCAGCAAAGGCAATAACGAAGCATAACTGCAATCAAGGCGCAAATTGGGACAAAATCACGACTGACCCAGTGCAGTTAACAATTGGTTGGCTAGCAACTTTGTACTACATAATATGATTTCAAAACTTTATAAGAACTGTTTCATTTGGATCTTTTGAAAAACATCACTAGGTAACCGTATGTAACGGTGTCAATAAAATGTAAATGTAATATAATGAAACCATGCCTATCTAATATTGGCATCCTGATTCAATTAGACCAGTTTTTGTCTTGTCCAAATCTTCTACTCAAACTCTTGCCTGCAGCTAATGAGGGGTAAAATTTTTGAAGTTGACCTTCATAACTTTAAAATTAAGTCAAACTTTACTTTTAGTATTTCACTCTCATATCGAAGTAACTGGTGCAAGCATAAAAATCATTTTTTTAACTGTGAACTTTTCTCTTAAAACTATTTGACATTGAATTACTCAAACAATCATATTCTCGTGTCTACAATCAGAAACAAAAGAAAGTGGGTCCAAACGACCGTCACACAAGTCGACCAATGGGACCTCTGACTTAGATTATAGCTATCCACATACAGCCAAGATCCCGATGTAAGCCTTGCGGAACATGGAATTGCTCGATATCATATATCTCACAAATCGTTACCAATTGTAGAACTGATTTCTACGAATGGTTCTATATCTTTGTGATTGTATGCAGTCGGCCTTTTTTCACTTCGCTTTGTAAACTAATAACATCAAGAAAAAAATTGGTTAAAGTTGCTTCTTTGGTTATTAATGATCCACATTTCTACATTTCCACTTCGAACAAAAACAATTCGACTTTTTTTGCCTCCTCCGGCTAAACGACTCAATGTAATTTTCTTAGAAATATTACACACCGCGAGAAACACGCAACTAAGCTTAACCTAAGCTATGGATACTAAAATACATTCACGCAAAATAATATATGCATATGTGAGAATTAAACCCAAATGCAAGCCATCGTTCTTCATCTTCAAATAGAACTGCGCAACTATGCATTAATTTCCTCAAATATCCGATGTGTTCTTTGTAACACATGAAAGCGATTTTTCGTATCAATATTCTGGTGATGTATAATGTCAGAATCGGTGGAGAGGGAACTTAGCTCGTCTCAGATTTCTCCAACACCTAAGGCAAGCTGGCTTCTTGCCAGAAAACCATTGGAGCTGTGTGAAGACGCGGCACCGTGAATTAAGGCGGTTTTATTAGAGAACGCTTTTATTAAAGATTTTTGGAAAACAATAAAGCTGTCAGTTTTAAAAGTTGGTAACAATAAACACTCGACAGACCTTTTAAGAGCGATGTGTTCAAATTATTTAGGTCGTACGAAAGCTACACATTGCTACATATTGCGAATAATGAGTTGAATAATTCAATGCCGAATAATGAGGCTTTAAAGTGGAGGTCCCCTTTAAAGTCTCGGCTTATTAGACATGTTGCTCTGAACCAAGTTAAAGACGATAAAAATTACCAGTAAAAAAACAGCTTATAAAAAAAATAAAAGTCCTAATGAGAATGACATTAATTAACATGTATGAACGCCTTAAAATAATGTTATGTCCAATAATTTCATTATTTAAATATATTTTGAAATATTCATGTACAACTGATTAATTTCACATTCGAAATTGGGAATAAATATAGTGTGCGTTTACACTATGACGTAAATTATTATTGAAACATTTAAAATACATAAAGCATAAATTTAAATATGAAAAATAAAACAATAAAACTGTGTTTTTTTAACGTTATCGTCTAGACAAGATTGTAATTAGATAAAACCTACCTCGTCTTTTCAGCTTTTTGTTTAACTATTGGAAACTACGAATTATTTTATAAATATTTGACATAGCCTGCGTTTTTTTAATACATTTAAGCATAATGAAATCACTGCACAAATAATGTTAAGTTTGATATTAAATTAACTTTGTTATGATCCAATTTAACTTAAAAAGCTGTAATAGACTATAAATAATAGTCAAAGAAGATGGACTTGTTTGTATGTAAGATTTGATTTCTTTATTAAAACTTAATACAAAATAATGAGGTATACGTCTGAATTATGGTGAAATAATAAAAAATCTTGTGTAGATTTTATGTATGCAAGACGTAATGTCTTGCATATATGGAATATCTCAAAAAATTTAACTTTTTAGTTAACAGACATTAATAATTTCTAACACAGATAACACGATTAGGGAGGGCTGTTTAAAACTTATGCAAAAACATCATTCAACAAGATAATTATATAAAGCAAAACTAAACAATAGATATAACAGAGAACAAAAAGCTCTATGGGTAAGTAATAAATAAACAATTTTCCACTTCATAAATCATGTATACCACCAAGAAAACTGTAAATTTATGCAGATCCGCGTGCCCGGCTGTCGCCGTACGATGGCTTGCGATAACCCGCGTTTCTGTATTTATGTAAATTTACAATATTACGTTCCACTATCGTTAAGATTTTTCTTATTAAATTCATAAAGGGAAATATGAAGCGGCGACATATCTTAGGGTACGGTCTGGTGCAGCTGAATTTTATAATGTGTGTGTGTCGCTTGAACGTCGCTTTAATCTTGAAAGTTTCACTGAATATATGTTCTACAATATACGTAGTCAAACTCTCAAGAACAAAACTAAAGGCCCTTTTTTATAATATATTGAACTTTCCTTATTTGTTAAATTCAAGTGTAAAGAATAATAAGACTTAATGAAAATGTGTACTTTTCTTTGTCTGTATGGATTATTTTTATCTGTAGTTATAAACGAAAGTGAAGTTGAAAATGTTGACGGCGTTATATATTGTTTGATGAAATACAAATGGAATTTAAAACATAAACATCTGATACACTATATATACTCTGATATACTTTGTACACCTTTATAGATTAATTTATTAGAATTTAATATTAATATAATGATATCGAATAAACATTAAACTGTATTTCAGCCCATTAACATTAATTTACCTGGCTCAGGCTTTCTCCCACAAAACCAAAGAGAGAGGGTTTCGGGCGGAAACAGGTATGTGGCGTCTGCTGCCAGGTTTTATTAAGTCTCTCAATATGTTCCTTTATGTTCTCGAACACGTTTAGTATATACATACATACAATCACGCCTATTTCCCCGAAGGGATAAGCAGAGGTTTATTAAAAGCTTGCACTTCGCTAATTACATTGGCAAGCCTATTGCCGCTTACCGGGAACTTTTATGTTTGCAAGAGCGTCGTTCGTTGATCGGAAAGTGCACCACTTGCAGGTGAGGTTGGCTTTGGCTCCAAAGGTCTTTTTCGGATCCCTATGCACCCTATTGTGATAACTAGGACTAACGATTTAGTATATCTACCGAAGCAGAGAGCGCTGAATGTCATATGCCACACTAACGGTCATCCATCCAAGGACTGAACTGCTTAATCTTGACAACTAGATGCTTCTAAGCTTCCAAGTGTTAACTAATTATTTAAAGAATGTATATGTGATAAGTGTAATAAAACCAATATGTGGAATATTTAGTTCGTTCGTAAGCTGGTGCAATCTAAAGTTTGCATAGTACCCTAATACGCTGCATTTCATGCTTTTATGCGTGCATAATGCACTAACGCCAAGCCGAAAACAACACTTTATCCCCAATATTATAATGATGTTGTTAGGAACCCATACCAGTCTAAAACATAGTTAATTGGGTCGAGCTCATGTAAACACCAGTACAGTGTTATTTTTTAACTTTCCTATGAAGAATAACATAGTTCATTGATACTGTGCCAAAAATATGAGTTAAAGGTAACCACTAATAAAAAAGTAGAAAATACACTGAATAAACAAAAAATATTTAAATGAATATTTGTTCTGATCTGGGGGATTTCCTATATGTTTTAAGTAATTATTTACAACAAAGTATGTATGTAAATTTATCGAATATTTAGTATCCATAACACAAGTTGTTAATGATACTTATCTTGGACCTAATTATTAGTGTAATTGTAAGCAAATATTTGTTTACTTTTATTTAAATATGTAAATAAAATCAACGTTTTAATGAATACGTTTTGGATTTGGGTAAATTGGGTTAAACGCGTTGCGTTGCGGGTTGCGGTAAACAAATTTTTGAGCACATTAAAATCATAATTATAATGAAGATTCGCTTTACTGTACCATATTTATGCTAAGCACCACCTGTATTATGAAAAGGCGGATTGCTGATAATTCTTCTTGAATCTTAGTAATCAGACAAAGCAATTCTAGTCCTAAATTATGCAAAGCTGTATTATGGCTAAACTACACTTAATTTTTTTACCCACAGTAATTGTGACGTATGTTGCTTGGTTACAAAATAACAGCACTATCATATAAACGAAAATGTGAAAATATATTATACATCTCTTCGCATTAAATATTGTTTATATTACACAAACGCCTTCTACATCAATACTACCATATTTGTGGCGACAGTGACAGGACGGAAGAAGACCGGTACTCATATTATGCTTGTCAAAGAGGAATCATTCTTAAAAAAACTAACTTATTTTTCAAGCTACACAAAAATAGTCAGAATGATTTGCTGGATGCTGCGCTTAAATAATAAATCGGCATCAAAAGAACTGACTTACGAAGAGTTTGAATACGCTGAGAACGTATTAATAAAAATTGTGCAAAGAAAGTATTATACCTCCATTCTATTATACCTCCGACCAAGTCATATATTTCCGCATGGGAATCAAACTCACGACCTTAGCTGCGGACTGCCGTTATATTGACCTCCCAATCTGTCTAATATTATGAGCTATGTTACAGTAAAGTAAGACATTCCGTAAAATTTTAAACAAATTTAAGTTTATACTTAAAAGTTGTTAGTGTACACACAAATAGTACAATTATAATAAGTTTTACTTCTACGCAATTATATTAAAGCGCTGTAATAATTTATATTAAAATAACAGCTATGTGAAAAACAAACAACCCACAAGTCCAGACATAAACAAATTGGCTTAAAATTTATATACATAACTTATTAATTTAAATAACAACTAAGAGGTAATATCAAATTCAAAGTGTAGATTTTCATGCTTTATTTTTCCAATTGCATTTTGGTTTACCTCAACATTTTTCTTATAACTAATATACCCTATCATAAATAATTACGCTACTATTTCACCCAAAGAAGCCATAAGGAAATATATAAAACAATAAACAAAGAGATGCTGTAATGCGTATTCCGTTTGGTAGTGTCGATAATTGTGTTCATTTGTTACATTAACGGTGTTATCCGGCTATCCCGTGAGAAAATAAAAGAATATGAAGAAGCAGAAATAGGAAGAGGGCTGTGTCAGCCAGGCTAATCTGCTTATCTAAGTGTGCCGTGAGGCTGTTTCACCGAATAAGCCTGTTATGACATAAGAACAATGGATTATTCTCCTTTTATGTACACTCGAAGGCGGCGTAGAAAGTTATTGTTACAGAAAATTTTGTTCTTTAAGTTTAATGATACACAGCTTTTAGATGTCGGACACTTTTGGCTATGTAGGCTTAAATGTAGGGTGATTTCATATTTTAATAACCCTTTTTGCAGATAAAAGTTTAAACGTGTGCAATGTTTATATTTTATATTGACGTTTTCAATGAACTACTGTGTTATAGTTTATGAAATATAGAATTCTTGTATTTGAATTAGAACTTTCTGATTTTCTGACTGTAGACTTAATTTCGTCAAACTTATTTTATGTCTTTGTTTTAATACGTGGTACTCAAGCATGTCGTTCACCTCCAAAGCAGTTTATGGATACTAACAGTTGGGAGAGGGCCATTGGAGGCCTTTTTTTTTTTGTTTTACGTCGGTAACAAAATGCATTTACGCACTGCCTTCCGGCCAAAGGGGGACCGAAAGGGGGTGTGGGACTCACCACCGGCAGACACGACCGCCGGCAGCAATACCCACTAAAAATCTTCCGACGACGCCCGCCGCTTGTTGAGAAAGAGGCGGGGGCCAGTACCTGGGTTGCAGCTTCTGACACCCCGCCTGTGGCCAACGTCCCCCGGACCAAAACCGGGAGGACCTCCTCAGAGAGGCGCAGTGGACGCGCCCCTCCTACCTCCTCCTGCGCCCTACCGGGAGGTACTCAGCCCCCCCACCACGACAAGGTGGAGACCAGTCGGGGGGGGGGGGCATTGGAGGCCTATTTATTACAGTCCTAGGATGGATTCCCTGAAAAATATTCGAAACGTCATTAATGGGGTGAAAAAGTAAAACAATCCTTGATTTGAATCCGTAACATGTTATTTATTTGCTATAAAATCCTGTCAATAAATTAACAACCCTGGGTTCTTTGAAATAACATGTTTTGTAAGTTTGGTGTAGACTTAACGAGACGATAACGTCTTGGAAATAAATCTACTTCGTCTTGTAAGTAAATATTTACCCACCGACAAATAATGGCGACACTTTATATTAGTTACTATGATCCCATCCACAATGTTTCTATTAAGATTGTGAAAAATTGTACGGTAATAAATATTTACTAGTAACTTTTTTGTTACAATATAATAAATACGAAATAAATTAGAAAAAACACAAAAAATAATCATTATTGTTAATAACTAGACTTACTTTCTATAGTGAAGATTTTTATAATTGTTTACGTAAGGCAAAAAAATCAAAAGTATATGGGAAATTGAACGAATTTTACTTATTTCCACATAATAATATTCATTTTTCGGCTTCATTGAAGCCTATGAATCTATGGAGTGTAATTTTACCTTTTCCGGTTCCCAGAAATACACACTTACTCTGAAAATATTTTTATCACAAAGTCGTTGCTGTTTTCAAAATATACTGATATATTTAACTTTAGGCTTTTGTAACGTGTTTAGCTTTTCTGTAAGATTCTACTACTTACTTCTCTAACTTTTGTATCTTAAAGCACTACTGGCTGCTGCACCTCAAACAGTAGTGATATAATTCTTGAAAAAAGTCAAGGGATGAACAGGAGTGCAAGTATGTATGTAGATATTGTTATAGCAGTAAGTACTACCTATATAATTAGGTACTCCTGACCTAAAGACACACTTATGTTTAAAGTGTTAAATTACAAATGTAATTGTATACATACACACATAAAATTTATTAGAATTAATTATTAATTATTTATTTATTTCTTATTTATTTATTAGGTTAAGACACCTGTAATGGTAGCATAAGATTATAAATAAATAAATAAATAAAATCACACCAGTTTCCCCGAAGGGGTAGGCAGAGGCATTTTATACGCCACATTTCACCAATTATATTTTTGGTACCACGTTAGGTCGCGACACTATTGCCGGTTGTTTTCAAATTATTTTTCAGAAAAACGTAAGCAATAAAACTCAATTATATTACCAAAAAGGCGATGGCGAATATAACGCCTTCTTGAACAATTTCAAAAACAATGTAGCTTGTAAAGTATAGGTTTGTATTGAAACGTATGTAGAGCGATTCATCTTTCACACCCCTGTAGTCCCGTTAGTCCCGCAGTCCCACAACTCCCGCAGCACATCGGGTGTCGCCGCCATAAATCTGTACTCGATGATAATTTATGTACGATCAGATTCTTGCTCTCCGTAATTCTATTCAAAATTGTTCTATATTCCCGTGTAGTTAAGGCACACAGGCACTGTTGGCGCAATGCAAATTTTCGACATGCGGGGTAATACAAACTTATTAATGTTTCCGAAGTTAATCACTTGACACAGTCTGGAAATTCATGAACAAACGCTTACAGTCAATAAGCTTCCAATGGGGCTGATTTGGATATATTGTGTACTTGTTTAATTGGTGTGTTAGCACGAGTAAGTATGTCAGCTTACACGGTATTAGTATCGTTAGGGGCTGCTTATATATTGTATGGCGGACGACAGATGAAGGACATAAAAGCGATCTCTAGAAAGCAGTTCATATGTAAGTAAGTATGCTTAGCTTTGGCGCTTTAAGTCCAAAATTAGGCCCCTCATGAAGTGCTGCCTTCTTTAGACATTTGAATACCAGCTCAGACCTTATCGTGATGACAATTGTCGAAGATCCCAGTAGTTCATTATTACAATTTACATCCTTTAACTTTCTGCCGCGTACCCTTGGGTTGTGGATTTTCCGAAAGATTATAGCATATTGCTCTTCAAAAAGCGCTTTTAAGAGCGAAATGCCCTCGCAAGCGTGACAACTTTCCATCAAATGAGCCGCATCAGGCTTAAATAACAACTCGTAGCATAAAAACGGAACAACATATTCATATAATATTAATTTCAAAATATATTTTCATTCTAAATCGAATTACTGGGGAGCGTTAATAACACTGTAGGTGGGCTAAAGGGAATTTTTCTCAGCCACTTTAGAAGATTACAGGAGAAATGTATCACTGTTGTTGGAAATCTTTTTACCTGTAAAATAAGATTGTTTTCCCGCTTGAAAGCAAAGGGAATGAGCACGGACATAAGGAACATTATTTTTCCACGTATTTCTTCGATACGATTATTGTGCGGATTCTTCCATTTAATGTAATTAGTTCTGTCAATGCTTTTGCGGCTTCTTGAGCGGTGATTTCATCGATTGGTAATTAACTAATAACTGTTCAAAATAATATTTGACGACCGATATGGCGTGGTGGCGAGTATACCAGCACTCCGCTCCTAAGGTCGCTGGTTCGATTCCCACATAGGACAAATCTTTGTGTGCATGAATATGAATATTTATTCTGTTCTGGGTATTATCCTATGTATATTAAATATGTATTTACAAAAATAAATAGTATATATGTATGTTTATCCGTTACTAGATATAAAGTAACCACAAGTTCTTAATGATACTTATCTTAGCACTAAATAATTAGTGTAATTGTCAGAAAATGATTTATTGATTCAGGCGTTACTTTGCGGAAACCCGTTGTAAGCAAATGATGGATTAAAAATATCTTTGTAGAACATAAAAAATATTTATTTATTTATATTCTTAGCAAATAAATCATTTAATCTAAGATAGTAGTTACACAGCTTATGTGATTGACATTGTTGTTTAATGAATATGAATAAATCAAAATTGGTGTAAATTGTTATTGACTAGACATAATATAAGATTCCTTTTGTTCTTGTCTATAGTATGTTATTGTTTTACGTTCTCTTCACATCACGATTACTGATATTATGAAAAGATTTTTTACCAATAAACAGAAATATATTATCTACATACTAAAGCAATGTGTGATACCGGCCTAGAATAGTGCCCCTCTGTCATCTCATAAGGAGTCGCCAGAGTCAACGAAAAGAAACCCTACCAGATGATGGGTAGTAGCGTCTTCCTGCCCAGTGTGTAGTTTATAGGCAAATAAATAATAAGTATTTTCTAACAATTTACCAATTATTTAGTTCCAAGATAAGTATCATTAAGAACTTGTGTTATAAAATCAATTTTAAGCCATTCATATTAGAATAACCTGTATGAAACTGCAGTTTAATCCCAAGCATTTTTATCTGCCATATAGTCTTTGATAGAATAGTATCCCTTTGAAGACAGCTTGCGTTTTATTATTAATTTAAATTTATTTAGTCTTCATTGTTGCATATTGCTTGGGATTTGATTGTAGAATCGCACACATTGACCTTTAAATGATTTGTTTATTTTTTGGAGCCTAGTGGCAGGTATAACTAATTTATGCTTATTCCTTGTGTTTAGGTTATGTAAATAGCCATATGTTCTTACTAAGTCGATCAGTATTCTTATCTTACCAAGTTTTCATAATCAAATTGACCCGCCACTGGCAAAATATTAATTTTTATAATTTTTTCCTTAGTGAACAACTTCACAGAAGAATACTATTCGAAATAAAACTATGGAAATAGATATGATAAACAGTTACAACGTCTGTGAATTGGCGAATTATGTTTACCGCGAATGCTGCAGAGCTGAGTGTACTCGATAATTCACTAATATGTAGCCCCCACGTTAGCTTAGAGTCTAAAGTAACACCTAAATACTTGGTGGTATCCACAAGGGTCCACTCATCCTCCTTTACCATAAAAGTAGTGTTTACCTATCTGACATTAGGCGTCACGAATTGAATACATTTCGTTTAGGCCCCATTTCATAACAACCATTTACCATTTCATGCAAACAAATGTTTGTCCTGCGTGGAAATCGAACCCAAGATCACAGGAGCCGCAAGCGGATACCCGCTCGCCACCACGCTATATCGTCTAAAATATCCCAAATATAGTGTAAACCATTTGGGGATGCCAATGTTCAGCACTGAACTTCATAACAAATTGTCAAACAAATAATGGCAAATAGACGACCGATATGACGTGGTGGCGAGTATACCCGTGGAATGCGGTCGTGGTCGTGGGTTCGATTCCCACACAGGACAAATATTTGTGTGTATAAATATGGATATTTCTTCTGTGCTGGGTGTTTTTCTATGTATATTAAGTATGTATTTACAAAAAAAAAGTATTTATGTATGTTTATCCGTTATTTAGTATCCATAACACAAGTTCTTAATGATACTTATCTTGGAACTAAATAATTGGTGTAAATGTCTGAAATATTTATTTATTTAAATTCATAACAAATTATGGCTAAAATAATGATTATAATGAAATTATAATCAATAATCAAAACTGAAGCAATCAAGTCAATGATAGTTTCTTACGGCGCTCTTTGTATTAATGAAGTTTTTCTGACCTCCTTTCTCTTTACCATTCAACAATCAGTAGTAAACCAGATCCTCGTATTTTTTACCATCTTAACGTCACAAGGCGCCATAAACACAAAAACTTAAGCAGATTATCTAAGCTAAGTCTAAAAACGGGAAGAAAAGAAATACGCACAAAAGAAGGACCAAAGAATAATCAAATTAATAATTTTCCTGATTTTATTTATATTTCAGTGCGAGCTTAAAAAAATTATGTTGTTATTTTCCTTTTTTAAGATTTTGTATTTTATTAACCCCTAAGTTGAATCTAAAGCCAGTTCAACTTCGAGAAAGAGATCGCTTACAGAATTCTGCTCGGATAAGCAATGTTCGGTAAACATCGGAAATTCTTTGCGCCTGAAATACTGCAGTAGCTTTATATTACTGCAATGAATGTGTGTTACCAGTAAATATATATGGACGCAAAAGATTGTCGTATACTCAAATTTAATTTTTTCATATTTAGATAGCTTTTAAATGTTAACACTTAAAAGATCACCAACATCAACATTTGCTCACAAAACTATTCACGTTTCACAACGTCATGGGTCATTATGACCCAACCCGCCCGCTGATTTAAAACGGAAAGTAGTCCTAAAATTACCAAAAAAATAACAACCCAAATCACAAACTTTTTGAAACTCATTACCCCCGTTGTTTCAGTTTGTGTGCCACATCCATCATTCCCCGTCCAAATGCACCCAAAGGATGTTCGCGACACGAGCATAACTCAGTTTCACATTATCTGGTCAATTTGGGTACAAATTGTGAACCTCCATAAATTAATCCATATCTAGTTACGCTATCGAAACAACATACTGATGCAGGGGCAGGAGTCGATATCATTACACATAAATCCCACTTTATCTAGTATGTTCACAGCAATTTGCTCACATGTGCTCAGCGCGTAAAACAAGGCTTTTAAAGATACATATGGTGATTTATATGACAATAGTTGGTTGAATTATTCAGTTGGGTCTGAGATGTGAGCGCGGGCCAAGTTTTCCAACAAAATGGTCCTCGTTCATTTGAATGTTGTACGTGGAGCAAATTTTTTACCAATTTCTCTCTCTTGAAGATTGCCATTTTATATAATTAATCAATCGTTCTTCTACTGGATTCATTTTTATTCATCAGAACCCTTCTTAACATCCTGTGCATGTTGAATTCTTCATTGGTTTTCTATCCTATTATTACTCTGTATTTATTACTCTGTTTACAATCGGCATAACTGTTAATGTAAAAAAAAGTGAATGTGCGCTCTATTTTATCTGTTTATTCTTTTGGGTGTGTGTATTATTTTTTAGAACTGCAAAATAAATAAAGAATATGTGCAAATGTTTTTAAAATTTTTGCCTTGCCAATTAATCCCAAACAAAATTTTAGAACCAATTTAGTTGAAATTACTAATTGTATAGGTACCATTACTATACTTCCACACGTAGCATACACGAAATGGATGCACGGGCACATGATGCAAGCAACGACGCATGCACACAAGGACGCATGCACACACGGCGACATGCATGTACGGACGCAGAAAGTCACGGACACATACACACACGCATTCAGGGGCGTATGCAAGCGCGGACACATCCATATATGGACACGTTCGTAAGTTCCTGTCGAAAGATTTGATTATATTCATTTTGTAAACGTAGTCGCGGACTCGCGGCAACGTTGCTTGTGCATAAGTTCAATAAATTTTAAAACAGAACCAACCAATGATTTATTACCAGTTCACTTTGCTGGCAAAAATCACACAAGTTAATAGATTTCATACCCATATGATTGATGAACTTCATTTTTACAATTCAAATTGGAAAGAGAGAGATTGAATTCTACGTAAAATGAAAATACATTTCATTGGAAACATGCAATTTATTACTCTAAAATTAGCTGTGGAATGTGACTTTGATTTTTTGATAATGAACGCGATTTAACGCTTTATATATTTTATTGCGTGTAAAGAGCGCCCGTTTACATTTAGCAACGCAAAACTAGGTGGTAAGATACAAACACAGAAGTAAAGCAGAGTTTACCGACTTTTTGCATGGCATTACATACTTTGGACGACACGTTGAGATATTACTTTTTGTTGTCTTTATATGTCGTTAAGCCAAGTTAGATTTATTGGACGGCTTACATAATTGGAAAAAACTGGTCGCCACAAACCGTACTGGGTCCAAATGGTGAAGTATGATCTAAACCCCTCTTATCTTGGTTTATGGTGCTCAGTAAGTAGTGGGTCGTTGATGAGCTGAGGGGCTGAGACAAGGCTTTTCTGTTTCCTGTGTTCACGAACAAACATACTTTGAATGTATGTTTGTTCGTTATTACATATTTGTACATATAATACAATTTCGGCTAGCAATTTTATTTAGAAGATTTATTTATCAAGAACACGAAGTAAATTGCTTTGCGACATTGCAATATGTAAAAATGAGCGGTCCTAATCGTTGTTTGAATTTTTTAATGAAATCGATAACAGAGTTGATTGTAGCCGTCCGTTTTATTGTTCTAAAGCGTATGGAAATCAGTTAATTGCCGTGTCAATGTCCAGATTCGGTTGAACTGCGCAAAAAAGTGGCGTTAACAAACGACCCGAGGTGAATATAGGTCGTATCAGTGATATAGGGTGATAGGATACAGATGATTGTCCATTGCCGGTTGACATTTTTCACTCGCAAAGTCACTAATTACTACCCTTTTTCCATATATAAAAGTACTTTTATATATCGCAACTTTCATACTATAGGGGCCCAATTCGAAAAATGATTTTTGGGAAAACGTGTTTAAAGATTTTTGAGCCCCTATATTTTCACAAAATCGATCATAACTAAATTAAAATTTGTTTTGAGATGTGCCCCTATAGTAGGAAAGCTGCGATATGCTCCATACGTCTATGGAGAGCTAGTAGCTTCGCGGTACAGTCAGCGTTATATAGTTGGTAACATCCAAAGTGCCATAAAGATAGACACGTCTCTATTATCTAGAGCGTTAGGGCATGTTCTAATATACATATATCGCATGCTTAAAGGAACATCGACCCATTAATAGATAGGTCAGGTTTGAGTTACGTACTTTATGCAGTCTTTCTATATCTTACTGAGATCAAATCAATGTTAATGAAACGTTCAAAACACAAGCAGAATTTATAATTAATGAATCAGAATCAATTTAATGCGCTTACATACTTTAGAAGATCTTTTTTTGTGATGTCCCAAAAATCGTCTTTTTTGAGTTAAGTCATTATTCCATTAAGCATGCGATATGGCGCATTAAGTGTTACGAACTATTTGACGCTACTGTACTAAGTGGTCGGAAACGATAAACAAAGTAAAACATCAGTATTAGGATGGGTACTGTTACCGATTCATCATCCTTTTCTTTTGAGTAATAATAAAAATATAAATCAAGTCTTTGGCAAAATAAAACATAATTTATTGATTGATTGACTCTCGTTTCAGCGTTGGTCGTGAAGACATCGTTGTTCTGAGGCTCCTATCTTACCTGAAGATGCCCTGTGTAAGGGCGAAACACGTGTCATGTTGAATAGTTCCTCGATTTTTCGGGAAATTATAGTAGCGCGGGAACAAATATATTTTTAATCCATTACTTGCTTAAAATTAAACATTTTCGAAGTCAAGTAAAGTCCTTCACAGTCAAGTGAAATATTTATCCCAATAATACACACATACATACATACATACAGTCACGCCTGTTTCCCCGAAGGGGTAGGCAGAGACATATTATACGCCCACATTTTGCCAATTATATTGTTGGTCCCACTTAAAAGGTGGCGAGCCTATTACCGCTTTTCGGGACCTTATATGTTCGCCAGAGCCTCGTCCGTAGATCGGCGGCCGGTTCCCCCCCGGACAGGTTACCTTAGCGAGATGGGGGGGGCTGAGTACCTCCCAGAGGCCGGGAAAAGTTAACATCCAGAGATTGGCGACTCTGGGTGCTCTTAGTACTGACTACCGGGGGGGAAACTAAGAGGGACCTGTGGAGGGCGCAGCGGGCGGGCCAGGAGGGCCCGTTCAGCAGCGCCAGAAGAGTCTTAGGCAGTGGGGGCGGGGAGCCCCTGCTGTCTAACCATGGACCTTCCGGGAAGTCGGCCACACACGCTATGGTCGCACAGGGAAGTAGGAGGGGCGCGTCCACTGCGCCTCTCTGAGGAGGTCCTCCCGGTTTGGTCCGGGGGACGTTGGCCGCCGGCGGGGTGTCAGAAGCTGAAAGTTAGTACTGCTTCGATCAACAATATAACTAGATAACGCATCACATACAAAAACAGAACTCAAATATGGCACCGAGTGACTATAGAATAAATAGATATAGGTATACCCTATGAAATGGAGCAAAACGACTTTTAGCTTTAATATTTTTTATCAAACTTACACCTTATCTGGAATATATAAAGCAAGCTTTTGTTTGTGTCAACATTCACTTACGCTTTTACGACATGAATGACAGAAAGCGATAAGAAATAGAAGTTCTTATCTAAACATTTTTTATACACATTGACTATTGTGTCTAAATTAGACTTTATTTGTTAACAGATAAGTTTAATAATAACTTAAAAAGTAAATCCATAGCTGCACTGTTCTGACACAACCAACTTATGGCAAACTCACGCGCCAACATTTGCCAATGTTGGCGCGTAGGTTGGCTTTACAAAGTTAATAGTGTAATGTTATTAAAAAGGCGAATATTTAATCTATTATATTATAAAATGATATTTACTTACCGAAAGTACGATATTCCGTACGATACATTTTTTTTCGATAGTTATTTCCACAGTTTTTGAACACACACTGAGGCATTGTGGCACTTCCGCACGTTGGCGCAATCACAAGTGAACTAACTCGAAAATAAGACCCCACTTTGAAGTGAGGCGTTATTTTCTCGGCCGTTTTTAAGACTCTGACCCGTTATCTAGTTGTATTGTTGATCGAAGAAGTACTGGCCCCCGCCTTTTTCTCAACAAGCAGCGGGCGTCGTCGGGAGATTTTTAGTGGATATTACTGCTGACAGTCGTGTCTGCCGGTGGTGATTCCCACTCCCCCTTTCGGTCTCCCTTTGGCCGGAAGGCAGTGCGTAAATGCATTTTGTTACCGACGTAAAACAATAAAAAGGACTTCTCTGATGTTGTTAGGAGCCCTATACACCCGTTACATTTAATACCTACACCGAATATATGAAAGCGTTACTAGTACTGACGTACGTTTTATACCTGCCAATTTGTAAAATTTTTTTTAATTCGTCCAGCTTGTTCGTAGAACACATAAGTCAAAGTTCAATCCGTGAAATGGGAATGAAATAATTTGTGTTTCTAGTAAATGATAAAATATAGTATGATTGTAAAAAAATGCATGATTACTTATAATCACCGATATAGTGTAGGTCACAGCTGCGGAAGTCAATATTCCCTGACCCTATAATAGTCTGAACACAATATTACTAAGCAAAATAGAAATTCTGCTTGGAAACTATTACGTTCGAGAGTTAGTTAGCAAATTAGACCTTAAATTTTATGAGCGACCTAAAATTGGCCAATCGAGTCATCACCATTTACTATAACAAAAGTAGTTACATGAAACTACGAGCCGTTCCTTTGTATAAACAAAGAATTTTTCAACTTAAACCACTGGGGCGCGAAATGGGGCACCTTTTGTTGTCAACATTACTTTTATATGCCAAAGAGCGACTACTGTCCCCATCCCTTACGCAGAAGCACAAAACACGTATAAGGGGTAAAACATTCCTTAAACATATTGAAAAATAGCTTTGTGCCAAATATATTTCATTTGTTGCGGAGATTTTTTTGAACTGGCATGGGTTCGTGTATTTGTTTGTCGATTATTGTAACAGAAAAATAAAACAGTACTTTCTGTTCTATCGATCAGATTGTAATAGTGTCCGTGTATCATCATATCCTAGCATTATTCCGGGTGCCTTAGACCTGAGCTTAGGCCCCAGGGTCTGCTCACAAGTATAAACAGATTTTGGCATTATTAGTTCTTTCATGGAGCGACTGCCGTCTGCCCTCCGCAACCTAGAGGGAAACATAATTCTTTGGTTATGGTACCAGCTATCGGCATATAAGAAGGCACTGGCTTCCTAATAACGACTGCAAAAGATGTTCATAACAAGCGGGAACAACGGTTTAACGTGCTTTCCAATGCAAGCGATAATGAGAGTGTGTACGTGTATGAGTACGCTTGAATCCCTCTTTACCTCAGTTTGTGAGAAAAAGCCTGAGTCCAGTACTAAGCTATGGTGGTTAGCCGCCTCTACCGCCTGGCGTACCGCAGCAGCGTAGATTTCAACGTTATATTTAGCAAGTATCTAATGAAATAGAAACACCACGTGGATCAACGCACTGACAAAGCGGGTTTCATATAAGTCAAAATCTGTCGCTTTGAGTTACGCGACGGAGCGCTGTGCAGTGGGCAAACCACACAAAATATTGTTGGCATGTATTGTCGACTGTGTTTGTGACGCTAACAAATTAAAAACTAGAATGAGCTTGTACCGAAAAGTCTAAGATGATGTACTGGTGCTCGTTAATTTAATTACATGTTTAAAATGTTATATGACAATGATGCCCAAATTTTATTGAAATGATTTTATTTATTTATGGTTTGTTTGCAGAATTAACATTAGGCAGAGTGTAATAATTCATCGGCTTAATGGAAATATTAAATACTCATCAAATCAAAAGGTTGAATCAAGCAATTAAAAAATCAATCAAGTCTATCAGGTTTTTTCTACAGCATCGTTTCACATTTGTAAGGCATCGTTATAAATTACATTTAAATACGTGACCAAATAGAAAACATATAAGACTTCCATTACTTTGGGATCGGTTTGAGGTCATATTTATTTTTGTGTTAGTCAATACTTTACAAATCATGCGCGAGTAGCGGTCTCGCATGCTTTGATATAAAAAATAAAAAAATATATAGATAAATATTCTCTTACAATTACACCAATTATTTAGTTCCAAGAAAAGTATCACTAAGAACTTGTGTTATGGATAAACATACTTACATACTTTTTTTTTGTAAATACATACTTAATATACATAGAAAAACACCCAGACCAGAACAAATATACATGTTCATGCACACAAAGATTTGTCCTGTGTGGGAATCGAATCCACGACCTCTGTAGTGAGGTGCAGGTATACTGACCTCCACGCCATATCGGTGCTCAAATGGAGGTCGTTTCATGCTTCGGAAGGCAAGTCGTTGCTGTACTTGGTAGTCGTTATTCCCATCTAAAAACAACACTGAGAGGAATGCTAAATACAAGTCACCTTACGTTGTGTTAGTATAGTCAGCGTCAAATAGTTGATAGATAGCGCCCAAAGCATCGTGCACATCAAAACTCGCCCTAACGTTCTTGAGAATAGAGACGTACCAGTCACCTTTCTCGTCTAAGTCATCATTTCAAATTTTGATATCATCTCAGCCCATTAACGTCCCACTACTGAGCTAGGGCCTCTCACATACAAAGGGTTTTGGGTAATACTTCACCACGCTGACCCAGTGCGGATTGGCGGAGGCAGGTTTGTGGCGTCCTTCTGTTAGAATTTTCGAAGCGCCCAATTAGCCTCTACCATGGCTTACCGACTCCTACATTTAGTGATAACTGGGACCAACGGCTTAACGTGCCTTCCGAAGCACGGAAGCGCTCGATATCAAATGCCACACAAACGGTCACCCATCCAAGGTCTGACCTTTGTAAACTATGCTTTACATCGGTGATCGTTTCCGGCCACCGAGCACCACGAAGCTATGAGCGCTTTAATCTGGATAGAAATCAGTATAAATGTTTTAATTTAACTTCTTTGTTTTTGCTCTAGACTGACAGCACCAAATGCGATATTAAAATACCGTCCAAATTCATATCATACATTGTATTTTCTATTTCTTTCCGCGGCGCCGACAAGAAGCGCATTAAGTGCGCCATATTTTAAATTCTCGTTTTGATGGTGTATATATCTTTTGTTAAAAACGGGAACCGCAGCTGTTTGCCTTATTATGCTAACGATAATGTGACGCTAACGCTGAATTACAGCGCAACGAAGGTCGCTGCACACCTGAAAGCTTAGTTCACGATGAGTTATGAACGCCGGAGTATACTCCGAGTTTAGAAGCTCTTTCTTTACTGGAGTCTTTAGTTACTTAGCTCTATCGCATTGCGTGGTTTTTGCCTCAAGAAATGACACGTATTACTATATCCAAAAATAAAGAGGTATATATATTTTGATCAAAAATATAATTACTAAGTATCATTATACTCTTCATTATTAACCAGGCGATGGCATCTACATCACGACAAGAGCACAATATCCATCACGACTAGCCTAACATATTTAAGACCTATATATATTTAAGTTGGGACACCTAATTCCCAGAATTAAGAATTCTGTCTCATAACTGTTTTATTATTTTGGGTATATAATTTATACCCGCTTAAAGATAATTCTATACGAAACGAACTCGTCGAACGGAATAGTGAAAATGCAATATAAAAATTGTTATCATAAAGAAAGTCTATTTTCAAGTATTTGGATGATAAATTTATAATCAAAAATAACAAAGGTATTAAATACAACTCTGAGCGGCTTAAAAGACATTCGATGTCGCGTAAGACCGCATCTTGTTACTCAACAGCTAAAAACCCAGAGTAAATTAACCCCGGAGTTACCTAAGCCCCGAAACACGAAGACGCAACAAGAGTAATGCTGGTTTTAAGGTGTAATGGCTTACAACACTTCGCTCTATGCGGTAATTACTGCCATTTCGTTATAAATGAAAACAAGTGGTCCGGCTGCGACAGCCCTAATGAGATTAACATCCCCACGTGTCGTGTGACCCGACCCTGTTTTGAATGTTCTATAAATGGAAAATGCCATTTCTGTGAATTATGCCGCTTATTACATTGCTTTCAACGAGTTTCTTTTGTGCTCTTAATTTGTTTATTTTTCCCCGTGGTGGTTAGCCATTTAATTCTAATGTTCTTTTAAATTATAATTTAAATATGTTTTTTTTTGGGTTGTCCCTTCAATTATGGCTGATAATCGGACCTGTTTTGTAAATAGATTTTATATCTATAAAATAGTTATGGCGCATGTGTTTTTGAAATACAATGTAATAGGTTGGGGAAAAAGTCTTTTCGTATTTTTGTATGAAAAGTCAAGACATTTTTTTCAAAGTTTATTTACATTTATTTACAATATATATGTACCGTTTTGTTGAATAACTTTCTGCCATTTTGTGGGCAGAGACATTATCCCGTTACTGTAGAAACTTTGGGACTTCTGATCAAAAAAACGGGACAAATAGTTTTGGCAGTCCTCTCTTGAGGTCAACCTTACAGAACCTAAAGAATTCTGCAGAGACCGAAACAGGTGAAAATCTGAAGGCGCAAGGTCAGGGCTATATGGTGGATGCACTAGGACCTCCCAGTCGAACTCTCTTAATTTTTGCTGAGTGGCTAAAGATGTGTGTGGTCTAGCGTTATCGTGATGAAAGACCACACCCTTCCTGTTGATCAATTCCGGCCGTTTTCTCTCGACTGCTTCCTTTAATCTCATCAGTTGCTGGCAGTAAAGATCAGAATCGATGGTTTTGCCGGGCGGTAAAAGCTCATAATAAACAATGCCCTTCCAATCCCACCATACACACAGCATCACCTTATTTCGTGTTAGGCCAGGTTTGGCCACAGTCTGTGAAGCCTGGCCAACTTTCGACCACGACCTTTTTCGCACGTTCTTGTCGTACGTGATCCACTTTTCATCGCCAGTTATCAATCTCTTCAAAAACGGCTCGGTCTCAATAATGAATCGCAAATGAGTACACGGTTCATTAAGTTTCTTTGAGTGAGCTCGTGTGGCACCCAAATATCGAGCTTTTTTGTATAACCAGCTTTCTTCAAATGGGTCAAAACTGTTTTGTGGTCAATTCCCAGTTCTTCAGCTACATCGTAACTACTAATATGCCGATCTTGCTCCACTCTTTCACAAATGGCGTCCATTTTATTCGTAACAGGGCGACCAGAGCGAGGTGCATCTTTAACATCAAAATTTCCGGACTGAAAACGTTTGAACCAAATTTGTGCTACTCTTACTGACACTGCATCAGGTCCATAAACATCACAAATTTTTTTCACTGCTTGAGTTGCATTTTTGCCTTTTTTATAATAAAATTTTAAAATGTATCGAATTTCTTCATTAGATTCACTCATTTTTACGGAGAGAAAAACAAATGAAAAATAGCGGGAAACAACTTTTTTTTTTATTTTTTTCTTTTCTTTATAATGGAACCCTTTTAATGTTACCAAAACCAGCCAGACACAAATAGTACAGTCAAAAAAATTTTATAATAAGTTTATACCTACGTTATGCGAAAAGACTTTTTCCCCGACCTAATATATTATTAGTTCATTGTTAGGATTGTGCAACTTCATAAGGCTAATAATCAGACCAATTATGTATATATATAACATTTCAATAAAACAATTATGTCGTATGTTCTTGTGAAAATGCAAGATAAGTCTGGTATAATGTTGGAGTTGTACAGACAAAAAGGGCTAGAATCAGACCTGTTTTGTTATTAGATTTATTTTCCATAAAATATAACTTTCGCATGTTCCACTAAAATGCGAGGTGACAATGAAATTATTGTTAGGGTTGACTCCCCAATTACGGCGAATAATCAGACCTGTTTTGTAAAAAGATTTCATTTCCATTACATAGTTATACGCATGTTTTTCAAATGCAATACGAATGAGTTGATTGTTGAGATTGTCTCACTAAATATGGCTAGTAATAGGACCTGTCTTGTAAATAGATTATTTATTTCATTTATATATATGTACAAGTTATATTGCTCAATACATCGGTCTGAACAACTCCTTTGTTAAGCAATTTTAATATGTAGACTGGTAAGAGTCCTTTTATAAGGATCCCTTTCAATCCCTTTGCAATAATATATTATGCTTAATTATTTGAATAAAATAAAGTTATGTTTGCTCTTAGTTAGCCCGTCTAAATTGCTATGTTTTATATATCATCATATTAGCCTTATAAAGTCCACAGCCTCCCCATTAGATTACATTATATTGGGGGTATTTGCCCATAATCACCACGCTGGGCAGGCGGGTCGGTGATCGTTTTATATAAAGTGGCTTGCAATAAACGATTTAATCCAATTTTTATGGCAGGAAATTTTAGTCCTAAACTCGATGCAATGTCTGGCTGCAAGATTTGTGCAGTGTTGAGGTTGCGTCAAGCTCGCGCTATCGATAGAATTAAAAAATTGTGACTGAGTATGCGTGAATTTTTTAAGACGGCAAATTGGCCCTTAACATGGAACAACTATCACACTTAGGGTGGCTTGCGCAACAGTTCTTAATTTGATTTAAAATATCATGTCATTGCATTTCAGTTATTTGTTTCAAATTGAGAGGGACAGAACGATTTTTCAAATCGATTTAGCACTAAGCAGGATTAGTGACCGCTGCGCAAGACACCCTTAATAATAACCGGATTCAATGGGTTCTAGTGTGTCGCGAAGGATGGAAGCCACACTAACGGCCATCCTACTGGAAGGCTACTTCTTGATGTCATCTGAATTCTGCTATACTGCTTTGACCACTTAGTATAATTAAAGTTTTAAACGCGAAGACGTATTACAATAAGAAAATGGCTTATTATAAGCAAAAAGGATCACTTTTATTTGTTTTTAAGAAAATAAAGCATGGTCGTTTTATTTTAGGTATATTCTAGTTATCACCTCTGAATGAATTCGCTAGCTACATTCGGTAAAGTTGTATTTGAGGCAAAGAGCCCTGTTAGTGCTCCAACAATAAATCTGGCTAGTTTTCTCGCCCAAAACCATCTCCACAACAGTTCATTAGTTTGAAACCGCTTTTAGTTGAAATATAAACTAACGAAGCTTTCTAAAACCCACTAGTTCTTACACAACAATCGTGATACTATTGTGTTCTGTCTATGTCGTCGGCTACTTTACAGGTTTATGTCTGTTAATAATTATAAATTTACGCATGCACACTGTGGTGAATAGGGATTCTACCAAGATCTGAGGACCCCAAGCCCACCTGCAAGTAGTGCACCTGCCGATCAACAGAAAAGGCGAACATAAAAGTACCTGTTAAGCGGCCATAGGCCCGCCACCTTTTACGTGGGATCAACAGTATAACTGTCGAAATGTGCGCGTATAATATGCCTCTGCCTATCCCTTTGGGGAAACAGGCGTGATATTTTGTATGTAAGTATGTAACGCAGTGTCAATTTTTTTTAACATAATATCTTCGGATATTTTTTAGAGTGCTAAGCTCAAACTACGTAGAGTTAGATTTCATAGAAACTTATTACGTCAAACTCAAACTCGAATATATTTATTTTATAAACTGTTACATAGCACTTGAAAACGTCAAAATGAAATATAAAAGACAATCAAAATATGATTACACTAGAATCACGAAGCTTAGATTCACTTACATGCAACAAAAGAATTAAAAAAAAAAAAACATTTTTAAGTGTAAGTGAAACTAAGTGCCAGTTCCGAGCCAACGCTCTGTAAGAAGACTGGAAAGAAACTCACAGGCTATGCTCATTTAAATTCTCAATTGGTTAGGTACTCAAATTACAATCTTCATTTGTCTGTGACGCTATGCAATGCAAAAGAATAATAATAGGTTGGGGAAAAAGTCTTTTCGTATTTTTGTATGAAAAGTCAAGACATTTTTTTCAAAGTTTATTTACATTTATTTACAATATATATGTACCGTTTTGTTGAATAACTTTCTGCCATTTTGTGGGCAGAGACATTATCCCGTTACTGTAGAAACTTTGGGACTTCTGATCAAAAAAACGGGACAAATAGTTTTGGCAGTCCTCTCTTGAGGTCAACCTTACAGAACCTAAAGAATTCTGCAGAGACCGAAACAGGTGAAAATCTGAAGGCGCAAGGTCAGGGCTATATGGTGGATGCACTAGGACCTCCCAGTCGAACTCTCTTAATTTTTGCTGAGTGGCTAAAGCTGTGTGTGGTCTAGCGTTATCGTGATGAAAGACCACACCCTTCCTGTTGATCAATTCCGGCCGTTTTCTCTCGACTGCTTCCTTTAATCTCATCAGTTGCTGGCAGTAAAGATCAGAATCGATGGTTTTGCCGGGCGGTAAAAGCTCATAATAAACAATGCCCTTCCAATCCCACCATACACACAGCATCACCTTATTTCGTGTTAGGCCAGGTTTGGCCACAGTCTGTGAAGCCTGGCCAACTTTCGACCACGACCTTTTTCGCACGTTCTTGTCGTACGTGATCCACTTTTCATCGCCAGTTATCAATCTCTTCAAAAACGGCTCGGTCTCAATAATGAATCGCAAATGAGTACACGGTTCATTAAGTTTCTTTGAGTGAGCTCGTGTGGCACCCAAATATCGAGCTTTTTTGTATAACCAGCTTTCTTCAAATGGGTCAAAACTGTTTTGTGGTCAATTCCCAGTTCTTCAGCTACATCGTAACTACTAATATGCCGATCTTGCTCCACTCTTTCACAAATGGCGTCCATTTTATTCGTAACAGGGCGACCAGAGCGAGGTGCATCTTTAACATCAAAATTTCCGGACTGAAAACGTTTGAACCAAATTTGTGCTACTCTTACTGACACTGCATCAGGTCCATAAACATCACAAATTTTTTTCACTGCTTGAGTTGCATTTTTGCCTTTTTTATAATAAAATTTTAAAATGTATCGAATTTCTTCATTAGATTCACTCATTTTTACGGAGAGAAAAACAAATGAAAAATAGCGGGAAACAACTTTTTTTTTTATTTTTTTCTTTTCTTTATAATGGAACCCTTTTAATGTTACCAAAACCAGCCAGACACAAATAGTACAGTCAAAAAAATTTTATAATAAGTTTATACCTACGTTATGCGAAAAGACTTTTTCCCCGACCAAATATTAACATATGTTTGATTGAAAACACCCAGACGAATATTAATTTCCCAAGTTCATGCACACTAATATTTAGGGACCGAATCAATGACCTCGTGAACGCAGTGCAGGCATGCTGACCTCCCGAACTTATCCAACGGCAATTAAAATGTATCTGCAATGTATATAGTTTAACACGGGTGGGACATTCACAAAGCAAGTATATTAAACTCCACTAAAGAGCGACTCGACTAATAAGTCACTTTCATAATTACGCGCGAACCATTTTAATTTAGCGCTGCGTTTATTTTGCAATGTGCACTTTGAGCGGGAATAAAATAAATCCTCAAAACAGTGGATCGTTTGCTTAATGGTTATCTCCATTACCTGCGCCCGCGAAATATTCAGCTCATTCTCACTGTTTAAATGTTTAATGTAAATGGTTGCTTAATCTGAAATGGATGGTGGCTTAATCGGTAAAGGATTGTCGCTTTCTCCGTTAGATAATTGCAGTACAGATTATAAGAAACGAGCAATCTGAACAATATGAAAGATGTTGCTATTGTTCTGTACTATATAAGCGAAGCTATATAAAATAACTAAAAAATAAAATATACTTTATTGTCGTTAAGATCCACAGGACCACTTTTCGTCAACTTTTACAAACAAAATGGAAAAGGAATAAATTTTTTACAACAATGAAAGATATGATCAGAATATATCAGATATGTTAGAATTTGTCAAGGTTTGTCAGTTAATCTGTCTGTTGTGGTTTTTTCTCAAGATTTGTCATTCTGTCGGTGACTCTAACGGCTCGGTTAGAGTCACCGACAGAATGACAAATCTCTATCTCGGTTTTTTTCAAATTATATCTTAAAATCTACTACAATCAAAAAAACATATTATTATTAATATAACCTATCAGTTGGTCTTAAACCTACCAATCAACCAGTATATAAAATCTTCCACACTATAACAAGTCTTCTGGCACAATGTAGACTTTATGAAGTTTTTAAATTTATTTACAATTAAATTTGCCACATCATCTGGCACATAATTATTTGTGGGGAAATTAAGCCGTTGGGAGAGAAAATTCATCTCTTGTACTAAGCGAAAAACTACGTATTGTACGAAGCTAGTGCGCAAACGCCCGTATTAACAAATAGCACTCAAATTTGAAAGCGAACCAGGGTAGTAACTATTAACAGGGGTTTGGAAAATACCACCTAGTATAAATGATGCTAAGGTTTAAAGCATTGCACCGCTCGCACTCGCACCTTAGAAATGACTGTCGCGAACGGTACATTTCAAAAGAATCTTTCTGCCGCAGGATGTGAAGTTTTCCTAAACATTACTACAGCATGGGGCTCAGCAAGATAGGCGTGAAATCGTTTTTAAGGGTTCTGCAATGCACTATTGATGCAAAAAGGATATGAACTATACAATATGCCCATGCACGTTAGGCTGAATGAACATTTTCTATCACACGGGTCGTATGCTTGAGTGGTTTGTGGTTCAAAAAGAATATTATTAATATTGTCATAACTACAGTCTCTATATCGAAGTTAATGGATTGAAAAACGAAATAGAAGCCGGGGTGCTTAGCAAAATCCATGACACTCAGTGCTTGAGTGCAGGTGGCAATTGCATAACGCGCGAAGTTGCCCGCCGATCGGCGAAACCGGCCCCTTTATGGGCGCAAATAGATTCGGAGCTGGATTCGGTCCAAGTAGAGCCCCTATTCATGCTGCCGTTTGACTTGGGATATATTTAGGAGGATTTTAGTCGAGAAATATTGGACTTTGGACGTATTTTGTCATCTACTGATTGAGTTTTTGGAGAGGTAAAAGTTAGCTATCGATTGTCGGACATAGGTGGTAAAGAGTTTCATTTAAGAATAAACCATTCTCTCTAGAGTAAATTTATAATTAAAAATGTGTCATTCAATTTAACTTAATAGTGCGATTAGAGAAGAATTGGGCAAGAAACTTGTGAATCACGGAGTTAGGTGCGAACGACGAAACAGATGGATCCGACGGATATAATAATAATAATAATTTAATTTCAGATTAAACATCCATAGATTGTTAGTAACATAAAATACAATGAGAGAAAATGCTTACTGTCTATTGGATATGATTGGGCAGTAATATTTATAACACATAGATTCATCGTCATCTTCCTGTCCTACTCTCAGTTTCTTTTCTAGTTTCCATGTCTTTCCATTTCTCCTTTCATTCCACACTGTCACTTGTTATCAACTCATCATCTTTCTCTCCTCGACACATCATGTTTCTTACACTCAATCCATCTATATTTTAGACGTTCTTTTCCCTTGTATCTAAATTCATATTCTCAATGAAATTAATATTATATATTTCACCAAATATTTAGTTCCAAGACAAGTATCTTAAGAACTTGTGTTTTGGATATGAGATAACGGATAAACAAACATAAACACTTTTTTTTGGGATATAATGTAATATACATACAAAAAACACCCAGACCAGAACAAATATTTATCCTGTGTGTGAATCGAACCCACGACCTGATATAATAATAATATAATCGCCACCCCGCAATATCGGTCGTCAAATTTATATTTATTATCTACTTTTTTCGTTGTCTCTCTGAATCTACCTTAATGTTCATACTATGATCACAAGTGGTTTTCTTAATTTTTTCAGTCACAGGTAAAACCTACTTCAACTCGTACACAGAATCCTGTAACCGGAATACGAAAATCCACCGAAAGATCAAAACTATGCTCTCACTATTGCGCACCAGTCTGGTAATTGCAACATAAATCTTTGTTTGGAGCCAGCCTTTTTTTAGCTCATGTGTGTTTGCTCAATCTTACCAGCAGATTCATCATCATCACTGAGCTCCATTTTCAGCTCTTCGTCTCCAACCACTGCCAGCCGTTTTGCGTGTCGTCGCTCCAACTAGCTGGTGGTCATTCTATACTACTCGTACAGAGACGTGGTCTACACTGTAGGACACGTCTACCCAAGCGGTTTCAGTCCAACGGAAGATATGACCAGCCCACTGACATTTCAGCTTACTAATCCTTTAGGCTATGCCGGTGACTTTCGTTCTTTGTCGGATCACCTAATTCCTGATCCGATCATCACTGACAGATTACATAAAACCTACGACATTAAAAGTACCCGGGGCAATATTTTACGAAAGCTTTGCATGTTTCAAATTAAATAAATATGGATTCTCTCCGATTAATTACGATGAAAGTTTCTGTGGTAATTTCATGTAATGGGATAGTTAGGTAAGTTGAGATATGCAGATGTTGGATGCTCAGTCTGGGATGAGAAAGTTAGATAAAGTTCAAACCGTAACAAGTGCCATCTTGCTTATTAAAATGGTTAGTTAATTCCGTACTTTAGTTTTAGGTACGTCTTGTTTACGATTTAAAAGTTGAGGGATATTCTATTTCATTTGTCTACATATTAAATAGTAAATAAGGAAGCGCTCGTAGCTCCGCTGTGCTCGGTGGTTGGAAACGATCACCGAAGTAAAGCAGAGTTTACAGAGGTCAGTCCTTGGATGGGTGACCGTTTGTGTGGCATTTGATATCGAGCGCTTCCGTGCTTCGGAAGGCACGTTAAGCCGTTGGTCCCGGTTATCACTAATTTTGGTAGTCGTTAAGTCATGTTAGAGGCCTAAATAGGCGGCTTGTAAAATTCTAACAGCAGGAGGCCATACACCTGCCTCCGCCAATTCGCACTGGGTCAGCGTGGTGGAGTATGACCCAACACCCTCACACCTTGATATGTGAGAGGAGGCTCGTGCTCAGTAGTGGGACGTTAATGGGCTGAGATGATGAAATAAGGTTGCAGTAGTAATTCTAAATAGTGAAATGTTACCAATGAACGAAGTCAAGATGTACCTCTTTATTATTTTCTCATTCAAGATGTTCCTACGAACTCTAAGGTATTTTGTGATTTATTCCATCTTACTGTGACAAACAGTTGAACACGCTCGTACTGAAGAGCTTTCTTTTCACTTCGCTCGTTATTTGAATAGAAGTAACTTTTGCATATATGGGAAAATTTTCAAACATTATTATTAAAACTTGCCCAAATTGAGATAATTAGTGTGAACTCAGTATTAAATAGAGACTGGAAATTTTGAAACTTGGAAAATTTAATAGGCTAGGGGAATAACTTTCAAAATTTCCAATTATAAATGTTGAACTTGGTAATTAATACAATTTTGCATTCGGTTCACAGACTCAGCAATTCTGTGCTGGCGATATACCGTCAAAGCCGGAATTCAAAGGGCATTTTGGCATGCTCTTTAAGCGCATAATAGTTATTAAACTATTATATAAACACTAGCTTTCAATTATGGTTTCCCCTGATGATTTGCAACCGCTTATAAGTATTTCTTCGAATTATGTCCCTCACCAAGGCCGTATCATTTCATAATTTAATTAAAAATCTACATCATTATTTTATATGAGGCAGCGTCATATACATAGTTGACCAATCCAAAGCATCATGAAGTTCGACACACATCTCTATTGTCAAGAGCGTTAGGTCATGATTCGATATAATAGGTTGGGGAAAAAGTCTTTTCGTATTTTTGTATGAAAAGTCAAGACATTTTTTTCAAAGTTTATTTACATTTATTTACAATATATATGTACCGTTTTGTTGAATAACTTTCTGCCATTTTGTGGGCAGAGACATTATCCCGTTACTGTAGAAACTTTGGGACTTCTGATCAAAAAAACGGGACAAATAGTTTTGGCAGTCCTCTCTTGAGGTCAACCTTACAGAACCTAAAGAATTCTGCAGAGACCGAAACAGGTGAAAATCTGAAGGCGCAAGGTCAGGGCTATATGGTGGATGCACTAGGACCTCCCAGTCGAACTCTCTTAATTTTTGCTGAGTGGCTAAAGATGTGTGTGGTCTAGCGTTATCGTGATGAAAGACCACACCCTTCCTGTTGATCAATTCCGGCCGTTTTCTCTCGACTGCTTCCTTTAATCTCATCAGTTGCTCGCAGTAAAGATCAGAATCGATGGTTTTGCCGGGCGGTAAAAGCTCATAATAAACAATGCCCTTCCAATCCCACCATACACACAGCATCACCTTATTTCGTGTTAGGCCAGGTTTGGCCACAGTCTGTGAAGCCTGGCCAATTTTCGACCACGACCTTTTTCGCACGTTCTTGTCGTACGTGATCCACTTTTCATCGCCAGTTATCAATCTCTTCAAAAACGGCTCGGTTTCATTACGTCTCAATAATGAATCGCAAATGAGTACACGGTTCATTAAGTTTCTTTGAGTGAGCTCGTGTGGCACCCAAATATCGAGCTTTTTTGTATAACCAGCTTTCTTCAAATGGGTCAAAACTGTTTTGTGGTCAATTACCAGTTCTTCAGCTGCATCGTAACTACTAATATGCCGATCTTGCTCCACTCTTTCAAAAATGGCGTCCATTTTATTCGTAACAGGGCGACCAGAGCGAGGTGCATCTTTAACATCAAAATTTCCGGACTGAAAACGTTTGAACCAAATTTGTGCTACTCTTACTGACACTGCATCAGGTCCATAAACATCACAAATTTTTTTTACTGCTTGAGTTGCATTTTTGCCTTTTTTATAATAAAATTTTAAAATGTATCGAATTTCTTCATTAGATTCACTCATTTTAACGGAGAGAAAAACAAATGAAAAATAGCGGGAAACAACTTTTTTAATTTTTTTCTTTTCTTTATAATGGAACCTTTTTAATGTTACCAAAACCAGCCAGACACAAATAGTACAGTCAAAAAAAAATTATAATTAGTTTATACCTACGTTATGCGAAAAGACTTTTTCCCCGACCTAATATATAGCGCCTTGGGTGCTTCCAACTATTTGAAAGTGATGGTACTACAACATTTACATTCAATCGGGGCAGTTCTCTCAGCAACCATCACATAATGCGTTATTAAACTGTACACGTATATACAGAAAGCGGATTTCTCAATAAACGCCACCAAAGTTAACATAAGGTCGAACACCAATAAATAATGAAACGACATTCCAGTTCAAGGGTTAAAACATCGTTATGAATACGGTGCCCATTGTGTTAAAATTAGACACTGGGCTTCGCTTTTCAATATAGACACGGAAAAAATATAAACAACTACACTAACATCATCATATCACATTATCCTGGTTGCTCTGTTTGTTGTCTGCTCACTGATCTTATTAGGTTTGGCGGAACTTCAGTTATAACATGAAGCCACTGCCATCTGACCTCCACAACCCAAAGGGAAACATAACTCTATGGTTAAACTAGTTGTCAGAATATTAGAAGGCACAGACTTTCTAATAACTACTGCCATCGATGTTTATGATATAATAGCCGGGACCAACGGCTTAAAGTGCTTTCCGAGGCACAGAGCTAGCGATAATTACGCACGTTACTTCGAAAAGTCTTAGGTCATAGGCCACCAGGTTTTCAACTCTAGACCCTCTGAATTAGAGGTCCATGGGTCTATCTGGTCTCGCCAGTAATACAAAAACTAGTTACACAATTTTATGTAAATCGTAAGAGTAAAAGCAAAATGATTAATAACAATTAATCCTAGACTTTCCGGAAATATATACAATATCTTTGAGTATCACGCATACTAGACTTTGTCGCAATAATCTGGTAATACTCATAAAAAAAGATATCTCACTTCAATTACATTGGTCAATCTAGTTTCGCAATAATCTGGTAAAACAAACATTGAGCATAAAAAGCAGTCCAGTAACACAATTTCATGATTATCATAAGAGTAAAAGCAAAATGATTAATAACACTTAATCCCAGACTTTTCAGAAATACACACAATATCTTTGAGTATCACGCATATCAAACTGACTATCTGATAATACTCGTAAAAACATGTATTTCACTTTAATTACATTGTATTATATTAAACAATCTAGTCTCGTAATAATCTGTTAATACAAACAGATATCTTACTGCAGTACCTAACGTTGCACATAAAAAGCTGCCGAGTAACACAATTTCATGATAATCGTAAGAGTAAAAGCAAAAATGATTTATAACAATTAATCCTGGACTTTCCGAACATATATACAATATCTTTGTGTGTCACGTGTACTAGACTGACTATCTGATAATACTCGTAAAAACATGTATTTCACTTTAGTTACATTGGTATAATATTAAACAATCTAGTTTCGCAATTATCTAGTAAAACAAACAGATATATTACTGCCATAACATTGAAAATGCCATTAATAAAGATTGATACGCGTGACAAATTACATTTGTACGCAGATATACGAATACGTATGTAGAGCGATAATGATATTGGCATGTAGGGAGTGTCGCGTTAACTCGCCTTTATTGGATCTTAGTAATTGTGTTATTTCCCGATAATCTGTTCATCACATCAGTGTCGTTCTGGGTTTTATCAGACTTATTTATTGCTTCATTGGAATGGCAACTGTGTTTTACAAGTCATTTTAGGTGTGAGTGGATTAGGTGTTGTGGCTCCAGAAATATAAAATGATTTGACGATTATCTTACATACATACTTACATAATATCACGCCTGTTTCCCTGAAGGGGTAGGCTACTATACGCCCACACTTCTCCATTTATATTGTTGGTCCCACGTAATAGGTGGCAAGCCTATTGCCGCTTTCCGGGCACTTTTATATTCGCCGAGCCTCGTCCGTTGATCGGCAGGTGCACCACTTGCAGGTGAGATTGGCTTGGGCTCCTGAGATCCTGGTAGGAGCCCTATACACCCGATTATCTTACCCTTCCTTTTACGATCAAGTCCTTCCCGCAGTGAATATAAGTTGCCTTTCATAAGAGCTTTATTGAGCCAAACTAGAATAAATGACTTTGACTTTGAAACGGAGAATACGATATATGTGTTGATTTTACGCATAGCTATATCCACTGTGTTATTTTCTCGTCGACCAGAGTATCCGTCCGTTGAATGGGTGGCCATACTATATACTACTACGTTTACTAGTCGTAGCCGCCATGGAATAGCTTCAGTATCTCCCTTCATTGGTACTTCGAGTTAATAATAATAATAATGTTTATTTTTTTCAACACAAACCATTGGTACATTTGCAGTATGTAGATGATTATAATCATTACAAAGTAACAGTTTGTTTGTGTGAGACTGATGCCTGAGATAGGTATGAGTACATACCTGTTTTACAGGTCATCAGGCTCCCAAAATAGTTATGTGTCCAATTCTGGTAGCAAACCCCACTAACTTTAACGATAAGTCTTCAATTCTCTTACGAGTTACATAACTTCTGATATTATCACGCTCACTCAGTTAATGGCTCTCTCCCTTTCATGACATGAATACAGTTCATTAACTCATAAGCTCATGTTATGAAGGCGCTTAGTCAGTACCATGTGGTACCGCCCTAGAACAGTGCCACCCCTTCTCATCTCACGGGGAGTCGTAAGAGTCAACGAAGATAAATCCTACCGAATGATAGGCAGCAGCGTCATTCTGCGTACTGGCTTGAACTGCGATCACCAACCCGCCTGCCCAGCGTGGTGATTAGGGGCAGATACTCCCAGTCGAATGTAATCTATTGGGTAGGCTAATGTTTAGCAGTGGATTTTATAAGGCTGTTAAGATGAGTCAGTACCGCCTCTGTACCGAACGTGATAAGACACAGATGACACCTTTATGCCCTCTACACCAACGACATCCCCACGATAGAGGACCAAGAGGAAAATGTCTTTCTGGCACTGTTCGCGGATGACAGCGCCTACTTCTCCTCCGCTCCCACAGGGTATGTAGCGTCAAGGAAGATGCAGCGAGCCCTGAACCTACTCCCCACATGGCTCGACAAATGGCGCATGGCGGTGAACGTGGACAAGACTGTCGCCATCACCTTCGGCCTTAGGCGATATGTCCAGGACCTCACCCTGAGAGACCGGCGTATCGCCTGGAAGTCCGAGGTGAGATATCTGGGATGCCACATAGACTCCAGGCTACAGATGACAAAGCAGGTGGAGTATGCCGTGACACAAACGAAGAGGGCACGCGGCATGCTCCGGCCAGTCCTCACAGCAAAACTCCCACTGGCTACCAGGATCAACCTCTATAAACTATACCTCAGACCAAGGCTGACCTACGCAGCGCCCGCGTGGTACGCGCTCTGCTCGGCCACCCAAAGACGCAAGCTGCAAACCCAGCAGAACATCTCCCTGCGCATCATCACCCGCGCGGAGAGGTATGTCAGGAACGACGTAATAGCCCGGGACGCCCGAGTTGAAAGTGTGGAGTCCTTCGTCAGGCGCTTGGCGCGAAACATGTTTGACCGCGCCGATCATGGCTCCCACTCTCATCTCCAGAACATCGCGCCCCAAACAGAAGACCTTCCAAAAAGGAAGGGCCGCAAAGCGCTGCCCAGGAGCGTCATAAAGACGCCACCCCCTCCTCCGCCATCCCCACCTTCATCTACAAATAGCCCTCGGCCGGATCCCCCTCCCGCGCCGAAAATCAAAGTTACCATAAGATACCAGGGAAATTCTTGACAATAGCTTCCCCCTACCAGGGGGACGACCCGCTCGCTGGCGTTCACGGGGCCTCAGCCAATGCTGTCTCACCCTGTGGGCATGACCGCGCCGAGGGTCGTTTTGACCTGGTGGGGTGACGATACCCTACTATCCAGCAAATACTAAAAAAAAAAAGAACCCCAATTTACTCCTCCTTCTCCCTTACGGGCACGTAAGGAAGAAGACGGAAGGAGTCCAAAAGACCCTGCTGGTATCACCAGCAGCGTTGAATGCCCGGGCAAGGAGCTTACGCTCGAGGCCCGACACCACGAAGAAAGAAAATCTTCGCTGAAGACCCCCAGTAGTATGACACCTTAAAGTACTCGTATTTTCGACGAGAGAATATTTCGCATCTTCCCACCGCTGCCGCAGCTGGATTCGACGATTAAAAGCTTTCTTGAAGTTGGACCACATACCAGTATGTATTAGGTCGGGGAAAAAGTCTTTTCGCATAACGTAGGTATAAACTTATTATAAATTTTTTTTTACTGTACTATTTGTGTCTGGCTGGTTTTGGTAACATTAAAAAGGTTCCATTATAAAGAAAAGAAAAAAATAAAAAAAAGTTGTTTCCCGCTATTTTTCATTTGTTTTTCTCTCCGTAAAAATGAGTGAATCTAATGAAGAAATTCGATACATTTTAAAATTTTATTATAAAAAAGGCAAAAATGCAACTCAAGCAGTGAAAAAAATTTATGATGTTTATGGACCTGATGCAGTGTCAGTAAGAGTAGCACAAATTTGGTTCAAACGTTTTCAGTCCGGAAATTTTGATGTTAAAGATGCACCTCGCTCTGGTCGCCCTGTTACGAATAAAATGGACGCCATTTTTGAAAGAGTGGAGCAAGATCGGCATATTAGTAGTTACGATGCAGCTGAAGAACTGGGAATTGACCACAAAACAGTTTTGACCCATTTGAAGAAAGCTGGTTATACAAAAAAGCTCGATATTTGGGTGCCACACGAGCTCACTCAAAGAAACTTAATGAACCGTGTACTCATTTGCGATTCATTATTGAGACGTAATGAAACCGAGCCGTTTTTGAAGAGATTGATAACTGGCGATGAAAAGTGGATCACGTACGACAAGAACGTGCGAAAAAGGTCGTGGTCGAAAGTTGGCCAGGCTTCACAGACTGTGGCCAAACCTTTTTTTTTTTTTTTTTTGTTTTACGTCGGTAACAAAATGCATTTACGCACTGCCTTCCGGCCAAAGGGGGACCGAAAGGGGGTGTGGGACTCACCACCGGCAGACACGACCGCCGGCAGCAATACCCACTAAAAATCTTCCGACGACGCCCGCCGCTTGTTGAAAAAGAGGCGGGGGCCAGTACCTGGGTTGCAGCTTCTGACACCCCGCCTGCGGCCAACGTCCCCCGGACCAAAACCGGGAGGACCTCCTCAGAGAGGCGCAGTGGACGCGCCCCTCCTACCTCCCCCTGCGACCATAGCGTGTGTGGCCGACTTCCCGGAGGGTCCATGGTTAGACAGCAGGGGCCCCCTGCCCCCGCTGCCTAGACCCTCCTGGCGCTGCTGAGCGGACCCTCCTGGCCTACCCGCAGCGCCCTCCATAGGTCCCTCTTAGTTTCCCCCCCGGTAGTCAGTACTAAGGGCACCCAGAGTCGTCGGTCTCTGGGTGTTACCTTTTCCCTAGCGCCTCCTGCGCCCTACCGGGAGGTACTCAGCCCCCCCACCACGACAAGGTGGAGGCCAGTCGGGGGGGAGACTGTGGCCAAACCTGGCCTAACACGAAATAAGGTGATGCTGTGTGTATGGTGGGATTGGAAGGGCATTGTTTATTATGAGCTTTTACCGCCCGGCAAAACCATCGATTCTGATCTTTACTGCCAGCAACTGATGAGATTAAAGGAAGCAGTCAAGAGAAAACGGCCGGAATTGATCAACAGGAAGGGTGTGGTCTTTCATCACGATAACGCTAGACCACACACATCTTTAGCCACTCAGCAAAAATTAAGAGAGTTCGACTGGGAGGTCCTAGTGCATCCACCATATAGCCCTGACCTTGCGCCTTCAGATTTTCACCTGTTTCGGTCTCTGCAGAATTCTTTAGGTTCTGTAAGGTTGACCTCAAGAGAGGACTGCCAAAACTATTTGTCCCGTTTTTTTGATCAGAAGCCCCAAAGTTTCTACAGTAACGGGATAATGTCTCTGCCCACAAAATGGCAGAAAGTTATTCAACAAAACGGTACATATTTATTGTAAATAAATGTAAATAAACTTTGAAAAAAATGTCTTGACTTTTCATACAAAAATACGAAAAGACTTTTTCCCCAACCTATTATGTTGGTTGAAAATTTCTAATAGCAAGACGCAATACCTACGCCAAACTGCACTGGATGGACGTGGTAAAGAACAACTAGATCTCTTCCATTATGGTTTAGTAGAGAATGCCCGAGCTCAGTATTTGGACTTTAATGGGGTAAGGTAATGATGAATAGGTTTCCCAACTGTTTATCCAGGCCTTTTTAGACTTATATTACGTTTTATTCTTTTGAGACGTCAATTTAATTATTCTATTTGAATTAAGTTGATGGTTGATCCCTTAAGCCAGGCAAGGTTGACAAAAGACAGTTTTTCTTTAATTTCCCTTGAAGCGAATGAATCTTTGTTGGCATTGTTATTTAATGTTTACAGCCGGTACTTGTCTACAATTGTACTGTTAATATAAAAATACTGACTTGACAGAGATAGCGGAAAGGAGTATTTTAATAATTTGGAGCTTACCCGGGACAGTTATTTCTTTTAATTCAGTGTAATTATTACACTTTTATCGGACTATTATTTTATCATTGCTTTTTATTTCATTATAGTAAATGGTATATATTTCCTTGTTGCTACAAAACGCCTTAACTGATTTGAATAAATTATATTTATTAGATATGCCTTTATTCTGCATTCTCACTGTATATAATTAAAAAATAAAACATAAACTCATAATTATGGGAATGATTCATATTTTGTTTTTATTTAATTGTTTTTTATACTATACAGTTCATGAGCCCCACCTAATAGTAAGCGATATTTTTGAAAAGATGTCATATGCTTTAAAAGTGTCACATCTAAAAGTAAACTCATACAGTGTTGTTGCAAAAAACTTAAACAGATGTTGAACACGCGTTTAAAAAAACGCTATTACAAAACCTTGTCTAATGATTGCCTAAAGTCAAACACTTTATAGACATAGTTTAAATTTAAACACGGGCTGGCGCTTGTTTAGGACTCGTTCAACCTTAAACCGTTGACATTTTTGTATATCGCTGCTGTTTCTTAAATATCAATGTTCCTTAGTCAAAATAAATATCTTTAACAATGGATTTAAGATCTATCGATATGGAAGATTTGGATAATATGCATACCTGTCGTGACTCTCAAATAAAATGCACACAAATTAATACGAGTGACCATTGAGGTGGGACTATTTAAATTGAATTGCATTTAAATTGTAACGTTTATCAACCTCCATATTAAATTATTTTCATTGTTTTTAAATATATTGAATAAATTTACAGATTTTTATTTATTTATAATTTGAAGGATGACAGCTGACAACCGTGACGTTCTGTTTTATGCTCCGTTACGTTTATTGTTTAGAAGTACGAGTAGATATTTTATATTCGTAACATGACCGATTGTAGACTGAAAAGTTTTTTTAATACATAAAATATTATTTCATCAAAATCACATATTTTTTAATATGTGTAATAGGTATATTTTATAATAATGAACTCTGTTAAGTCGAACGTGATTCGCTTAACACCTCCGTTTGAAAAATGAATGAAAGCCCGTTGCATGAACGTATCGCTTAGAAGCGGTTTTAATTAAACGCTTGCTAAACAGTGTTTTGTAATAGAGAAAGTTAAACATAACTTAAACATCCTTTACATTTTTAGACACTATTTAGGAATTAAACACATGTCTAAGAAGTGTTTAAAGTATTTTTTGTAATAACACTGATACTTTTTCATGGCCGATAAACAAGCCTTTATGAATAGCACTAAATACGAGTGTATGTTTTAATCAGAAATGGTTCTACCATTAATCAAAATCTGTTCGGTATTAGAATACTTTTAACTACTGACCATACATTCTAACCTCTTTATCAAGAAGCAGTAAAAATACATTGTTATTATCTTGATATGTTAAAATATATTCTCGGCCCATAGACATCCCATCACTTACCATGGATCTCCTCCTACATACCAAGATATTCAAGTCACCAAGCAAACCCAGTGCGGATTGGCGGAGAAGGTAAAGAAATCTATCGGTGTTTAATTATTTCAAAGGGTTTAGCGCGTATAGTGACCCTACTAAGAACTAAGAAGCCCAAACCAAACTAACTTGCAAGTGGTGCATCTGCCAATCAACGAGGCCCTGGCAATTAATAAGTTCCCGGTTAGCGGCAATAGGCTCGCCACCTATTACGTGGGACCAACTATCTAATTGGCGAAGTGGGGACGTATAATATGCCTCTGCCTACCCTAAATTCGCCCAGGCCACCCAGAGTCGCCTAAATTGGCGACTCTGGGTGCCCTTAGTACTAACTACCGGGGGGAAAACTAAGACCTGTGGAGGGCGCAGCGGGCGGGCCAGGAGGGCCCGTCAAGCAGCGCCAGGAGGGTCTTAGACAGCGGGGGCAGGGGGCCCCTGCCCCCGCTGCCTCGGATAATTTTTAATGGGTATTACTGCTGGCGGTCGTGTCTGCCGGTGGTGAGTCCCACACACCTCTCGGTCCCCCTGTGGCCGGGAGACAGTGCGTAAATGCATTTTGTTACCGACGTAAATCGAAAAAAAAAGGTTTACCACTAGATATTATATATATAAATATGTTATTTATTTCCAACGTTCGAATGTGTAGAAGGTTAAAAAGTCGAACAGGGCGGCAATAGTAAACAGTATCCGTTACGTGGTTGTAGCGTCAATCACTATTTTTTCCGAATTCAATTTTGGAAGGCCCAAAACTCGCTGGCGTCTACGTTGGCCTAAAACTAAAAGCGTTTGGCATTTTTGTTCATGTCTGAAAAAGGTTTGTTTACAGATCCGTGTCTAGATTAACTAGGCCAAACGAAAATAAATCGCTTCAGTTTCGACTGTATTATTTTTAGATAGCCTTTTGTTAATGTTAATGACGATGTGCGAATAATTCTTTACCTAAAGTTACAGAAGAGTTTTATGCTGCGGTCAAATGCACATCTTGCAAAGTCAGTAAGCACCTGCTTTGCCTCGGTGTACTAAACTGCATTGCTAATCTCATTAAGATTGTAAGGTTTGTTTTTTAAAGTACTTGAAGATATAAAAAATGTGTTTAGTTAATCGTCATTGGGTGTTTTGTAACTTAGAGAAAAAAGAATAGGTATTGATATATACTAGCTACTCAAGCTAGTTAAGTTTTCGTCATAACCACAGTTCCTCTAGGCCCCATTACTTATTATGAGTCTTTTTTTAGGAAGCAAAGTGAGAGAGGTTTAAGTAATAATTCGCCACGAGCATCCAAGGCGTATTGACCAAAACAGGTGTGTGGCGTTCTTCTATTAGAAACAGAAGTCTTATTAGCTTTCTAACTGTCCTTAAAGATTACCACATATAATTAAAATCGAGACAAAACGGCTTAACCTGTCTTCTAATTTACATTTAATGACATAAACAGTCAAACTTTCAAGAACTGACCTCTGTGTAACTTGGTTTTACTTCCAACTAGCAGTTTCTAGTAGTATCATACTAGTGTTGTAGTTACAAACTTAATCAATACTAACGCATAAATCGTCTCACAACGTATAAAAGCAACCAATCCCTGTCAGTACCAAATCTGGCCCTGATTTGAGGCCATGTTGTCCCGGGAAAAATGGCCCAGTCACAGGTCACGAGCGCCGAAGTGCAGATCTCTGTATGCCGTTAGCTTGAGTGATTTCAGTGCGGTTTGTCCGAGATTTTTCACCTTTGCCCTGTGGCCTTTTTCGTTTATTTACCCCGATTTTTCTCTGTTGACCCTTTGCGGGTTAGTCGTATGACGCAATATGGGTTAAGAAATACACATAACAAAAAATTGTCTTTGTTTGTTAAAAGTTAAGTTTGGTGTTACAAAACCTTGAATATCATCTCACGTCGTAATTAAAAAGTTAATTTCAAAATAATATCATATTTCGTTATAATTATAAATTACAAATTGAACACACATAGGCAACACATTATATATTCGTATTTATTGTATTTAACTACTTGTAAGCTTTTTTACACCAGTTGAACCCATCAACTACTTATCAGTTTTTTATACCACAAGATGGCCCTCGACGGTCCATATGATGGAAAATGGCCACCGCACCGCAGTCTATAGACGTTTGATGCGGGACTGTCCGAAAGGGTTACCGCGGCCTCGATACGATAGCAGGCTCAAAAGAAGGAACATGGATGGTTTTTAGTCAGTATAAGTCTGACACACCCTCCCGCTCCCTGCGCGGGAAGGTCATTTGATGATTTTCCATCAAAAAAAAAAAGTCTATAGACGTTTGCATTTTCATTGGCTTCATTATTATAAATAATAATTATATTCTGATCTGTCCTATTAATAATGATTCATATGGTTTGCTGTTGTAGCATTATATGAATGACATATTAAGCATGTATGTTAGGAATTTACAATGTCTACTTTAGTAACTGTAAATCTAGATGCTGTTGTTGATTCTAATAAATAAGGAAATGAAAAATTGTGCATCCGCTGAATATAAATGTGACTGTTATTAATCTTATAAATTAAAATACTTAAATTAAATTTCCTAACATACTTCAGTCGTCATTTATTTTGATTTGGCTTTTAACTTTTAAATTTTATGATTTATTTATACTATGGGCGTAGATTCATATCTTTGAAACTTAAATAGTTGAAGTATAAGTCTGTCTTCTAAAATTTGAAAACTTTGTAACATTTTGATATAATATAAGATGAGTTCTAACAAAATACTCTCGAAACGTTCAAAATATTCTGTGCTGTCTCAATAATATTTGTGCCTAGGTGATTATTGTATTAAAATGCTTGACTTTAAATTGTAGTTTAATCTTGGTTATATAAATAAATGAATAATAAATAAATATTCTCTTACAATCACACCAATTATTTAGTTCCAAGATAATCATCACTAAGAACTTGAGTTATGGATACTAAATAACGGATAAACATACTTAAATACTTTTGTTTTTTTTTGTAAATACATACTTAATATACATAGGAAAACACCCAGACCAGAACAAATATTCATGTTCATGAACACAAAGATTTGTCCTGTGTGGGAAACGAACTCACGACCTCTGGAGTGAAATGCAGGTATACTGACCTCCACGCCATATCGGTCGTCGATTATAGTCGTCGTATATAAAATAATACTGAGGAAAAAGCAAATCTTCAGGGATCCGAACGTCGAACCGCCTCAACTCGTTTCTCGGTATAAAGTCCAATGACAATCAAATTATCTTTCAATATATTCTTTCTTTGGAATACCAAATTTGAATTCCCTATGAACATGGAGCTCGAACGCAGAGTTCGTATATCCTGCGCTTTATTCTACAGTATTTAAATTCAATCGCTTCATTTGAGCTTATTACCGTTCCACTAGGCTCTTATCACAAATGATGACAAAACAAAGTGAAGTTAATCATAGTGGTTCTATGAGCTAAGTTTGTATTGACAGGAGAATGTCTCGGACGTATCGACAAAAAAGTAAACAAATCGATATAGCATACTCATACGACCGATATGGCGCTTAGGTCAGTATACCTGCACTTCGCACAGAAGGTCTTGGTTTGATTCCCGCACAGGACAATACTTTGTGCGCATGAACATTTTGTTCTGGTTGAGTATTACCCATATATGTATGTACAAAAAAAAGTATGTATATATGTTTATACGTATATTATAACATAACAAAACATAACATAGCATAACACAAGTTTTCAATGATATATCTATATAGATCTTGAAACTAAATAATTAGTGTGAGTAAGAAAATATATTTATAAATATATTTTTATATTAACACCTTAAAGATTTGTTGTAAGTTTCCGACTAAAGCTATCTTTAAAATAAAGTATATTATTATAAAAAAGATAAAAACGCATATAACAGTCACACTTATATCTTTATATCAATACGGACGACTATCTTAAAGAATTTTTTGTAAGTTCCCTAAAATTCCTTAAAGTAAAGAATATTATCATAACAAAAATAAAAACACATGTGTGTCAGACACTGAGAAATGGCAATTTATAATGAGTCTCTTTAGAGTAAGGTACGACCGCATCTGATAATGCATGTAGTGAACTTTTTACGAGCCCTCAGGACCAACAATAGCATGGTTCAAAAGACCACAATATTATACCATTCCGAATTCATCATTATTATTTCGTTTCAATTGTAAGCCACAAATTTTCCAACAGTGCAAAACATTTCAGAGTGTTATTTTTAATATTGGCTGTGCTGTTTGCACATTTAGCCAGTGTCAAGTAAAATATATATTAATGGCAAATAAATTATAGTAAATGAGAATGAGGGGTGATAAAGATGAAAATTGGTAAATGAGATGCCCTCCCCCTAAACCCGTTGAGTCCTCTGTAAAGATGTGGGACTATACTGAGATCTCACTTGGACTTCTTGAGAGAATTTAAAAGTGATGTTGCACTGTTTTGTTTCATTTACCAACACTCGTGTACGTTCACAAACACTCAACGGTTAATAATACACAGTTATTACACATGAATGTTCAAAATATCACAAATTTTAGAAAATAAAAAAAAAACTGCAGACATGACGCTTCACTTTCCCGCCAAGAAGTCCACAGTGTGTTTAATTCAATTACTTATCAGTTTTATTTCTTTGAAACAAAAGATTCATAAGGAGGGGGAGAATTATTGAAATAATAGGTTTTACCTCATAAAAAACCGCAGCCTTTGGACGCTAGCAATACCAGTTGCAGAACTAGCGCGTTGCCAATCCTTTCCAAATCATGTCACGCACCTTTCAAAGAGCCACATGTTAATGTGTTGGGAACACCTCGCCAAGAGCTCATTCCAAAACTCAAGTGTTCGGTGCAATGCCCCCGAACACCTGACCTAGCACTTTTCGCCATAAGCGACGTTTAGGTATCAGTCCGGCATCAGATATCATTCGCGACTCGCATATCACTTATCATTACTTAATTAGTCATAATCAATAAATTGTATTTTATCGGGAATACAAGAGTTATCAAAGGAATCATTTCGTATCATTTTATCATACCCCAGCACTACCCCGCACATTTTTTGGTCCTTCGAGCTTAGTAGCAGGACCTCGCGTTTCGGGAATTGACTCTTGGAATTCGGGGTGAACCAGTGCAAAGCAGTGCAAAGTAGTGCTGAACATTATCAGTTATCAAGTGCTATCATATCAATCATCAAGGTATCAAGGATAGCAGGCAGCTGAAGTTGGCAGAGATCAAGTAAGATCTTTCTAATTTTATATCAGTTACTTAGTCATTTATTTTAAAATGGAAGACATTTACGCTGCACAAGCAGAGCTCTTCTCTGTGATGGAGAAGCTTTATATCAACATGAAGAAGGATGGGATTGAACGGAAAAGCGTACCAACATATTTTGATAGAAAGAATGAAACATTGGAGTCGTTTTGGGGAGAGTATCAAAATAATCATAGGAAGCTTTTACCATTTGAGGATAAGGAGCGTCCGTATTTCGCTCGCAGGGAGTATGATTCTACGGAAACTCTCTATAGAGAGTTAAGAAATTATATTGCTAGGGAATCTGCTCAAATATCGCAAAAAAAAACGCCAAAACCCAACGTTCTTAGTGAAGTGGCAGGTAAAGGCTTGTCACAGGAGGTAAGGTCGGAGACGAGGATGAGAGTTGAGGAGGCTGGGGAATCTAGCGACAAACGGTCTACGGGATCTTCAAGTAAGTTAGACGAAATGTTACATAAGCAGGCAGTAAACTTTAAGGCATTTATGAGAACGGCAAATAGCATCGATGTAAGTTCAATTGCGGAAAAGTGGAAATTCGAAGATGCATTAAAACAGGTGCAATCGCGATGGTCAACTATTGATTCCCTTCACTGGGAGATCGATGGCATTTTGGATGGCAGTAGCGAGGATTATGAGGACGCTTTTACTCATCATGAAGCAATATTCAACAATTTGAAGGAAGCAATCAACACAAAATTGTGGTCAGTATCCCACAGAGAACATATCATGCCACAGGTAGATATACCAGTTTTCACAGGCAACTATCATCAATGGGTCTCTTTTAAGAATCTTTTTAAGGAAGCCGTGCATCTAAATCCATCTTTGTCGCAAGCCCAGAAGATGCAGTATTTAAAAGGGAAAATCAGAGGAGACGCTGAGCGACTAATCCAACATTTGCAGATAAGTTCTGAAAATTACAATACTTGTTGGGATATTTTAAACCATCGCTATGAGAATAAAAAATTGATATTTTCGTCGCATCTCAACATAATTTTAAGCCTTCCAAATATGCAAAATCAGTCCCTAATATTAATAAAAAGAATGCATGACGTTACTAAGGAAAGTTTAAACGCAATAAAGAACCTTGGAGTTGACGTAAGCTCTTGGGATCCTATCATAGTCCACATACTTACGCAAAAATTAGATCATGAAACTCATTCTGATTACGTCGAATCTTTAAAGCAGCCTAGAGAGTTGCCGGTGTTGCAAGAACTTTTAGATTATCTTGAAATAAAATTTACTATGCTGGAACAATCAAGAAGGAAGCAAGATACTATCACTCAAAAAACTACTTACCAAAGCGCGAATAACAACTTTTCAGTTTCGAGAAAGCCGCAATTTATGAATTATAATCTGAACAATAGAAATTACGCAAATAACAACTTAAATAATCACTACTCTAACAGGCAGTCTCCCAGGCCATTAAATAAATCATATCATGCATCATCTTCAAATATAAAATGTCCTCTATGTAATTTAGAACATGGGCTTTTTAATTGTTCAAGTTTTATAGAACAATCAAACGAATTAAAGTTAAAAACTTTAAAACGATTAGATATTTGCAATAATTGCTTATATTCACATTACGGAAAGCCTTGTTTTTCAATGAGTCGCTGTCGTATTTGTTCAGGGTGTCACAATACATTAATACATGACACTATTACGCAAAGGCCGTCGAACTCCGGTCATGCGCTTCCGAAGGCAAGACCATTTTGTAGAAGTCAGCAGTATACGAACGGGGGAAATTCGTCACACGTGTCACAGATAAAAGCATCTGAAATTTTATTATCAACTGCCATAGTGAAAATTAAGGCGATAGATGGGTCTTACAAGACCATGCGATGTCTCATCGACCCTGGGTCTCAAATTTCACTGATAACGGAACACGGGGCGCAACAGTTAGGGATAAAGAGAGAGTATAGCAGAGGAGTCATCTTTGGTGTAGGACAAAATGAGAACAATTGCAAAGGAAAAATCAACATATCAATCTCTTCGCTTTATGATGATTTTACATTACGGATCGAAGCATTTATCATGAACCAATTAATTAAAAACTTACCTAATTCATCATTCACTAAACCAACATGGGGATATATCAACAAACTCAACTTAGCAGATCCAGAATTTTATAAAAGTCGCCCAGTGGATTTATTACTGGGCGCTGATGTTTATCCTATCATTATGTTAGAAGGTTTTATCAGGGGAGAAAATCATTATCAGCCTCTCGCGCAGCAGACACGATTAGGGTGGTTGCTTTGCGGAAATATGCAGGCATATCAGTGTAATGTTGTACTGAAACATATAGGTGACATACACAAGTTCTGGGAGGTCGAAGAAATAAGCGAATCATCTGAAATGTCCAACGAAGATCAAAAATGCATAGATTTTTATAATCATACAACTAAACGCCGGTCGGATGGGAGGTATGAGGTAAAAATACCCATGACAGAAAATTTTGAAAAAAAATTAGGGTCATCAAAAGAATTAGCAGTAGCGCAATTTAAAAATTTAGAAAGAAAGTTTGCAAAACTGCCGGAATTAGGAGAACAATATGGGGAATTTATAAATGAATATATCAGGTTAGCACATATGAAGGAATCAAAGAACAATTATAATCATCCCGCTATTGAATGTTTTCTTCCTCATCACGCAGTACTTCGTGAAGACTCTAGCACCACAAAACTTCGCGTGGTATTTAATGCGTCGGCAAGGACAAGCTCAGGCAACAGCCTAAATGATTTGATGTGTAAGGGCCCTAACCTACAACAGGACCTACAGGCATTGATACTGAAGTGGCGTCAGTACCGTTATGCCTATACAGCTGATATCAAAATGATGTATAGACAAATATTAGTTAGTGAAGGAGATCAGCATTTACAGAAAATTATCTGGAGAGAATCACCAAGTCAGTCCCTTAAAGAATTTAAATTAATGACGGTCACATACGGTACAAAATCCGCACCATTTCTAGCTATGATGACATTAAAACGACTAGCTTCCGATGAGAAAACTAACTTTCCAATAGCATCAAGAATAGCCGAATCAGCATTTTTCATGGATGACCTTATCCACGGGTGCCATGATATTGAAGCGGGACAACAAGAAATATTACAGTTAAATCAACTTTTAGAATCAGGAGGCTTTACATTAAGAAAATGGTCTTCAAATAATACAAAACTACTAGATAAAGTTCCAATAAAAAATGCTGATGGCGACATATTTACTTTCAAGTTAGATAACACATCAAAAACCTTAGGCCTAAGATGGAATTCAACTCAAGATAAATTTTTATTCGATTATAATATCAAGTTTCAGTCCACTACAAAAATAACAAAAAGAATTTTACTAGCCGAAATATCAAAGGTATTCGATCCCTTGGGGTGGATAGCCCCAGCGGTGACAAAATTAAAACTGTTATTTCAATCTGTTTGGAAAGATAAACTGAAATGGGAAGATGTGTTACCGGAAAAAACGCAATCTGAATGGTTTAAGTTAAAAGATGACATCACGAACATGAAACACATTGAGATGCCACGGTGGTTCGGAAGTAAGGAGGGAGGTATCATTGAATTTCATGGATACTGTGACGCGTCTATAAAAGCTTACGCGGCCGTAGTGTATGCCAGGATTAAAAATGGGTCCAACTATTCAGTTATTCTAATTGCAGCAAAAACCAAGCTTGTACCTATAAACAAAACCATATCAATGCCGAGACTCGAGTTGTGTGGAGCTTATTTGCTTGCGCATTTAGTTAAAAAGATTAAGGATTGCTATAACAACTATCAAATAAAGTTATATGGCTGGTGTGATTCGATGGTGGTTTTAGGGTGGCTACAGGGGGATGAAAACCGTTGGAAACCATTTGTCGCCAATCGTATTAATAAAATAAAGGAGATTATACCCGCAGGTCACTGGAATTATATCAAAACCAAAGAAAATCCCGCGGATGCTGCAAGTCGTGGATTATCATTTTCTCAATTAAAAGATCACACCTTATGGTGGAGAGGCCCTGCTTATTTATCACAACAACACGAGATTGAACATCAGAATCTTAATTTTACTACAAATCAGGAGATTAAAAAGTCATCTTACATTATCATTAAAAGCGAGGACAATAATATCATAAATCAATTATTACACAATTACAATTCATTCAGTAAAATAATGCTAATTTTATCATGGATACTTAGAGCATTGACACCGTGTCGAGTTCGCGGGCAACGACCTTCATATATCACGTTGCAAGAAATCAACGCGGCAAAATTGCGAATCATACGACATGTACAACTATCGGAATTTTCAAATGACATAGATAATTTAAATAAACATCATTGCGTAAATTCATCAAGCAAAATATTAAACTTGCAGCCATTTTTGGACCCAGACGGCATTTTACGTGTTGGGGGACGGCTGAGAAACACTGATCTACCTGTTGAATCTAAACATCCCATCATCATCCCGCATAATCACCGATTAACTTACCTATTGATTGAACAAGCACACCTGTTAACTTATCACGGAGGGGTAAAAATGACGCTTTCAACATTAAGAAGAAAATTTTGGGTTATCAGCGGTACCAACGCAACGAAGAAGCAGCTAAGAGATTGTGTGACTTGTCGAAAGAATAAACCAGAGTTAAAAGCTCAATTGATGGGGGATTTGCCTCAGTATCGCTGTAATACAGCTCCTCCCTTTTATCACACGGGGGTGGACTATACTGGATTCGTTGATATCAAATATAACCGTGGAAGAGGAGCGAGGACAACTAAGGGTTATATCTCGGTGTTCATCTGCATGGTGACTAAAGCGGTGCACCTCGAACTTGTCTCCGATTTAAGCAGTGAGGCATTTTTGGCAGCACTTCGCCGCATGGCAGCGAGAAGAGGAGCACCAAAATACCTATACAGTGATAATGGCACTAATTTTATCAAGGCGAACCGAGTTTTACAGGAAGAGCAATTTCAGTTGGAACAAATATTTAACGATAGTTTTTTCAAAGAAATCACTGATATGAGTATCAAATGGAAATTCAACGCCCCAGCCTGGCCCACTGCAGGAGGTTTGTGGGAAAGAGCAGTGCGTAGCCTGAAACATCACTTAAAACGGGTCATTGGACATCAAAAATTAACATTTGAAGAGTATGCCACTCTTCTTACGCAAATCGAGGCATGCCTTAACTCAAGACCGCTATGTGCCTTATCAGAAAATATCGAAGATCTGGATGGTTTAACGCCAGCACATTTTCTTACCGGGAGATCTGGATTGACAATCATTGAAACTGCGACGGATGCTAGAACACGGTGGCATTTGGTGACTAAATTATTCAACGATCTCTGGAAGCAATGGAAAAATGAATATCTTACTCAATTATCAGCCAGGAGTAAGTGACTGAAAAGTCAAGAAAATATCAAGAAAGGTGACATTGTATTGATACATGAGGACAATCTTCCAGCTGGAAAATGAGCCATGGGTAGAGTAGTTGAACTACACCCGGGCAGTGATGGACTGGTTAGAGTAGTGAGCCTGAAAACTAAGAACGGACAAATAAAGAGACCTATAACATAAATATCATCATTACCTTTATCAAAACAACCAGAAAACATAAATCACGCCAACAGTGCGATAAATATCGAGAAGATAAAAGAAGAAAAAATCACTGGAAACAAATACATATCTAAAAGAAATGATACAAAAAATAGTTTTATTACTATGGCCATATCATTTTTGTTCTTTATGTCGGTTATAACTACAACAAATGCAGCCTTTACTATATCAAAATTTACAAACAACAACCAATCAATTTATTTTGATTCTGTAACAGACATGCAACTTATACGAGACGAGTGGACAATGGTGACGTATTATGATATGTCTCCTTATTGGGAAGGATTACAAACAGTCGAAAAAAGTTTAAATTATTTACAGAAAATATGCGCTATAATACCGGATCAGTCACGTTGTAATATGATCCTGACACAATTACAACACGATCATATGGAACTACGCTACTACAGTGAACTTCTGCTGAATCAGGCGAGGGAATCCCGTAGCGATATCGACCTATACTCCAGACAGCGTCGCGGACTTATCAATGCCGTGGGTTATATTTCAAACAGTCTGTTCGGAATACTCGACGAGCGATTCGTAGAAAAGTATAAACATGATATTCATTTACTGAAAGAAAACGACAAACATATACATGCCTTGTACAAAAATCAAACATCGGTCATTGAAGCGCAGTACAATCTGTTAAAAAGAACTGAAGAAATGATATCAACGCAGCATAAAATAATTAACCAGCGTCTGAACAAGTTAGATGCAGCAATGAATAACATGAGTCAACAACTAGGGCAATGTTCCGCCATAGAAGAGTTTACTTTAACCGCCATAGCAACAAACAATATATTTATCAATCTACGAAGAACACAAGACAACTTGTTAACGACTTTAGTGGATATTTATCACGGTCGGTTTAATATTCACTTATTGAGCCCAGATCAATTTCGAAAAGAGTTACAGATTATTTCAAGTCAACTTTCGAAAGACTTGACCCTACCACTAGGAAATATTGCTTCAAATTATCAAGATATGTATAAACTCATAAGCGTCAGATCAAGAATGACCAATGATTATTTTATATTTGAAATTAAATTTCCACTTATTACCAGAGATTATTATCAGTTATATAAATTAGTTCCCATTCCGCATGAGATAAACAACAGAATGATAACCGTTATTCCGAGAGCAAGTTACGTAGCAATTAATTTACAAAAGGATGCTTTTATAGAAACTGATATGCTAGAACTTCAAAATTGCCTACATCATGAGAAAATTTATTTATGTAAATTACATAGCCCTATTAAGCAATTGCGGGCCGACGAAAGGTTTTGTAAATTAGATGACGCTAGGATGTGTGCAGCACAGATGAGCGCCTGCCGAGATGATTGGGTTGAGCTAACAAACCCTTTAACATATTTGTATTTTCACTGCAACGTATATGCGATGAGAATTATGTGCGAGAAAGAGATACAAACCGTCGACCTAGTAGATGCTGGCCTAATACGTCTCGACCATAAATGCATAGCAAAAGGAAAAGACTTCACCTTCTATGCTACCCAACCACAAAGCAATATAATACATACGACTCCAGATATTATATACAAATTAGAAAAAGCTCCAATAAACAATCTTTTAAATTTGACCGTATCATCAAGTTATGACCAGCAACCTAGTTTTAACCTTTCAAACTCTTTAAGTGATTTGAAGAACAAAATAGATAGCTTAAAGCAGGGGAATATGGAACCAGATGAAGAAGATGATGACGAGCTATCTGTTCATGATATCCACCAGTACGTCATATCATACGCAGGGGTTGTAGGAGCAGTCATCCTGGCTGTTCTCATTTGTTGGTGGCGGCGGCGCGGAACGCTCGCGGAGCACGCGCAGCAGCAGCCGCAGCCTAGTGTTAGTGTCGTGTGTAGTGCGCGAAAGCAGAGTACGGCTGACCGACGGCCTAGTGTTAGTGGGTTGAGTGAGCGAAATCAATCAATGGTGGACATCGCGACTTCGCCAATCGTGACCAAGCGGGTTTATATTGACACTGATGAATCTCAATTATAATAATTAGGACATAATATTTGCATTCAGCACATTTGTCGATTTTGCACAATAATAGTTTATAGCTAATATTATAATTAAAATACAATATTTAGTTTGTATATTATTGTTATAGTTTTTGTTTGTTGCATTTGTATCATCTTATTTCATCTCATTGTTTATTATCTTTCTGGGTCGGGAGCATGTTCGGTGCAATGCCCCCGAACACCTGACCTAGCACTTTTCGCCATAAGCGACGTTTAGGTATCAGTCCGGCATCAGATATCATTCGCGACTCGCATATCACTTATCATTACTTAATTAGTCATAATCAATAAATTGTATTTTATCGGGAATACAAGAGTTATCAAAGGAATCATTTCGTATCATTTTATCATACCCCAGCACTACCCCGCACATCAAGGGTATGCGGCAGAAAGCCCCTGTCATTTCTAAGGTGAAGACTTGAAAAGATATTTATAAATCTTCATAAGATTCGTGAAATATTTAGAATAATATTTTCTCAAATATCTTAAGCAAAGCCAGTTTAAGAACAATTTAAGTTGATACAAATTAAACATCATTTTATTCCAAGATTACCATTTGATATGGCCTTCTTAACCCAACAGCACACGCCAGCTACAAAGTTCTGAAAACAATGCGAGAGAAAGTGCTTACGCTGTTTTAACAGGAACTTTGTTATGGAGGCAACTAGACAACAGCGGAAACTGGGGAACTGCCAATCTAGCCAACCGAACCGCCACATATCTTACAACGCAGTATGGAGGAGTTGCGGAGACACTTAATTAACTTTAAAGCTAGGCGAACTTCCCGCCGAGAGTGGGTAGTGTGCAAATTTACGGAGGCGGAATGTTATAGAGCAAGTCGCGATTTCCATTTGTCAAACGGCCTAGTTTTGCTTATGTATGACAAATAAATAGTGGATAAAATGTGTGTTAGTTGGATTATCAGATTACAAGCTACTATTGCAGCTAATTAGAATATTATTTAGCTAGTAAACGTACAACAACAACTACTAATATTATCACAAAAATAACAGTATTTTTTGTGATAATATTATCAACAAACAATCAATTATAGTTTGATTATTAAAGAGTCTTCACTAGGAGCTTTTGTTATGTATAAGGCAGTACAGTACGGGTGGATATTGAAAAGTAATTTTATAGATAGAAACTCACGCAAAAGGACTGTAACATTGTACGTTCTTTCTTTCCCTTCTCCCAAGAACATTTACTGTTCTTGGCATACGTTTTCTTTTGTTCTTAACACTAATTCCAATTTCGGACTATAACATTTTGGAGAACATCATCGATTTAGTACGCGAACATGTTGCGATGCTTTTTAGGGTTATTTTATACACATTCGCTCTATATAGGTATATATGTCCTGCGTTATTCTAATATCCTCCGCTAAAAGAGTCCGGAACATTAAAACATACCACTGTAAGTCTTTGTCACCATTAAAATGCGTATAAAAAGGTAGGCGTTACGTGACTATGATATACTTATTTCAATTTACCTACGTTCTGATACTGACCTTCATAAAGCAGTCCAAATCGAACAGAAAAATCGAAAATCTATTTCAAATACCGCTACGAGGACAATATCTTACATGTAACGATTTCCCCTACAAATTACGAATAGGCCTTTAGGCATAGTCGTTTGTCGGGGCGCCCATCTGGGAGGTCAAATAGGAACTTGCCCTCTTTAGAAAGCGTGTAGTTACAGATAGAGAACAGCTTGCTCACTAAAATAAGCAAATTGTTTAAGCCTTAAGTTATCCCAATTTTGGGTTCGGAATTTTTGAATTTATCGACTGATTATCTATATCTATATCTATATCTATACTATAATATTATAAAGAGGAAAGATTTGTTTGTTTGTTTGTAATGAATAGGCTCCGAAACTACTGGACCGATTTCAAAAATTCTTTCACCTTTGGAAAGCTACATTATCCCCGAGTAACATAGGCTATTTTATATTTTAAAAAAAATAGGGATCCTTACTAAAAATCCAATAATGTAACCCAAGGTGTAAAAATATGACCTGAAAAATTCTTTACGTAGCGTGCGCAGCGAAAACTATTGATGATAGAACAAAATCATGTACTACGACTTTGCAGAACTCATCATTATCTACAAAAAGTGTCGCGACAGCATATGTCTAAATATTATAGTTACGTCACAGTAAGCGGTTTTTTATTCTAAAAAATTAATGTATAATGCCGCCGCTTGAAAGGGCTCTATATTTGTACCTTGGTATAAATTCTTATAAAAAAAAACTTTATATTCAAGACGGCTTCAATACCTTTTTATACCTTTTTGAATTATTCAATTCGGACATTTCATTCCGAAGATATCACGAGTTTAAAAATGCAAGTAGTAGAAAAAAGTCGCGTGGTTGCCGCTCACCGCGCTCAGCTAGCCAGCATGCGATGTAGGCTCCATGTAAGCGTCACTGGGGTACGGGGGGGGGAGTCAATGTAATAAAATAAAGTGCCGCGCGGCTCACTCGCGCGGTCGGCTCCCTACGCAGCGGTCGTGTGCGTGATCGTATGATTTTAGCTTGAAGAAATTTTGAATTCGCTTTAAATTTGAGAACCTCTCAAGTACGCGCGCGAGAGTCGAATATCGAGCGTTCGCAGCGGGTTGCTGAACAAAATTTGAGAACATCCCAAGTACGCGCGCGAGAGTCGAGTATCGAGCGTTCGCAGCGGCTTGCTGAACAAAATTTGAGATCATCCCAAGTACGCGCGCGAGAGTCGAGTATCGAGCGTTTTCAACGCCTTGGAGATCAGCGAGAGAGACAACAGATTTCAACGACTAGAGTCCGTAATCCAGTTTTAGCTTACAGTAACAGATCGGCTTTCAGATACGATCCACAGATTGATTATGCTCAACAGTCTTCCGTCCAAATCGGAGCCATGAATATGATCTGCTCTAAGTGCTCTGCTAAAAAATGGGCCGATGAACCTAATGGTTTGTGCTGTGCTTCTGGAAAAGTTAGTCTCCCCAACATTCAGGAGCCGCCACAGCCAATAAAAAGTCTATTAACAAATGATCATTCACTATCGGGACATTTTTTAAGAAACATACGTAGGTACAATAGCCTTTTTCAAATGACTTCGTTTGGCGCGAAAGAGATTCGAGAAGAAAATTTTATGCCGACTTTTAAAATAGAGGGACAAGTATATCACCTTATAGGTAGCCTTTTACCACCATCAGGTCAAAATCCACAATACCTGCAGATATATTTCATTTCAGACGCAGATCAGCTGTCGTTGCGGTCAAACATAGCTCCAACGCTAAAAATCGATTTAATTAATGAACTACAGACCGCGCTTAATAACTACAATGTTTACATACGAAGTTTTAAACAAAACTTAGAAAGTAACTCTTCGGATAATTTAAAGCTAATTATTCACTCCGACCATCCACCGCAGACATTACATCCGGGTAGATATAATGCTCCAGCTGTAAACGAGGTAGCCGTTCTCTTAGTTGACGAAGAAAAAGGCCCCAGGGATATAGTGCTGCACGGTAGAGATGGTCAACTTAAAAGGGTCTCTGAGTTACACCGATCGTATGATCCACTACAGTATCCCTTAATATTCGTAATGGGTGATGACGGTTATTACTTGACCATTCCTCAGCAAGGTACAGGGCGTAACAAGACTGTAACGTGCATGCAATTTTATGCATTTAGGTTGATGTTTAGAGCTAACTGTTTTAATCCACTACATTATTACAGGGACTTATTTAGTCAATATATTGTCGATATGATGGCGAAAATGATATCAGAACGATTGAATTACATATGTCGTAATCAACAGAGACTGAGGGCTGAGGAATACATTCATCTCAGAGACGCTTTAAATCGAGACGCAAATGTTAACCCCTCAAATATCGGCCAACGCGTATTCCTGCCATCGTCATTCACAGGTTCTCCGCGTTAATTACACGAAAAAACCCAAGATGCGATGACTTATGTCCGAAACTATGGGAGACCAGACTTATTTGTCACTTTCACGAATGGCCTGAAATTAAAGCGGAACTATTATCTGGTCAACGATCTTTCGATCGTCATTACATAATTTCAAGGGTATTTCATTTAAAGATGAAGAAATTTATAAAATTATTTACCAAATACGAAATATTTGGCAAAGTCAAATGTTACATGGCAAGTGTGGAGTAGCAGAAGCGTGGTTTATCACACTGTCATTTGCTGTTTTGTCTAGAACGAAAAATATAGCCAGACGAAATTGATAGTGTCATAGTTGCGGAACTGCCCAACCAACAAAATGATCCAATGTTGTACGATATCGTAACAAAAAATATGGTGCACGGGCCATGCGGGGAGCATAATTTAACAGCACCATGTATAAAAAACGGTATCTGTACAAAAAAGTACCCACGACATTTCGTCAATGATACCCAAACCGAAGAGGACGGGTATCCGATATATCGTCGTCGTGACGCCGAAAATGGAGGACAAAGCGCTACGCTAAATATCAGAGGAAGTACGTTCAATATAGATAATAGATGGAATGTTCCTTATTCTCCACTATTATGTAGGACGTTTAACGCTCACATAAACGTGGAGTACTGCCACTCAGTTCAAGCCATCAAATATATTTGTAAATATATAAATAAAGGATCTGACTAAGCTACTTTTAGCGTCAGAAACCCAAATGATGAAGTGGAAAACTACGTGAATGGCCGGTACATAAGTACATCCGAGGCTGTGTGGCGAATATTTGAATTTCCGATTCATGAGCGGCATCCTACAGTCTTACAGTTAGCTGTCCACTTAGAAAATGGCCAAAGGGTGTATTTTACCCCGAGACGGCTGAACAAGTGGCTCAAAACCCACGTAAAACTACTTTGCTGGCGTTCTTTGAGCTCTGTAATGACGACGAATTCGCAAAGACACTTTTATACCACGAAGTCTCGCAATACTCTACACATGGGCCAGTAATAAATTCACAAGAAGGAGGGGTGGTGAAGACGTAGTTGGCCATTCAGGTATAAAAAAAGATGCCGCTTTAGGAAGAGTCTACGGTGTACATCCTTCTCAATCAGAGTGCTTTTATCTTAGGATGTTGCTACATCACGTACGTGGTCCAACCTCATTTGAGTACTTAAAAACCGTTGACGGAGTTCTCAAAGAAACCTATCAAGCAGCTTGCCGTGACAGAGGTTTGCTAGAAAATGATGACCACTGGGAAAATACTCTGAGAGAAGCATCGCTTTCGCAATGTCCAGTACAACTGAGTGACTTATTTGTGGTCATCCTTTTATTTTGTCAGCCATCGGAACCATTGAAATTATGGGACCTTTTCAAAGATGATTTATGTCAAGATATTATACATAGAATCAGACAGCAAAACCAAGACTTCGCCTTGCCATACAGTGAAGACGTTTATAATGAAGGTTTGATTCAAATAGAAAATAAACTTTTGCAATTAAATGATAAAAGCTTAAGTAATTTTGGATTGCCTGTGTCAGTTCGTACAAACAACAATCCTACAGATACAATGGCACATCACTATAATACAAATAATTTGACTGCTTTTGTCAATGAAAACCTGCCAAAATTAGTCCCAGATCAAAAATATGCTTTTGACACTATAGTCGATAGCGTGAATAATAACAAAGGAAAAATATTTTTTTGATACCAGCTAAGATAAGAGCATCAGGAAAGATAGCGATTGCAGTTGCTTCGTCAGGAATTGCCGCAACTCTCTTAAAGGATGGAAAAACGGCTCATTCTACTTTTAAACTTCCGCTATCCGTAAATCTTGAGCAATATCAAATACTTAGGTATTACAGTAGATAAAATATTATCGTGGCATCCTTATATTGAGGCACTCATGACTAGAGTCCGGAAATTAATGTGGATTTTTAAAAGTTTACGTCATGTAGCAAAATCACAACTGCTAAATAAAATCTATATTGCTCTGGCACAGTCCGTAACTACTTATTGTATTTCGGTATGGGGTGGTGCTGGGAAAACCAAGCTTTTGGAACTTGAAAGAGCACAAAGGTTCATTATTAAAGTTATGTACTTTAAGCCTTTATTATATCCTACAGTCAGCCTTTACAACATTAGCGACCTACTTTCTATAAGAAAACTGTACATCTTAAACATAACCTTACGTATACATAAGACTTTAACTTACAACCCAGATTACAAGGCCAAACGACGGAATCTTAATGTGGCCTATTCCGCCCCAGTCCGTACTGTCTTTGCTAGACGACAATATAATACTCAATCTACGTATATCTATAATAAATTAAACTTAAAATTAAATATTTATCCTAAATCACTTCATGAATGTAAAGTTTTTGTTACACAATGGTTGAACACTCTCACATACGAAGAAACAGAAATGATCTTAACCAGACTTACCTAAACTACACAGTAATATCCCAAAAAATCGAATCTCAAGTCCCAACACACGCTAGGTGGAGTTGAAAGCGCATTCGTACATACAGCCAATGTCGCCTAACAATGCCTTGTGACGCGCAAACACGATACCAAGACGTAGCGAACTTCGCTGTTGCATAAGCTAGTTGGGAACAGCTAGATCGTTTTTTTCCGGCTTCCAAGTAAAATCGGGCTTAGCAGGCAACATGAAAATATACTAAGTGGAGGCCATTTCAATGCCTTTCACAAACAACAACGTGCAATGTGTGCAAATGCAATTACATAATGTAATGATGGGACACGTGTCTGACTGACTATATACCAGACTCTTAAGACTGGCGTCATAATTTTCTTATTCTATTTCAATAAAAAGTACTTACAATTAATGTTCTGTCCACGGCCTCTATATGCGCTCTGTGACTCATAGTGCATTCATCCCACATAATCAATGAGGCGTCTTGTAATAATTTACCAAGAGGGCCGTTTTTACGGATTGAACATAACGATTGTTGCTCAAAAAAAAAAAAAAGAAAAAAAAAAAAAAAAAAAATGTTTATTTGATCTCACATGTTTTGGTTCACAATATTATAAAGCAGCCCCGGTAAGTTACTAAGTACTTGTGTTGGGGCTACCTTGCTTCTTCCCATTGTAACAATTCATAAAACTGAGCAATACAATTGTGGTAATAATAAAAAACTAACATAGAGTAATAAATTAAATGAAAACAATAATAAAAATATGCGCATGCGCGTGTGTGTGTGTGTGTGAGTGTGTGTGTGTCAGTGTATGTGTGTGTGTGAGTGTGTGTGCGTGTGTGTGTGTGTGAGTGTGTTGGGATATTACTGTGTAGTTTAGGTAAGTCTGGTTAAGATCATTTCTGTTTCTTCGTATGTGAGAGTGTTCAACCATTGTGTAACAAAAACTTTACATTCAAAATTTACTTCCCTGGAATCATCCATTACAACTCTAGCAAACCAGAACACCGAAATAAAAGCGACAATGATGCTTCTGTCAGCTAATTACGATGATGTTCTTAGTAATCTGAAAAAAATTCAACAGGAAAATAATTTTCTCAAAAATCAAACTAAAAATTTAGAAAAGAAACTGGAACAGTACGAGAAAAATGCACGTTCTACCGCGATTGAGTTTAGAAATGTCACAACTTCGGAATCCGAAACTAAGGAAAATCTGGTCGAGCTGACGAAGAGAATTGGTGCTGTTATCGACGTCCCCATTCTAGAATCAGATATTCGGGATGTATCCCGAATGAAATTAAAAGACAAATCAACCGGCCCTATCATCGTGGATTTTACTTCCACTTTAAAGCGAGAGAAATTCCTAAGAGCCAATAGAGCATACAATAAGAACCACGAACAGCGCCTAAGTACTACTAGTATAAATATGGCTGGTCCCACTAAACCCATATATGTGGCAGAATCTCTTACTGCTTTGGCTAGACGCCTATTCTATTTAGCAAGAGTCTTTGCTAAGGACTACAAATATGAACATTGCTGGACATCTTTCGGCAAAGTATATGTAAGGCGAAATGCTACTGAGCCACGAATTTACCTAAGGTCTGAAGAGGATATTGAAAAACTTAAAAGAGGTAGTTGACTAGTGTGTCTAGTTACACTGTATAAAATTACTTACTATTTTGTTGCATGCATATCTTTTTATTTTATATTTTTAATGAGTGTCTATTGTTTTACTTTAACCAAAAACGTGCCACGTCCACACATCTACACACTTTGTCTCCACATTACAAACACATTTAAAATACACCTAACTTTAGCCTCCTACTACATAAAACACACAAATATAAAAAAATAACATATCTTATTGCCTATTTAATTCAGGAAAATATATTTGCAATAACGCACTGGAGTCAGCTATAGACAGCATAACTAGGGTTTTATTTACGGTTGTTTCAATTTCTTACAATTTGGCTTTATATATCTGGGAGTACGGTACTGCTAACAGCTCTAAACGTAAAATTCAATGAACAATTAAATATTCAAAACGAAATTGACACTTATAATGTAGCTGATTCCTTTGTTTGCGATGCTGATAAATGTAAAGCATTTTTGCCCAATTCGAGAAAATATTTAAATATTTTCCAACAAAACATTCGTAGCCTAAAATGTAACTTCACAGGATTATTGCCAATCCTTGTCAGAACTGGAATAAACTGGGACTGTATAGTTCTTACGGAATGTTGGCTGCCCTCAACTCTTTGCATACCACATCTAGACGGTTACGAGAAATTTGCCTCCTCGAATAACCAAACGCAAAATGAAGGTGTAGTGCTATATTATAAAAAGGACTTGCTTGTCACAGTCGAAGAACCCTTAATAACCGATGCGAATTGTCTTGTTTTTACGTTAAATAATGATACAGTTGCGCTTGCAATTTATAGACCCCCTGGGTACAAAAACATCAATAATTTTCTTTTATCCCTCAATCAAATTTTATTAAAATATTCTAATAAGAAAAACCTTATATTGTTAGGTGACATTAATATTAATATAGCAGAGCAAAGTACAGACGTAAATCGCTCACCATACCTAGATATGATAGCATTTCATGGAATGATGCCCGCCTACACAACCGCGACGCGGAACAAAACATGTTTGGATCATGTACTTTTGAGGACTCGGCTAAATGCCCGCTGTCTTATTCTTAATACGTCGCTGACAGACCATAATAGTGTAGCCCTTTTTATTGCCGCATGTACTAGGCAAAAGCCATTAAAAGTAATCAGACGCATTAATAATGAACTTTTAATTTTGGAGCTCAGTAAGGTTGATTTCAGTTATTTATATACAATTAGAGATGTGAATGAAGCTACAATATTTTTTCACAACATACTTAAAACAGCTATATTTAACAATTCCAAAGATATAAAGGTATCCAACCGTAAGAAAATTTTAAAACCTTGGATTACCCCGGGTGTATTGAAATGTCTTCGAAATCGCGATAACCTATATAAAAAACTTAAAAAGGATCCAGAAAATGAGATTTTGAAAACAACATATAAAAGGTATAGAAACTATTGTTCATCTATACTAAAAAAATTAAAAAGAAATTTCGATAAACTACAGCTTCAGAACGCAGGAAAGAACAGTAAGAAACTCTGGCAAATAGTTAAGAAGATAACCTACACTAGTAAACCGAAAGTAACTCCATTAGAACTAATATGTACAAGCAATCCGCAAAAATCTGTGAATGATGTAAATAATTTTTTTGCAAATATAGGACGTAGCCTAGCTGAAAATATTACTAAAAATAATCCCCATACTGAGCTACCCTCTCTAAATTCTAGTTGCCATTCATTTGTCCTTCTACCAACTGACGAAGATGAGATTAGATTATTGATTTCAAACTTGAAAAGTGATTGCGCGGTGGGCCTTGACATGATATCTGCCGATATTCTTAAGGCAAACAAGGACACCCTTGCCCCTCCAATTTCGTACATTTGTAACTTATCGCTTGCAACTGGAGTATTCCCAAAAAGTTACAAAAAATCACGTATTCATCCGATTCACAAGAATGGGGACAGAGACTGTGTCAGTAATTACCGACCAATATCCATACTGCCAACGCTCTCTAAAATCCTGGAACGGATTATAAATAAAAGATTAGTAAATTACTTAGAGACTAAAAACCTTTTATCAACAGCACAATTTGGATTCAGAGCCAATAGATCGACGTCGGACGCTGTGCTTGATCTAACAAATTATATTGTTAAGCATTTAGACAGTAAAAAGAAAGCTATAGGTATATTTTTAGATCTCGCAAAAGCTTTTGACACGGTCTCTGTCCCGATTCTGGTGAAAAAACTTGAATGCTTGGGCATCCGCGATCTCCAGTTAAAATTGCTGCAGGATTATCTGACGGATAGAACACAGTGTGTGGGAATTGGTGACATCATAAGCGAGGAGGCCCCTGTAACTTTTGGAGTCCCACAGGGGAGTATACTGGGCCCTACTCTCTTCCTCGTTTATATAAACGACTTATGCCAGATGGAAATTCCAAATACCAAAATTGTAACATTTGCGGATGACACGGCCTTGCTTTTTACTGGTAGCACCTGGAATGAAGTTTTTTCTTATGCACAGAGTGGAATGGACTGTGTGACTGATTGGCTTAATAAAAATATCTTAACGCTCAATGTGGCTAAAACCAATTTTATAACTTTTGCTATTAAATCAAACGATCATCCTGATCCTTCATGTCACATTACCTCGCATTCATGTTTCGGTAAAAATACTAATAACTGTTCTTGCTCTAAGCTTACACAAACAGAAACAATAAAGTACCTTGGTGTCATGATCGACCGAAATTTAAACTTCAACCAACATATTGACCTTCTTACTGCCAGAATACGAAAACTGATGGTAATATTTAAAGCAATTAGGCATGTAGCTGAATTAAATGTTATTAAGTCCATATATTTTGCTCTCTGTCAGTCTCAATTAATTTACTGTATCACCTCTTGGGGTGGTGCCTCTAAGACTCATTTCCTTAAATTAGAAAGAGCGCAGAGGGCAATACTTAAAGTTAGTGCATTCCTACCTTTCTATCACCCTACTATAGATCTCTACAAACATTGGGAAGTTTTAACCGTCCGTCAACTGTTTATACTTTTTACAGTATCTAAACAACATTCACTTGTAAGATATGAACCTGATAAATATAAAAATCAACGACGCAAGGATCGAGTCTGTGATATAACTTTATTTAAAACTAGTTTAGCACATAGATTTTTTTGCCACTTAAGTTCTAAATTATATAATAAATGTAATAGGGATTTATCAATATATTCGTTACCTAAAAATAAATGCAAAGTTATTCTTACTGAGTGGTTACTGAAGTTAGATTATAACCTCACAGAAAACCTATTGCAAGTAGGCTAAATAAACTAACACATACAATATCAATACATTTAACGCACTCTCACACACACACACACTTACACACACAAAGACACACACACACAATCAATAAAGGCACTTTTGTTGGTTTTATATTCTTTCTTTTTTTGTAATTATTCTCCTAAATGCATATACATAGGATTTTAATACAATATACATTTAAATATAACTGCATTTGTTTACCGTGGGGTGAGGGCCTGGTGATCTGAAATACAGGTATTTTTTACCTAACTCAGACACCAGCTCTTTACATATTATAGACCAAATTTAATTTATGGATTATTAGATATAAGCACCATTGTAATATTTTAAGTCTGTCATTGTAAGGAGAAAATAAACATTATTATTATTATTATTATTATTATTCATGAAGTGATTTAGGATAAATATTTAATTTTAAGTTTAATTTATTATAGATATACGTAGATTGAGTATTATATTGTCGTCTAGCAAAGACAGTACGGACTGGGGCGGAATAGGCCACATTAAGATTCCGTCGTTTGGCCTTGTAATCTGGGTTGTAAGTTAAAGTCTTATGTATACGTAAGGTTATGTTTAAGATGTACAGTTTTCTTATAGAAAGTAGGTCGCTAATGTTGTAAAGGCTGACTGTAGGATATAATAAAGGCTTAAAGTACATAACTTTAATAATGAACCTTTGTGCTCTTTCAAGTTCCAAAAGCTTGGTTTTCCCAGCACCACCCCATACCGAAATACAATAAGTAGTTACGGACTGTGCCAGAGCAATATAGATTTTATTTAGCAGTTGTGATTTTGCTACATGACGTAAACTTTTAAAAATCCACATTAATTTCCGGACTCTAGTCATGAGTGCCTCAATATAAGGATGCCACGATAATCTTTTATCTACTGTAATACCTAAGTATTTGATATTGCTCAAGATTTACGGATAGCGGAAGTTTAAAAGTAGAATGAGCCGTTTTTCCATCCTTTAAGAGAGTTGCGGCAATTCCTGACGAAGCAACTGCAATCGCTATCTTTTCTGATGCTCTTATCTTAGCTGGTATCAAAAAAATATTTTTCCTTTGTTATTATTCACGCTATCGACTATAGTGTCAAAAGCATATTTTTGATCTGGGACTAATTTTGGCAGGTTTTCATTGACAAAAGCAGTCAAATTATTTGTATTATAGTGATGTGCCATTGTATCTGTAGGATTGTTGTTTGTACGAACTGACACAGGCAATCCAAAATTACTTAATCTTTTATCATTTAATTGCAAAAGTTTATTTTCTATTTGAATCAAACCGTCATTATAAACGTCTTCACTGTATGGCAAGGCGAAGTCTTGGTTTTGCTGTCTGATTCTATGTATAATATCTTGACATAAATCATCTTTGAAAAGGTCCCATAATTTCAATGGTTCCGATGGCTGACAAAATAAAAGGATTACCACAAATAAGTCACTCAGTTGTACTGGACATTGCGAAAGCGATGCTTCTCTCAGAGTATTTTCCCAGTGGTCATCATTTTCTAGCAAACCTCTGTCACGGCAAGCTGCTTGATAGGTTTCTTTGAGAACTCCGTCAACGGTTTTTAAGTACTCAAATGAGGTTGGACCACGTACGTGATGTAGCAACATCCTAAGATAAAAGCACTCTGATTGAGAAGGATGTACACCGTAGACTCTTCCTAAAGCGGCATCTTTTTTTATACCTGAATGGCCAACTACGTCTTCACCACCCCTCCTTCTTGTGAATTTATTACTGGCCCATGTGTAGAGTATTGCGAGACTTCGTGGTATAAAAGTGTCTTTGCGAATTCGTCGTCATTACAGAGCTCAAAGAACGCCAGCAAAGTAGTTTTACGTGGGTTTTGAGCCACTTGTTCAGCCGTCTCGGGGTAAAATACACCCTTTGGCCATTTTCTAAGTGGACAGCTAACTGTAAGACTGTAGGATGCCGCTCATGAATCGGAAATTCAAATATTCGCCACACAGCCTCGGATGTACTTATGTACCGGCCATTCACGTAGTTTTCCACTTCATCATTTGGGTTTCTGACGCTAAAAGTAGCTTAGTCAGATCCTTTATTTATATATTTACAAATATATTTGATGGCTTGAACTGAGTGGCAGTACTCCACGTTTATGTGAGCGTTAAACGTCCTACATAATAGTGGAGAATAAGGAACATTCCATCTATACTTAGTAACTTACCGGGGCTGCTTTATAATATTGTGAACCAAAACATGTGAGATCAAATAAACATTTTTTTTTTTTTTGAGCAACAATCGTTATGTTCAATCCGTAAAAACGGCCCTCTTGGTAAATTATTACAAGACGCCTCATTGATTATGTGGGATGAATGCACTATGAGTCACAGAGCGCATATAGAGGCCGTGGACAGAACATTAATTGTAAGTACTTTTTATTGAAATAGAATAAGAAAATTATGACGCCAGTCTTAAGAGTCTGGTATATAGTCAGTCAGACACGTGTCCCATCATTACATTATGTAATTGCATTTGCACACATTGCACGTTGTTGTTTGTGAAAGGCATTGAAATGGCCTCCACTTAGTATATTTTCATGTTGCCTGCTAAGCCCGATTTTACTTGGAAGCCGGAAAAAAACGATCTAGCTGTTCCCAACTAGCTTATGCAACAGCGAAGTTCGCTACGTCTTGGTATCGTGTTTGCGCGTCACAAGGCATTGTTAGGCGACATTGGCTGTATGTACGAATGCGCTTTCAACTCCACCTAGCGTGTGTTGGGACTTGAGATTCGATTTTTGAGAGAAGTATTTCTACCGAGCTTTGTGTTGTTAGGAAGAATCATATTCGACAGGTAAAGATAATTGTTTTATTTTAGGTGAAGTTCACTATATGCACGAACACGCTAAAAGCGTTCTTCACCAATTTTTTTGAGAGAAGTGTTTTTAGAGAGCATTGTGTGTTTAAGTAAGAATCATGTTTGACGGTTGGATAATTATTTTTTAGGAGAAATTTACTTTATGTAAATTTGCTCTTGTGACCGCTCCTACAGTTCTGGGTATTAATAATAATACCCTCGTAACATTTAAATACATACATAACATCACGCCTGTTTCCCAGAAGGGATAGGCAGAGGCATATTATACGCACATATTTCACCAGGTATATTGTTAGTCCCACGTAATAGGTGGCCAGCCTACTGCCAACCTCCTCAAATTTGGTTCCTGAGATCTTGTAAGGATCCCTATGCACCCATTAAGAAAGACGAACAAGATCATGATTCGTCTTCCTTTGTTTACCTACATACTCGTATATTCCAAAAAATATAAAGAATTGCTTTGTGTTGGTAGTATGGTAATCAGTTGGAAAAAGTGCTTTCTTAATTATATTAAATTTATAATTAATATGTTTATTCTGTACGTACTTTCAGTATAATAAAGTTACCAAGTTAAACTATCTTAATAATGGTAAATTTATTTATTGCATAGATAACTGCCCAAGTTTATGTATCCAAAATTTAATATTGAACACTTCCAACATCCCCGAGGTACAAGCAAATGCAAAATAATCCATACCATTGATTTAAATTAATCAACAGCCACTGAATGAATATTTAAAACGACTTCGCCGAAATTATGCACAGTTCATCAGTTCGTAACCTCGTTGGGAACATTTTCCTTTTGTAATTCCTTGAAAATTGCTCCGAGTTCCGACCGACAGTTGTTTGTTCAATTTGAAAAGATATAACAACTCTTTATGCCTCGAATATCACAAATTATGTGGCAAGGAGGGGGGCATAACGACATTCACTTGCATCTTGCCAGTTTACTTTAAATGTTTTGTCCTGACGCTTTCTGGGTTTCGTTACGACATTTTATGTTTCTTTTTTTGCGTTCCAAAAAGACAACAACAACCCTACAAGGAACTACTCCCCACGGTGGGAGGAGGGAGATAATGCCCCCGCATACCACACACCCGATGTGTGTGGTTATGTCGGACTTGAACCGACTACACCGTTCCCTGTAAATAGCCTTTAGTATTCCTACTGTGAAAGCGACATCTGCAGCGATCGGCACCTGGGGAGGTACCGACGCGGCGCGCACTAAGCGGAATGCTAGGTGGCGCATGTTGGAAGGCGGCAAGCCTTAGTTGAAGGGCGCATCCATTTTGTGTCTTACTTCTTTTGATATGGCAAACCATTATTACGGTGCATGTGGTCATAATTATTTATTAATTTATAGATCACTTACTGATCTCTTCTGCAATGAAGAAAGCGTTTTAATAATGATATTGCATTGTATTTCTAGCTTTATGTTAGAAAACAATTGATTGTAAAAGTACCTATGTATTATAATTTAAGAATACCTACTCTTTATTTAAATAATAAAGCTTCCTCTCAGAAGTCAAGGTAAGACGAAAAACATTTTTTTTTAATTAGTACCTATTCTCAATGCCTGTACGTGGTTACTTGTAAGAATAAATAGCTGCTACCAACTTTATAACGCATTGCTCTTTCATCCAATTAAATAATTTGAATGTCAAATTTAAAATTACTATAGTATCTAGATATACTCGAACATATGGTTTTATTGGTTTAAATAAACTACTAACTAACTCAACTGAGTCAGTACAAAAACCAAAAAATATAGATGCATAATTAATAACATAACATTTAATCGATATTGCCACATTTTTTTGCGAAAGAATAGCTGTAAAGTGGTCCCTTGTCTCCAGCGCCTTAGAGTACCAATGGCACTGCCTATATCCAACAAAAGACAATCCCCTACAAGCCACCGGGGATCGCTGATATTTTAATCATCTCACCGTTTTACGAAAGGAACGCAGAAACGGTCGGTTAGGAATAATAACTTTTGAAACTGGAAATCTCAGTGTCTTTTTGATGTCGAATTCATCTTCCAAGTTTACTTACGACCGACCATATTCGCAGATGTTGCGGTAGTGGGTAGGGTAAGGTAGCATTTTTTTAGTTTGATTGAGTTGACTTTACAACTTAATAATTCAGATCAAGAAAGCGCTTATGAAAGAAAGAAAGAAAGAGAATAATTTATTCTGTGACACATGATACATTGGTTTACAAAAATAAAAATTAATCTAAACATGTGGCACCGAAAAGGCTTATACTCAGCATATGACGTTGCTAGGTTTGGTGATGGTGTGGAGTTACAGTGTGCGTGTTCATTTTGGTTACAATGGATCTGACGACCGATATGTCGTGAAAATGAATGAAATGAAATGAAAAATTATTTATTTCAACATCACACAACATAATAAACAAATAAAACAATATATAGGACACGTACAGGTTGCATGATATCGAAAAAGGCCCTTGCTCAGTATTTGCAGTGAGTCTGTCAACAAACCCACTGCACTGATTTTCAGCAGGCGTGGAGGTCAGTATACCTACACTCCGCTCCTAAGGTCGTGGGTACGATTCCCACACAGGACGAATCTTTGTGTGCATGAATATGAATGTTGGATCTGGTCTAGGTGTGTCCTATATATATTAAGTACGTATTTACCTCGTACATATAAGAATGTTTATCCTTTAGTATCCATATCACAAGTTTTTGATTATACTTATCTTGGAGCTAAATTATTGTTGTGATTGTAACAGGATATTTACTTATTTCATTTTCCGTAATATGTGTCTCTTATAAATCTTAAAATTGTTAATAATATTTGAAGAGCTTCTTGGCAAATTCTTCTCGGCAGTAGCTATGTCGGTAGTAAATGAGTGAGTTTTTAAATTGACATTTCACATAAATATAATATAGATATCATATTTTCTGCGATAAAGTCCAGTTTATTTGCAAAAACCGCGCGTATAAACATAATGTTACCCCACTGCTAGCTTGCCCGCCGGGCTACTGGCACTCGCTCCGAACTCACACATAGCTTGGTACATTTATATTACTATAATTTATAAAGATAATGTAAGTAACATATGTGTTGCAAAGGAAGCTTTCCCATGATTAAGCTTGGTGTCGCCCGGCGTGTAAGCAGTTTATGCAGTCCAGCAACATGTGGGCGCTCCATACTGTAAAGAATTCATTGTGGTAGTACACAATATGTTTAATGTTAACAGACAATGTTAAGCGAATATAAGAAATAATGCCGCTATTTCAGGATTATAGTATTTATTTTTTCTTCGTTCGTGAATACCTTTAAAATATATGTGGTTTCCAAAGTAACGCATGATGTTCCTCTTTGAGTATAAAAAATACTCGTTGTGTACAAGCAGTAAGCAAACAGAATTTATCGTAAACTTTTTGTGCAGTTGGATCATTGTTTTAGCCTATATGAAATTTAAAGTCTTCAAAAACTTTTATTTCTAGTACTATTTATTACATAGTACTTGAAAACCTCAAGATAAATTTGAAAAACAATCGAAATATGATAACACTGCAATCAAGAAGCTCAGAATTACTTATATGTAACAAAACAATTGAAAAAAAAAAAAATTTATGTAAGTGAATCTAAGTGCCAGTTCCGAGCCACCGCCTTGTAAGAAGAACTGTCATGAAACTCACAGGCTATGCTTTTTTAAATTTAACTATTGGCTAGGTAATTTACTTGCAATTTTTATTTGTCTGTGAGCTTCACAATGCAATATAATATAAAATTTACAATATTCATGTTTTAAGTCATACATATTAGAATATAATTTGCCTGTATGAAACGGCAGTTTAATCCCAAGCATTTTTATCTGTCATATATTCTTTGATAGAATAGTATCCCTTTGAATACAGCTTCCGTTTTATTGTTAATTAATTTTTTTTAGGCTTAATTGCTGTATATTGCTTGGGATTTTATTGTAGAATCGCAACGTTGACCTTGAAATGATTTGTTTATCCATTGGTGCCCAGTGGCAGGTGCAGGTTTTTGCTTATTCCCTGTATTTAGAGTATATTAGAAAATCTTTTATTTGATAGGGGCATAGGTAAATGCATGTCTGGGTCAACATTTTGCATTAATTATAAGCAATTAATTAGAACGTAATTGTCTTGTTTGTAATGTGAAAAATAAGCTTTTGTACGGTAAATATTAAAAAACAGGCCTAGGACATTTTAGCTGGCTTTACGTTTGGCTGATTTCCGAAACAGTTCGACCGATTTGAGCGGGATTTTTCGTAAAGCACACATAGGCTTCTACATAATTCTTTACGTTAAGAAATCGCTAAGTACGTGTGGAATAAGCAAACTGTCGCTTTCTTAAGTACAAATGTAACAATTGTTTCATGTCTTCATAACACAATTACGAGTTACGCCAGACCCCGTAAAAAGATCGTAATTGTGTGCCGTCCGCGTTCAGCCCTCGTTATTTAATTACCTTCTCATCTCATTGTATACGATAAAAAGATTGCCATCATAAAAGGATACTTCAATAAAGCCAGCGACATTTGGAAACGGGTGACCGAGCCAGCGCGAAACATCGCAGTGCAATCATTAACCCAGCCAATGTGCCATATATCCGCTCGCCATACTAACGCCTATTAGGATAATGGAATAGTGGTGTCAGGGCTTTTCTTTACCAGGATGCCTATCTCTTTTTAATAAATTTTAAACTATCTTAGTCATGGTCATAATACTGTTGTAATGTTTTAAAAGAAACTTTCTACAAGAAGAGAATATCATGTATTTGTGAAATATAGGTGATATAATTGGATGTTGTTAACGGATAAAATTAGAGTATAGAATACCACCTTTTACAAGGTACACAGTTGTCATATTGGAGTATTAGGTATGTAAAATTATTCATCATGGATTAATTAAAAATAAAAATAAGAAATATTATTAGTCACTATATGGTACAACTGAGTCTTGAAAAACAATGCAAATGAAATATTGTTTCTTACATATTAGGATTGATGATAATAATAATTTTCAAATTATTATATACTAGCGACTATATAATACTATATAATAGTGACGTATAATACATAATTACAGAATGTCTCTATATAGGCCGCGAATACCTACCACCGCCGCAACCATAATTTTTCGATTTAGCGTTAGTTTATTCGTTTGATATCTTGTAAAGTACTGATCGAAATTACATAATGTAAAAGACAAATTTAATCTATGTCTAATGTCCAAGCTTACTAACATTTTATTAGATAAGAATTAATGTCATACATACTTAAAATGGCTTCGTTAATAAGCCATTATTTTTAGTAAAAAGTAAAAGATAAAATTGGTTATTGTGGGATATTCTTGAGAGATAGACATATACCACCGCGGACTTTTTTGAAGAATTTTATAAGTTGTACAATATTGTACTACATTATTTTGACTAATCTCGTAGGGTTTGGCCAGCGTTTGCAATATAAGCGCAAAAAAGTGAGTTGAATTACGACATCACATCACAAATCTTACAAATTGACAGTGTTCCACAACTATATTATGCATGTATGATACATATAAACCTTCCTCTTGAATCACTCTATCTATTGGAAAAAACCGCATCAAAATCCGTTGCGTAGTTTTAAAGATTTAAGCGCACATAGGGATATAGGGACAGAAAAGGCGACTTTGTTTTATACTATGTAGTGATCTAGTTATATTTTAAAAAAATAGGCCCAAGAAGTTTGCTTTTAAATAGTATATCATCAGACTCTTCAATAAAAACGTGAATATTTTATAGTGTTGACAACGCGCCAGTGATTGGTATTGCAAGCTTTCTTAGATTGCGGAGACCACTTTTGTGGCTGCCGTCAGTCTTTTGTTTGTCACTAAGTGGTAAAACTGTCAATTGGAACTAACTGTAACGTTATAACTGTTCTTCTTCTTCTTTTAAATAATTCGCTTCGTGCGGTTTGCACATTTAGCCAGTGTCAAGTTAGAGATATATTAATATCATTATATTACATATTAATATCATTATCATTATAGTAAATGAGGATGAGTGGTGATAAAGATAATAAATGGTTAATTTAATTCCCTCCCCCTAAGCCCCTTGAGTCCTCAGTAAAGATGTGGGACTTGACTGAGATCTTACATGGACTTCTTGAGAGAATTTGAAAAGTGATGTTGCACTGTTTTATTTCATTTACCAACACTCATGTACGTTCACAAACACTTAACGGTTAATAATCCACCGTTATTAAACATTAAAGTTAAGAATATCACAAATTTTAGAAAATAAAACAAAAGTGCAGACATGACTCTTCACTTTCCCGCCAAGAAGTCCTTATAACTGTTATAAGTCTTGGAATTCATTTGTTCATTTCCAGATTCTACTGACGGCAAAGATTACCAATCAGTACGGCTACTTTCTTTTTATAAATAATGCTCATTGGAGTTACGCTAGTGGCTAGAGCAATCTTCTACATATTAGACCGAATCTTATTCTTCCGTCTTCATTCTTTCCACAATATTCCTTCTTCATCTTCTTGGTGTGGGGAGCAACAGCCATTTACAGACTGCTTTGCTTGTGTACGATACGTACTACTTTATATAATTAATTGAAAAACCTATTTGGTTGCTGTGTAAACAGACGGAAAACGTGAAAAACGTTTCGGGTCAAAATATTTATTTAACAGTTACAGATTGCTTTCTCAATATATGTGTCCCAAATATATAACTAATAATGTCTCTTTTCACACACTTCTCTATCTACCTATATCTTTGCGTCTATGACATTCTACGTGTTTTATGAAGGGTTCCGGTGAGACAAGACCCAAAAGCTCAAAGAATGGTTGTCTGGCCCGCCGCCAGCGCGTGACGTGTGCGGTCGGCAAATCGCCGCGTTATCTACTACGTCACTCTTCAGCTGATCCCAAGCATTTGTCGCTCGACTCGGCGCTTCATCAAAAGAGATTCTGTTGACGCCGCTATTCCTCAGTGCCGTTCAACTCTTTAGCCTTATAGTGGTTGGGCACGGAGGATTTCTTAGCGTAGTCTACTATGAGTTGAACTATTTAGTTATCTTTTAGGAAACTTATTATTTATTTATTTATAATTGTACAATAATATGGCCTAAACTATTTGTTTCGAAGATTTAAAAAAAATGAATATCCCAAATAACGCTCTCATTCACTGTTCTTACTCCGCGAAGCTGAAGCGCTCGTAGCTCCGCGGTTCTACGTCGTCGGAAACCAATTTTTGAAGTAAGTTCACAGGAACAGTCTATATGTGGGTAACCATTTGTGTGTCACTTAATATCAAGCGCTTCTGTGCTTCCGAAGATACGTGAAGCCAAGTTAGAGGCGTATGTGACATTTAACTGGACTTTAAAACTGGTGGACACAAAATACGATATATACATAAAACAATGAGAACAAAATAACTTGCCCTAAGAATTTTGTATCTAACTTAAATTTTCAGGCTTCAGCTCAGTATGAGCGAGAATATCTTGTGCCACGGCAGTGACTTTCAGCAGATGCCTTTCACATTATTGTATGAAAAAGGTACATTTCGTGATGCCTTAATTAAGGCTTCATTTGGGTGTTAGGCTTTAGAACAGCCTAACACTTGCTCTCAATTTTGTCAGTGATACCTTTTTGGGAGACAAATCCTTGATCTTGAAACGTAAACAATAGTCACTTAGAATAGAAAAAGGTTTTACTTTTGTTGTTGTGCCCTCAGGTGGCGTGTAACTGGCTCGATTGAATAAAGTTAGAGCTTTTGTATGAAATGTTCCTTATTCAATTAAATTTGTTTGTTACAAATTTGTACTTTTATTATAATTATTACATAAACAACAATATAAATGATTTTGATTATTCTGTAAATTCTTTATACATATCATACGATCAGTATCATAATTTACTACGATTACAGAAACCAGACAGTATTTTAGTTGAATAAAAATCTTTCTAATGGTTTGTTACTATTACAAGTATAATTCAAACAACATAATTTTAGTAAATATTTAACTTTTCACAACCCTATATATATGTCAAATATCATAAGGGACATTATGGTATTGTTTATTTAGCTGGAAAAGAAAGACAATCATGGACTTTTTGGCGGGAAAGTGAAGCGTCATGTCTGCAGTTTTGTTTTATTTTCTGAAATTTGTGATATTTCGAACGTTAATGTATAATAACGGTGGATTATTAACCGTGAGTGTTTGTTAATTAAACAAAACAGTGCAATATAAGAAGCCCATGTGAGACCTCAGTATAGTCCCACATCTTTACTGAGGACTCAAAGGGTTAAGGGGGAGGGCATCTCATTTATCATCTTTATCACCAATCATTCTTATTTACTTTGATTTACATATTATTAATATGTATATCTCTTACTTGACACTGTCTAAATGTGCTAAGCGCAAGATGCCATTATTTAAATGAAAAAAAAAGACAATCATTCAATATCACTATTCCACTAATGGGTACAGGCCTCGTGTCATAACACACGAACTTAGTCTAAAATTGCAAAATTTTGTGAGCGATAACCCTTAAAAATTTAAACCATGCTTAAAAGTAAAAGGCGCTCTAAGCACATAAGCGCTCGATGATAAATGCCACAAACGTTACTAAACTTTGAAAAATTTGCTTAGCTGCAAAGCTCCGCATTACTCCTTAGTACGATAAGATTTTTCTAATTTAACTACAAAGGAACCGTCTTTTACAGTAAAAAAAGGAAAAAACCATTTAGCCGAAAACGAATGGCCCAAATAAATTCCTTCCAACATACTGAAATCGTTACGACAAATAAGGAAATTATACGGGATTTTATTGCTGTACGCCACATTAGACGCGGTTAAGGTGCGAAGCGAATCAAATACCGCGCCTAATAATGAATGTAAATACTCACTTCCCGAGCGGAAATGTCTACATCGTGAATTCGAAAAAATTTGAATAAAGAAAGAAATGCGATCATACGAGCAAAAACTCTTTGTTCGACGTACAAATGTTCTGGAATTACGTGTGGTAACATTTGGGGATTAAAATGTGTTAAATGTATTGGTTATTTGCTACTTGAATGTTATTTTAGAACTCTACTCTCGTTTATGTTTGAAGTTTTTTTTAAGTGCGCTTGGGCGTATGAAATTACTACGAAGGTCTACATATCCGTTTAGTCTCCATGTGACTATAAATTATGGTAAAGTAAATTACAGCAGCAGATTCGTTAGGAAAAAATTGCGTTTTGCAAGGTCAGTGCTATTATATTTTTCAAGGAAAAACATACTGTTCATTCATGAAAAAACCAACGAAGAGAAATAATTATGTCCATGAACACAAATATTTGTCCTGTGTTTGAATCAAGTTTATAACTTTAAGAGGACAGTTACTAAGCTCCATGCAATTAAATTCGCTGAAGAGTGTGTGCCAGAGTCATCTCCACTGATCGTCGCAAGTACGGATGTGATCTCTGCCTGCCCCTACGAGAATAGAGCATATATATACGGTTCCTATTATTATATGCAAAAGGTCAAATTATAGAATTAGAATATCCTTTTATTTTTTAAATTATATCAAACCAAAGATCAAACAAAAAAGTTTGGCCTTAAAAGCGGATCACCCGTTTAGCGACCAAAGTCGCAGCCTGTTATCGTTGTATTTGACAAAACCGGGTGCTCTTATCTCGGGTGTAGCCGACATAAGCGTGGTATCCGGTACTGATGCCGGATATCCGGAGATAACCCGTATGTTGTCTGTGACGTTACATTTGTACCAAATGCCTTTTAGGCCTCGCATATCCGAAGACAAACATGAATGTTGTAGTGGCTGTTAGAGAGATATCTGTTTGGTATTACAGTTTATGTGTGTTTGTCTTGAGCCTTCCCCGATACTATGAACACTTACTCGAATACATAAAGTCTAATATTTTTATTAAGTTTGGCTAAATTTAAAAAAAATAAATAATCCTTTTATAATCACATCAATTGTGCTATGATAAGTATAATTAAGAACTTGTGTTAAGGGTACTAAATAACATATACGAGTAAACATATATTAAACATATTTTTTTTGTTAATAATTACTTACTTAATATACATGGGAACCCAAACCAGAACAAATATTCATATTTAGGCACACAAAGATTTTTCCTGAGTGGGAATCGAACCCACGGCCCACGGACGTCGAAGCTCGTACAATAAAGCTCTCACACGATCGTTAAAGTAAAATAATCAAAAATATTTAGAAAAGCATTTCATACAGCAAAGTCTTGTTATTTAAGCTTTAAAACAAAAATAGTGATGAGAAGATTAAAATAATCTGAAATATTATTAATAGCAAAACGGGGAAAAAATTGAATTAGAAAACTGATTTTAAACTCAACATTAATAGCAAGACTTTTAAATCTGACTTAGATATTGCCAAAGCTTTTGAAAACGTCTTTACTTTTATTCCAGTGTCTACTACAAAAGCTTTAAATTCCTCGCCCACTTTAGCGGAGGCTATTTTAAAAGATAATGTAATTATATGTAAAAAAACATTATACGTTTAGTTATGTAACACTTATGGATTTATTCATTTAATACTCTTAATGTTAAGAAAACTGCAGACCTCTGGGCCAATTCCATCGTAGTTAACAAGCTTGTCATTGTTGCAGTAGCGCACAGTTTGGTTCTAAAGTTGAATAAATGTGTAGATTGCGGCATATCTCAAGATTTAATAAAAGAAAGTTATTTGAATCGGGCAGTACAGCAGACCCAAAAAATTTTAGACCGATTTCAGTGCTGCCTACTTGTAGTAAATTTTTTGAAAACTTATTAACAATCTATACCATCCTCATACTGTGCAGACTATCAGCACTCGAACCAAGAAATTTGGGAAGTCGTTTCTGAGCATGACCACTAAGCTCTGGAATTCGCTTCCAGCTCATTTGTTTTCGATTTCCTACGATCCTTTTATAAGTCTTTTATAAGCGGGGCGTGAAACGGCATTTTAGCAGGCCGTCATGAGTGGATGCGCTTTGTGTCGTGCTTATTTTACGATTTGAAGCGCTTTCATTTTTTATTGGACTGCGATGCAGTCTGCTTACCATCAGGCAGGATACAGTATCTATGAAGTGTCACATAAAAAAAAACAACCAGTGGTTAAGATTTTTTAATAAAAATAGGTTCATGCATTTAAAACAGTTTGTATTTAGTAAGGGTCGCTCCACAACCAATGCAGGTGTTGAGTTTTGAAACATTTTTGCTCCCAAGCAAGATTCTTCGGGCGCTTAAGGTATTTTTTGCGATCTATCTTTTGATTGTGTTCTTCATAAAACATGATAAATAAAAAAAAAAATTACGGAATTAGAAACTCCGCATTGGATTTGCTTACTATATATTTAAGTAGTAGGATTTATAGGGTTGAGATCAGTGGAAAACGAGCAGGGTTCTATAGTTAAAATGGGGGTACCACAAGGCTCGATTCTCGGTACGTTTTATTTTCAATTTATATGAATGATTTGCCAATTTTCGTGATTTTTGTATAATCGATTATTTTTATATGTATTTAATTTTGACGTTTTCAAGTACTATGTAATAGCTTATAAAAAGAATATATCGGAGTTTTGACTACTACATATAATAATAACTGTAACCAACATCTAACCGTTACTTCTGAATCACGAGTTCCCTCGACATATTAGACAAAAAGTGACCCCTCGGAGGATTCTTACTGTGGTGATCGCTTTCGAAAACATTTTTCTGTAATTGCATAATTATTATAACACATAGCAAACAACCAGAATTAGAGAAATATTTGTATTCATGCACACAATAAATATACCTATGTCATGCATGCATTTTTATTTTGTGCATCTATTATAAGTTTGAAATAATACACGTCAAACAGCAATTAGGATATTGCTTCCCAGCTCGTTATTATACACAGAAACTTTACATGTGCCGTCATTCGCAAAGCTACAGATTTCAAACTACAGTCAATATAACTTCTATGATTTCACTTTCGGATTCACGTAATGCATACACGTGGGCTTAAACTTTCTTTATGGGCACACATTTGTCATCTCAGTCGCACCATCACCACGAATAACTGGAAAATATTCTAAGCATTTGTGATATGTCTATATTTTAATTAACAGCGACTTACATCGAAAAAAGATGTGATTATATAGTCGGATAAACAGAAGAAAGCAGTAAAGGTTTTTTACTTATTTCTTATCGTCGAGCAAAGCATTGTCATCCCTTTTTATTGTCAAAGAAAACTTGACCTTTTTATTCGTGTTTGCATAGCATTATTACATAAGAATATAATACATTTTATAGAAATATTAAAGGATGATCAGGAAACTTTAAAAATATTTGCTATCATTGTAAGAATTGTATGATGATACCCTTATGATATAGAGAAAGTAGTATAACTCAAATAATTTATTTGCCGACAAATTTACCTAATAGCCGATAAATTGATATGATAATATTTATAAACGATTTGGAAATGAAATAATAAAATTAATTTCTATCATTGTAAAGTTTACAGTGAATAACTTAGGCATACGGAATAAGTCCGTATAAAACAGACAGTGTATTACCGAAATAAATTGTTGGCCAACTAGTCTAAAACAATTAGTGGGACGCGTCGCGCTAACTCAACGCGGACAACTAGAATTCAGACGCAATGGAGTCTTAACCATAAATCGTTTGCTATCTGCCCCGGCGCTGTATTGTACGCTGTATGGCAACGCACACGAAACGAACTCAATCTGCATAAATTTGCAGTTGACCCTGTTGTTATTACATACAACTTTAGATGCGCGACAAATTTTACAGCGCCCGTCTGCATCGCGATGGCAGTTTCGAAACATAGAAGAAAATAAATGGCAGATAGAAACGATTGTCATACAAATTATTTTATATAAGTCTTAATTGAAATCTGTATAAGCTTTCAGATGACCTTGCTGTTATTACATACAAGTTTAGATGTGCGACAAATTTTACGGATTACGTCTGCATAGCGATGGCAGTTCCGAAATATTGAAGAAAATAAATGGCAGATAGAAACGACTGGCATACAAGTTATTTTATACATGTCCTAATTGCAATCTGTATAAATTTGCAAATAATCTTGTTGTTATTACATACTAGTTTAGATTTGCAATAAATTTTACAGCGCCCGTCTATATCGTGATGGCAGTTTCGAAACATTGAAGAAAAGGAATGGCAGATAGAAACGACATACAAGTTATTTTACATAAGTCTTAATTGCAATCTGAGACTTCTTGGCGGGAAAGTGAAGCTCCATGGCTGCAGTTTTGTTTTATTTTCTAAAATTCGTAATATTTCTAACATTAATGTGTACTAACGATGGATTATTAACCGTTAAGTGTTTGTGAACATACATAAGTGTTGGTAAATCAAAGAAAGCAGTGCAACATCACTTTTCAAATTCTCTCATTAAAATGTGAGATCTCAGTATAGTCCCACATCTTTATTGAGGACTCAAGGGGTTTAGTAAATGAGATGCCCTCCCCGCATCTCATTTACCATCTTTATCACCACTCATTCTCATTTACTATAATTTATATGTTATTAATATATCTCTTACTTGACACTGGCTAAATGTGCTAAACGCACGAAGCCATTATTTAAAAGAAAAAAAATTGCAATCTGCATCACTTTGCAGATAATCCTGTTGTTATTACATACTAGTTTAGATACGCGACAAATTTTACAGCGTCGTCATATCAGGTTATACTAGTGAGCAAACCCTGGGACCTGAGCTGAGGCCTAGGTTACCAGAAAAAATATTGGATATGATATTATATTTAAAATGGACACTGTGTTTTTTATATACAACTTTAGATAGCGAAATAGGCGTGATAGGCAGAGGCATATTAATTGCCCACATTTAATATGCCTCTGCCTATCACTTCGAGAAAACAGGCGTAATTATATGTACAGTCCCTGGGCAATTTATTAGACGCACTACATCAATCAATTTCAATCAGTCAGATCAATCAGTTTTGAATGCAAATTTTGATTACTAACTGATGTAATTATTTTTTTTAGTGTACAAGTTAATGTGTATTAATTATACAAGTATGGTATACATGGTAACAGAGATGATATTACAAATAAAACGTCGCAATTAATTTAAAAAAAATATATTTTTAAATATCAAACAAAAATAAGGTATATAGGGATCCTACCAAGACCTAAGGAGCCCAAGCCAACCTCACATGCAAGTGGTGCACCTGCCGATCAACGGACGAGGCTCTGGCGAACATAACAGTGCCCGATAAGCGGCAATAGGCTCGCCACCTATTACGTGGGGCCAACTATATAATTGGCAGGGTGTGGGCGTATAATATGCCTCTGCCTACCCCTTCGGGGAAACAGGCGTGAATGTATGTATGTTTCAAATCAAAATGAAAATATTTGGGACTTTTTTATTACTTTGTTGAGCCACCTTTAGCAGCTATGAGAGCCTTAATCCGACGCGGCATGCTGTCGATACAGGATTGTACTGTTTCCTGCATTTGTGGATGATGATTCCACTCATGGATAACTGTTCGCAGTACTCTGAGCGTACAAATTATTGAGCGTACATATTATTGAGCGTACATATTATTGACTAAATTATTGACTTAAATTTCATATTACAAAAATAGGTACAAAAATAATTCATACAATAAGTGTAGTTAATATACGCAATATAATTTATAATTAATCGCATGAAATATAGTGGTTAATACCCAATAATTACAAATAATAATAAAAACTCGCAATGTGTCTAATAATTTGGCCAGGGACTGTATATATGTAGAACTTTAGATATGCGACTAATTTTTCTGAGCGCGTCTGCATCGCGGTGGCAGTTGCAAAACATTGAAGAAAAGATTTTAAAAATAGAAATTATTGCCGCATGAATTTGTGTATATGTCTTCATTGTACTTTTATAAAAAGCTTGTAAAATTTGTATAAAGCTTTAAGACTTAAACATATTTTCAGTTCATTCAATTCCAATATTTTAATTATTTTTAAATGGTACCCTAAACCGATCAGATTGTACACGTATAATACTTAAGAGAGTAAATGAAGCTGAAAGTTTGAGCCAGGATCGTAGCAAGTCTTAGAATGTAATCTGTGCCTACTCCTATGGAAATAAAGCCATAGTGGAACCAATGTATGTATGTCGGTATTATTATTGTAAAGAGGAGAGATTTGATTGTTTGTTTGTTTGTTTGCATAGAGTAGGCTCCGAAAGCAATAGTCCGATTTAAATAGTTATTTTCGTAATAGAGAGCTACATTTTTCTAATTAAAATAAATTAGGTATCCCTACGAAATCTACATTAAAGTAAACCATGTATGTAAAAATGTAGGTCACTCGCCGGCGTCACAACCTAGTATAAAATATTTTTAAAACTCCACGCGATTCAGTCCAGAAAAGTGCAGTTGACACTATTATTACTACACACAAGTTTGTAGCGCTACAACTTTTAAAAGTCTGTCTTGCGATCTGGTGGGAGAGAATTTCTCAACCCACTCTCTCAACGTCACTAAAACTAATGGACAACTTTGAATGTCTAATGTTCTCTTCACGTGATGTGCTTTTGTTTGTCTTTCATTCATTTGTCTGTGGTTTATAATTTCATGCTTCGTAGAATTTAAAAAGAGGTTTTTACCCGATAGCATTAATGTGGAAAAGCTCAGAGACGAGTGTTGCCACTGTTAAATAAGAATATTAAGACGAAAGTACACTATGTTAGTACTCGAAAATATAGCTACATTCCATGAGCCCGCACTTACAAAGGACATTGTAAGTGCGGGCTCTCAAATTTAAAAAGCCTAAACCATAGTTAAACTGTTCGGATTATTATTATTTATTTATTTACAAGGTATTTTGTATTACATATAAGTTAAAAAAGATGTCCAACAAAACTGTTCAAACTGTTGAACTGAAGGATCAATTTCTATAAACTATGATTATACATTAAAAATTAATAATTTTTTTTTTGCAATTAAAATATGTTTCTGATAGGTTGTGGTGCTGTTTTTGAAACGACAAAATGATTATATAGGCAAATAAATAAACAACAACTAGGACTAACACAAAGGCAGCATTAACAACACAGTTAATACTACTATAATATGTTACATATACTAAAATGAATGTATTTATGTTTCGGTTTTTTAATACTGTGTTTCTCAAACACATAAATACAGCTTTTTGTTCTTATCAGATTTACATAAGACTTAACATGTAGATATTTTTATTTTTAGCGCAAGATCCTCTCTAATTCCGAAGGGATAACATATTCACAAATCCGAAATCTACGTGGGCAGAAGCACAAGTAAGTGCTAGAAGGTACTAAGCAAAATGTTATTGTATATAATTTAATTTGAAAGGAAACATACCGGTAATAGTTTATTTCGATCCCAATAGTTTCTTGTTGAAGCTTAGAACATCCTGTGTTTACGAGGGAAGGTAGATTATTTAAACAGAACCTATTTGCTTATCGGAAGTCCCGCAGTTCTGGCTTTATTGTAAACATCTCACTGATTTAGGTGAGGTGTGTTCAAAGATATTCCACGAGTATCGCCGTTTTAATGAAAGTATATAGAATATATGTATTACAGGATTTTTGCCATTTTAATGCTCACCACTTATAAGACCAAATTAGAGCGACGATAGCTCAGTGGCGAGACTCATGGACTTTTAATTCAGAGGGTCTAGGGTTCAAACCCTGGTGATATATGACCTATGACTTATCGAAGTTATGTGCGTAATTATCGTTTGCTCTGTGCCTCGGAAAGCACGTTCAGTGGCATTTAAAGACTTAACACATCGGAGCAATTTTATTCTAAGACAATTTAGTTACAACAACGAAATTTTTTTTTTCGAATAACAATTCGTGTCTTTACTGCTTTTCCTTTAATATTAACAATAATTTAATATGACCAAACTCCCTTGTCTCAACAAAATTTTCATCTGTAATAAACAAGGAGCAGTCGTGCCAAATTTTCAGAAAGCAACTTGAAGAGAAGTGGAATTAAAACCTCATCTCGGGGAAAATTAAACCGCGAATAGTTAATGGATCTTAACTCGATTTGAAAACGCCAACTTTGTCGAAGCGACAGTCGTTGGCTTCAATAAGATTCCGTCGAGTTTCCTTCAATTTGTTCACTCTTTCACCTTGTTTCTTTAATAAAGGACAGTTGTACTCTTGGGGTATAAATAACTATATGAATGTAAGCGAGTAGGTTCGGTAGGCACGGGTATGAGCATACTAAAAGCAGCAAAGCCGTTTATGTTATGTTCAAATTAAAACGACATACACAAAAAGTTTACCTAATTTCTCATTTATACAATTTTTATAGCATTTTTTTCACGCAATACACTAGATAACTGCTAACTAAGGGACTGTTTTCTATGCACTTATACCACATAAGTAAGTAGTTTCTAAATCTACTTATAAAAGCAATATTAGCACTATTTAAAGAACAACTGCTTATAATAATAAATAAATAAATAAATATTCTCTTACAATCAAACCAATTATGTAGTTCCTAGATAAGTATCACTAAGAACTTGTGTTATGGATACTAAATAACGGATAAACATACTTAAATACTTTTTTTTTTGTAAATGCATACTTAATATACATAGGAAAACACCCAGACCGGAACAAATATTCATGTTCATGCACACAAAGATTTGTCCTGTGTGGGAATCGAAGCCACGACCTCTGGAGTGAAGTGCAGGTATACTGATCTCCACGCCATATCGGTCGTCAAATATCGGATTATGCTTTGCACAAGGGTCAAGGAGCTCGGTTACTCGGAATCTTAATGAACTTTCTAAGTTTAATATGGTTTTGATACAAAGGTTTATTTTGTAATAATAATGATCACAGTGTTAACATTTCATATAGAGTTAAGTAGTTGAGGCGTAGGTTCAATGATCTTAAGTAAAATTTACGCTCGGGAAAAATATTTGTGTGATTATTATCATCATTTCAGCCATTTGAAGTTGAGTGGTTGGTGGTGATATTTCTCCCCAATTATTTTCTACGATGATCGATCTTATGCCGCATTGCATCCTCCCCGCCGCCTTGACCGGATAATCTGTTTGTCAGGTGGGAGGCCACCCTTTACTAAGTTTGCTGGTTCGTGGTCGCCATTGAAGATCAGTCGTCGGTTCTTCGAGCTATCAATTCAGCTTGCAAATACGCTTGGCTATGTCGGTCACTCCAGCTCTCCTGCGGAAGAAATATTTGTAAAATATTTGTGTTCAGGAACATTACCTTTGTGGTCGTTTTTCCATTATTTACATTCCATTGCTTACAATTATAATTTCTGCACTCGATTGTGCAATAGAAATTGTTATCAGCACCTTTTGTATATATTGCAACTGCACCTATCAAATGCTACCTGACTAAAGGGTTTATAGTGAATAACTGTTATGTGCAGCGATTATCTGCACCGAGTGACTAAAAAGACAGTGATGTAAGAGGATTCTAACGAATTTATCGAAAATCAGCTAAAGCAAGCATAGCATAGCATACAAATACATATCAGAATCTATAGTAAGTGTACATAATATTATCCTAAGTGTTTGTTTGTATTTTCTATGAAATCTTTTAGAACTAAAACTGAGCTATATAAAATATTGAAGAAATTTGAGAGCCCGCACTTACAATGTCCTTTGTAAGTGCGGGCTCATGGAATGTAGCTATATTTTCGAGTACTAACATAGTGTACTTTCGTCTTAATATTCTTATTTAACAGTGGCAACACTCGTCTCTGAGCTTTTCCACATTAATGCTATCGGGTAAAAACCTCTTTTTAAATTCTACGAAGCATGAAATTATAAACCACAGACAAATGAATGAAAGACAAACAAAAGCAGGCTCGCCACCTATTACGTGGGGCCAACTATATAATTGGCAGGGTGTGGGCGTATAATATGCCTCTGCCTACCCCTTCGGGGAAACAGGCGTGAATGTATGTATGTTTCAAATCAAAATGAAAATATTTGGGACTTTTTTATTACTTTGTTGAGCCACCTTTAGCAGCTATGAGAGCCTTAATCCGACGCGGCATGCTGTCGATACAGGATTGTACTGTTTCCTGCATTTGTGGATGATGATTCCACTCATGGATAACTGTTTGCAGTACTCTGAGCGTACATATTATTGAGCGTACATATTATTGACTAAATTATTGACTTAAATTTCATATTACAAAAATAGGTACAAAAATAATTCATACAATAAGTGTAGTTAATATACGCAATATAATTTATAATTAATCGCATGAAATATAGTGGTTAATACCCAATAATTACAAATAATAATAAAAACTCGCAATGCGTCTAATAATTTGGCCAGGGACTGTATATATGTAGAACTTTAGATATGCGACTAATTTTTCTGAGCGCGTCTGCATCGCGGTGGCAGTTGCAAAACATTGAAGAAAAGATTTTAAAAATAGAAATTATTGCCGCATGAATTTGTGTATATGTCTTCATTGTACTTTTATAAAAAGCTTGTAAAATTTGTATAAAGCTTTAAGACTTAAACATATTTTCAGTTCATTCAATTCCAATATTTTAATTATTTTTAAATGGTACCCTAAACCGATCAGATTGTACACGTATAATACTTAAGAGAGTAAATGAAGCTGAAAGTTTGAGCCAGGATCGTAGCAAGTCTTAGAATGTAATCTGTGCCTACTCCTATGGAAATAAAGCCATAGTGGAACCAATGTATGTATGTCGGTATTATTATTGTAAAGAGGAGAGATTTGATTGTTTGTTTGTTTGTTTGCATAGAGTAGGCTCCGAAAGCAATAGTCCGATTTAAATAGTTATTTTTGTAATAGAGAGCTACATTTTTCTAATTAAAATAAATTAGATATCCCTACGAAATCTTCATTAAAGTAAACCATGTATGTAAAAATGTAGGTCACTCGCCGGGCGTCACAACCTAGTATAAAATATTTTTAAAACTCCACGCGATGTACTAGGAAAAGTCCAGAAAAGTGCAGTTGACACTATTATTACTACACACAAGTTTGTAGCGCTACAACTTTTAAAAGTCTGTCTTGCGATCTGGTGGGAGAGAATATCTCAACCCACTCTCTCAACGTCACTAAAACTAATGGACAACTTTGAATGTCTAATGTTCTCTTCACGTGATGTGCTTTTGTTTGTCTTTCATTCATTTGTCTGTGGTTTATAATTTCATGCTTCGTAGAATTTAAAAAGAGGTTTTTACCCGATAGCATTAGTGTGGAAAAGCTCAGAGGCGAGTGTTGCCACTGTTAAATAAGAATATTAAGACGAAAGTACATTATGTTAGTACTCGAAAATATAGCTACATTCCATGAGCCCGCACTTACAAAGGACATTGTAAGTGCGGGCTCTCAACATCTTTAATATTTTATATAGCTCAGTTTTAGTTCTAAAAGATTTCATAGAAAATACAAACAAACACTTAAAATAATATTATGAACACTTACCATAGATTCTGATATGTATGCTATGCTATGCTTGCTTTAGCTGATTTTCGATAAATTCGTTAGAATCCTCTTACATCACTGTCTTTTTAGTCACTCGGTGCAGATAATCGCTGCACATACCAGTTATAGGGGTTATAGTGACCCATTAGTCAGGTAGCATTTGATAGTTGCAATATATACAAAGGTGCTGATAACAATTTCTATTGCACAATCGAGTGCAGAAATTATAATTGTAAGCAATTGAATGTAAATAATGGAAAAACGACCACAAAAATAATGTTCTTGAACACATATATTTACCAAATTTTATAAATATTTTTTCCGCAGGAGAGCTGGAGTGACCGACATAGCCAAGCGTATTTGCAAGCTGAATTGACAGTAGGGTACATAGCTCGAAGAACCGACGACTGATCTTCAATGGCGACCACGAACCAGCAAACTTAGTAAAGGGTGGCCTCCCACCCGACAAACTAATTATCCGGTCTAACGGCGGGGAGGATGCAAAGCGGCACAAGATTGATCATCGTAGAAAATAATTGGGGAGACATATAATCACCACTCAACTTCAAATGGCTGAAATGATGATAATGATGACACAAATATTTTTCCCAAGCGTAAATTTAACTTAAGACCATTGAAACTTAAGACAACCTACACCTCAACTACTCAACTCTATATGAAATGTTAACACTGTGATCATTATTATTACAAAATAAACCTTTGTATCAAAACCATATTAAACTTAGAAAGTTCATTAAGATTCCGAGTAATTTTGATCATGCCAACTCATGTTAAGTTGTAAGTTAAATATTATATGAACAAACTTTTAAATAACTTTATGATACTTGTAACTGTTTGCTTATAAAGCAAAATCTTAAAGTAAATCTGCACTCTCCACAGCGCTCCTTCACCCTTGTGCAAAGCATAAGCCGATATTTGACGACCGATATGGCATGGAGGTCAGTATATCTGCACTTCACTCCAGAGGTCGTGGCTTCGATTCCCACACAAGACAAATGTTTGTGTGCATGAACATGAATATTTGTTCCGGTCTGGGTGTTTTCCTATGTATATTAAGTATGCATTTACAAAAAAAAAAGTATTTAAGTATGTTTATTCGTTATTTAGTATTCATAACACAAGTTCTTAGTGATACTTATCTTGGAACTAAATAATTGGTTTGATTGTAAGAGAATATTTATTTATTATTATTATTATAAGCAGTTGTTCTTTAAATAGTGCTAATATTGCTTCTATAAGTAGATTTAGAAACTACTTACTTATGTGGTATAAGTGCATAGAAAACAGTCCCTTAGTTAGCAGTTAATTAGTGGATTGCGTGAAAAAAATGTTATAAAATTTGTATAAATGAGAAATTAGGTAAACTTTTTGTGTATGTCGTTTTAATTTGAACATAACATAAACGGCTTTGCTGCTTTTAGTATGCTTATACCCGTTCCCCACCGATCCTACTCGCTTACATTCACATAGTTATTTATACCCCAAGAGCACAACTGTCCTTTATTAAAGAAACAAGGTGAAAGAGTGAACAAATTGAAGGAAACTCGACGGAATCTTATTGAAGCCAACGACTGTCGCTTCGACAAAGTTGGCGTTTTCAAATCGAGTTAAGATCCATTAACTATTCGCGGTTTAATTTTCCCCGAGATGAGGTTTTAATTCCACTTCTCTTCAAGTTGCTTTCTGAAAATTTGGCACGACTGCTCCTTGTTTATTACAGATGAAAATTTTGTTGAGACAAGTGAGTTTGGTCATATTAAATTATTGTTAATATTAAAGGAAAAGCAGTAAAGACAAGAATTGTTATTCGAAAAAAAATTTTCGTTGTTTAACTAAATTGTCTTAGAATAAAATTGCTCCGATGTGTTAAGTCTCAGAGCAAACGATAATTACGCACATAACTTCGATAAGTCATAGGTTCGCAGCAGGGTTTGAACCCTAGACCATCTGAATTAAAAGTCTATGAGTCTCGCCACTGAGCTATCGTCGCTCTAATTTGGTCTTATAAGTGGTGAGCATTTAAATAGCAAAAATCCTGTAATACATATATTCTATATACTTTCATTAAAACGGTGATACTCGTGGAATATCTTTGAACACACCTCACCTAAATCAGTGAGATGTTTACAATAAAGCCAGAACTGCGGGACTTCCGATAAGCAAATAGGTTCTGTTTAAATAAGCTACCTTCCCTCGTAAACACAGGATGTTCTAAGCTTCAACAAGAAACTATTGGGATTGAAATAAACAATTACCAGTATGTTTCCTTTCAAATTAAATTATATACAATAACATTTTGCTTAGTACCTTCTAGCACTTACTTGTGCTTCTGCCCACGTAGATTTCGGATTTGTGAATATGTTATCCCTTCGGAATTAGAGAGGATCTTGCGCTAAAAATAAAAATATCTACATGTTAAGTCTTATGTAAATTTGATAAGAACAAAAAGCTGTATTTATGTGTTTGAGAAACACAGTATTAAAAAACCGAAACATAAATACATTAATTTTAGTATATGTAACATATAATAGTAGTATTAACTGTGCTGTTAATGCTGCCTTTGTGTTAGTCCTAGTTGTTGTTTATTTATTTGCCTGGATTATCGGAAATCATTTTGTCGTTTCAAAAACAACAACAAAATCTATCAGCAACATATTCTTATTGTAAAAAAATATTAATTAATTTTTAATGTATAATCATAGTTTATAGAAATTGATACTTCAGTTAAACAGTTTGAACAGTTTTGTTGGACATCTTTTTTAACTTATATGTAATACAGAATACCTTGTAAATAAATAAATAATAATAATCCGTACAGTTTAACTATGGTTTAGGCTTTTTGTTGATACCTATGAAACGTCCTTTCATTAGTGTCTTTTACTAAGTAAGACACTTATGATTTATAAAACTGAGACACACCGGGAGGAACTCATGAGAGGACTTTTTTATAACGCTGGAAAATAATCTATACCTATCTTCATAATCTTCTATACTAATATTATAAAGAGGAAAGATTTGTTTGTTTGTTTGTTTGTTTGTAATGAATAGGCTCCGAAACTACTGGACCGATTTCAAAAATTCTTTCACCTTTGGAAAGCTACATTATCCCCGAGTAACATAGGCTATATTATATTTTAAAAAAAATTAGGGATCCTTACTAAAAATCCAATAATGTAACCCAAGGTGTAAAAAAATTACCTGAAAAATTCCTTACGTAGCGTGCGCAGCGAAAACTATTGATGATAGAACAAAATCATGTACTACAACTTTGCAGAACTCATCATTATCTACAAAAAGTGTCGCGACAGCATATGTCTAAATATTATAGTTACGTTATAGTAAGCGGTTTTTTATTCTAAAAATTTAATTTATATGCCGCCGCTTGAAAAGGCTCTATATTTGTACCTTGGTATAAATCCTCATCAAAAAAAATTACTTTATATTCAAGACGGCTTCAATACCTTTTTATAACTTTTTGGATTATTCAATTCGGACATTTCATTTGGAAGATATCACGAGTTTAAAAATGCAAGTATTAGAAAAAAGTCGCGTGGTTGCCGCTCACCGCGCTCAGCTAGCCAGCATGCGATGTGGGCTCACTGGGGTACGGGGGGGGGGGGGAGTCAATGTAATAATAATATTATAAAGAGGAAAGATTTGTATTTTTGTATGTAACGAATAAACTCAAAAAGTACTGGACCGATTTTAATTTTTTTTTTTCATTAGAAAGCTACATTATTAGTGAGTAACATAGGTAAAATTTTTATTTGTAAAAAAATAGGGTTTCGTAAGATATATGGGTTTTTCGGACACAAAGTGTAAAAATTCAACCAGGACAGTTACTCATTTTGCGTACGCAGCCTAAACTATAAAAGATAAAATAAATAAATAAATATTCTTTTACATTAGATAGAACCACAAAATGTGCTAATTAATTGTAGATCTTATAAATATCTACTAAAAAGTCCGCGTAAAAATACCTATCTATGTCGAGTGAGGCATAACAACCATTTTTTTTATTGTACTACATTTAAACGCATTTAATTTACTTATGATATTAATCCTTATCAAAATAATCTCTCATTTCATCACTAAGTGCAGTTTATGTAGATAATAATTAGGCTTTGAATGAAATTTGACGTTTGGTTTTGAAGTTATGGCGAAATTAAATTATTACGATTTTCGCTGCACGGCGCCCTATCACGGGTCGAGGCTCCCGGCCATCAGTTTATTTTGTTACCTGAAAATAATTTTACGTCAAATGTTGTTTATAGAGAAGCTTTACAATAATCGCTTTAGTTATCTATCCCAAAACAACGGGTCGCACTCCGGGCCGGTAGGAGTGAAAACTTAGTATTAATTACATTTAAATATTTTCATTATTAACAACTTTAACATCCACATAAAGACAATCTATGCAGCCTGCGGATAATGACTGCGTCGTCGTAGTGTAATCATTTTGCTGACCGTGTCTTTTCTGGGCAGGCATTTTGTAGCGGTAACCGACATCCACGCGGGCGGAGCCGCGGGCGACCGCTATGAGCAATAAACCGCGTAAGCATGATTACGCTTACGCTTGCGCACGTAGGGTACGTGGTCTCATATGAAATTACTCTTGTTAGCTAATTCTACTAATTACCTGATTAAAAATACAACATTGTATTTATTTTACACTTCCATAATATTTACAAGACAACATTGCAAAGAAATTACATCACGTACTCGTATATTAAATTTAATATTATAGTGTAGTGTATGAAGTTATAATTTACATACATCTCTTCTTTTAATACAAGTTTAATCGTGTGTTAAAGAACTGCTCAACCCAAACAGACATATCGTGACTTGCACTCACGTCTAGCTAAATTGGAGAACATAAAGACATTTAGAAGTTAGCTATAGAAAATACATAAAACAGCATCATAAGTGTCGCAGAGTCGGGGTGATTGTTACAAATGATTCAAGTGGACTAGGTTATTATCGTTTGATTGGGTCACGTAGGTGCCAGAGGTGTGGGGGTAGGGCATTACTGATTCAAGGAAGGTACACCGGTTCAGTTAAGTTCAAGAACTGCTAGCGAATCGACTTTTGATGCTGACTGCATTAGTGTGTAGGTATGCAGGCGACAATTCTTGAAGCACGGAAATTATTTTGGTGATATTTGTAGGGAATGGAAAATCAAGTCTTTCGAGTGAAATTGTAATGTGATGCTGTCGAAATTGTAAGTCACTACTTCGGAATAGGATGTTGATTTCATACATACATATATGCATACATTCATGCCTGTTTCCCCTAAGAGGTAGGCAAAGGCATATTATACGCTCACACATCGCCAATTATATAGTTGGTAACACGTAATAGGTGGCGAGCCTATTCCTGCTTACCGGGCACTGTAATGTTCGCCAGAGCCTCGTCCGTTGATCGGCAGGTGCACCATTTGTAGGTGAGGTTGGCATGGGCTCCTTAGGTCTTGGGGGATCCCTATACACCCTAGTATATTAATTATATCAAAGATGGTGAAGGATTGGGATCTAAATTCAAATTTAGATTTGTGTGCCAGTCAGATCTCCTAAGGCAATGGATTTGATATCCAAGGCGACGAAATATCTTTGAGCACAAGTTCTTACATAAATATTTTTATCTACGCTAACCATATCACAAGCAATTGTACATGACACAAGCTCTGCTTAGGTTGGTCTTAGAAGCGTCGTGTGAATTGTCTAGGAATATTCGACATTTATTTTATATTGTCCTTTGGTAGACAAATGTCAGTCCAGCACTGTGAAATCACAAAATCAATCAAAAACTATGATCAGTTTGTCATGGAAAAGAGTACTTACCTAACTACGTTTAACGTTAAAGTGGTTTAGTATATTAATTACAACGCCTCTCAAATACCAGAATGTACAAACTTTAAACAAAACTTTATAAATAAACACCACATGAATTATACGTGAACAAACAAAGAAGACAAACAAGAATACATTCGCAGTAATTCCTATTTTAAGGACAATTTATACAGCAGGAAAGTCGTTCGTCATCGCATTAACATTCGAGTCATAATGTAGGCATTGTCGAAAAACAGTAAAACTGGAAAATTGTAAGATATCAAATAACATTCGTTCGAAAAGCTTTATTTCCCTCTTGAGTATAAAAATAAAACAATTTATCAACGTTTTCTTTATGGCTCTACAGAGGGTTGTTACGGTTTTCGAGAAAAGTTTACAAAGTGACATTGCGTCTTATCCTGATATGAGACAGGCAACACGTGCTTGTAATCATATATATCATCACTTTCAAATCCTTCGTTCCTCGATAGACAATTTAAGATGTTAGTCCTGGTTATCACTGTTTCTTATAATCGCTGAGTCATATTAGAAGCCTGACTGGCCGTTACACCTGTCTTCTCCAATCCGCATTAGGAACACAAAGTGGGGCATGGCCTGTCTCCTTATCATCTTGTTTCGTGAATCCCCGTGCTCAATAGGGAGACGTTATTGGCCTGAGATGAATTTATATTATAACTGTAAGACCTAGGTTTGGAAGATTAATACGAGTAGGTGTTGGCAAGATAGTAATAGTAGGTACTTTAAGTAAATTATTTAAGATAAAACCAACCTAGGGTCCTACCAACAACTATACAGCCCAAGTGGTGCACCTGCCTATCAAGAGGCGAGTCTCTGGCGAACAGTTCCCGGTAAGCGACAAAAGGCTCGCAACCTATTACGTGGGACCAACAATGGAATTGGCGTAGTGTATTCGTATAGTATGCCTGCCTGTGTCTTAGAAAAAGTGAAAGTATATATGTACTGTTTTTCGATTCTATTGTTAAAATATAACGCGCAATCTCACGCATAAATCATAATCATTTGAATTATCATTCTCGTCACATCATTATCATCATTTCCACTGCTGAACATTGGCCTCCCCAATAGTTTACATTCTATTGGGAGTATCTTCCCATAATCACCACGCTGGGCAGACGGGTTGATGATTGCAGTTCCAGTCAGTATGCAGGATGACGCTGCTGCCCATCATCCGGGAGGATTTACCTTCGTCGACTATTCTAGGCCGATACCAAACGGCATGGATCAAATGATTTATGTACAAATAATAATTGTAAATAATATGGAAACAACTTAAACTGGGATTAACATTAAAAGGAAATAAAAATGAATTGCTTGCCATATTTAATATGCTTTTGATTTGAAAGGGTTGAAAGGATTGCTCACGGATTTGATGCGATTTTCTTGTGACATTTACTGTTAATCGCGTTTAGCCTTCTGCTATATACACATTTTTACGTTATTTTAATAGTGTAGTTTATTGATTAGTGAGATTTTGTTATTATTTTTATTAATATCATTAGCTTCGTTTTTCTAGTTTAGCTTAAAAAAATATTGGTTTCACCAAAAACTATGTTTCGCTCTGGGTTGCGGAGGTCAGACGGCAGTCGCTAACTAATAAAATTCAGCCAAATCTGGTTAGACTAGTGAGCAGACCCTGGGTCCTGAGCTCAAGTCTAGGGCAACTAGGATAGCGCTAGGATATGATGATGAGCATGAATAAAAATGTTGGAATATGTTTATCCATCATCTGGTACTTATAGCACAAGTTCTGCTTATTATGAAGCTGAACGGCGCTGTGTGAAATGTGTTATGTATGTTATTACTAATTATTATTTCTATCAAAAATTAAAGCTTTCAATAGAGTAAACCGACGGTACGGTTAAAAACCGTACTTACCATTAACAATGATAACTACATAAAAAAACGTTTTAAAGAAATACCCAAAAATTCCGCAGTCATTTTCTTCAAACAATTAACTAACATAAAAATTTCGTAAAACTCGCTATTATTGCTGTAAGCAGTCTTCATTAATGGTTGAATAATTAAAACAAAAGAACCCTCTCGCGCTATACCTGTGAAATATCACGTGACGGGGAAAATAATCACTTAGCATTTGTTGCAGAGGACCACTTAATTTAGGGGCCTAATGGAGAACATGCGTCCCTTTGGTGAAACCTCGGGGGATCCGGATAATGGAGCGCTTTAAAAGAAAAGCCGAGGCAAGAAAGCAACTCGGAACAGATACCCAGTACTTACCTAGTATACCTGGTTTTTTGAGCGAGCTTTACACTGTCATGCAAACGTTCAGTTAAATCAAAGATTTACGAATAAACTATTTCATTATATATGCGCGATAATACATGTAACGTCAATAAAACAAACTTGACTAATTCAAATTCATTAACAATGTTAATAAATTTATAATTTTATATAATTTCGAAATTTAGAATTGTGCCGTGTTGCATTAAAAGTCAAAATAATTATATGACCCCAAGTCGTGCCCGATGGTGTCGCAGATGGCGACTAAGGAGAAGGATGGAGAAATCTGCGGAGGTAGGACCTCGGAGGGCCGAGGTATTGGAGTGCTTTAAAAGAAAAGCCGGGGCAAGAAAGCAACTTGGAACAGATACCCATCATATACCTAGTACCTACGCCTGTTTTTGTGCGAAGCGAATTTTACACTGTCATGCAGATATTGAGTTATTCCATCAAATGATTTACCAATATAGTGTTTCATTCTATTAACGCAACTAAAGGATTGACGAAAACAATTTTCTTAAATATGCACCCAAATTTCAATGATTCACTAATGTGAGCAGTAGCTCTAACTGAAAGTTTATCAAAAAATCACAATTTTTCTTTGCCGAGACAAGGTAGTCATAAGAAGCCATACATGAGAGTGATTGCTAGTCGGAAACAATGCGAACCCGGTTGGCCACCAGAGACAGGATTGAAGGTACCCAAGACTTGAATTTCAAAAGCAAACTATTCAATTAGTACACTATCAGTTCATCAAAAGGCAGCTCGGATTATTTTCGAAGCACTTGAATCTGTCTATCAAGTAGCTCCAGTTCATAATATAAAGGAGATGAATAAAGGTTCGGTAAATTATAATATTCATTAACTTTCGTAAAATTGTTTTAGTAACGGTTATGCCTTTGCCAAGAATAAGAATAGAATAAGCAAATTATTTTTAAAATTAACTCTTATGTGTCAGTACTGTTTGTATCCTGAATTAAAAAAAAATATAGACGACAATGACCACTGGTTCTTATAAGTTATAAACTCTTCGATTTTTTATAAATAAGTTTGTCGCGCTATCGACTATACTGTATCCGACACAATTATTATTTTTTAATAATAAATGAATCACAAGCGCCGCATTAACCAGCAGTTATCAAATTACACTGCTCAGGGTGGATTTATCGTGTTACGGTAGCCTTACATGAAAAATGCATACAGAAATGTTCTCAAGGCGAGAATTTTCAAACAAGCCTTCTGCTTGTATCTGATGCGACTTTTCAAACATGAAGTTTGTAATGAAAATGTGAACAAGATAAGTTTCCCATTTTTTGAGTACCTTCTATGATGGCTATGGCTGTCAGTTTTAAATTTTTGACTGCCTTTAGCAAGAATTGTATGAATAATGTATAAAAATTTTCTTCATTTCTTAAAAAATGGTCTTCCTTAGGGTAGTATGTTGGCGCCATTGGTTTTTAATGCCTATACTAACGACCAGCCATTTAGCCCGAATACAACCCACTTTTTGTATGCTGACGACCTGGCGCTCACACCCCAGTTTCTCAATTTCAAAGAAATTGAAGTCACTCTGACTAACGCTCTTAATAGTCTCGGCCTCTGAAAATGCGTTAAAGCCTAACTCTTCTAAAACAGAATCCTGTAGCTTCCACCTTAAAATTAACATTATTCTGGTTATATTTAAGTATTGGTTTGGTGAATCTTTGAGGGTAAAAATATCAAGGGAGCAACTTAGTCCAAAAGGTCGCATGACCGCGCTGGGAGCTATCCGCCTGCAATTGGTTACATTGTGTTGGAAGTCTATGGAGGAGGCCTATTATACTCCCCCCCCCCCGAATAGGTCTCCACCTTGGCGTGGTGGGGGTGCTGAGTACCTCCCGGGAGCCGGGAAAAGGTAACACCTAGAGATTGGCAACTCTAGGTGCCCTTAGTACTGACTACCGGGGGGGATACTAAGAGGGACCTGTGGAGGGTGCAGCGGGTGGGCCAGGAGGGCCCGTCAAGCAGCACCAGGAGGATCTTAGGCAGTAGGGATAGGAGGCCCCTGCTCGCACAAGGAGGTAGGAGGAGCGCGACCACTGCGTCTCTCTGAGGAGCTCCTCCCGGTTTTGGTCCAGGGGACGTAGGCCGCACGCGGGGTGTCAGACGCTGCAACACAGTTATTGGCCCCCGCCTTTTTCTCAACAAGCGGCGGGCTACTGATGGCAGTCGCGTCTGCCGGTGGTGAGTACCACACACTCTTTCGGTCTTCCTTTGGCTGGAAGGCAGTGCGTAAATGCATTTTTTTACCTACGTAAAACAAAAAAAAAGCCTATTATACTCAGCTATGTCCATAACATTCATATGCTGATGACGATACTGATTATTAATTGATTTTGTTTACATTAAGAGAAACTAAGATGTTCGGTATAATAACTCTTTGATAATGATTTAGTTCAAAAATAATACGTAATGTATAAAGTAATTAACTTTTACTGCACCTCCAGCTACTTTGATTGCTCACACTAAATTGCAACTAAAATTACTTGTGGCAGTGCTTTCTTCTAGTTCCCTATTACAAAGTTTTTATACTAGGTGACACAGGACCCCGAGCTGAGAGAGTTCATTAAAAGTCGTTCTAGTTTGCACTTTAAATACTTAACCGCTTGAATTGAATGAAAGTGAATTAGGTGCTCCCGCGCTTTTAACTTTGTACTTATTCCTTCCATTTACTCTAACAAGTTCCGAATGGTACTTAGTATCTGTTATATATTTATGTTAACTTCGAATGAATCATAACCAATAACGCTTAATAAGTCCAGAGCGAGCTTCGGAAACTAGTGACTTCAATCCTTATAATATTCATATTTATAGAAATTTTGTCCCAAATATAGCTTGTAGCTATGTTTCATACAATTTAAAGTATAAATCAAAATAACAAAGATTTTCCAAGACCATTCGACAAAACGTTTAGCGCAAAACCACATAAAAGTATATAGTTATCTATACTCAAAAGAAACTACAATTGACTTATTCCTCCGTATAGTACAAGCAATCAACTCCATGTTTTAATTTAAAGCGCAGTTCCTGTGTAAAAGCTTTTGCACAAAATGAAAAATATAAAAAAGCGAGTTGAAGTGGTTTACGCGCGAGACTCAAAGAGCCGCGCTTAACTTGCAGCCTGCTGACCGTGCTAGCCTTTATGAGGTCGATGACGAAAATAAATTGAAATGTTTGGTACTCATAGTGAAACGGTCCCACAAAAGGGGATTATATGTGTTTCTATTAAGCCTGGTGAAGCTCTGTTGTTGTAGCAATCTCGTTACTTTTTCGGTCCTACAAAAGATAGAAACTAAATTGCATGTTGTCTCTATTTTAAAGTGTCTTTGTTAGTTTTTCATTGCGCACATGGAATACTGGAAGCGCGCGCTGCGAATTGTCAAAAACCGACATGCATATTTCTTTAATATATATATATATATATATAAAACTATCGTCATACTAAAGTTTAAGTTTTTGTTGATGAACATTTATTCTATGTTTTTTTTTTACCTATACAAAATACTTTTCTTTTTGAAAGAAGGTATCTAATCAACTATAGTCTAGATCTAAATACTAATTAGTAATTTTCCTTTATTATAAACTACTACATATTTTTAAAGTTAGAATTTGTCTAATAATACTTTAGTAATGTATTCTTAGTCACAGTATTACACTTCACTGACACTACACACTACACTAAACTAACTCAAAAGGTTTTGTCCTTTTCAGTCTTCTCACTAGGTCTGTGTTGGAATTAAAAACTGATTGAATAATATAAGATGGTTCAAAAGAATAATTTTCAAAAATGTTTGTTGTGGGAATAAGTAAAAATATCTGATTTTCACCAACTTTTATCAGATCAATGGTTTACCTTGTATAAGGTCTGCCCCCACTTCATCCTCCTGCCCTTCTCCCAGTTCTCTGGGTTCAGCATATATTTTCTACAGCTATTTATAGATAGGTATTATATTGAAGAATTTTACAGGCATCTCATATTTTTTTAGGTATAACCTAAACGATTATTAACATATTTCGTTTTGCCTCATTGTAGAATTTGTTTTATAGGGATGCTTCGTTCTCACAACCGTGGATAAGATATCGTCGCGCTTTTTCTTTTTTAATCAGTTTCAATTGGATCTCACAAACGCTTGTAGACTCATTGATGCAGTGAAATGAGGACTTTATTTAGTATTTCTACAAACAGATTTATGTTAATTTCTGTGTTCTTTATGTGCTTATAACTTAATACTAATATTTACTTACCTCAATCTTGCCCGTTGCGTTCTTGCCTATAAATTGTAACATGGATGAATAAGTGCGTCACTTAGCTTAGTGTTATTTTTGTAGTAAATGGTTTACAATATAGGTTTGATACATAAAAAAAAATTACGATGAACGATCATAGCTGAGGCCTGCAAATGGTAGACTAAGAAAGCTAAAGACAGAGTACACTGGAATAAAGCTGATAGAGGCCTACACCCAATGGAGGTCTATACTTAAACAGGTGTTTATAACCAATAAAAAAGTAAGTTAAAAAAAGGATAATTTTAGGTTTAGGTAAAAAGTAATTAGTAGTACAAGAACATACATGTGTTATTTATGGCTTTATTATATAATTTAGGGCCATCTAGCGCTGAGTGATTTGACCGAGGATATTATTAGCATTTAAAATGCACTTTCAGGATAAACATAATATGCCATGCTTTATGCCTATTATAAGCTTCGACACCTAAACGAAAGTGGTGATAGATGTAAAAGCAAAAAAATCATCTGTGACCTTTTAAACCTTTTCAAAGATGTCTCTATAAAATGTCCAGCGGTGTAAACAGCGATATTGGAATAGATAAAGTTACACTACAAAAATCGACTCACAAGAGAGATGAGAAAACACAGATTATTAACGTGAAAGTTCCAAAGTGTTCAACAGGAACCTAGAAAACAGAGTAGGTCAATTTTTGTGATTACCAGTGTATAAGTGCTCGCCCAGTAGTGGTTTTACAGCTTGTTAAATTTGGCCCACAAGGAATGATAATGGAAAGGTTGTTAAAGCCGAGGTCTTATTAACTGCACAAAGTAGTTTATGCTGCAGTGTAGGATTGTTGTAAATAGCCATTTTATATGCAAAATTATTCAAAATTTCCTAAAAATAGTTGCTTTATTGCCGCTGCACGCGGTTTCTGTTGCATGGAATTAGTTATTTTGGTAGGTATATCATAAAATATGACTTTTTTCCTTTTATATAATGGCTACGTGCGTTTAGTACATTTATTTAGTGTCAAGTAAAATATATATTAATAATATTTAATTTATAGAAAATGAGAATGAGTGGCAAAAAAGATGATAAATGTTACCTTTCCCCTCAACCACTTGTGTCCTCAGTAAGGGGCTTACCGAGATCTCAAAGTCAAAGTCAAAAAATATTTATTTCATAATCTATTTTACATAGTACCTGAAAACGTCATAATTAAATATATTAAAAAAAAATCGAAACATTATTACACTGAAATCACGAAGCTTATATTCACTTACATGCAACAAAACAGTTTAAAAACAAAAAATAATTAAGTGTAAGTGAATCTAAGTGCCAGTTCCCAGCCACCGCTCTGTAAGAAAAACTGGCAAGAAACTTACAGGCTATATACTCTTTTAAATTTATCCATTGGTTTGGTACTTGAATAACAATCTACATTTGTCTGTGAATGCAATATGCATTGCGAATGCAATATAATATAACATTAACAATATTCATGTTCTAAGTCATTCATATTAGAATAGCCTGTATGAAACGGCAGTTTAATCCCAAGCATTTTTATCTGCCATATATTATTTGATAGAATATCCCTTTGAAGATAGCTTGCGTTTTATTGTTAATTTAAATTTATTTAGGCTTAGTTGCTGTATATTGCTAAGGATTTTATTGTAGAATCGGACACATTGACCTTTAAATGATTTGTTTATCATTTGGAGCCTAGTGGCAGGTACAACTAATTTATGTTTATTCCTTGTTTTTAGGTTATGTATACAGCTTTTCCTACTAAATTGATCAGTATTTTTATGTACATATATCAGGATTTCATAAGCAAATTGACCCGCCACTGTCAAAATACCAATTTCCTTAAACTTTTCCCTTAGTGAATGTCCATTAGGTGTGGGAGATTATAAATTGCTCGAATACCCCTCTTCTGCAGCACAAAGATAGTTTGAATATCTGCGGCACAACCCCACAGAAGCATACCATACGACATAACACTATGGAAATAGCTATGATAAACTAGCCTAGCTTTTACAACGTCTGTTAATTGGCGAATTTTCTTTACCGCAAATGCTGCAGAGCTGAGTCTACTCGACTCACTTGGACTTCTCGAGAGAATTTGAAAAGTGAGATGTCACACTATTGCACTGTTTTGTTACATTTACCAACACTCACACATGTACATTTACAGACACTTGATAGTTAATAATCGACCGTTATTACACATTAATGTGCGAAATATTACAAAATTTAAAAAAAACTGCACACTTGCGCTTCACTTTCCTGTCAAGAAAAGCCTGTATGAAACGGCATGCGTCTTCAAGAATTGAATATATATTTTTTAAATTACCCTAATATTTTAAGGTGGTTTAAAATGCCTAAAAAAGACAGCATCCAGAAGATTTGCATATAGGCATTTAGTACGCCTACATTTCGCCCATTGTCGCTTGCCGGCAGGTGCTTGGGCTCCCCAGTTCTTCTTCATTATTTTATATATACATACTTTCACGCCTGTTTCCCTGAAGTGGTAGGCAGAGGCATATTATAGGCCCACACTTCGCCAATTATATTGTTGGTCCCATGTAAAAGGTGGCGAGCCTATTGCGGCTAACTGGGATCTGTTACGTTCGCCAGAGCCTTGTCTGTTGATCGACAGATCTGCTGATCAGCAGGAGCACCACTTGCAGGTGAAATCAGCTTGGGCTCCTTAGATGTTGTTAGGAACCCTATACACCTTTTTATGAAAATATGAGAATTTTTTATTTTCTACATTGCCATGACCATTATATTATTATCACTTAGACTTAAGAAAAACAGAAAATAAAATAGACACGAAAATTTTCCTAAAGAGTATAAGAAAAATAAATTCACTTACTATGTGTCACATTAAAACATACTAACAACATTACATCTCCAACAAATAAAGATGTATTTAGCAAGTTCCCTTACAAGGGATATTTATCTCCATCTACTTATGAGCGACGAGGGGCGAACGCTGCTTTTGATTAATGTTACAGCGAATAAGAAATAAATGAAAAGTACAAGAACGCGACAAGAGCCCAATTGTTCCCGTTCAAAATATTATGTCTCACGCAATAAAAGGGAGTTTGGAATGACAAATACTTTTATGGTGACAACAAATGCAAAAGTATGCTGTTTCTATTAAGATGTAGCGTTGATAGTATCTGTTTTACTGCCGAGTTAAGAAATGAGCCAGCCGTTTCCTTTAAGCGTACTGAATAGAAGGAATACAGTTATATGTTATATTATATTATTTATTTTACGGCATGGCAATACGAACTTTTAGTTGTTGGGATAATTAATACCAATTACCAATAGAAGGTTTACTCAAATGATGTTATCTCAATGTTAGGTTTAAATATACCAAAATTAGACGCTAGCAACTTCAAAGAACTAAGTTTTTCTGTCTCAGTCTGTTTGAATTTTTTTTTCATTTTATTGTAAAATATAATAAATACTAAACAATAGGGTACATTCATATAACCTCAACGGAAACCGCACAGTGGTTTTATTTAACTTTCGTGCATTGCACTTGATTTTCGTGTTTCATTTATATACAGGGCTGATTAAGATATGAGTGCAAGCCAATCACACGAGGCTCTCGCGAACATATAAGTTTCCGATAAACGGCAATAGGCTCGTCATCTATTACGTGGGTCCAACTATGTTATTGGCGAAGTGTGAGTCCTCTGCCCCTGAATGTATATATGTATGTAGGACTGAGATCAGAAGTGGGACGTTTATTAAAGGCCAAGAAGATACTACAGAACGTGTAATACAAGAGATTATGATCTGCCAGAACATGAGGATATTGTTTACTTTCACTCGTGTGTCGAGGACTATTATACATATTTATTATCTGTTTGAACAATCTTAATAATTCCGTTGACCCATCCGTAAGCTAAGTACGTAATAGTTACGAGTAGTTTCATTTATCTCTAACACAGCAATAACTGCATCTTTTAAAATTGAACTCTCAATTGAATGGCAAAGATAGCATTTTGGTGCGACTGGTGCCTAAACATCCAAATCTGACACGATGACGTCACACCTTTTTTTGTTTCGGATGAAAAATCATTTAATTTCTACCTTCCGCTGTGGGTGGAGCGGGAGGGTGTGTCAGACTTTCACTTACTAAAAACCATCCATATTTCTTCTTGAGCCTGCTTCGTCCCAAGGCTATTTTGGAAGGGTTACCGTCCCTTCCAAACAGTCCCGCAGCAACTGCGTCACAACTTCGCTTTCTGTCATTAGTTCAGCACCAAAGTACATTATACTCATTATTAAACATATACTAAGGTATTCAAAATTATATCTGATTATATTAGCACTAAAAGCCCGTCAGCTATTTTCTCCAACATCTTTGCAGCAAAAATCTTAATAAATTAAGTTTATTTTATACATAAGAACATTGAGAGACATGCGAGAGCGAACGTAACATGATCGAGAAAAATGAACGTAAGCATATGAACGGGCATAACAACCTCACCGGTAAACGATCTCTCGAGTTACAACGTTGAAATCACACCGGAATGAATAATAGATAGGCTTACATTCACCCCCCAAAAACTCCGCGTAGGCAAATAATTTATCAAAGTCATGTCAACCGAGTCGTTTCAGAAATGAAAGATAGAAACACCTTTTTAAGAGAGCTGTGATCGATCCAAACATACGAGAACACAAAAGTGATTGATGCGTGTTATTTAACCGAGTTGATTGATGAAAGAAATTCGCCATAAGCCGTTACGCAACCACTGATATTGCTGAGGTACTTAAATTACTTTTATATGAACACTTGTATAATGTAACTTGACATGCAGCTTGGAATTAAAATTTTGGTATGTTATAATTACATAAATTAAGCTTTAAATTACCTACTCAAAGTGTATAAAGTTTACGTGAATGCAAATAACAATACTGTTTTATATGCTGTGAGTTATGGTGACCCGCTGCATAATGACCATAACTAAGTTGATAAAATATTAGTATCATTGAGTGCTTTTAGTTCAGTCTTTGCTTTGCTTTGTATGACATTCTTTATATTTTAAAAATACTAACGCATTAACTTTTGCATCCAATGAAATAAGATTTTGCAAAACTAACGAGTATTTATTAGTAGGCTGTTCCATGAGGAAGATTACCAACGAAATTACATTGTAGGGACTAGACACTTGAAATAATGGTTGACTATTTTTAATATGTTATATCGTAATTAATCGTTTTTCCAATGAAAAATTGATAAAACGATTAAAATATCAATGCTTATCAAAGTTTTTTTTTCTAGCACACTTTTATTTTTGTTGCAGAAATTTGTTATTGAAAACTGGGTAAGAGATTTAATTTGCGCTTCAAAGATCTATCAAATGATTCTTGGATTAAAAGCTTATCGTATTAAAACCGTTCCTAAAACTTTATCACAACCTCCAAAAATGTCACTTTCATAAAAATCCTGACATTAACAAATTGAAAAATGTCGTCTTATTACAACCCCCATGTTTTAAGGAGTAAACAAGAATGGTAGAGCCTCCGGTAACCGGTAATTAGGTTGAAATTCAAACCACGACCCCAACTTTCGTGTAAGCGCAAGCTCGTTATCAAAGGACTTTCGGTGCCGTCCTGAGACGTTTTCTTTGGTTCACTCATTAAAAACATTATGAGCAACGTCGTAGTGAAGAAGATAGTTGTAACTACATATTTGATCTATAAAAGGTAAACAAAGAAGGCGCCATAGGTAGAAACGATCTTATGTAATCTATACATATAATTATACTGTAGGTACGTGTGTAAGCGCTCGTAGCTCTGCGGTGCTCGGTGGTCGGAAACGATCACCAAAGTACAGCAGAGTTTACAGAGGTCAATCCTTGGATGGGTGACCGTTTGTGTGGCATTTGATATCGAGCACTTCCGTGCTTCGGAAGGCACATTAAGCCGTTGGTCCCGGCTATTACTAAATGTGGTAGTCGTTAAGCCATCTTAGAGGCCTAATGGGCGGCTTGAAAAATTCTAACAGCAGAACGCCATACACCTGCCTCCACCAATCCGCACTGGGTCAGCATGGTGGAGTATGACCCAATACCCTCACACCTTGATATGTGTGAGGAGGCTCGTGCTCAGTAGTGGGACGTTAATGGGCTGTGATGATAATGACGTGTGTATGGCACTGAACTCCTCCTAAACGGCTGTACCAATTTGAATGCGCTTAGGTGGCCCCCTGGATGGTTTTAGTTCACAAATCAGTCCGTCGCTAAAATTATGGGCGTGCGAGAAACGTTCTTAATACGTACGTTATAAAGTAGATGGTTATAACTACTACGACTATATTTGCCTTATAAATTGTAAACAAAGTGGGCGTTATAAGTAGAATCGATCTTACGTAATAACTATATCATGTACTCATGACTTTATTTTATATCACAATATCTAAGAAGTTCCTATAAGTTGGTACTACAAAGATTTTCTATACTAAATTATAATTTCACTGCCCAAGTCAGGAGCCTTTCAGAAGATAAAACAAAACACTGTCTGATTAGGAAATCAGATAGTGGACTTCTTGGCGGAAAAGTTAAGCGCCATGTTTGCAGTTTTGTTCTATTTTCTAAAATTTGTGATATTTCAAACATTAATAAGTAATAACGGTGGATTATTAACCGTTCAGTGATTATAAACGTACATGAAACAAAACAGTGCAACATCACTTTTCAAATTCTTTCAAGTAGTCCATGTGAGATCTCAATATAGTTCCACATCTTTATGGAGGACTCAAGGGGTTTAGGGGGAGGTCATCTCATTACCATCTTTATCACTACTCATTCTCATTTACTATAATTCATATGTAATTAATATATCTGTTACATGAAACTGGCTAATGTGCAAACAGCATGAAGCCAATATTGAAAAAAAAAAAAACTGACAGTGAAAAAAAAACATTATTAGCAACACGAGAATGGGTGCGTTAGTTCAGCAGTTAGTTAGTTAGCTTTGTTGAGTCATACTTGAATGAAATATATTAATTTTGACTTGACTGTATTATGTAGCCCCTGTACATGTAGACCTTGTTTCACAATGTCCAAATATGGTTCAATTAGCGTTTACTTCACAAAGTGTCCTTACGAAACTCTAAATTTAACTACCAACTACTCCTAATCAGATATGGCGAAACAGGCATTTACTAATTTATAATGACCGTCACATGCCGATTTCATACTTTTGAAATATGTCCATCGTGAATAAGTACATTTTTAATGTGAAATATCTTTATATTTTGTTTCGGTCTTTATAAGGATTAAAAAACGAAGAACTAAAAGCGGGCAATTTTTTTTACAAAACCAAAGTTAAGAAAAACTCTAATTAAGACCTTTGAGAAAATAATTGAAGTTCTTTTGCTTTCTGTCTTCAGACAATCGTCCTTTGCCATAAAAATATTTTGTAAATACATCCATAAGTTAAAAATATACAGCGGCCTCAGATTTTTTGTACTTTGTCATTTTTACTTGACCTCTTGTTAAATAGGACGCATACCTTACCATTTTTACACAATAATGGACATGACATGGTACTATAGTGAACAGCTACATCTAAGGCCGACCGTAGCTACAAACATGACAAGATATCTGCTTCTCTCCAAGTCAATATTTAACTATAAATAGGTTCATCTGTCCATCTGGTGAGAGATCAGACTACATGAAACCTTCGAATCCGTTAAAAGGTCATCAGTTGAACTGGCCTGGTGGGTTGACCTCCTAGACAACAAGGCTCCTTATTCGTTACAGGGCCTTTTGTATTCTAAGGTCTCGAAGACCGATATAGCGTGGAGGTCGGTACATCTGCATTCGACTCCGGAGGTCGTTGGTTGGATTTCTACACAGGACAAATCTTTGTTTGCATTAATATGAATATTGGTTCTGGTCTGGGTGTTTTCTATTTATTTTAAGTATATATTTAAAAAAAATAATGTGTTTATCTATATTTATCTGTTATTTAGTATACATAACAAGTTCTTAAGGGTATCTCGGAACTAAATAAAAACTGTGATCGATCCAAACATACGAGAACACAAACGTGATTGATGCGTGTTATTCAACCGAGATCTAAAACACAAGTTCTTAGCAGGGCCGTCTTTAAACTATTTGAGGCCCTAGGCACGTTAGGATTATAGGGCATATAGGCATTAGGTCATAGAGACCTTGAGAAAGCTCTCTCACTCCCATCTGTCAAAAAGTTCAAGCTATGTTGTACACGCGCATGCAGCAAGCTAAAGCTAATAAGCAAGTAGGTATTGGAGTAAGTCATAACCATCTGATTTTTCAAAATTAATGTTTTTCGATAATACCTAAATATCGGTTATCATTTGGTAATCTGGCAGGAACTAGGGGGCCCCATTAGATCGCGGGGCCCTGGGCACGTGCCCATAGTGCCCAGTGGGGAAGAGGGGCCTGGTTCTTAGTGGCACGTATCTCGGAACTTAATAATTGCTGTGATATGTTTATTTATTAGATTTAGGGCGAGAAACAAAACATACATCAAAAATTAACATAACGAATACAGATGGTACACAAAAGCTAAGTGCTGTTTTACTTACAAGGCACCACGGCATGCAAAGATATGCACGTGATTGTAAGATAGTTATAATTATTATTACCATATTTGAACCTTTAAAAGGTCGTCTGCCCACCTCTCAGGTCAGACTAAAACGGACCTTATATTCCGTTACCGTTATTTGAGGTCCTGTTATACACATCGGTTTTCAGCTCTGCGAGTAATGTAACCTGCCCATTGATACTTCGGCTCGCTGAATCGAAAAGATATGGCGTTTTGGTTCTCCAGTACGTATCCTTTACCCGGATTTTATTCCACAAGGAAATCCTGACAAGCATGCTAAGTTATTCTTCGTTTCTTTATGAGTCGCATAGTCAGAGTCTGCGTCACATTGAAGTTACTTATAGCTTATATCTTTAAATTTAACGACCATTTTGATTTTAAAGTTGGTATATCTATAATAATATGCATTCTTATATCTAATTTAGTTTTGAAAAAGAATTCTTATATGAATGGAACTTGAAAAATTATTCGCTGTTAAAGTAGTTAACATAATAAAGAAATGCTTAATGCTTACTTCATTAAGCATTTCTTTATAACTTTCATTTTATTTACTTCAATTGATTAGTTGGAATATAGAATGTACAGAGTCAATGCAATTTTGCAACATTTAAAAATGTAATTAGTAATTAGCGTAAATTTGTCGTATCGTCACAAAATGTTATTGCTCTAGTAAATGTAGCCTATTTATAGTTGATCTTGAGAAAAAACGTATCAATGAGAGAGAGGTTATGAAATTTTATACTAGTCGCAGCATAAAAGGTGCCTTGCCAGTGGAGATAGCAAATAACTAATAATTATATAATTTCAACAGTGACTCTTTTCTTGTATGTAATATTAAAAAGAGGAAAAAATATTTAAAGCTAAAGAAATAAGTTTAATAATGGGTCTTTCATATCAAATTTTTTATGTATAACAATAATGTTTGTGGTTCACCAATTTTGAATAAGTGCTAAACCATAAATGTGATATTGATATACATATTGTCACATCCCGCCGCTTGCTACGATCCTACTATGCTCTTTGGCATACCCTTTCTCTTAAACCTTCTGTAATTGGGTCTTGGAAGGTCTTGCACGGTCTTCCCCATTCAGCAGGAGTCCCACAATGGGCCACTCGGATAGCGGAATTTTGGAAATCCATAACGTGAAATGCCTGGCTTACTTGTCTCTGTTATGTACTGTGTATTATAGACATAATAAGCTGTAATTTTTCCTAAAATAAAGTAAATGTACTTAGGATGCAAGTCGCGTGCAATCGGTAATCGGGAGGCCAATGTTCAGCAAAGGACGTCTTTGGGCTAGTAATAATAAAATGAAGAGCTAGAGCTACGTTGATTACGCATCGGACACCTATTTTGAACCCACATATTCATAAGACGTTAAAATCTTTCTCCCTGCAAGCATATATAATAGCAATATATAATATAATAAATTTGAGCTATTTTAAAACAGACAACTCTTGTAAATACATACATACAATCACGCCTGTTTTCCCGAAAGGGTAGGTATAGGCATATTCTACGCCCATATTTCGTCAATCATACTGTTGGTCCCAAGTAATAGGTGGCGAGCCTATTGCCGGGAGCTTTTTCGTTCGCCAGAGCCTCGTCCGTTGATCGGTTGCTCCAAAGATGTTAATTGGATCGATTAGCACCTTTTAAAGAGACTTGATTTCCTGCAGACACCTAGATATAAGGACAAGTGATCTCAATCAGAGAGAAATTATTTGAGCAATGGTCAGAAAGCGCTCCGCTCCTTGCAAGTGGAAACAGCTAATAAAATTATGCAATGTCAGAACTTTACAAGGAATATGCTAAATTTCAGTTTGTAAATTAACAAACTTATGTAATTGTAAACTTTGATTCACCATAACGTAGATTCAAACAGGTATTGTGGTCGTAATTATAAGTAAAACTTTTGCTCAAGTTGCTATGTATTGTAGGAGTAATGTTATCTTCATAAGAAATTATTATTTCCAGGAACTAAACATATGAATATAGAATAGATGAATGTAATAAGATAGACCCTTTGTTGTTGTTTTTTTTTTTTTTTTTTGTATTGTGTTATTATTTTATAATGTTGGAGTCTTGTACAACAAGCCAACCAACAGCGCTGCTCAGGAGTGAACAACCGCCTCACCTTAATGAGGGCACTAAAGTTACATGAGGCAGTTGAAATAACACCGTCTATGTAGCATTTCCGGCCGATGTTTATGCCGAGAATGCTGAGGTCAGAAATTGGCAACGGAGAGTTCTGAAGAGAAGGAGGAGTAAAGAAGAAAGTATCGAGAATATTAACGACTACCACATTTTGTGATAACCGGGACCAACGGCTTAACGTGCCTTCCGAAGCACGGAAGCGCTCGATATCAAATGCCACACAAACGGTCAACCATCCAAGGACTGACCTCTGTAAACTCTGCTGTACTTCGGCGATCGTTTCCGACCACCGAGCACCGCAGAGCTACGAGCGCTTCGTGTACGATATACTAATGGTACAGCCATAACAATAAAATATATATTATTTTCCCCGTAATCATGAATCATTGCAAAGTATTCGAAAAAGTCAGAATAAAATTCAAAATAAACTTCAGTTGAAATTTGATGAATATTGTAGCCTTAATCTCGCAAATAGACGAAAACAATATAACTTGCCATTATTATAAAGCTCTTCTGTAAATTCTCTATTCGATTCCTTCGATATTAGTTTGATATATCACGTGGCAACTTGTAGAAATATTGACCAACGAAACTCCTCGCTACACAGTCGAGGGATTTGTAAATATAATGTTATCATGTCTGTACCGACTACCGACACGTGGGATTTGAATGTATAACCTAACTTACTGATATTCAGATCTCGTAAGCAGCTTCTGTCTATATATAGAATAGAGCATACTAAAATATCAAGAGACGGTGCCTTAATATTACAGATTCTGGAGTATATGTCACATAAAATAACAGTTTGGTGGCAGTAAGAGCTTTGTGTTTTAACTTAAAAGTGATAAAAGTCAAAAAGGACCTGTTACTATTACGACCTTTAAAATTAAAATTTCAAACTGGCCATAAGGATAACTCCAACCTATAATGTAAAGGGCCGTATTTCGGTATATCGGATTCCGTCCCGGCACGTTTAAGGCTAAAAGGAACTGTAATTGGTTCCAAATTATAGAAATATATTGCACTCTTATAAGCGCTTATACTACAGTGGTTTCGGTTCCTCAGAGAACTTTCCAACCTATTTGTCTAAATGTATTGGTGGGAGAAAGAACCTTGCCGAATTTCTTGCTAACTTTTTCTCCAAGCAGGCTCCCGCTTTAGTGAAGTGGCACTTCTATATTTAAGAGACGTTCACAAGTGCTTGTAAATGAAGTCGGGAAGTCGGCCACACACGCTATGGTCGCACAGGGTGGTAGAAGGGGCGCGTCCACTGCGCCTCTATGAGCAGGTCCACCCGGTTTTGGTCCAGGGTACGTTGGCCGCAGGCGGAACGTCAGACGCTGCAAACCAGGTACTGGCCCCCGCCTCTTTTTCAACAAGCAGCGGGCGTCGTCGGAAGATTTTTAGTGGGCATTCGCGTCTGCCGGTGATGAGTCCCACACCCCCGTTCGGTCCCCTTTGGCCGGAAGGCATTGTGTAAACGCATTTTGTTACCAACATAACCGGCTTCTGTACTTGGGAATGTTCGTTTAGCCGTTGGTTCCGATTATATTGCAATCCGCAGACATATACCTGTGTGTGTAGTGTGTGAGTGAGTGTGTGAATTTGTGTGTGTATGTGCAGTCGGCTTCAAAATTTCTGCTACAACCATAACTTCGCCAACCAGCACACTATCCACGTGGAGCCAACCTGGAGCGGAGTATGACCTACATCCCTTTAACCATAGTTTGTGAGGCGAGGCCCCGACATCATTATCATCATTTCAGCCACTTCTGAACATTGACCTCCTCAAGACATTAAATTCTATTAGGAATATTTAACCACGCTGGACAGGCAGGATGGTGATTGCGGTTCAAGCCAATACCATCGCTGCTACCCGTCATCCGATAGGATTTCTCTTCCGTGTCTCTTGCTCTCTTGTTCGTGAGGAGTATAAGATGAAAGGGGGTGATACTATTCTAGGCCGGTACCACGAGGAGGCCGAGTATTGGGAGGTTAATGTTATAATAATTATTATGAAAATGATGGATACAAAATTAGAATTCATAAGAACCTATTTACCTTTTACCTAGTTAATCTGTAAGTCAATGTTTTATACAGATATTAAGCTTATGCCAAAGTGAGAGTTAATTTTGGTTGGTGAATTTCATATTTGTGTTAAAATGATGCGCCACATTTGGCATGAAATCAAACGCGGTCCGTGGGAGCGAGCCATACTTTGGTCCTATTTTATCGAATATGCTACAATGTGCCAAAAATTACTAATAACTAACGAAAATGGCTTTAAGCTGGGGAATTATTCTGTTCGTAAATTTCGATTGTGAGCAAATCAGAGTTGCAACTTTGCATTGAAACGGCCGTTCGTTTTATTTCATAAAAGAATTGGCCTTTACCCTTAATAATAAAAAAAGATTTTATAAGTAGTTTTGATACGCCTTATCCCTATAATAATATATGGGTGAATTGAACACAGCGACCTTTGGTTCGAATCAGAAATACTAAATTTTTTTTCGTATCATAAGGTAGCACTCAAGTATGCGTCCCACCTGAGCCGTGGTCCAAAAGTGGTCACCACTACAGCAGGAGCATTCCTCACCACCAGGGAAAACCGCCAAAATAATGAATATAACACTAAGCAGTATTAGATAGATAGATAAAACGTTTGTTTCCTTTAAATAATGCAAGTTACATAAAAACATATCCCACAAAACCGTTTGACTAGTTTGTCTGTGGGTCACTGTTTATACTACTTACAACTTATTTTATACTAATAAATAAATTGCAATTTCGCACATATACCACTACAGTATTTAATTTTATATAATAATTACATATTTAATACAATAGCATGCTATAGAATTATATACATTATAATATAACATATTTACCATTTATAATACAATATAATATAGCATTTAATAGGTATAGAATTAATTTAATTTTCAAAATAATTATTACTGTATAATAAACCGAATACAATAATCTAAATTTAAATAATCTAAATATAATAAGCCAGCATTCTCCTCTCTTCTAAGTTGCCATACCCTACAGGGTCTATATTGTATCTGTGATATTATAAATAACATCTTTGTAACATATGGAGTGCAATAAAGACATTGAGTATTGAGTATTGAGTATTTTTTTAAATTTGCTTTGTACTTGTGTTTGTTTGTTTCCACTTTGTTTTAATGGTTCTTTTACCTTTTTTGACGGAACGCAACAATCAACCATCAACAAAAACCAGTGTAAAATTACACAATTTACTATTATATTATGGAGAGTAAACGATATAGATTATGTACGTACCTAATGAGCTAAATAAACTATCATTGTGCTCGTAACAGACCCGACAAGCCAATCGTGTCCAGGGGCTACCACCTGGTGTACTGTAAAGAGGACAATTAGAGATCGCAAACTATGAACAAGGCTAGCATTGCATGGTTGTCACTAGGGAATATGTCAGGGATAAGTTGTATATTTGAAACAACCGTACATTGCATTGATTTTGGGTCAGTTTTCTTAAGGCCAGCGCTGGTTGGTCATTTCTTGGCTCATTAGCTAATGCTGATGCAGCTCCTCATTGTCTATGCACATTGTAATGTTTTATTTTTCGTGTAAGATTTAAACCTTTTTGTTCTATGTTTATGTGTGTAGACAATGCAATCTTTCTTTCTTATAGTAGAACTAGTGGGTGTCGGCGACCTAACTACACCAGATATCTATGTGTTATTTTTTGGGCTAAAAGTAGCCTAAGTTCCTTATTGAAAACCTCCGCTGTCTGCCTGTGAAAATGATGTCAAAATCAAATCTGTTGCGAAGATTGCCCGTCAATTTTCAATTCGTAAACAACCAAAAAAAATTATATTGTTCACAAAATATATCTCTTCTCTCTTCGTCTCTTTGGACAGTAAACGTTTATAAATAATAGGCTGAGTCCTCTAGTTAAAAGTTCTGTCAAGAGATAAGTTGAGAAGGGCTCAGGTCATCTGTGTCTCTCCACCACGTAGCCATACATTCACCAATCCGACACGACAAATAAATCATTATACTCCATTACAAATAAAAATTTATTTTATTATTGTTTTTTTACATACTTCCCCTTCATCTCTCCCTGAGGTCATGTATGATGGATCTATAATTGAATACGCAGCTAAAACGAAAAACCTTGGTCTTATTTTTGACAGCACTTTATCATGGAGAGCGCATATTAATGATATTAGTCGTCGTGTGCACTTTTCGTATCACTCTCTCAAGCGGCTTCAATTTTTCCTTCCTCACAAAACTAAAATTATGTTAGCCCATACTTTGCTGCTTCCTATTATTGACTATGCTGATGTCTGTTACCTGGATGCGACTGAGGACCTGCTGAACAAGTTAGAGCGTTTGCAAAACCTTGCAATACGATTTATTTTCGGCCTTAGGAAATACGTCACACAGTTGTATATATGTACTTTATTTATTTATATATATATGTATGTGTATAATATTATAGTTTATTTGTATATTAATTTTTTTTTTTAAAATTTGTTTGTATTTAGTGTCACTGTTATGTTTTTGACCTATTGTAATTTTTTTTTTATCCCACATACAAAATTCTCACTCCTGTTAAGGTTGGCTGGAAGAGATCTCTCTTAGAGATAAGCCCACCTTTGTACTTGCTTAATTTGTATATGTGTTTCTTTGTTTTGTTGAATGTGCAATAAAGGATATAATTACATTCACGCCTGTTTCCCCGAAGTGTTAGGCAGAGGAAAATTATACGCTTACATTTCGCCAATTGTGTTTTTGGTCCCACGTAATAGATGGCGAGCCTATTGCCGCTTACCGGGAATTGTTATGTTTGCCAGTACCTATGTAAAAGCTACTCTTGACGACACTTCAAGGATATTTTAGGATTAATGACGGGTCGTTAAGCTTTCTTAGGTAATACATTTCTGTCACTGTAATTGGTTGAATTTGAGTTTGACAGCAATGATTTAGGGATAATCCCCGTTCGCTCGTAGTCGAGATGATGACCATAGGCCCTAAGAGATATACGAATGTCTTAAATTAACAAGCGCTCGTAGCTCTGCGGTGCTCGGTAGTCGGAAACGATCACCGAAGTACAGCAGTGTTTACAGAGGTCAGTCCTTGGATGGGTGACCGTTTGCGTGGCATTTGATGTCGAGCGCTTCCGTGCTTCGGAAGGCACGTTAAGCCGTTGGTCCCGGTTATCACTAAATGTGGTAGTCGTTAAGCCATGTTAGAGGCCTAATGGGCGGCTTGAAAAATTTTAACAGCAGGACGCCATACACCTGCCTCCGCCAATCCGCACTGGGTCAGCGTGGTGGAGTATGACCCAATACCCTCGCACCTTGATATGTGAGAGGAGGCTCGTGCTCAGTAGTGGGACGTTAATGGGCTGTGATGATAAATTAACAAACTTTTTCTATTGATAGACACACACATTCACGCCTGTTTCCCCGAAGGGGTAGGCAGAGGCATATTATACGCCCATACTTCTTCAATTATATACTTAGTCCTACGTAATAGGTGGCAAGTCTATTGCCGCTTACCGAGCACTGTTATGTTCGCCAGAGCCTCATCCGTTGATCGGCATGTGTACCACTTGCAGGTGAGGTTGGCTTGGGCTCCAAAGATGATAGTAGGATTCTTGTATACCTGTACTGTTCTTCTGATAGAATTCTACTTATTAGCCAATTGTACACATTTAATTACAACTATTTCTCACATGGAAACATACGATAATAGTACGTTTTACTTTCGTGTCAAGTTTTAGCCATGTTTGTCTGTTTGGTCGCAAAAATTTCTAAAATATGCTTTCAAAATCTTAAGAATTTCCACAATTATTCGCAATAGATTTTATAAATTTAGTCGTTAATTTTTAAATTTGTTCAATACACACTTAAGAAAAAAGAAGTTGTATCTGTGGTGGTCCGAGTTAAAAATTTCAATCATAAAAATATAATTGTAAGTATATTCAACAAATGAAAAAATTATAACAGTAATAATGTTTATTTTTCTCATCACAAACAATTGGTACATTAGCAGTGTGCAAATGATTATAAAAGTACTTCAATTGACAGGTTGTTTGTGTGAGACTAATACCCGATATAGGTACAAGTATATACCTGTTTTACAGGTCATCAGGCTCCCAATAACATCGAAATGCTTTGTTTAACAAAAATACTAATGTATGTTGAGTTTTATTACTCAAGGACGAGTAATTCGAGTATTTTAGAAGGTACCAAATAAAATTACTAATTAATTAAAACTAATGTATGTTACAAAAGTTTTTGCCGTCAACCCTACGGCCAAAAGTGCAGTTCGACTCGTCGACTAATGACATTTGCCCGGTGCTCGAATACAAATACAAAATTATTACACGGCACGTACGGGTAGCGAACACTCTAATTGCTCGTCCTAGAGCCGACCGTGACAAAGATGCTAGAGCTGTGTTATTTTAGCTGGAAAACTGTATCGAATTGGCATACTTTGATTTTTACCTGTGTTAGTAGTACCGGTTAGATTGCCAATTTGCATTTTAGGATTGGTATAGTGTTGCTGCTTGTTTTTTGTGAAACAACATTGGTTTTGGCATTTTGTACTAGCACTTTCAAATATTATATTTTTTCAGGTAAACTTTTTTAGTAAAGGATCAACCTGTTATGATTATAATTAGCCTTTTTTCGTCCACTGTTCGACATTGGTCTCTCCATTGGCACTCCACTAAGCTCAACTTTCAGCTCTAGGCCTCCAACCGCTTCCAGCTATTTTGCGTATGTCGGTGTTCCACCTTGCTAGAGAGCGTATTACACTACGTTTACCGAGTCTTATATCCTTATCAAGTTGAAAAAAAAATCCTACTAACTCAAGTATATTTTTAGGATAAGTGCGGATGTCAATATACCTTTTCTTACGCTCCGAATGACGTCAGTCATTGCCTACATACAACAAATACGGGATCAACATATTTTTACTTTTAAAATGATATTTTAAGTCAAAAAATGATTAGTTTTATTATCAATATTCTATTTTAATTAGACAACTATCGGAGAGTAATATTATAAAGCGGAATTAAAGAATGTTTCAAGGAAACTTTCCTTGTTTAAATTGATAAAGCCTTTCTAAATATAGTACGTAGCATGGTCGTTACCAGGTCAATAAAACACAAGTTATAATCTATTATCAAACTTACCTTTACTCTAACCTACTTTTTTTATTATTTAAATTGCACGAAAGTATTCTTCTACGTATTCCAATGTTGTACATATTTTTTTCTTTTCTTTTATAAGCGTACGTAAATTACATATCATAAGAACTTATAATGCAAAGGTTTGCTTGTTACTAACGAGACAAAAAGGTTGCTAGTTTTTCTTATAAAATATTACTTATAATACTAAAATAAAATATATTAAAAGGCTTACTTATAATGTATAATCCCTAGTAGTAACCCTTGAAGATATACTAAATTGATACGTGTCGAAAACTGTGGACAAGTTGTTTAGAACAGACATTATTTATCTTCAGCAAAACAGATGCGAATTCAAATTAAACATAACAAAAGTTTAGTGCAAAACACATTAAATTCTAAACTAAAACACTCGAGCAACCCACCTATAATATTACAAACACGGATGTTTTTAGTCGAGATATGGTGAACTCTTAGACTGATAACAATTGTCTAACCAGTTTTGGCTGAATTAATTTTTTACACTGTACGTTCTTAAATTAATTAAAATTAAAAAAAAGTGAAATATAATAAAATATAACAAATCAACACTTTGTTCTTGGCAAATTGTTAAAAGTTAGTGGGTTTCATACCTTGCTATTATATTAACCCCATGATATTATTTTTTGAACTGCATCGACTGTTGACGGGTAGGATGTACCTAGTCATTACAAAAATAAGTGAATGGAAGTGGCATATTGCCTTGAATTATATATATTTATATACTTAAATATATATATTTAATTTTATGTACTTTATGATAAGTGTATTTTATATTTTTTTAAATATTTTAATTTATGTATGTTTATTAACAACCGGCACCGCCTTTAAAATTTTCTGCTAACCCTAAGGCTAACCGGCAGAAAATGCCTTATGACATTAAGTTCGCCTTTTGTAATACTCTTAAGTGTGCAATAAATATTAAATAAATAAATTAATTATATATTATCAGTGTTGATTTCAATACTCCAGAGTAGCTTCTAGTAAAGTCTTTACTACTTTTGGAGATGACTTTGACGAACTCTGACTCTTAATAAATAATGAAAACGCTGCATAATGTGGAGTTCATATGCAAGTTATTTGATTTATTTAATATCTTGACACTGGCTAATACTCTTAACGAGTGAGTCTATATAACAACGAAAATAAATTAAGAAGCGTCTTTATGCATCGTTCAGTTAGAAAGATTTGGATTCACGAAAATATTTTCTGACAATAACACCAATTTTTTAGTTCCAAGAAAAGTATCATTAAGAACTTGTGTTATGGGATGCTAAATAACGGATAAACATGCATACATTATATTTTTGTAAATAAATACTATATATGCATAGGAAAACACAGATCAGAACATGTATTCATGTTTATGCACATAAATAACTTTTCCTGTGTGGGAATCGAACTCTCGACCTCAGAAGCGGAGTGCGAGTTTACTCGCTACCACGCCATATCCTACCATGATCTGAGGAGCCCAAGCTAACCTCACCTGCAGGTGGTGCACCTGGCAATCAACGGACGAAGCTCTGGCGAATATAAAATTTCCCGATAAGCGGCAATAAACTCGCCACCAATATGCCTCTGCCTACCCCTTCGGGGAAACAGGAGTGATAGTATGTATGTATGTTTAAACATATTTAAAATATACATAACATAGTGTGTATTTCGAAATTCTATTATCTATCTCTGAAAATATCCTTATGAACAATCTATACTAAAGTGAAACCCAAATATTATCAAGATCAAACAAAAATGGACCGCGGTACCCATTACAGATATGAAATCTAGTATAAACACAAAATACTCAGAAGCGTAATCAAAAATGAAGGATGGAATCAGTTAAACGAAAGACAGCAACAAGATTTTCAATTTTGCCGCAGCGAATCGTAATTATTGCCAGGGGAAATAAAAAAGATTTCCTTTGTTAAACAACTCTGTTGAGAGGTAAAACTTCGTCAGTTGCGTTCAATTAAAAAAGGTGGTTTATTTTTCGAAGTAACCGGAGATATTGCGATACGTTTTGCTTATTTTATCGTGAAAGTACAAAAAAGGTGTTAATGTGATATAAGGAACTTTTTGCTACTTAGTCTGCGCAAACTTTACAATTTAATCAAACAGGAACGATAAAAAGTCTTACGTTGATCTAATTTAACACATAGGTTTTTATGGCATAATAATATGGGGTAATAGCGTAGATTTTGAAAGGGCATTTAGAGCTCAGAAAAGATGTATCCGTGCCTTATGCGGAATAAAACAAACAGAGTCATGTAAACCCCTCTTTGTAAAAAATAAAATACTCCCCCTACCTTGTATGTACATACTTGAAATGTGTCTGTTAGTCAAAAAATACCCAGAACACTTTATAAAATGTAAAGACACAAGGCCTAATCTGCGTGAGTCTAGAAAGAATAAATTAGCCATTCCGAATTCCAAATTAGGACTATTTCAAAAAAATGTTTTTTATATGGCCATAAAGATCTATAACAAATTACCGTTGGATTTATTGAATATGCCATTAGGTAAAAATAAATTCAAAAACAGTCTCTCACACTGCAAAATTTTTACTCTGTGAAAGAATATTTAGAATGATGACATTTATTATTATTCTCATTGTTTTGACTCTGCTGATGATACTATTGTAAATGATGTACCTACTTATATTTTATTTCATATTGACATTTTGTAATATTTAATTTTTATTATATTTTAATTATTGACATACTTACAATAATCATATTCAATGTTTAGATTTTAATTTATCTTAATTAATTGCTATTGAATAAAAATTTGCATGCCTGTATTAATATGGCAGAATATTGTAGCTTCTCAAAAAACATTGATGACCACCACAATGTCTGTACACAATATTGAGCAAATAAATTATGATTTATGATTTATGACGTCACTATCTCACAAAATTTACGTCCCACTACAGAGCACGGGCCTGCTCTTACGGACCAAGATGAGAAGGATTTAGATAATACCATCCAAAGTCTAACATTAGTGCAGGGAGCTATTAGCTTTTTAATAATGTTATATAATCACCCAAATTTGGCGAACATTTCAGTGCCCGGTAAGCGGCAATAGCTCGCCACCTATTACGTCGGACCAACTATAAAGTTGGCGAAGTATAGGCATGTAATATGCCTTTGCCTACCCCTTCGGGGAAACAGGCGTGATTGTTTGTATGTATGTAATCACCCAAACTCCAGAAAATTACGTCTATACATATATATAACAGACTAACGAATTTATAACAATAAATTTTACAAATAAGTCTGAACTAAATTATAGAAAAATCTAATTATAGAATTTTATTAATTTTTTTATTTTGATTTGGTGTATAATAAAGAATTTTTATCTTTCAATCTGTCTATATATAGTACAATGTTATTGTGCCAACATAATAATTACCAAGGAATTCATTACGCAGCCATGTCCTACAAGGCAGAAGTACATCCCGACATCAACAACCTAATAACTTTGATTATGCTGACAAGGAGCGGGCTTCAATTGAAACTTCCCCTCGAGGGGTACACCAAGACAGTGAATGGGGAACAGAACAGTGATCTGATAGCCCTTTGTTCACCACTAATTACCTGTGATAAAGGGTTTAGATGAAAAACAGACGATTTTTATTAAGTTTTTCCTTTGCTAACGGATTAGCCTGTCAGCTCTCATTATGGAAAATGCACTTTAGATTGTAAAAGAGCGATCTGCTACATTTAAGTGGTAGGTAGCATTTTTAATTGTGGCGATTATGCTGTATTTTAATTAATATTTTGCCCTTCACTTTGCTCGCGTGGAAATTGGTGAAATTTTGTGAAAAAAGTATCATGTTAATTCTGATCACAAAACATTTGATTTCAAAGCTTTAGTTACAAATATTACATAATTTTCATAATAATAATGTTCTCAAATTTAGTAATTATCATCATATTATAGCATTATCCTGGTCGCCCCAGACTTTAGTTTAGGGCCAGAGGTCTGCGCATTAGTCAGTTTTTGAAGTTAGTAGTTACCTTGATTAATGCACGCTATGGAGCGCTTTTGTTTCTTAAACTGCCTCTACTGCTTATGAAATTCAAATTTCTTTATTTGCTTTAAATAGGGTTGGTATACAAATTTGGTCTTAAAATTACAATTTCAGGACCTTAACCTATTTAGCCATATAAAACGGCATGCAAACCTTAAACATAATAAGATTATTATTATTAAAATTAAAATATCATTGTTATCTTACAAAACCATAAGCAAAATTAAATATAATTATATATTAAATTAAAATTAAATTAAATATCAATCAGGATGCAGTCACTATGAAAAATGACATAAAAAGCTTGTTCTCTTAAGGGATAAATTTTACTTGATTTGATCCTGAATAAGTCAAGTGTTAAGTTATTTAATTAAGTTAGTTATTCATTCTTGACAAGTAAAGTTGTGTCTGATGTCAGAACATAGAATACTGTGTTTCTTTTACGTATACAGAAGGCCTACTAAAAATTGTGTAGCTTTTACGAAAATGGCAAATACATAGTCAGCATGCGGCATTATTTGCACTAGACACTATCAAACCCGCGCAGTTTAATTGTAGCCACAAGTACTCTGAGTGGTCGTTAAGCCTCGGATACACCAATATGGGGCGAGATAACGTAAATATGAAATGCAGGGTTCCCAAAAAAAATGTAGACTTTAGAATTTCCTTTCAAAAAGCCGTTATAGCTTACTGACTCAAATCAGTGAGCTATAACGGCTATGATAATTTAAAAGAGCCTATATTTTTGGTAGTGGAGAGGTGGCTCGGAACTGGCACTTAGATTCACTTACTTAAACTTATTTGTTTTTTGTTGCATGTAAATGCATCTAAGCTTCGTGTTTTAAGTGTAATATTTCGATTGTTTTTTATATGTAATTTTGACGTTTTCATTTTCTATGTAATACATATATACATTCACGCCTTTCTACCCGAACGGGTAGGCACAGGCATGTTATACGCCCACACTTCGCCAATTATATAGTTCTGCCCACGTAATAATAGGTGGCGACTGCCTCGACTGCTTTGCATCAGGCAACATGCAGTCATTATAAAAAAACCAATTCCGCTTCATACACGGGCATCCCGTGGTTGTTGTCGATACATGAGGTCTCGCTCTTACGATGTAAGTCCTTTGTCAAATAGCCATTAGACGCTGCGCAAACCTGTGTTTTTGTAGGATGCATGCTACTAAATAAGCCAATCCCTGTCTGCCTGCGCAGACGCATTTTTGTGCACCAACAGTTGCTTCTATTTAGACCATTTGCGTCGCCAATCAAGAAAAAATCACTGTAGGTGGCTGGAGACTAAAACTCATTAGTTGAAGACACAAGGAACGTTATACTGCGCTGCGTAAACAACTGCAAGAAGTGACTAAGTGACCTATGATGGATGGTATGCAGTGACGGTAACTAAAAATATTTACATTGGGGCAGGACCTTAACGCCAAATCGGAAGTCGCATTTTTAAAACGTCCCATTATTATTAATAATTAAATTAAAATATCCCCAAATTTTAAATGAAACAATTTTAAATATTAAAGTAAAAGTAGCCACGAAACATTCGCATGCGAACCTAACTAGCGTTTGTTTTTTTAGTAGCACCGATACATTGCTACCGGTGCGGTGTAGTGCCGACGGAAAAAATGTAAATTTGTTCTCTCGACGGTAACGAGTGCGGGTGTGAGTTTTCTTGAATGCCGGTTCCGTCGCTTTCAACGTTCTTTTTAGATTTCCGGATACTCTCTCCTTTAGGTACGATGTTTATTTGTTTTCGAGTAGCTCGGTGTGAGCTAAAAATTCTGTTCTTATTTGTAATTCTTATAGCAGTGTGTTTTATAAAAATAACTGTTAAGAGAGGTAAAATTATGTTAACACGTTCTTGGAATTTTTATTGTACTTTCTGCAGTCCTTCGAATTCGTTCATCATCATCATTCCAACGATATATAGTCCACTGCTGAACGTTGGCTACCCCAATAGACTACATTCTATTGGTGGTATTTGCCCATAATCACTACGCTGGTCAGGGTTTGTAATCGCAATTCAAGCCAGTACGCAAGATGATGCTACCTATCCTCTGGTAGGATTTCTCTACGACGACTCTTACGACTCCCCATGAGAAAAGAGGGGTGGTACTATTCTAGGCTGGTACCCTACGGCACTAGTCGTTGGTATATAAGAACAAATATATTTTGTTCTTATTTTATATTCTAGAAATAATATGTCACTACATAGAAAATTTATGAGTTTCTACCTCTTCATCTTAGCCAAAAGTGTACATACTCAACTAGACATTAACCAGTGTAGATTGGCGAAGGTGTGGCGTCCTGCTGTAAGATTTTTTTAAGCTCTCCAAAGTATGGAAGCACGGTCACCGAACCGAACTGTCCTCTCAGAACTCTGAATTACTTCGATGATAATTTGAACCATATTGTATTGCGCTTTAAAATATGAGATTGATTGATTGATTGATTAATTCTACCAATGTCTTAGGAAGCCAAGCTCACCTGCAAGTGGTGCATCTGCCGATCAACTCACGAGGCTCTGGCGAACATAAAGTTCCCGGTAATAGGCTCGCCACCTAGGACCAACAATAAAATTGGCGAAATGTGAGCGTGTAATATTTCTCTGCCTACCCCCTCGGGGACACAGGCGTGATTGTATTATGTATGTTTATAAATAATTTGTCTACAGTGTCTGTTTAACTTACGATTCCGTCATTCATTAGTAAATCAATGTACGTTATATTACGTGATATAACCTATAAGGTGATATCAAAGTTGTATGTGAATTTTGTTCCACACAGTACCTAGATTTATTTATACAAAATCTTTTATAATATGTCATTACGACCGATATACTTACACCTGCACGCCACTCCGAGTATGAAAATAATAATATTTATGCATAAATACAAATGTTTGGATTGGTCTGGGGTTTTTTAATCTGTGTGTATGTTAAAAAATCTAATTAAATTTATTACGCTTTTTTACTTAATCTGGGGTCCCGCTCTGTGTGCAATATCCAACTATTATTGTATGTGTGCTAATAAAATTAGGTAAAAAGTTTAAATTGAATAAGAACAACCGAATTCTGGTATCTGACAACCATATAGCGAACGAGCCGTTGCATGTTCAGGTTATTGTATTACGTGGGGCAACGAGTTCCAGTCTCATGACATTGTCCAAAAGTTATATAGTTCACGTATCTTTGACCCAGATGTGGAGAGCATCCGCTAGCCTTGGACTCAGTTTCAGTTGTCGCTAAAAGACGATTTTTAGTCCGATATTGTGTTACGAAACACCTGACTTTAAATACAAGTTTTACGTTTACTATGTTAAAAATAGTTAAAGACAAAACAAAAAGGAAACTATCACTATTTAAACAAAGAATTATATTCCCAAGTAGAATTATTTAATTACTGTCGATTTTTTTATAGAATTACATACATGTATATCAGTTACTTCGCTACGGTCGAATGCAATTATTGCCCTTAGAATAACATCTTTACATGCATATTCTAGTGAATTTCGTCATTCAGCAGTTTATCAATGCCATGTCACGCTTTTTGTTTTTTAAAATAATAGCTACATATTGCATAACGGCAAGCAAGACTACGTAGACAGTCTATAAAAATCAGAGCGGTAAGCACGGTTACAACCACATCACTTTCAATATTTTCAATATCTTTAAATATTCACTGTGTGTATTGTTGTATTTGATTGATAATTTAAATGAGCATAGCCTGTGAGTTTTTTGTCAGTTCTTCTTACAGAGCAGGGGCTTGGAACTGGCAATTAGATTCACTTACGTTTAATTTTTATTTATTCGCATGTAAGTGAATCTAAGCTTCGTGATTTCAGTGTAGTAATATTTAGTTTTTTTTTAAATTTATATTTTGTTTTCAAGTGCTTTACTCATGACGGCCCCGACGAAGGATGGTAATAGCTTATGAAATTAAAAACATTTTCCTTTTACTTTACTTTACTCATGACGGCCTGCATAAACGCCGATTCAGGCCTCGATTAATATACCCGGGGCTATTCCAGCTGGGACACCCGAAGTTCATACATACATACATACACAATGTCACGCCTCTTTCCCGTAGGCAGAAATCACATCCTTTCACTTGCTACGATCTTGGCACACACTTTTAGCTTCATTCACACTCATTAACCTCCTCATACACGCCCGTCGGTTTAGGGTACTTTTGACTTGCCCTTTCTCCACAATTTTTTAAATTTGGTCATGGAAGTTCCTCCCCTCCCAACACTTCCAATTCACATTAAACATATCTATGTAAATTGTTATAAGTCCATGCATAAATTTGGAAAAATTATGAAACCTGTAGGACCATTTGATTTTCCACAAATTCGCTATAGAAATGAAGAAATACCTAGCAACGGTACCATCTTTTGACGACATCGTCGTAAACGTCTCCCGGGAACGAGACGCCAGTAAAATTTATCGACTCCCAAAGGACATTTTCAAACGAGATAAAGAAAATACCGTGGATTAAATAAAGAAGTATTATTTAACGGTCCTTGACGTCAATGATCGATAATTTACTCTTTGATTGAAGTACTTATTTGATTCACGGTTCGCTTAATCTAGAAAGGCCGGACACATTTCAGATAGAATAAGAGGATTTTCATTATTTGTAAAATACTTGCAGACGCGAATGTTCTAGATGTTCTTGACAGGAGTGGCTCTGGGGTCTGTACAGGTAAAAATTTCTACCAGGTCAAAGTAATCATTTTAAATACAAAGACGAACTTTGTGACGTATACCATGCATGACATAAGTCGTCGCAAAATAACGTGGTAATTAGTCTTTGTATAATATCTTAAATATATAAATAAATCTTCGTTAGGCAAATGAAGCGGACTGGTAAATAATGTTGGTGTTTCCGATTTTAATAATATTAAGTAAGTTACATCTATATAATTATGACATGAATCGTTTTATATAATATGGTCGCAGTGGTGATGGTCATTTTTATTATAGGCACTTGGCTGTGTCATATACAGAGAAAATAAAAAAAATATAAGTAAGTTAAAAAAAATATTAATACGTTTTACCAAATTTTACAAATATATTTACCCCAAAATTGATAAATAAATATGCCCCAAAATTATTAAATAAATATAAATTAAGAACGCAAAATAATATACTTTCCAGTTCTTTGAAAACTTTCTTTGAAAGTGGGGCACAAACATTGCTTTAAGCGTTGAATGTCAAACTATTACCGAAAAACAGCGTTTAACCTTCATACAATCACGCTCCATCTCCAGAACTCGGTTCAAAGATGCGAGCAAACAGTTTCTTTAGAAAAATGTTGTAAATCCTGAGGAGTTGGGCACAGACGTTTTCGTATGCACACAGAGTTGCTGCGCTCAATCAGTTCTCAAAGAAGCCAAAGGGACGCGGATGTCGGCGAGATCAAAGCCCGCCGCGTCTTGTTACCTCACTTACCTACGGGTGGGTTTTGGCGCGGTACAATTCTGGATTTAGTGAACGTTTAATGGGATTTTTTTTTATGTTTGCAAATTATTCAGTTATCTATGAAACAGAATATGAAAGTAGATATTTTCGGGCTTTGACAGATGGACATTAGTTATTGACTTATAGTTTTTATAGGCAGTGTGTATTATTAGAAATAGATATGTAACGTGCTTAGTAAGTCTTTTTAAATTGTTATCCTATTGCAGAGCGTCACAAATAAATATTTTATATACTTTTTTGTCACCTTATGCATCAGGTAATTTCAGGATTTTTTTTTTTGATATTTCTGACATATTATTAATTATGTTTCAATAAAAAAGTTAAGCAAGGCCTAATTGACTTTTATAGCAATTCGAAAGTTATTTGATGTAGGTTCCGGCTATCGCTTGCTATAATAGGCAATCGTGAAGTATTATAACCTAATAGGTCATAGAGCTAGGCCTATAGGAGAAGATTCGGGCTCAGCAGTAATACGTCAATAGGTGAATAAACAGATTCATCATCATGTCAGCCATATGACGTCTACTGCTGAACAAAGGTCTCTCCAATAGATTGCCACATCGAGCTATCCAATAAAAATAAACAAAATTTGTAAGTACAGTAATACATAGAGTAGAACCCACGTAACGTAACATAACATTTATAGCCTTTAATAAGCAGGACTCTCTGGAACTAATTTAATGAATTTTGGGGTTACGACTAAAGTTAAGGTCGGTTAATATTAACTAACTGTAACTGCTAACATTGTTTTGTGTTTTGCACACATAACTTTTTTTGCTATGAGCTGAAAGGAAGAGCAATTTCATCTTATAAACAAAATCATTTATAATGTTACTAGGACAAAACGTTATAGAAACCCAAATGACACAGGTCAGTATCCACCGAAATAGGCAACGGAATGTTCTAAAGAGAGGGAGGAGTAAGTAAGAAAACTTGAACTAGAGTGCTTTTTCAGATCCCCGCTGAGAGATGTCCCCACGATGAAGAGTCCGATTTACTCTGGCAACCAGGCCTTGCCTTTGCACCTGAATATCGGCTTGCTTCGCCGCAGGATGTCCCAAGTACCGCTTATGTACTGTATTGTCGTCTACATAACAATGATTATTGCGCAAAGACTCCATGTCATTAACATGCAGAAGAAATAGGGTAGAGGAGAGCACCGAACCCTGGGGCACTCCAGCATTGACTTTGTAGGATTCGGAGGAACCGCCCTAACACAGTACACGAATCCTCCGATCTTTAAGAAAGCAGCCTTCTGTTCCAAGCTCTCCATAATCCCTTTTCACCTACGGAAACGATTTTTCTACTCCATTCTCACGATGCGCCCTGTAGACTCATCTCAAGACCCTCCTCAACATCCCTTCCTATAGTTTAAAGTATATATCATCCTCCTTTTCCTCTAATGCCGTTCGGGCATGGAACTCACTTCCTTATAATAATATAATATCCGTGACTACCGCACCCTTTCTTTATTGTAAAGGCTGGTTAAGGAGCATTACCTGTTCTAGCTGTGCATATGGGTTACATTATTCAACCTATGTTTTTCATTCTTGTTTTTCTTCTTCATTGCAAACATTACTTGTATAAGCGTAGGTTTATTAAGTATACACTTCTTCCTTGACAGTATATTTTTAAATTTCCGTTCGCGGGATTACTGAAAGAATTTTTTTTTAAAATGCAAGCCCATACAAGTGTTTTTTGTATGATGTTTCCACGTTCTTAATTGTGTTCCAAGTTCTTAAATAAAATAAATAAATAAAGCCACCACTACTGCGACTTTTCGCGTTCCGTTTCACATCGTATTTATTACTTCACGCCAATCTCGTTTGCGCGGATTCAATGTATCCGGTATCCGTCCGTTTTTCTGCCTGGCCCGTCAGGGGCAGATTTAAATTAATCCTGCCGGCGGCGGCGACACGCTAAGCTCATCGATATGCAAGCCGGTATAGTGCCACGGTTCTAACCTTCCAATATTTTGCCTTTCTAGTGTTTACTAGTACATATAAGATTTTTTTGTTGGGATCAATTATTAGATAGTAACGAATTTGATGATAGTTAAGTATGTGTTATCAATTGTTTTAGTTTCGTTATATATCATAGACATTGTTTGAAGTAGGTGATGGATGAAAAATATCTGTGTGACAATTAATTTCCGAATAGTGCCAAATTATGTAACACATATCTATAACAATATCATATATATATTACTACTTTTGTTCAAAATATTTTTACTCTCAAAGTTCTCAGAGATAGAGAGAGGGCAGAGCCCATAACTATGCCAATATTTCTGTTTGTATAAGTGATTTTATGAATTTTCGCAAATTAACGCCAAAATCAATAAATTATTAATTTAATTTTCTTTGCACAAAAACTCGTTGTTTTTCCTAAAATACAGCTTGTAACTATTTTCCTTTAGAGCTATTTATGCCGATTACCCGCATTTAAAGGTAATAATTGTTTGATAATTTTTACCGTTTCATAATTTGAAATGACGGCTGATGTGCCGTTAAGGTCGGTGGTGATAGCTCGGCAAACGTAGTGGAAGATTACTTTCTTTCCAATGGTCTGAAGATCTGGTCATTGCGAGATGCGGGCGGCTATAGAACAATCGACGAGAAAAGCTGTTAATTTATAAGCGGCTTTTGTTCAGCTATTTTCTGAGCCTGAAATGATGATAATGATGAGAGGACACAACCCACAACGCCTTATATTAAGTTACCACGATGACTGATGATAGCAGTCAAATGAAACAAGAGTGATTAAATGCTTATTAGGGTGGTACTAACTGCCTTTTTTTTAAATATGGTATTTCGAATTTATTTTATTTAGAAGAATAATATTGCATTATTTTGCTGATTCCCAGATTTAAGATACAGAAGTTAAGCGTCATGACGTTTGTATGGTCTTGTTCTAGCCTAAAAATAATTAACATCTTAATGTTCTTTTCATAGCCCAATATAAATGAAACATACAAAAAACTGTTTTTGCAGTATATTTTTTAGAAACACCGCCTTACCAGAATAGTGATGTCTTCGAAAACTCAAGCGGGATCCGATCGGAAATATTATTTACTCTTCTTATTTGCCATACAGCTGAGCTATAAAGTGAACTACATGATTTCCAACTCATACAAGAGTTCCCAACATTTGCTCGACCTTTGTGAAGTTTTTATGTTAGATGAGCTCGTTTTATTTAAATATAGTGGAATATAAGTGAACGTAAAATAGTATCACTATAGCATGTAGTAGGTTGTATTGTGTTAAGTTAGATAAAAATTTATTTTACTATATAATTAATAAAGAGGTTAGCTAATAAAACGCCTCGAAAGAGTATAAATGATTTCGACGATCAATGCGGGATTTCGATTTCATTTAAAGGATCGATTTCTGTTTACATTACGACTGATATGGCGTGGTGGCGAGTATACCCAAACTCTGCTCCTGAGGTCGTGGGTTCGACTCCCACATAGAACAAATCTTTGTGTTCATAAACATAAATATATTTGTTCTGGTCTGGGTGTTTTCTTATGGATATTAAGTAAGTATTTACATTTACAAAAAATGTTTAACCGTTATTTAGTATCCATAACACAACTTCTTAATGATAATTATCTCGGAACTAAATAATTGGTGTTATTATTAGAAATTTTATTATCATCAGCATTCAGTTATAAAAATATATTAAATCTGAACATTAGCCTCCATTGTTTTAACATTGTTCAATCTAACCTGCACCCACTGGCTTTTCGCCGTTATAATCAAATCATCTGCTCATCGGGAACATGTCATCCACTACTACAGTTGCTGGTATGTAGTCGCCATTAAAGAATTCTAATGTCCCATCAGTGGTCAGCTTTTCCAGCTATGTGCCTAGCCTAATGCCAATTTTGAAAACTCACCTTGTTACGTTAGCTTCAGTTCTCCTACATTTCTTCTTACATCTGATTCTAATCTTTCTATTAGAATCAGACATAACCGATACATTCCGAGCACACTACCGCTACGCTGGAAGACCTAGAGCTTTCTTTTCTTGCCAATATTCAGGCATAGTACGTTTTTTTGTGAAAATATGAACATATGTATGGTAGTTTATGTATTAATCAACCGCTTATATTTGTTAATAAAAGAAAAGTTAAATATATAATAAATGCACGAGTACTTGTTAAAGTAAACTTATAACTACCTCTTTATTCGAAGGTACTTAAAAGTAGTAAAATTTAAAAGAGTATTAATGAAATTCATAAAACAAGAACAACATAAAATAACAAACATCTTTTTTGTTCACACCCGGCGGCAATGAGAAGTGCTTCAATTTCAAATACAATTTTAAAATTAAATATGAAATAGAGTGTTTTAATTATTCTGCACTTATTTACCGAACTGAGTCGATAAATATTTACAGAAAATATAAATCATTTACCCGTTGAATCAACGTTTCCGCAAGCGTAAATTTTCGGTCGGCGCTTGTGATTAAAACAATGAACCTAATCATAATAATTTGCCAAAAACTTTGTTATCTAAACAGGCTCGATGTCTTTCTATAGAGCTATTGTAATAAAGGTAAACATTAAATGATACGTTAATAAAAAACTCTTTTAAGTTGTTGTATATACAACCTTTTTTATCGATAATAATACACATTTCACTATGAAATTCTTGTCGATCGAGCAGCCGCTTTGTCTTGGTTCTTTTTCTTTCATTTTCCGCGCTTGATTTGTGTTCCAGTGCACTCGGTACGAGCACCTCGGGGAATATTGGATATCTGTCATAAGTCATAAGATTTTGCATTCCGACTTTATAATGTACAGCATATCCTATTCGGTTCTAAAATGCAAGCAATTCTCGTACAAACTCCTACAATACTTTACACAAATTGAAATGGATCGAGTTTACTGCGAGCGGAAAATACGGCAATGCCAACGTTGTGTAATTTTCCTTGTTAATAATGTTTATTTGTGAACACGTTCTGTGAATGAGGCGAGGAAAACAAGCCGAGATCTTTGTACCCGCCACAAAACATTTGGCTCTTTTTCTCAGCGAGAGGAGATCCCCAGAAATGTAATAATATCTTTAATATCGCGTCGAAGATAGCTGTGTAAACATTTCCAGCGAGTCTAGGGTTATTATCAATATACGAGGCTATGAATAATGAAATAGATGCCGACGATGGTGAATGCAGCAAGTGACCCTATTCAATGATATATTCAATTACGGATAATACCGTCTCGGTAAATTAAAGATCTTTTAGGGTGATAGCGAGTTCAATTAGGAGAAGTAGCATCAAATATTAATTCGTCGGCGGTGTGTGAAGTCTGGCACGATGGGAGTAAGGGATTTACAGTATAACGGAAATCGTACTATCATTGTATTTTAACATTGTAGGCTAAAAATACCAAGAGGACTTAAATTTAACAAGAGAAAGAGCTTTTATTTAAAGCTTAACTTTTCGTTAAGTTACGTAATTTCAAAAAGAAGATACATACAGTTTGAATTCTGATTTCTTAGAAGTCAAACTCTGCTCTGTTTGCAAAACAGATTTTATTTCATTTGTGATACGTCACATATTATGAAGTAACGTATATTTCGAGATAATAATAATAATATGGTAAGTGCTGTAGGCTTACCATCATCAGAACAATGTAATTTAAAGACAATGCTGATGAAGTCATAAATGATCAGTGCTCTCTTGCGCAGCTTCCAGGTTATCAATGTAAAGTCTCATAAATGTTAATATCTCTTTTAAAAGTGCTATTTTTTTGAATATCGAATAGTATTACAAATAGTACTCTGTAATCCAAATGAAATTGGTTTCCCAAGATACAAGCTTTGCTTACTACTGCTTCTGCTGGAAACGATATCATATATTTGAACAATTTGTGAACTTAGTTTTAATTTAGTGTATAATTGAGTTACAATAAATACATTTTATATTTTCATTGCATATATCATCTCATATTAGTCCAAAATGTGCGACACTGGGATAAACTCTTTTAAGCACTTGTGTAATAAAGAGAATAAGACTCAAATTGAAGTATAGTTAAAGTATAAAGTTCTTCATTTCATAAACTATTACATAGCACTTGAAAACGTCAAAACAAAATATATATAAGACAAAAAAAAATTTTTTTTAATGTTACATGTCGTCTTGATGACTGCCGGTGGTAAGCAGCCGATGCAGTCCAAAAAAAAATTAAAGCGTTTCATACCGTGAAATAAGCTCATCCTCTCATGACGGCCTGCTAAAATTCCGTTTCACGACCCGCTTTTAAAGACCCGGGATCATAGGAAATAGAAAACACATGAGTCGGCAGCAAATTTAGCTTAGTGGTCTTACTCAGAAACGACTTCCCAAATTTCTTGATTCGAGTGCTGATAGTCTGCATAGTATGAGGATGGTTTCTAATGTCAAGCCCAAGCTTGTTTATCTGACAAGTAATCATTTACCGCATAATACCCATTTTGAAGAAATTGCTTTTTTTTATTAGACAGGGCGTCAAAAAACCTAGTACCGCTTTTATCGGTTTTGTGATGAGTACCGCTCTCACTTTATGTTCTACACATCACTTTATACATCATCGGCTGAAAAAGGCCGATGCAGGGTATATTAACAAAAAACACGCAATAAAAATAGTTAACTTTTAGCGTAAACCAAAGTGAGTGAAAGGTTGGATGCATTGAGCGATAAACAACATTGTAGGTAAATGTTGAGTGGCATAGCTCAATATTGTAGGCCGCAACAGGAGGTGGAATAATAAAGGGATGATGAACGGCAGCGCTCACGTCCGCCGTTTTATTGTGCACCTGCCGTGCCGGAGCTGTTCATTCGAAAACACTTACGCGCTATTGCCTGGTCGTACAATGTGGCTTTATATTTATTGGAATGGCTCTATTATGTATGAACATTACATTTGTTACATATACAGGGATATCTGTACTGTTTTACGCGTCTTATGTCCTGGTGACTGAAAGTTATGGAGGTCGTTTTCGACATTATTTATGATATGTCACAGTTGCAATGCTCTTCAATATATTTAACTGTTACTTTTTAAAACCAAATTAAGCTGTGTTTAAGCATGGTATTAAAAGAAATTTGTGGCGGAATTTATAAAACAGCAAAAGGAGGTTGTAATTTGTTTATTTAATCTTTAGTAGGTTATAATTTATGGTGTATAGGGATCCTACCAAGATCTGAGGATTTCCAGCTAACCTCACCTGCAAGTGGTGCACCTGCCAATCAATGGACGAGGTTTTGGCGAACATAAAAGTTCCCGATAAGCGGCAATAGGCTCGCTTATTACGTAAGACAAACAATTTCTGGCGAAATGTGGGCGTGTCATATGCCTCTGTCTACCCCTTCGAGGAAATAGGCGTGATATTATGTATGTAATAATTAATGACAACGTGTATTTAAGGAGTTTCCTAAATTTTGTCGTGGCGTATACTTGATAAAAAAACTCTTTGTTGTGTAAAATGTGTTAGGACTGCATCGAAGGCTTTGTAACTATACTCCAAAAAGTTAAGCGCCATTTCTTAATATCATGAGTAGAAGCAACAGGTTTGAAAAAATAAATTAGTTGCTGATTTTTGAAGAAAACAAATCAGTTGTCTTGTGGTGTTTTCAGCGAGAAAACTGTGCATCGATTAATAGCTTCTATTTCTTTGTTTATTTAAAATCTATTGCACAAACAAAAATGTACAAAAGGCGAACTTAATGCCACAATGTATTTTTTAACAGTTAACCTTAGGGTTGTTAAGCCGTTGGGCATGATATTAAAAGGCTTATAGCTCTCCGGTACTTGGTAGTCGGTTTTGACCAGCGAGGTAAAGCTGATTTCAAAGAGATCAGTCATTGGTCACTGATTGATCATTTCAGTCCACTAACGTCCCATTACTGAGTACGATTCTCCTCTGTATTTGTAACGTTTAAGGGATACGGAGGCCGCCACTAGAGGTCAAAATATCAGAGGTCTGATGAGCGGTATTACATACATGCATACAATCACCCCTTTTTCCCCGATGAGGTAGGCATATTATACGCTCATATTTCGCGAGTAAGGTATATTTATGATATCACGTAATAGGTGGCGAGTCTATTCCTGTGGGATTTTTATTAAAGTTAAAGCTTCGTCCGTTAATCGGCTAGTGCTCCACTTTCTGATGAGGTTGGCTTGGGCTCTTAAGCTATTAGTAGGATCCCTATATACCCATAGTATCGCTTATATCTATGGTTTTATTATGCATCAACTGTACCGGGCGGTTAGGTGGTTGTTCACTTGAAATCATTTATGCGCTCCTGTCGGTGCACATTAAAAGTTTAAATTATTACAAAAAAAGTTAAACACGCGTTTATTACAAAACCTTGTCTATTGGTTGCCTAAAGTAAATAAATAGCATCTTTGCTATTTTCCGCAATGTGAACGAAATATAATAGTTGATCTAATTTTATAAATTACTTAAATTTAATGTCTAATTCAAAAGACATTAATTATACCAAAGAACAAATATAAGTGAATAGAGATAATTTTTTGTTACGTCGGTAACAAAACGCACCTTTCTTTTTTACGCGCATTAACAAATGGGGCCAGTCAAATGGGGGCCGAAAAGGGCTGTGTGACTTATCACCAGAGGTCGGAATTAGGTAGAGTTATTCATGTACTTACACTGATTTCACACAGCGAAAGAATATAGTGGATATGCCTCAAATCCCGGGATTAATTTTAAAGAATAGAAAAAATCCCGTTACTTTTTAATAAAAAGTTATTTACTTTTACTTTTTTAATTTAGACTACTGCACGCGCGACGTTGCCAAACTTACATCAATGATATTGGATGACCGAAGTTGCAAAATTCCAATACGCACACGCGCGATGTTGCCACGTTTATTGTTCGCACTACATAGCTTGTGAGAACAAAAGAATACAATAGCGAAAATGCGGAGCACTCCCATTTGAAATCCATTTGAAATCCCGGGAAGGTCCATATTAATATCAACGTTTCGACGCAAGTACATAAATAACTCTACCTAATTCCGACCTCTGCTTATCACTGGCAGACGCGACTGCCAGCAGTAACACCCACTAAAAATCTTCCGACGAGGCCCGCCGTATAGCATTAAAAGCACCAATTAATAAAAGGTCAACTGATACAGTTGCAAATATCATTTCGAAAAATGAAAAAAGACAGAACGAAATTAGTCGTAAAATTTTCGGTTGAATAAAATTCTATTAAAATAAAATCGAACATAATAATTATAGAAAACGGTTTAACACTTTATATAAAACACAACGATGTCATTCAAATTCCATGTTATTTATTATTAGGAAATTTCCTCGTCTTTAGGATAAAAAAGGATAATCATAATTTTTTGGTTTTCTTTTCTTTTCAACTACACAAATACTTAAACGACGCTGTTACCAGTAGTAATTACAAAGAAGACTTTAATTATATTAATGGAGGAACGAAGAAAGCGACTGGTACTTATTTGTAAAGAAAAATTAAACACTACTTGACCCTAGGTATGCGAATAACCTGAAGGTTACATACATAAGGGCACTGTCAATTCCATTAGCGTATTCAGAACGATGAGATGAGTAAAAGCTTCGGCGATAGACGAGTGTGGAGTTGTAGACACGAATATCAGGAGTCTCTCAGACAAATATTTGGTTATTCTCTTCATAGAACTCATTCATTAAGTAAAGCTTGCTCCTCAATTATATGCTGGTGTAACGACTTTCGTGTGGCTTGTTTTGCTGATAAAACATTTATATTGAACTAAGGTATGATTAAAATTTAGTCGTTCTGTCGTTTAGATATTAACCGTTAAAGACGACCGAATGTAAATTGTCATTCGTAAATACTCTCCGGTAAATAAAAGATAACGTTTTTAAATATGTCTCATCCTATGTTATCTATTGAATAAATAATATTAGGCTATTGAAAAATCAACCCTTTTTACGAAACGCTATCATGCAGGCCTTTGTTTTTTTATGCGATAAGGCGATGAGGGTAATATACCTGCGTATGTACCTGCGATCCGCTCGTAAGGTCGTTTTCCACTAAGGACAACCAATTTTGGTAGGAATAATAACAATTTTCTTGATCTGGTTAATTTCTGTGTTCTATAAGTAATAAAAAAGTAATTATCAATGCTTATCCGTTGCCTAGTGTCCACAGTACACAATATAATGGGAGGAACATAATATACTTTCCGTTTTAAAGGTAATTAATTAAAATGATCAAGTTTCTCAAGGATCCCATTCTAATAAACAGGCATGGTGGTGCTTGGGTCACTAGCACAGAAGCCAACCGCGGTTCCTAATCACCCCAGGTTTGGTTTGTGGTAGACTATCCGTGTGTGACTAGTTAACGACCGAGTGGTGTTTACTAAATCACATACAGTAAATCATACTTATTTCAATAACGTAATTTAGTTGGTTTTTTAATTTTTTTTGTGGCTCGTCATGATCATGCGTAAGAATAAGCAGTGGATACAGTCAAAAAAAAAGGAAGGCGCTTCATATCGTAAAATAAACACGGTACAAAGCGCACCCTTTCCTAAGTTAAGTGTTTGTTAATGTACACGAGTGTTGGTAAATAAAACAAAACAGTGCAACATCACTTTTCAACAAGAAGTAACGGACTAAGAGCGCAAAACATCACAAAAAATGATGAAGTAATTTCTTTAAAACTTTATTAGATTGCGTGACAAATTCAGAGTATCCAACCAATTCGATAAGCTAGTTTAAAATAATTAAAAAACTCTTAGTTAAATATTAATAACTACTTTAGGTCATGAAATACTCTCATTTTTTTTAGATATGAAGGCGGTTGCCCGTCTTGGTCAGGTTTGGCCATGTGCTAAACAAACCCTGGACTACGTGGAACCACCGCGATTCGTCTAGTTCGTGGTGACTTGCCGTTGACTTTTGTAAAAACAGTGACGTTCCACATGACTGCGCCAACCATCGACACGACGCTTTGCCAGACTGACCGATGTCAAATTTCGTTCCAAATAAAAAGAGGAGGCGCTACCAACGCACCGTCAGATAGAATAAACAATCAGTTTTTTTCTTTTGAAAAAAAACATCGTAGATATTATTATAAATTTTAGTTATTCTCGTTTCAAGCAAATAATCTTAAAATTTCAACAATTCTCATAAGTCCTTAATATTAATACTACTATTTAGTGTGTATCGCTTGCTATTGCTGATTTGATATCTGACTCAAATCGCAGACGAAAACTCATATACAGAAAGGCAATATGAATTTATTGTTCAAATAAAACAGAATTACGAGCAAGTTCCACAATAGAACTTGATTGGCTCCTCCACATTATACATTGTCTACCCAACTTGATATATTACATTATTACAACGCTGCGTTGAAATTTTGAGGAACGCTTTACCAAATACTATGTATAATTGTCAATTTTGTTTCAGACGTTCATATGAAATTTCCATATTATATGACATAGAGGCGTCATACCTTTATTATTGTTAGACAAGAAGTTAGGGGAATCTATGTTTGTCCTTTTTTCTTTGAATAACCCAATAACCTTCTCTATACACAAGGTTACCACAATAACCACAATTCCTGGCTTTCGAGATCGTGTCAGTATTTTCTTCACTTTTTAAGTCTATGTTACTTTAGTTAAAATAAAGCTTATATAGTAATGTGGCACGCGTTAAGGTCATCAAAACGATGCAACGTGAAAGTATATATGTTGTGGCTAAATAAAAAAATATACTTTACTGTCTTTCAGATCATACATACATACATACAAGGCAGAGGCATATTATAAGCCCACTTTTCACAAATATTTTTTATTGGTCCCACGTAATAGGTGACGAGCCAGAGCCTCGTCCGTCCTCGGCGGGTGGACCACTTGTAGATGATGTTGGCTTGGGTTCCCAATTGATTGAGATCAACAAGAACATTTAGATTCGTCAAATTTTAACATGCAATATTGAAAGAAGTCGTGCGTTAATCTTTAACCAAAAGGCGCTACCGATCAGTAGTAATTAAAAAATGACACATTTTAATGTTTAATCGAGCTGTCGAATTAGTTTACTCCAAAACATCAGACACGAAGTATACTTGTAAAATCATGTAAGTAAGACACTTAGGGGCTTATTACAAAACAAAATCTAAAGTTGAACCAGGTTTGAAACTAGTGCTGTCATTGTTCTTATTGTAAAATCATGTAAGTAAGACACTTAGGGGCTTAATACAAAACAAAATCTAAAGTTAAACCAGGTTTGAAACTTATTGTCCTTATTTTATCAAATAAAATTGGCAGCATTCGTTTTTAACCCTATTTAACTTTAGATCTTGATTTATAATAGGCCCGCTTTGCTTTAGCGCCTTCGACAAACTCATTTGTTTAGCAGCCTAGATCTATTAATAAGTGGTAGTATAAAAGAGGTTTATTTATTTTTGTTCAAAAGTGAACACCGTTACAGTAATGAACACGCGACCGCATTTGGTCAGGTTAACCGACGCGGTCAGAATGCCATCTGTTTAAGTATTGTGATTGTATGGTACGTAAAACAACACATCGAACGCAGAACGCGAATTTATGACTGTTAAATCTGGTAGTTCTCTTTGTAGAATATAGTTTCTTCTACATTATCGGCTGGGGCACAGTGCGCTGTCCATGCCCTATAATCATAGGAATTTTGAAAGAAAGAAAGGAAATAAATTTATTTAGTATCACATACAACACATCTTAAATAATGAATAAAAAAAGAAACAAATTGACCAACTTGGATATAAAATCTAAAATACATAACCATAAATATACATTTTAGTTTGTGTACTGAATAGGTGACCCTAAGTGAATTTTAGTTAAGTTTAAAGACTGTGGTCATGGGTTTGATCCTCATATAAAACAAACCTAATTGTACTCAAACATAAATATGTTTTCTGGGTATAGGTATTTCCTCTGTACATAAAAAAAATATGAATAATACATACACAATAAATAATTTCTAACAATTACACCAATACCAATTATTTATTACCAAGATAAGTGTCATTAAAAACATGTATTTAGATACTAAATAACGGATGTACAATTTTTTGTACATACATAATTATATTATTATATACACAGAAAACACCCAGACAAATATTTACGTTCATGCACACAAAAATTTGTGGGAATCGAATCCGCCACCTCTGGAGCGGAGTGCTGCTTTTTACCCAGCAAAAAGTTTGTGCTGTATGTTTTCCGTCATTTTGTATCTATAAAACAGGTACTCAATGATACTTATGAAGTAAGTAAGATATGCAGTAAGTGATGTGATTTCAAGATAATTATGTTTGTAATAAATAATCTGATAATCACACCTGGTGTTTATAGAGCCTAGTGTATCTTAGTCAATAAGTCTGTTTCATAGAATTACTCAATTAAATTTATATATTTAGTAATTATTAAATAATTGTCAGGAAATCTTAGTTATCACATCATTAAACGCGGTTGCGGCAGCTCAATTGACAGCGTGATTAAAACTTTTTGATCACGAAGTTCAAACTTCGCTGATATACGAGTAGGTTCCTACTACAGACGGGTACTCGCTCTAAAGAAAAACCCTTATAAGTCTATCGGGCGGTGCAGAATCAACATTTTAACAGTTATTCTTTACTTAAATCTTCTTAATACTTAAGGTGAACTTGTAATTTTACCAGTCAGCCCTTGTTACCTTCCCCCTTACCCCCTATTTTCTATAGACAATTGGACGCCAGAGTTGCAATCCTACACTCAATCATCGTGATCAGATGTCTGCTCTCAGGCATAGCTGAGCGGAATTAATAATTAATGAAGAACAAGGAATTTCGATCTTAAGAGTATGTGTTGTAAAGTTAAATAATTGAGAGTGAGAAATGCGAGCCGTTACATATGATAATAAGCGCTCGTAGTTCCGTGGTGCTAGACATATGCTGCGAAGTGATTATCGAAGTAAAGCAGTGTTCTTAGACGTCAGTTCTTGATTAGGTGACATTTTATATCGAGCGCTTCCGTGATTCGAAAGTACTGGTAATTACTATATGTGGTACGCGTTAAACTATGTCAGAGGCCTAATAAAAAAATCATTAGATTTGTTTCAACAGCAAAGCGCCACACACTTGCGCCACGCAGTGCGTAAATTAAAATATATTTAATTTACGCACTGCGTCCCGGCCAAAGGGGGGCCGAGAAAGGTGTGTGGGACTCACCACCGGCAGATACGATCGCCAGCAATAATATCTACTCAGAATCTTCCGACCGCCGCTTATTGAAAAAGAGGCGGGGGGCCAGTACCTGCGTTACAGCGTCTGACACCCCGCCCGCGGCTAACGTCTCCCAGGCCAAAACCGGGAGGACCCCCTCAGAGAGGCGACCCTTCTACCTCCTTGTGCGACAATAGCGAATGTGGCCGACTTCTCGGAGGGTCTATAAGACAGTCCTCTCACTCGCCACTCGCTGCGCCCTCAACAGGTCCCTTTTAGTTTCCCCCCCCCCGGAAGTCAGCACTAGGATAGGAAAAGGTGACACCCAGAGACTGGGGACTCTGGGTGCCCACCGTTTTCCTATCGGCTTCTCTGCCCTACTGGGAGGTACTCAGCCCCCCCACTACGGCAATTTGGAGACTAATAGGAGAGAGGCACACACCTGCCCCCGCCAAGCCGCACTGGGTAAGCGTGGTGGAGCATGGCGTTAATCCTCCTCAGCTTGTTTCTTGGGAGCACGCCAGTAAGGGAGATCAGTAAGGGAACAATAATGGGCTGAGATGAGATGATATAAATCCCAATACAATACGCTCTGATTCAAGATAAAACTACGCTTGAAGAGAATACCGTGGCTATAATTTATGCCTATCCTTATCGGCATCGTTATGAACCCCTTTGAGACTCGGCTGTGAATGGAATGATAGTACATAATAATTTGAATACTCTTAATAGTAGGCCACTTTGATCGTTATCTAAGTGGTTTTCTCTCCAACTCAAAAATAATACCATTTTATTTGTGCCCCTCATCAATGTATTTACTCATTAAAGTCGGAGATGTTATCTCTTACCATGGTATAAAAAAATGTCCGATTTATACATACTACAATGGAAGCACAATCATCATCAAGTGCCCTACCCCTTTGTGGTGGGTGGAGCGGGAGGGTGTGTCAGACTTCTACTGATATATCGGCCTACCATATATCGGTTCAGAAGTAAACTCAAAATGCATATTTTAAACGTACAAAAATCAGTGACAAACAGCGCGGGGTAAATATTTATTATAATTGGATTTGTAATATTGGTATCGGAGTATCACATATAGTTTATAGTTCACATTTGCAATGTATTTATAAGTATAAGTAGACATAAGACAGTAGTATGTAATAGTTTTTAATTTGTAAGTTGTTTTATTGTAATAAGAAACGTCGACAATGCCACTTCGACTATAATTTTTATTTTTTGTGTTCATTATTGCTTTTTTTTTTTTTAATTTTATTTTAGGTTACCGCAGAATATCAGCGTCGTGGGTCACACTGCGACACATGCTGAGCGGTGACCTTTTTGGTACAGTCCAGTTAGTATATAAGTTTAGTTGGTAATTGTGAATTGTTTGTGTACTAAATAAATATATTTTCTTTCTTTCTTTCTTTCTTGATAAAAAACAGTTCATGTTCCTTCTTTTGAGCCTGCACGTACCGAGGCCGCGGTAACCCTTTCGAACATTCCCGCAACTCCGGCAGGCTTGGCCCCCTCGCTGGGGGCCCCTCAGTGTGCTGACATCTCTTTGAGGCGCGCGTGGAACACGACGCGGCCTGTCGCCTATAGAAGGCGGACGGGCGGTGAGTTATCCATTACTCACCGCTCACAAGCCAGCGCCTACGGTGGCTGGGATTCATAAACTAGTAGTACCTGCCACTAGGCGCTAAAAGATAAACAAATCATTTAGGTCAATGTGTGCGATTCTACAATAAGTACAATAAGTAATACCAAGCAATAAAACGGCTAAGCCAAAATATATTTTACTTTTTTTTTGTAGCGTGTAAGGGAACCTTAGCTTCGTGAATTGAGTGTGATCATATTTTGATAATTTTTTTATAATAAATTTTGACGTTTACAACTACTATGTAATAGTTTATGAAAAAAAGAAAAATTATTTTTGTTTGATCTTTGAAAAAAAACGGAAATATCTACTAACCTATGATATATATGTCGCAGGCAGATTAAAGCTATTCGGCATTTTACAAAACGACCAGGCAAATTGTGTAAGTATGAGAAACGTTTTTGTTTATACAGCACAAAGTTCAACTTATTACGACACCTAACTAGGAAGAGTTTTTAAGTGATTGCGCAGGGGAACCTAGCATACCTGTACAAGTCTACATCCTGTACATTGGACTTGGCGTCAGCGTGGTCAGCGGCGAGTCGACCCAGTTGCAACATCCACGTGCAGCGTCGGCACTTTACACCGACGCTGCACATCTTTATATCTTTATATGTGTACACAACATGTAATTAATATATAAACCATACAATTATAAGCAATAAATTAGATTTCAACCGTCCGTGTTGGGTCTCATTCCTCTCTCTACACCTCCTACTGTCGGCCGAGGCTACACCCCGGTACAGTTCCTTCCCTTCCTGCTGGTGGCCAGGGCACCCCCTGGTACAGCATTCCCTTCCCTTCCTGCTGGTGGTCAGGGCTACCCCCTGGTACAGCAGTCCTTTCCCCTCCGCTGGTGGCCAGGGCGACCCCTTGGTACAGCACTCCTTTCCCCTCCGCTGGTGGCCAGGGTACCCCCTGGTACAGCATCTCATCCCTCCTTCCTCTTACTGTACGAGTGGCGAGCGGCGGCTTACAACCGAAAGCGGACCACCGTACAATACCCACCAATTTCCTTGGGGGCCATTCGTTTTGAGTGAAAGCAAAAAAATATAGACAATTTACCTAGTTGTTTTGTAAAACATCACTTTCTATAATCTGACTGCGGGATATACATCGCATGTCTTATGATTTACGTGAAGAGTTAAGATAAGTGAGGTATTATTTTATTTTATTTTCAATAAATCAAACAGTTATTTAAGAAATAATTATTGATTCAGCGTTACTTTGCGGAAATCCATTGTAAGCAAGTGATGAATTTAAAATATCTTTGTAACAATTCCCGCGCAGCTATGATTTCCCGAAAATTTGAGATCAATTCAACACGACACGTGATTCGCCCTTAGACAGGTAATATTCAGGTAAGAACTCAGAACAACGATGTTTTCACGACCAACGCTGAAACGTGAATCATAGTATCCCGGGAATAGTTACAAAGATATTTAAAAATTCATCACTTAGTTAGGAATATAATACTTTTCTTAGATTTAATTTTTTTATATTATTATATTTACTAACACTAGTTTTTAAGTTGTACACATTAGAAATAATTGGACCTTTGTTGTCAAATAAACAAATATACTTACTATAACAGACAGATGTAGTTTTAATAATTAAATTAACTAAATTCCTTCTGTGTAAAAACAAATACAATGTAACATAACTTACAATTGTATTTATCCCCAGAGAAATTAAAAATAAAATGTAATCAAGTATCAAATAAAAACATAGAGTTAGTCTAACTGCGCAAGAAAGCATATAACTATTCGTATGCTACTTTTTATAGCGCTTATTTTTCCCGTGGGCAGCCATTTAATGTGATTTACAGAATACCCGTCATAAAATGCACAAAAGGAAAATAATGAAAGATTTTTATCGTTACTATACGATCTCCAGCTGTAATTACTTATTTTCAGCTACTTGAACTGGCTACCATAATGCAAATAACTTTTACAAATTATTAAGATACTAACTGCGAATACATTAAATGAAAACTGTATACTATAATTAATGGCCGCTACCTGCAAATTGTATCTATAAGATGTTTATATTAAAAAAGAATATTTTTTACAACTGGTATGGCGTGGAGGTCAATATACCTGCATTTAGTTCCTAAGGTCGTGGGTTTGGTTCCCAAAAAAGACAAATCATTGTGTGCATGAACATGAATATTTGTTCTGGTCTGGGTGTTTCATGTAAGGTATAAATAAATAAATAAATATTCTCTTACAATCACACCAATTCTTTAGTTCCAAGATAAGTATCACTAAGAACTTGTGTTATGGATACTAAAGAACGGATAAACATACTTAAATACTTTTTTTTTTTGTAAATAAATACTTAATATACATAGGAAAACACCCAGACCAGAACAAATATTCATGTTCATGCACACAAAGATTTGTCCTGTGTGGGAATCGAACCCACGACCTTTGGAGTGAGTGCAGGTATACTGACCTCCACGCCAAATCGGTCGTCGAACAAAGGTATGTATTTACAAAAAACAAACTATGTATATTTATCCGTTATTTTGTATCCATAACGCAAGTCTATCATGATACTATTATTGGAACTAAATAATTGGTGCGATTGTAAGATAATTATTTTTGTACATCATAAAGACTATATAATTATTAACATTTTCTAACAATGTTATTATAATAACAGTTGACATATTTGCATTTCACAATGTGAAGAAATACACCGAACCAAGAAATACTTAACTTTCACTATTTAGTAATTTTTTTGGTATCTAAAATTCTAAATGCACGTTTTTCATGCGCATCTGGATTGAGGGCTCATTTTTAAATCTATTCGAAATTAAATATGATTTATAGGAAAATTTAGTTAAAAACTTATGAATCCCAAAGCAAAGGCCCACAAATTTCTTAAAAACAAATTTTAACTGTTATGATGAAATAACTTGGGCCTTCAATCCATCCGATTGCATCAAGTGACAAAGCCTTGATTTCCGAAAGTACACAGGGTTATTAAATTTTTTTGAGTAAATCCTAAGATATTCTTAAATATTAAAAAAAAACAAATCTATAGAATATGTCTTAACTCAGCGGCCGCTATACCGCCTGACTACATTTTATTTTAGTTCCATACAATCGAATTCATAATCTTGAATAAATTTCAATGATACCTACTACTTATTTACACATAGAAAAGTAAAATAAAACGGGTTAGTTTTTTTCCACACATTGTCATAGCATATAGTTTTGTTCAAGTGCTAATAAGTGATTGCCAAAACACATTATTAATAACAACAAGATAATCACATCAATATTACTAACACCAACAAAATACTGACTGCAAAAAACGTCAATTACAATATATGAGACCCTATTTAGTTTACCAGTTTTCCTTTACAGCCATTTAAGACGTGGTCAGATCATTAATACCGGTGCCAGAAGCGTAGTGAGTGACGCTGCGATACAGCAAAACGCTGAGCTGGTTCGTTATTTCTCCGACCAGTCGTGCGATGGACATTGAATTTATTTTCTCAACTTTTTTAGCGTGGTGTGAATTGCGTTATTTTGGAGCTCAATTGTTGTAGCGATTTTGTTATAGAAAGTGTTCGAGTTTCTCTTTGCTATTGGCACTTAGTCTGTGATAGTTGGTACGGTAAAACCAAAGTCGGGAAATGGCGTTTTGACGTTTGTCTTTTAAATCCACTTCCTTTTCATTTGATCGGCATAGCAGAAAAAATCTTTTGTATATTCGAAGACACGTAAACAAATAAAATAGACTTAGTAACTGCTCCTTCAATGAGTATGTCAAATATAGTTAAAATATAAATAGACATATTGATCGATACATTTGACTGTGAAATGAAATAAACGAACATCACCCGACATCTCACACAGCGCTGTCTAATTTTAAATCAGTATTATACAAGGTCTGTTTTATGTGCTCTAGAGCATATAAGAAGAATATTTTAAATTACAATGCTATATCATATTTAAATAATTCCGCGAAATCTAATTGAGAGTTAACTTTCTGGAAATATCAATTACCACAACAATGGATTTCTACAATCACTACATAGTATATAAAAACTACACGAACAAAGTAAAAGTTTTTATGAGACCAACTGACAGCTATCCCGCGTCGAACAAAACAAGAATCACGTAAATCGGTCTATAAACCTCGGCGTAATCGATGTACATACATAGAAAAAAAAAGCAAAAAAAAAAAAATATCGGCTGAATTGAGAACTTCCTCCTTTTTGGGAAGTCGGTTAAAAATAAAGTCGCTTTACTCTGTCTGTCTCTATGTATGCTTAGATTTTGAAAACGACGCAACGAATTTTAAAGCGGTTTATTTTTAAAAAATAGAGTATTTCAAGAGAAAGGGTTATATTAAAGTTACGCGAACAATGTTGCTGGCGGCCGGTAGTACATATTTAAACAGATACTTAAAATCCCCAACGTAGAAATGCACCTCATATATTGACTATGTCTTGCTTTAGATAAAAAATATTTACCGAAATTGAACTTGATTTTACAAGAGGCCTTTGATAAAAAAAGGTAGTGAAAGTATAATGAAATTATTAGACACACGAACAAAGGCCGATCGATCAATATGTATAATTAAATTATTGTTAACAGGCGGTGTCGATAGATAACCTGGAGGATAGTGGGCGAAAATACTAAGACCGGATTAATTTAGAAATATATTGTAACTATAGAATTGTTACAGCGAAGATTTCTTGGTAAACGAGAGTGGCAGCTGTCTCAGAGAAATAGTTTACTATCGAGTATTAAACTTAAGACAAATACCTGCAAAGGGACTAATTGTAAAGACTGACAAAGTCAGATTAAATTAACTTGTGTTTCATTGTATTGTTATTTACAGGACAATTCTAATACTTTTGATGGAGCAGGGAAGACTAGTTTAAACATCGTCATTATCTCAGCTCATTTACGTCGCATTGCTAAGCTCTTCGTTCTATCACAAAACAAGATGGAAAAGATTCAGGTCAAACTCCACCTCAAGGACCTGGTGCGGATTGTTGGAAGCAGGTGTATGCCTTGTGATATGACTTAACGACTGTCACATATAGTAATAAACCACACATTTGGTCTTCAGCGAAGATTTCCTTCTCTTCGTGGTGTCGGGCTTCGAGCGGAGGCTCCTTGCCCGGGCATTCAACGCTGCTGGTAGTACCAGCAGGGTTTTTAGGACTTCTTCCTTCTTCTCCCTGACGTGTCCGTAAGGGAGAGGGAGGAGCCAATGATAAAAAAGAGCTTTACATGCCTTTCGCGATTGATATAAAGTGACTCACGAACCCAAGGATTGATCTGCTTTACTTCCGAGATCGTTCTAGACTGTCTAATACCATGCAGCTACGAGCGTTTCGTCGTATAAATAAATAAATAATAAATGTTCTCTTACAATTACACCAATTATTTAGTTCCAAGTTAAGTATCATTAAGAACTTGTATTTTGGATACTAAAGATCGGATAAACATGTAAATAAATACTTAGTATACACAGGAAAACACCCAGCCCAGAACAAATATTCATGTTCACGCACACAAAGATTTATCCTGTGTGGAAATCGAACTCACGACTTCTGGAGTGAAGTACAGGTATATTGACCTCCACGCCATATCGGTCGTCAAAATGTAAGAAAAACGCAATCTGTAAGCACAAAGACAACACACAAGTCTCAAAGAGTTCTTAACACATTTATATTTGCCTTGACATTCACGAACTCAGCCTAGCTCAACCAGTTTGTGCACAATGTTGACCGCACAATCCATCATGGTGGCATGTTTTCCATTTGCCATTCAAATGTTTATTGTCTTTGTCCGTGACCAGTGACGGATTGCGATGATCCTGGATGTTAATCACTGTGAATAATGTACCAATGTGTACGTCCAATGAGTAATCCAGATGGATCATCTTCCGTTTGAACTGGACCAGCGGATCGCTTGTGCCCCAAATGCTTTCAATGTAAATAAGTATGAATTTATAATTATTTCAGAACGATAAATCATTCATAATGACTTATTCAATAACGATGTTGTTTATAACTTGTGCATTACTTAATGAGGTAGTGCTTTGTTTATTTTCTTCTAAATCGAAATCGTGTTTATATGAGGTGGCATTTTATTATAGTATGTATTTGTAATCTAAAATTTATAAAAAAAACTATGTTTAACGATTTTATAAATCAGAAATTAATATAATAATATATGTTAGTTTTGTAACTTTGTACACTCATTTTGTAAACAATAAATGAAGCTCGTCATTAATCTTAACGTATTATTGTACCAAATTTTGGTTTTATAATCCCGTTTATACAGAATATCATTCTTGCCGCCATAAAAAGAGTCATTATCACCAGCCAACTGGCATCGAGCCGACATTCAGTGATTAATTGTTCATACTCTTCATTAAAATGGGGTACACTTGCTAGCGTCATGTCGCGTACATTGATGTAGGTAATAATCTATTGTGGATATTATGAAAACTTCATTTCTGTATTACCCTTCTAGAATATATATTATTATTATACTAACAAACTATTTGTATGGAAAAATACGACCAAAAGTGAAATATGACTAAAAGACTCTAAAGAGATTTGTTTCAGTCAACCCAAGAGTTGTGCTCAGATTGTTCATGGGTGTCTAAAAACTAATTAACGGATTTACAAGAAGCTAGCAAATTCGTAGCCAAGATAAATAATGTGTACATAGTGTGATATTAATAAGTACTATCATTTAGGTAGGCCTAAATGATAGTACTTATTAATATCTCCTTGTTTAATTTCTTGATATTTTATTAGCATTTACAATGCCATTTATAGAATTCAAAATCAACTCGTCCGCAGTAACGGTAACTATACGGGTAAATTTTTTCTAGTCTAATACTCGTCGCATATTTAGGTACTTGTTTTTTTAATTTAATAGTTTCTTAACTGTCAAACTACCTCGTAGTTTCTATTTTTTTTGTCAAAACTGAATTCTAGATTTCCAATAAAGTTGGGAACGTAGTCTCTATTGTTCAATTAATCAAAGCGAGGAACTGCTGAATTTAAATATTTATTTTACATGCAGTTCAAATAATTCAGAGCTAGTAACTTCTGAGATCAAATGCTTCTGTGAAATGCAGCTTTGGTTCAGTTCTTAATTACGATAGTCACCGTTTGTAGGGCATTTAATACCGAACGCACAAAAGCACATTAGCCCAAGGTTTCTTAATGATGAAATAAAATAAAAAATATAAAATTTTATTTAGACATAAATAAAATAAATTGTGCCCATAAAGGACTCCACTCAGCATGTGCCGCAGATGAGGCCCACAGCACTGCTGATCTTTCAATCACTTAAATGTTGTAGTCTTCATGATAAGGCTCCACTTGGCGGTTTAAAAAGTTCTAACATCACATCGCCACAATACCTTTTTTTTTTCTTTTTTTTTTGATGGAAAATTATCAAATGACCTTCCCCTGCTGTGGGTGGAGCGGGAGGGTGTGTCAGACTTCTACTGACTAAATACCATCCATGTTTCTTCTTTTGAGCCTGCTACGTACCGAGGCCGCGGTAACCCTTTCGGACAGTACCGCAGCATCGCCACAATACCTGCCTCCGCCATTCCGCAATAGGTCTGCCTGCTAAAGTTGAACCTAAAACTCTCCCATCTGTGTTTGTTAGAGCAAAACCAGAACCCAGTAGTGATCCGATTTTGATGAGATGATAATTATATTGTGTTGGGATACTACCAAGACCTTAAAAGCCCAAGCCAACCTCACCTGCAAAAAGTTCATTAAAATCATATTATAATAATGAGTTTTTAAAACACATTTACGAGATAAAGGCAAAAGCAATAAAACCTAAATCCAGTGTATGTTTTAGACATTAAAATTTCTTTGTTCAACTCGCGGATATAAATTTCTTTCACCCCTTTTTAATTAAAGTTACTACGAGTAGGATAAAGTTTAACGCGCCCTTGTTTCTAAAGGTTATTGTTTGAATCGTCACTAACAATGTACCTAAGTTGCGTTTCGTAAAATTTTGCGTTTTGTTCACATTTCTTTGTGCGTGAATTTCAAAATAAATTTGAAACTCCCGGTTTGTGTTTAGACGGAGAAGTAATGTTGCACAACATGAATAGAGTATATTATATTTCTCGTAGTATACTTGGCCAATTCTTCTCGAATTATATAAGACTGAATACTATTTTGTAAGTGGTAAAAAAACTGTTCGTATGTAAAATATAGTAATAAAGTATGCATATGGAATCGTTTTTCTTCAAACTCGGATAAATCCACTTCTGATAATTTGTGCGATTGTGGTTCGAGTATAATATATATACTGCTATGTAATGGATATATTATAATATATATTCATAGTTATAACAGGGACCAACGACAGACGTGCCCGCTAAGGCACGGAACTGCTCGATGTCCATTGCTACGAGTATATAAATGCTAAAAACTTTTAATATTGTGACAATACATTGTTTACGTGTTTAAGTTTAATTGTATGATTATTATATCTACTTTGGCATTACTTTGAAATCTATTCCGTTGATGAGTAACGAAATAGAAATAAGTACTGTTTTGTTGGTTGTCTTCAAGTACATAAATAAACAGATAAAATAAGCTGTGAGTCATCTGAGTAAGCTCTGTATAGCTTAGTCTCTACAAGCGCTTCCTATAGATATTGAGAAAGGAAGGGAAAATAATCATGAAATAATAATATCATTGATTAATAAATACAAACAAAATGGTGTAAAGCTAAATCATAATATATGTAGAGGCTCGAGATTGTATGTAAAAGTATACCTGTTCTTATCACCATAGGTCGTGTGTTCCAATCTTTCATAAGAAAAATATGTGTGTTCATGAATATAAATATTTGTTGAGTTATAATTACGTATGATACGAATAATTAGTTATAATGTAAGTATGTATGTGTGTATGAAAATCTTGTAAAATATGTTAGTGCGTTTTCAAGTATTCGAAGTACATGGTTAGCTTAGTTTGCCGCTCCTATAAATGAAATATTCGTGCATACTATTATTCTATACAGTATGTATTAGTCTATTATCTCTATACCGTCGCTTAGCGAACAAAACGGCGTAAGTAAAAATTTAAAAGTTTACAGGAGACAAAAAAACAGATTTTTATTACACGAGATTACATGGAGATACTAAGTGGTGCATCTGTCGATCAACTGACGAGGCTCCGGCGAATATAAAATTTCCCGGTGGGCGGCAATAGGCTCGCCATTTCGTGGACCAATAATATAATTAACGAAATGTAGGCGTACGAGGGCGGCACTGAACATTTCGGGAATCAAGGAAGTGACACAACATTACTATTTTAAAATGTATTTATTGCTTTTCGAAGTATTCTCCGCGAAATTTGACACGTTTTTCCATACGATGGAACCAATCGTTGAAGCTACCATTCCATTCGGAAGTAGGGGCTCCAAAATGACCGTTTAGTAGGCGTCCACAGCTTCTTCAGGTGATAAAAATCTCTGACCACGCTATTTATTCCTTGTTTTAGGGAATATATAGAAATCATTAGGGCTTAGGTCGGGGCTGTACGGCGGAAGGTCTAATAATTCTATGTTTTCTTGCTGACTCGCGCGGTTTTGTTAACTGCGCGACGGTATCCAATTTAAGCAAATTCTATACAGTCGATAAAGAGTACTTACATAATAAAATTCATAATTATTATATGAAGAAGACGTAGGTACTATAAAGATATTTTTAAGCTTTGTTTAACAAACAAGTAAATAACTCTCTTTGAGTTAGAAAATTATTTTGCTATTTAATTACTGCATACCGTTTTACATTTTCTTATGAAACAAGACTCCATTAATTCTGTAGGGTATTTTATGTTAACAATACAAGTTTATTGACTTTTATAGATATTAATTAGTTTATGTGTAGGTACTGTAAAAGAAATTGAATTTTTGGAAAAATGTGATTTTCTATAGTTACAAACAATCTTTGAAAACTTTATTAAAAAGGTGTTAAACAAATTTAAGACACTGGAAATTACAAGTAATATTATTTATAAAAAAAATTGTATTGTTCTGTTTGAAAACAGAAACAATAAGAGATATCATGAATTCATTCTAGCTGGCATATGCTGATTATCACAATATTTTGGACTTTTTATTTATGTTTATTGCATCTCTATTTTAATTTTAAGTCTGTTTGTATGATATTTATAATAAATTTTGTTTTAAATTATATACTGTATATTTTTCCCAATAAATGACTATTTAAACTATTGAATGTCTGGAACTGTAACGCAACACCATGATATAGCGAAATAATATAAATACCACATCATTCCTCATGAATCACTCTTTCGAAAGATTCCATTAGGTTTTGATCATTACGCAAAAACCACTTATAAATGAGTTTTGGAGATTATCGCAAATAGACGATAGTATTGAGATATTTAAAATATTCGGAAAGAAAATGTGTGGAGAATGATTTTACAATTAATCAAGGGTTTCTTAAGTCTGCAAAATTATAATGAAATAACAAAACACTTCAAACAAAACAGTTTCCACTCGCAAAATTATAAGTGGTATTGAAAATATTCCTTGTTAGGTAAAGGTTCTTAGGCTGTCTGTTACAACATTATAATTGAAAGATTGTTGGTTAGATTTAATAGTCGTACAATAAAATGTTGATGAATTTCCCTCACCACCGTGTTAAGAAGTGGATCAATTATTTTGTCCTTTTGTGGTAAAATTTTTTTTGCACCTATTTATTGTACTGGAAGCTGTCGTAGCTTCGTGATACTAGGTGGCCGGGAACGATCACTGAAGTAAAGCAGAGTTCACATATTTCGCGTTTGACTGCTTTGCATGCTTCGGCAGACACGTCAAGCCGTTGGTCCGGTAACCATTAAATATGTCTGGTGTTAAGCTAAACAAGATGCTCTATTTGGCGACAAATTCTAACCGTAGGATGTCATTCACCTGCCTTCGAAAATTCGCCTTAGTCCGCGTAAGTAGAATATGACCTAAATCCTTTTTATCATAGGAACCTGTGCTTAGTAGTGGAACTTTAAAGGACTAAGGCAAAAATGATTATGAACCAATAAGGTCTTAGCCTCAGTTTTAACTGCAGTAACTTACGGGTTTATATAATAACAAACAGCTCGTACAAAACTACAGCTTAACCACATAATTGTTTCAAACCAGACAAACGATTACTATCTCAAATCGATTACAAGCATAGCCGCCGATCACGCGATATGAGTAACTCGTAGCCCAGCATGAAGTGTTGTCGTAAAAATCAGGAGTTAGGGCACGATTTAAGCGCGAGCTATCTATCGGAGGCGAAGCAATCTCGAAACTAATCCCCGGCCGATCTCTCCCGCGGGGGCTTTCACATGATAATTATTATGTCCGGGCTGCGGCGGCCGCTGTGCGCGACACTCGATTATATGGCCCGCCAAGTATAAACACGCTGGGCGTGTCAGACGCTACTGACGTTTGGCTTGTGCTTTGCTACTTGTACTATGACAATTTCATAATTAATATACGTCTTAAATTTACTGATCTATGTAGCTACTTGTACTAGTGAGAAAATGGTTTTGTATTTTAGGAAATTTCCGTTTGCTTGTATTACAGTAATGTAGTTGCATCTTTGAAAATATAAGATTTGAGTGAGACCCAATCAGGTCTTTTCTTTATTTTAAATAATGGCTTCGTGCGTGTAGCACATTTAGCCAGTGTCAAGTAAGTGATATATTAATAATATATAATTCATAGTAAATGAGAAAGAGTGGTGATAAAGATGATAAATGGTAAATGAGATACCCTCCCCTAAGCCCCTTGAGTCCTCAGTAAAGATGTGGGACTATACTGAGATCTCACATGGACTCCTTAAGAGAAAATTTGAAAAGTGATGTTGCACTGTTTTGTTTGATTTACCAACACTCATGTATGTTCACCAACACTTAACGGTTAATAATCCACCGTTATTACACATTAATGTTAGAAATATCACAAATTTTAGAAAATAAAACAAAACTGCAGACATCACGCTTCACTTTCCCGCCAAGAAGTCCAATCAGGTCTTAAGTTTTGTTTTCTATGGTAAACTAACACTTGACAAGATTTTAATTTTGAAATATTGTAGCCCAATGTTGACAATAATGGCTGTGACTAACGGACATTTGCATACGAGAGTGATCGTATTAAAGCTCGTTTTTTCTCGGAAATACGGAACTCTAAGATTTTTAGATTCAAGTAGTGCTATGATAGTCAACCTCTCTGTTAGACGGATTATTGAAATTGCCTGTATGGAAATGCAGCAGTTTGTTGTATTAAGTGTTTACAGACCTCTATCAGCATCATAATATGCTTTATTTAAATGTACTGTGATTAAGTAACAGAAAAAGTTTACGATACTAACAAAAATCTTACTGTTTGTGAAGATTTAAATGATAATTTGTTAGAGTCTTCGAGTGCATATACAAGAATAAAAGCACTTTTTAAATCGTATAATTTCATAAATTTGTTTCTGGATCCAACAAGAATTACAGCCACTACGGCCACTTGCTTGGATATCATATTTACATATATTATACTAAGTGATAACAATAAAAAAGGTATTAATCTAGATCATTGTGGTCAACAAATATCTTTGCTTTATGGAAATATAACTGTGGCTATAGAACAATAATATGTTTACCGAATACCAATAATCATTATAAGAGGTTTAACAATATATTATTATCTTATAGTTAAACCTTGTGATCCTAAGATCGTATATAATATTTCTTTCAGCAGCTTTTGTGATACATTTGAATCAATATTAACTCACAGAAAGATTTAGGTAAATAATAATGCTACCTTTAGTAAATGGGCTACTCCTGAGCTACTTAAAAGTAGAAAGAGACTGTATGAACTGTACGATGAAAAAAATATAAACAATTCTTTAATGATGTAAGGAAATATACTAAAATATTTAGAAAAGCATGTCATACGACAAAATCTTGTTAAGTAAGCTCCAAAATAAATAATTGTCATGATAAGATTAAAATTATCTGAAATATTATTAATAGTGAAACGGGAAAAAATAAGTATTTTAAACTGAGTTCAAAATCAATATTCATAGCAAGACTCTTTTCAGAAGATTTTTTCTTACATCTGACTTAGATATTGCCAATTCTTTTGAAGACGTCTTTACTAATATTACAGTGTATACTTAAAAGCTTTAAATTCCTCGCCTAATTTAGCGGAGGCTATTTAGAAAGATAATGTAAATAAATGTATAGAAGATTTTACTTTTAGTTATGTAACAACTATCGATATAATTAAGACATGTCACATAAAAAATAAAATATCTTTATTTGATTTACATTTTAGTTACATATATATGGTGTACAGGGATCCTACCAAGACCTAAAAAGCCCACTTGCGAGTGGTGCACCTGCTGATCAGTGGACGAGACTCTGGCGAAGATAACAGTGCCCGGTAAGCGGCAATAGGCTCGCCATCTATTACGTGGGACCAACTATATAATTGGCGAAGTGTGGGCGTATACCATGCCTCTGCCTACCCCTTGGGTGAAACAGGCATGAATGTATGTATGTATGTTAACACAACTTCAGCCTGTGGTCTCTGCACGTGACACTCTATTGTATGAACCTGATATATGTAAACATGGCAGTAGGTCAGTTAAAAAGGCATCAGAGTGCGTACAAACATCTGTCATGTGGCTGACTGCACAGAGTATATTAAAAAAACAGACGACACTGTCCAGGAGTGAAGCATAGCTTTAAGAGTTATTCAGAGTTTTAGATAATTCCATATTCCCTCAGGAAAACATGATGCAGAGACAATCTCTAATGTCACGGGAGAAGAGAGGCGCACAGAAGCTAGTAATTGTTATAAAATTATTTGTTTTATATCGTACATATATGCCCCGCCCACTTCTACTTCAGCTTGCATATAGATAGATAAAAAAATCTTTATTGTACACCAAATTAAAAATAAAACAAGAAAACAGTTGCAAAAGAAAAGCGATACAATTGGTGGCCTTATCGCTTACAGCGATTTCTTCCAGGCAACCTTAGGATTACATCTTGCTTTGTTGGTCACTCCAGTTCTTTTGCGGATTTCGACATTTCTGACGACACTGCTCTACTACCATAGCTCTCTGGAGAGAGCGAGAGAGATTATACCCTGGGCGGTCGCCCATGAGCTTCCTACTTGATTCAAAATCAGGTACCACATTTCAGTATCATCCGTCATTACTAGGGACACACACCGGTCGTTGGCTTTTATCTTAAAAGATGGAGGTATTTTCAAAAAGATGATAATGCTATATTCACTATTACTTAATACTAATTAATGAATACGTAGTAACCTAGCTTATAAAGGGGTCGTCTGGAGGTTGTGCGCCAGACATTTAGCACTCCACCAGCTCGAGTGATTCGGAAAGGCGTCACCCTTAATGAAAACATCGTAGACATTTTAAAATAGAAACTCATTGCTGATTGATACCAAACATAGGAGTTACCTAATTATACTTTTATAAAGTGTTTTAAAAAGGGAACTATATCGAAAGTCAACTTCTTTTTTTAAACCACAAGGTAGCATTCTCAAGCATACTGCCAACCTGATTTAAAGGTATCATAGCAGTCAATTTACGCTTACAATACTGGCATCACTGGCGTGTTACGAAACCCGTTTTTATTTCTCCGAGGAAAACCTCGCCAGGGAACTTATTACCCAAGGGTACAACGGCAGAAAGTTTATTTTGAAACTTTATACTTGATACACGCTGTCATTTTCAACGATCAAATGAGTTCATTAGTAGATGTTTAAATATCATGAGTCATGCGATCTTCATATATATAATTTTTTTAAATCTGTAAGACATGACGACAAATGACGACCGATATGGCGTGGTGGTGAGTATACCCGCACTCCGCTCCTGAGGTCGTAACTTTGATTCCCACAATTATTTGTTCTGGTCTGGGTGTTTCCTATGTATTTAAGTATGTTTTTACAAAAAAAGTGTATATGTTAGTTCATCTGTTATTTAGTATTCTTAACACAAGTTCTTAATGATACTTATCACAAAAATATATAATTGGTGTAACTGTGAAAAAAAACCCGCAATTCATGAAATAATTGTATCATCTATATATATTGGTGACGCAAATTGAGAACATAACATACTCGTAACATAACGTTCTAATTAATCTTTTATATAAATTAGCAATTTCACGCGACGCATTATTGCATAATTTATATTTTACTTCAAAAATTTACATAAACATTTGAAAAATCGTTTATGAGACATCAGACAATATTTTTTTATAATTTATTTAATATTTACACCTTCACGTGCTTTACTTTACTTCACGTACACAAACAGAATTCCTTTAGTATTTTATAGAAAACTTTTGCAAGGTAAAATGTAAAAGTCACTGCACCGTTGGCAAATTACAGGGAGAATGCAGCAAAAAACAATTTACTTAAGGGAAATCTTTGTCGGTTACTTTATGCTCATTAATCAGAGATCGGCTAACGAGCTATAAAGAGGTCATTGGGGGCTTGTGAGCTTGAATTCAGCACTCGCAGCATCTGGAGTGCTTTCGTGGAGATAGGGTCGCCTGATCGATAATTAAAGATTTCCGCACTTAAAGCATGAAGATTTAATAATATTTAAGAGGTTTCCATCAAGATGAGACAGGGCTTAGTAATAACGATGTTTTACTTTCGTCAATGTTGTTCGGGATTAATTTGGATTTTCTGTACAAATTTTTGTGATAGTCTGAATTTCTTTACAATGTTTCAGAACATCAATCCACGATGGTAGCGTTTAATAATAACATCACTCGCTATCCTTAAATACGTCTACTTATTACATTCGATAGTTTACATACAAGGTTATTTCTTAACCAGGCCTAGCTTAAAGTTTATGGTTATTTTTATACTACAAAGTGGCATTCAAGCATAAGGTTCACCAGATAGAAATTCAGCACTCGCAGAATCTGGAGTGCTATCGTAGCGATAGGGACGTCTGGACGATAAATACAGATTCCCGCACTTAAGACATCAAGATTTAATAATATTTAAGAGGTTCCCATCACGACAAGACACGGCTTTGTAATAACGTTGTTATACTTTAGTGGTTGTTGTTCTTGATCTATTTGGATTTCTTGTGAAAATCTATAGGATTTATTGATAATACTTTGAGAATAACAATAATAAATCTTTATTAAATTCATTAAACAATTTACAAATTAAATAATTCCATAGGCTTCCGAACTAGTAAAGATACTGTATTTCAGCAGCCAGAATATTTTTCTTTATCAAATCACGATTTAAGCCTATTAAAATTTTTCACATAATTCGTCTTAGGCATACATTCTGCCAGATGGTAAACAGTGGACGCACTTCAAAATGCTTCATCTCATTATGAAGCAACGAGACAATATTGTTTAACTATGTAAATATTGAGTAGAGCAAAAACTGCAACAAAATTCTGTCACTGCTTTTTATATTTTTTAACTTTAAACATGTTAAATCACGATCAAAATAAACTTGTAATAAATTTTATTCCACCTAAATATATCACCGCGAAGTGCTGTCTACGTGTGTTTTATTATACTTAATAGTGCATGTGAGGGAAAAGAATGTAAATAGTTATTAAAATGCAGTAGCCAACATTCTCTGCTTTATGCATTTGAAAGGCACGACAACATAAATAACTCGGAATATATTCCAGTAAGGCTGTTATCAAAGTACTGGGGGCCGTTTATCATTGGTGAATCCCCGACACGGGGCTACTAACGATCATTTATATACTAAATAACTGTTACTATTTGTCCTACTGTGACTAGACAAATTTTATGTTCATAACTAAGTTTCTTATCAATTTACGGGTGTTCTGTTTTTTTTACATTGCCTGTTATTTTGTCATTTATTTACACCACCAGTTATCATCATTTCAGTTTACTATAAACAAATAAATCTTTTCTGACAATTACACCAATTATTTAGTTCCAAGTTAAGTATCATTAAGAACTTGTGTTATGGATATTAAATAACGGATAAACATACATAAATACCATTTTTTAATTTGTAAATACATACTTAATATACATAGGAAACAACAATTAAACCCAGACCAGAACAAATATTCATGTTTGTGCACACAAAGATTTGTCCTGTGTGGGGATCAAACCCACGACCTCAGGATCGGAGTGCGGGTATACTTGCCGGCATGCCATATCGGTCGTCACTATGGTTCCGCTATTAGGCTTATACCTGCTATCACAGACCAAGGTGAAAGGGATATATTATCCCGCGAGGGACTGTACATTGACAAAAATATGGTGATAACTGGGACCAATATCCGTATGAGTTCTCCTAAACACGGAAGCGCTTACAAAGGCATGACCATTACGAGCACTTTATGGAAATGTATATTTAGTATAATATAACAGTTCTACAATTAGGGTTCTGAAGCGATTTAGTACAAGCGATGAATGAAACGCACAGATGAATGAACCCTGAATCGTACAAACGGAATCTCTCAAGCTCGTCGCTATACATACAAGTCATACAAAACCATCTCTTTCGAAGCATCGCATTTTCATCCGAAGATGTGACCTTCTGTGGGGAGTACTACCCGCCCTACAGTTGTAATGCGATCGCAATTATGAGGTAAGAAAAAAGCTTACCCAGTATTATCCTTATGATAAATACACAAAACGATAATTTAAAAAAAATATTGAATAAAAAGTACATAGCAAAGAGAGTTTTTTGATACTCAAATAATAGAATTATAATTCAGTCATGGCCGTATCCAACAATACCGCCAAGGCACGAACAAACTGTAGGTATGGTTGTTGTAAGTATAAAACATTTTCGTATAATTTCCAAAACTTATTTGGCTAGGGATTTTTTTATTATAATTGTAAGATAACAGAACATTTGTAATAAAAATATATTAAACAAAATGCAACTTATAAGGTCAAAAGTATACACAATATATTATTTACCATCTGCTATTGAAAATCCTATCAAAATCCAGTTTTTACGGAGGTTTGCTACAGTAAACATGCAGAAATTAAACATTTCGTAATGTTTTTTTGTTTTTTGTACTACATTAATTCATTAAGCATTTAAAAGACAGCTAATCTTTTGATATTACAAACTTACAGTTTATAATTATTTGTATGAATATAGAAACAATTAAAAATTAACCGTTTCCTATCTCCCAGCAGCCGTCCGCCATCTCAAAGATGAATACAAGCGTTGACAACATTAATTCCCTTGCAAAAAATCGCTTTATTATCATTTCGCATAATTTATGGGCCGCATAACTCTTTCTGCGGCCGCGTTGGCTCCGTTGTGCTGTAATAAATTTACTGAACACAAATTAAGTGCGTTTACTGGTTCTCTGGAAAACCAGACTATAATCCTAACGAAATTTTTGCATTATTATATTAAAAAATAAATGTGAATTTAATGTCGCATAACGCTATTTAGTTCTTAAATAATACTAGTTATTTATTCTATTTATTTACTTAGCATTTTGTGCACACGGAACATACACATGACAGAAAATAAGACAAAAGTTATGAAAGACATATACAACGATACTGCTTATCTCTAAAAGGATTTTTTTCCAGCAGACCGAAATTCTATCACACAAACATCAGACACGGTGCCAATTTTCTTATAAGCTACTTCGTAATTTGCCAATAAATTAAACATAATATCATACGATATCTAGATCTTACAAAATAATTCTCTATTTTCTTACAAAGCAACAGATACAGCTGCACTTATCTTATAATCTATTTTATTTCTTATTTATCTATTCTAATACTAATAACCTTAGAAAGAGGAAGGATTTGATTGTTTGAATTAATAAGCTCCGAAGACTATATTTATTTTTTTGGAAAACTTTGGAATCCTTACTAAATTACCGAGTTTATTTAACCCAAAGTGTAATAAAATTAATAAAAAAAAACCATATGTCACTTGCGCAGCGAATACTATAATTTTTCCCACTCCAAATTTAAGCAGAAATTGTGACATGCCTGGATGAATCTCTTGGCCAAATAGTAATGAAATTTACTAAACTTTCTGGACTGTCATCACAGGAAAAGAAGTAAAAAATCGAAATTCCAATCATGCTTTTCCGAAATTTAAGCACCCGAAAATTTGCAATTTGCGGGTGAGCGTGCTTCACTGCGACGTATTATGCATTTTTACAATACACATTGCATCAATATTAATCTGTATAGAATGTCCCTTAACCAATAAAGAAACAGTGTACTAATTATTTTTTAGTAACTCTAAATGAATATTGTATAATTATATATTTTTTTATTTTTGTATACGTACTTAGACTAATCGTTAAATATTACTTTGTGAATAACGTTGTTGGTTACATAAAAAGTGTATACCTTAAGATTTATAACTAAGCAAAAATTATGTAATTGCTTGTTGTTCTAAATAAAATAAAAAAATAGAGGCTGGCTTTCTAGAAGTTTGGAAGATACGTGTAAGGGCAGTTCCGAGCTCTACAAAACATATTGTCCTTGGGCAATATTCATTGTTATGCCGACCACAGTACGGTACATAAGCGGTAGGTACTTGGGACATTCTGCGGCAAAGTAATCCGATATCCTGGTGGAAAGACAAGACCTGGTTGCCAAAGTGACCCGGACTCTTGATCGTGTCTCTCAGTAAGGATCTGTAATCTTGGTCGAGTTCGAGCGGACGAAGTCGAGAGCGGCTGCTAGTAAGTTATAAGTATGGTAGTTAGCAGCGATAGCCCAATGGTGAGACCCTTAGACTGCAATTTAGAGGGTCTTGGGTTCAAACCCTAGTAGCGCCGGAAAACACGCAAAGCGTTAGTCGCGGCTTTTATGAACATCTTATAACAGTATTGACATTCGTTGTTATGAAGTCAGTGCCTTCTATTCTCTTGACAGCTAATTAAACTCCAGTTTTTTTTTTATTACGACATAAGTACAAACATAAGTAAAAACAACATAATGTACTTAAATGCAATCAAATTACCTATGTAAATATTAATAGACTAGGTCAGATATAGAAAGATCTGTCAAAGAACTGGCTTAGATGTTAAAACATTGAAACTAATTTTAACATTTTAAAATAATATATTGCGACATTACATAATTTCAACACATTGAACCTGTAATTATCTTGTTTGTTGCACAAATAATAATATGTTTATATCAAGAGATATTTTAAATCTTTAAAGATATCAAAGCAACTTTGTCATACGCACAAAGCTAAAGACGAACGTCAATTGTAGGTTTAAAAATAAAATCTTGCACTGTAAACACGGCTTTGTAAAAAGGATAACGGCAAAGAGGTAGAGTAGAAAAATAAAGCGACGTTTCCGAGTTTATGGTTGAATCGTGGCAGTTTCGTGTACCGGTTCCCGGGGCGGATACGCTTCGCGGCATGTAAATGAAGGAACGTATCGCGTTTACAGCACAGATTAAGAGATGACGCCTTAGGCGTGGTGCAGAATGTTTAATAGGCACGTTCCGTACAATTTACGTACACAAAGCTTGTGAACTTTTGATGATGCTGCATGTTTCGTGGCACCGAAACTAAAATTTTTTGTTGCTGTAATTTTTTAAATATATTTATAGCTTACGGCTGCCTGCGACTTCTTCCGTCTGTAATATTTTTTTTGTATTAAAAAATTAGCCTCACTAAGGCCTTCTGCGATGCCTTGGGCGTGGTGCAGATTGTTGAATCACGTACACAAATTTTGTGAACTTTAGATAATGCTGTAGGGTTCGTGACACTGAAACTCTTAATTTTTTTAAATTTCTTTTTAACATCAATATATGTATCTTAATCAAGCGGCCACCTGACTTCTTCTGTCTCACCTTCTACTTTTTTATATTTTGGGTTAAAAAGGCGTTAAGGTTTAGTTAGACGTGGTGCTAAATGTTTGATGAGCACGTTCCGATCAATTTTACAAAATAATGTTCAAAATGCTATATATGCGATATGGATTCAAACTTTTGATTATGTTCTAGGTTTTATAACACTGACATATTCGAATTTCTTCTTCTTCTTTTATGTTATCTATTTAAGACTTCGTCTGCCCTTCCGCTACTTTGTCCACATGACGTTGGTCAAGAAATACAAGGTACTTACAGAAGCACCAGTAAAAATCTTTCAAAAACAGGTTTCGCTATTTCGAATATTAGCCAAAACAAAAATTATACAACGCAAAAAGTGTAGTTTTGTAAAATTTCGCCAAGGAATTACCTGTCGCTATTTTATCACGCGTAAATCGTGGCTCTGGTACACCAGAACGTCTAGAAAAATACACTCAGCTGTCTATCTCCGGAATTAATTCGACCGTCAGATCATTAACATTCTATGTGCCTGCCAGCTGTTTGTAGAATCACAAATACAAAGTAGGTTTACTTTATCTACCCCTCGTCACTGTCAATTTTATTGTATTCTGATCCAGTCTGGTTCGGACGGCGTATTACAAGGTGGGTCTATTCCTTCAACAGATTTACCCTACAAAATATGTTATGAGGTACATTGCATGATGTTATTATCACTTTTAATTGAAAGATGAAATTTTAAGTTATATGTCTTACAATAGAGTAGATTGATATGTGGAGAATACACCTTATAGACTTCGTAATAGAGAGTTCTTTTAAAATTATTTGGACACTAAGAATAAAGTATAAAATAGAAATAAATTAAAAATTAGCTTTTCTGTAATCTATATATATACAATCACGCCTGTTTTTCTGATATGTTGAGCATATTATACACCCACATTTCGCTAATTATGTTGTTGATCCCACTTAATAGGTGGCGAGATTTTTATAATTTTTGATTGTTAAAATTTAATATTTTTAAGTTTCATTTTGTAGATAATTTCTTTAAATTTAATTTCGTGTCTTTCTGAGGCCAAGCTTGCCCGTCATGATCGTCTATAACTTTATCCCATTAATTATTTTAAAATATAACTATATTTTGCCAAGCAGTAGGCATTTTAGAAGTTACAGGGAAACTGTTTACAGATAAACAATAAACACTGATAAACCTGCATTTAAATCTAAGCTGCCATGTTAGTCGGCCCCCATAATCCGCCTGAACCTAGCTTTACTCTGAGTCTGAACTGCTGTCTGTAGTTGATAATGCGCTTGTCAGTTGCTATAAAATTCCCGCATTACCGCTGTGCACCTGGCTCGAATACAGTTGCGCTTGTTTAAATTATGCTTCATATGTCTTTTTTATTACTGAAGTATTTTTTACTCTTATTTCTTATCAATTATGCATCAGATTTAATAAATAAATTACCGTACTAAGTACTTTTTGATTATGTGAAATCAAAATGTTGGTATTCAAAATTGTTATAAGTAAATTTTCATGTTGATCAATTTAAAAAATAGAATTACATAACGTTGTCGAGCGGTGTGCATATTCTAGATTTGATCGGCTTTCTCTAATATACAGCACATAGTTATAACCCTGCATTAAAACTGAAGCTAAATGATCATTGGCTCCCGTAATCAGTCTGAACCTAGCTGTACTCCCACCGGCTGTCAGTTAGTAGGTAATCGTCCGCGCGCTCGTCAGCCGCTACGAAACTTCCGTATTACTACTGTGTGTCTGGCTTGAATGCTATGCTTTGAACCAGTTTAATTCGTTCTCCATGAGTCCTTATTTCTATCTATGTAATTAATATGACCTCAATTTTTATAATAACAGGTTGAATATAAGTATCACCAAGACTGTTTTTTGTAAATATGTGCTTAACATTATGGGAATCAGGAGACTAAGACAAATATTCATGTTCATGCACACTAAAGTTTGTCCTAAATGGGAATCAAACCACGACTTCAGGTTTTGATGGCAGGTATACCTTCATGTTATATCGATTTCTTAAAATGTGTGTATAATTATAGTCAAAGTGCAACAGTAACTACAATATACGTGCCTGAAATGTGCAAACTGTTTACATAATAAAAATACTTGATACTATCGAAATTAGCGGAAAATTATTTATCAATTAGATGACATTTGCAACAAAGTCTTAACAAATTCTCATCTTGCTCTAACTTATATTATACTTCACAACATACATTTCCCCGTAATGTTTGTCAGTGGAAGTCTATTTTCAAAGCAGGGTTAATATTGCCCAGTTTAAACCGTCTGAATATATTACATAAAAAAACAATATACTTACAAAGCTTGCTATAACTAATGAACTTCAAAGCCTATATTTCTCCAGAAAAATTCTCGACAGTTAAAGTCTAACTTCCAAGCAGAGTAAATATTGCGCCAATTAACCCAGCTGTATCTCCTTATATTTACAAAATCAGAAAATAATATACTTAGAAATTCTGTAAATCTTTCTGTAAATCACGTAGAACTGTAGATACTTCAATGTCCCGGACAAATTTTTGTCAGTGGATGTCTCATTTCCAAGCAGGGTTAATATTGCCCCATTTAATCCGTCTGAACCTAGCTTTACTCTTGTCAGTAGTCGGTAATCGGCCGCGTCGTCAGTGGCAACCCCCGCATTACCATTGTGCACCTGGTCTATATTCTGCTTATAAAACATTTTCCACGAACTCTGTGAAGGGAAATGAAAATACGCACTTTTATTCTATCAGTACTGTGGGTAGAATTTTTCTGCTGGAAGTTAAAATTTATTATTTCTTTTCTTTATTGCTTAAACAGTTCTACGGACTTCATTATACAATTTCGTATTTCGATTTACTTACGCTAATATCGAAAATATAAATTCTTACAAGAACATTAAATTAACGGTAAACATAAATAACACACGGTTAATTAAATGAAATATAAACAAGAATATAGAATACGCAAAATAAACAGAACAAATCAGAAACAAATTAGAATATATATGAAATATTTTGCGTGAAAAATAAACCTTTCAAAATTATAGAGAGATTCGCGTTACATTACTTTACATGTCAATAACTATATTAATAGTTAAATTTGTGCGTATTTGCTTCCTACTGAAATTTGTAACATCATTGTAAATATTTCATGAACTAATTTAAAATTTGTCTTCGTGGACTGCGAATTCTTAGCGGGAAATTCTCTGACTGTCCGGAACAAATACTAAAGTTGAAACAGGCTGAGTTAAATACAGACATTGCTTAAACAGCCTTTAGATGCTTGTAATGAATACGCTTGTTATTGATAAATTATGTGTTGACCACTGAGCTCTAGGGAATTCCGATAGACGCGCTGAAGTTCTAGAAAGATTCAGATTTATTTACAAATAGAAGGGCCATTAGTGACAAACATGCTTCTTTTAATCCAGTAAAATGCAAGGTTCGTATGGGACGCAATAAACTCTATGTCACGTAGTCTTTAGGCTGCGGTGACCACTTTGCATCAGATAGACCACTGTGTATAAAACCGTTTAGTTATATTTAAAAAAAATATAATATACAAATTTTAATAACAAATAAATGTGTCCTATTAAAAACTTTAAGAAATAAATAGAATCTAATCTGTCGCTTGCAGATAAAGTTTTTAAAAAGCTGGCGAAGTGAACTTGCAGTATGGCCGAACTTATACAAAACAAGCGCCAACTCTTTGATCACCCGTAATGTCTTTAAAGAGTCTGGACAGCTCCTTAATGAAGAGATTTGCTTCCATACCACATAGCCCCATAGTCTCCATATTAACCGGTAAAAACTTATAATCCTTTACCGCGCAGTGGTCATATGACCACCAGAGCACCATTAATTGAACCTTTTGCAGTTAAGTTAAGGTAGAAAACCAATTAAAAATTTCAACGTTTACGTGTAACCACTAAGCATGAATTATCATAATAGGTTGGGGAAAAAGTCTTTTCGTATTTTTGTATGAAAAGTCAAGACATTTTTTTCAAAGTTTATTTACATTTATTTACAATATATATGTACCGTTTTGTTGAATAACTTTCTGCCATTTTGTGGGCAGAGACATTATCCCGTTACTGTAGAAACTTTGGGACTTCTGATCAAAAAAACGGGACAAATAGTTTTGGCAGTCCTCTCTTGAGGTCAACCTTACAGAACCTAAAGAATTCTGCAGAGACCGAAACAGGTGAAAATCTGAAGGCGCAAGGTCAGGGCTATATGGTGGATGCACTAGGACCTCCCAGTCGAACTCTCTTAATTTTTGCTGAGTGGCTAAAGATGTGTGTGGTCTAGCGTTATCGTGATGAAAGACCACACCCTTCCTGTTGATCAATTCCGGCCGTTTTCTCTCGACTGCTTCCTTTAATCTCATCAGTTGCTGGCAGTAAAGATCAGAATCGATGGTTTTGCCGGGCGGTAAAAGCTCATAATAAACAATGCCCTTCCAATCCCACCATACACACAGCATCACCTTATTTCGTGTTAGGCCAGGTTTGGCCACAGTCTGTGAAGCCTGGCCAACTTTCGACCACGACCTTTTTCGCACGTTCTTGTCGTACGTGATCCACTTTTCATCGCCAGTTATCAATCTCTTCAAAAACGGCTCGGTTTCATTACGTCTCAATAATGAATCGCAAATGAGTACACGGTTCATTAAGTTTCTTTGAGTGAACTCGTGTGGCACCCAAATATCGAGCTTTTTTGTATAACCAGCTTTCTTCAAATGGGTCAAAACTGTTTTGTGGTCAATTCCCAGTTCTTCAGCTACATCGTAACTACTAATATGCCGATCTTGCTCCACTCTTTCAAAAATGGCGTCCATTTTATTCGTAACAGGGCGACCAGAGCGAGGTGCATTTTTAACATCAAAATTTCCGGACTGAAAACGTTTGAACCAAATTTGTGCTACTCTTACTGACACTGCATCAGGTCCATAAACATCACAAATTTTTTTCACTGCTTGAGTTGCATTTTTGCCTTTTTTATAATAAAATTTTAAAATGTATCGAATTTCTTCATTAGATTCACTCATTTTTACGGAAAGAAAAACAAATGAAAAATAGCGGGAAACAACTTTTTTTTATTTTTTTCTTTTCTTTATAATGGAACCTTTTTAATGTTACCAAAACCAGCCAGACACAAATAGTACAGTCAAAAAAATTTTATAATAAGTTTATACCTACGTTATGCGAAAAGACTTTTTCCCCGACCTAATATGAAGCAAAGTTAGAGGGTTTCAGGTCATACTTTACCACGCAGATCCAGTGCGGATTTGCGAAGAACGGTAACTTACTGACGCAAATGCCCTCCACTTGAGGATTTCTGCAGAATATACAGCAGCCCTTGCCACACGAGCAGATTACAAACGGGCAAAGGGCTAAGTGAAGTCACTGGAGAAAGCGAAGCGACTTTCACGCCCACGCATACATTCACGCCCGTTTCCCCGAAGGGGTAGGCAGAGGCATATTATACTCCCACGCTTCGCCAATTATATTGTTGGTCCCAGGTAATAGGTGGCGAGCCTATTGTCGCTTACTGGGCACTGTTATATTCGCCAGATCGGCAGGTGCACCACTTCCAGGTGAGGTTGGCTTGGGCTCCTTAGGTCTTAGCAGGATCCGTATACACCCTTACTATTCCATAACATTGCTGCATATAATGGAATTCTCCATAATCTTCATTCTCTTGCTTATTTGCAGTGGAACTTCCATTTGCTATACTTATCACACACTCGATAACTTTGCTTAGAACCTTCTACTCGCTATACCTTGACACTATTCTAGTTACCTTCCCAATTCCTTTCATTTAGGGATTGCTATTAATTGAAAGTATGTGAGCAATCATCATATTAGCTTCAAATCACATCTGCACAGAAGCCTCCCCAATAGATAACATTATATTGGGGGTAATTGCCCATAATCAGCACGCTGGGCGGGTTGGTGATCGCAGTTCCAGCCAGTATGCAGGATGACGCTGTTTCCATCAAAACAAGACAATATCTTTGCTAAAATAAGACTTGAGCAACGCAAATCTCTGTGTAAAGTTACTGTAAAGACTATGAAAGTAAACTGTGACCTAAAAAAATAAACTGTAACTTATTGTGTACAAACATAAAGTAAGAGTTCTTACCAAGGTCCAAACATACTATAAAATTTCAACTAGCTGAATTCTGAACGCCTTCATATTACGAACCGAGAAGAATTAATTAAAATCAAGTCTCAATACAATTCCCGCCACACTATTGTACTCCTTCACAATATTTATCTAAAGGAAACCTTTTTCTCGAAGTCCATTGGTTTTTCTAAAGGACGTAACTAATAGATAGTAACTTATAGCTTACATTACAAGATTTTATTACGAATTGCTATTTTTGTTGTGTATTCATTACAACCCATTACGAAAGTAATGTTTTATAATGAATAATAGATTTGTGACAATAATGTCTTTCAAACATTGTAATAAATAAGGAAAAAAGAAGCAACGCCATTAAAAAATATATATAATGGGTGAGTACGGTAAAACAGTATCAAATTACATAAAGTATAGATAACAATGTTAGGTTTGATGAGTAAATATTTTTAATAATCTTTGTGTACGAAGTGTGAGATTGGCATAGCTGAAGGTAACGGAACGTATTTGGAAAATAATTTAGCTATGCATGCAGGACTATTATGCAATATAGTATAAAAACAAAATCGCTTTCCGCTGCCTGTCTGTTCCTGTGTATGCTCAGATCTTAAAAACAACGCAACTGATTTAGATATAGTTTGTTTTAATAGATAGAATTATTCAAGTCGCGGGCGGTAGGTAGTATTTAACGTCCACTGGTTATCCATGGACGTAATTAATAATATCTCATAGCTTACATTACAAGATTTTATGAAAGAGAAAGAGTGGCAATTTTTTTGTTGTTTATTCATACACCTCGTTCGTGTAAAGTTTTATAATAAATAAAACATTTATGACAACAGACTTTCGACAGAACTCCAAGCGTAGAACGCCAGTATAATCGGTGTGTGATTTTAATAAAACAGTATCAAATTACATAAGGTTTGTGTAACCTTGTTAGGTTTGATGTGTAAATATTTTTTAACATATTTGTACTGCGCAAATAAAGTGTTAGATTGGCATAGTTATGGAAAGGATTTGGAAAATTTCCCCGTTAGTCAATTACTGGCTGTTGCCAGAAGCTTCACATGACCCGCGGTCGACGTTAGCCGCGGCCATGGGTGGAGTAGCTCTCTCACTGCCGACCATCATGCAAAAGATGGTCGACAGCGAGACGGCGTGGCAGGCTATTGCCTCCTTCTGGGAAGTAGTAATGTCGCAGAAGGAGGCCGCGGAGCGGGAGAGGGAGCGGGGGGCTAGGAGGGCCCGTCCAGCAGCGCCCGAGGGGTCTTAGGTGGCGGGGGCAGGAGGCCCTTTCCGTCTAGCCATATAGACCATCCCTGAAATTGGCCAGTTAGCCATAGCCGCCCAAGGAGGTAAAGGGGGCGCTTCACATCGCGCCTCTCTAAAAAGGTCCTCCCGATTCTGATCCGGGGGACGTAGACCGCGGGTGGGGTGTCAGAAGCTTTAACGACAACAAAAAAAAGGACTATTACCATGAGGTATAAGATGATTGCCGTGTGCATTCCACGGTACGGAATTTTCCTGCCGTGATTTTTTTTTAATGTGACACGTCATAGTGACTACATCCTGCCTGATGGAAAACAGTCGATGCAGTCGAATAAAAAAAATGCGCTTTATAACGTAAAATAAGCACGGTTTTAAGCGCATCCACTCATGACGGCCTGATAAAAGACCGTTTCACGCCCCGCTTAAAAGACCCGGGATCATAGGAAATAGGAAACACATGAGCCAGCAGCTAATTCCAGAGTGGTCTTGCTCAGAAATGACTTCCCAAATTTCTTGGTTCGAGTCTGCACGGTATGAGGATGGTTTCTAAGACCAGCACGTGTTGTTCGAGAGACGAAAGGAGAGGGCGGGATGAGATCGAAAAGCTCCACTCGCCATAGTAGTTCCGGTAGAAGACACTGAGAGATGCAATGTCTCTATGCAGCTGTAGATCCTCGAGTGAGGCTGTTACCTCAGCATCCCCTATAATGCGAACCGCTCGCCGTTGCAGTCTGTCAAGTGCGTCGAGGAGGTACTTAGCAGAACCGTCCCAAAGATGGGAACAATACTCAACACTCGATCGCACTTGAGTCTTGTACAACAAACAGCGCTGCTCGGGAGTAAAAAACCGCCTCACCTTATTGAGTATACCCAATTTACGGGAGGCAGTTAAAATAACACCCTCGATGTAGCATTTCAGATTTAGGTCCTGGCCGATGTCCATGCCGAGAATGCTGAGATCCGCCGAAATTGGCAACAGAGCGTTCTGAAGAGAGGGAAGAGTAAGGAAGGGAGTAACCTTCGACAAGAATGCACAAACCTGGGTTTTGGTGGCATTAAACTCGACCAGGTTTTCAGATCCCCACTGAGTGACACGATCGAGAGACCTGTTCACTTTGGCAACCAGGTCTTGCCTTTGCACTAGGATATCGGCTTGCTTTGCCGCAGGATGTCCCAAGTACCGCTCATGTACCGTACTGTCATCCGCATAACAATGAATATTGCCCAAGGACAACATGTCATTAATATGCAGAAGAAATAGGGTAGGCGTGAGTACCGATCCCCGCGACCCTCCTATTTCTAAGACTATTTTTGTGATTATTCCACGATACTCTTTTTTATATCGTGACGTTAGTTATTACGTTAATTATTTCCATATTTATTTTCTTTACATTTTGAAGAAATGAAGGCACATTACAAATGCGCTTTACTTTTCTCTTTGAACACATTCATATTACATTTGTACCTTTGCCCGAGCCGTACAGAGGCCTTCATACAACCTCACAATGGGAATCATTCCGCCGTAAATGCTAACGTTACGACAGTATACGCTTTAGAAATGACCAGTCACACAGCGAGCGGCAGTGAGAATAGACGCGTAATAAAAGAAAAAAAATGTTTATTCATATTCATGTAATGTGGTGTATCAAATTGAATTGAAATAAAAATAAATGTGAATGTAATTATCGATCGTTCATTGACAATTGGAGACATGCCTTTACGCACTGCGGAGTATCATGTAAAAATGGGTAAGGACCTGGAGAAAGAAATATATCTCTCTTGAGTATTTAGCTAATATGTTTTTACTAAATACTAATGTGTACACGAAGAGATACATGGTTTCAGGATAATATCAATATTAGTATAATATTTTGAACTACATTGTGTATGTACACAGGCATGCGCTATCCTTTAACATTATTATGCATATAATTTACACACATATATAAAAAAAAACTTTTTTTATTATTAAAGCATCATACACAACGAATTTATTTCTATGGACATCAAGGCACAATAAGATTTCGATCCGTAACAACTGGCGGATGTTTTATGTTGATCCAATTTAAACATTTAGACGAGTCACATTACCAAAAAACGTAAAACGTACAGCCTACACACCTTTTAAGAGTACTTAAGAGTAGCATTCATGCATGTGGCGTCCAGACGCGCGACAGCCGTGCGGAACAAAGGCTAAAACGTCGAGGCTGGCAGTGTGAAAATCGCATAAGACCGTAATGCGGGTACGAGTTTTATTTACTTTCGTTGTAATATAGAATTGTTTTCAAATGGGAAAATTATTATGAATGAAGTAGTAGACCAGATTTGAGATGCAGTGCATATAAGAAGCAATATTTATGTAAGGTTTTTAAGAAATATGGTTGAATATCTGGCATATGTATACTCACTGTATAAGAATAACAAATAGTGTAATTGTTGTGAAATGATCGGACATTTTGTAATTTTGTGAACGAAACAATCTACCTACATCACCATGCAATTATAACATATTTTAAACAATGCACAATGTAGGTAGGTTGATTGACCACTTGATTTTGTTTGATAGATGACTTTCAGTCATTACGGGATTAGAAGAACTAGAACGTTTTGAGGAAAAAACATAATAACCTTTAGTTGTTACAAAATGCATGTGTATTCAATTTTCGGCATTATGAGATTCAGCCCTATTGATTAGCTAGACATTTTGTAGTGTAGATTGTTTCGATTACAAAATCACAATATGTCCGATAAGAAAACACATCTGCAAGATTCTGGGAATAAACTCCTCTTTTAATCCTTAACTGATTAAATTTTTTCTTTTGTTATTGGATTATGAACTTATTTTACCTTTTTTTTATTAGTTTCTATCATCCTAAAAATGTGTGGATAAGTTTAGATATATATTACCATTGGTTTTCGTGTCTGAGTTCCTTACTATTCCACTTGTTATCCTCATACGTTCTACATTCAATCTGTCACGTGATCAGTTCTTGGTTTATTATCTATTATAACTGAGTTGCATTGTCAAGTGCAAGGAGAATACTTACATAGAGTATGTATATGGATACACTCAAAAGAGTTAAGATAACTAACATTTAAAATTTCAGGCATTATGGGACAAATTCGTTTTGAAATATAGGCTTATTGGTATCATTCATTGTGAGATTAAGTCGTAACGATATCTAACATTTTGGGATTAAGTTCTTATGGACCAAAAGCGAATCTTCTATAGGAAACATAAAGTCAGACTCTGTTAGAGACACTAGAACAACCGTCGCAATGGTTTACAGCCAACCATCATTCCATAGTAAAAGATGCAGATTTTAATGGTGAGAGTTATAAAAGATACATCAGTAAAGAGTTATATGAAACTACAGAGGACCTACATAGATTATACGAGTGCGTTAAGGTTTGTCATTAAATCTTTGGTAGAAACTGAGAAACCTTTAGTAACTGTAATTGTGTTAATAATGCGGTTCAGTTGCCTAAAATTTGTATTCCTACGTTTTCGGAAAAACATCGGAATGGCCAACTCTTAAAGAAATTTTTGAGTCATTAATTCATAACAATAATAACATAGCTAATATGCAGAAACTATATGCAGAAACTATATGCAGAAACTTTATTATTTAAAGGGTTGTGTAACGGGCAAAGCGGAACAGCTCATTCGACAAATTGCACTATCTGCTGATAACTATGATCGCGCCTGGATTTTCTTTAATAAGAGATTCCATAGTATAAATTTATGTCACACTGTTTATTGAATAGATTATTAAGTCAACCAAAACTATATACTGAAGTTGCGGCAGGTTAAACAGATTTGATTAATACAACAACAGATTGTTGATATGCTTAGAAGAACTTGAATATTGGCAATAAAACTGGACCAAAAAACTAGAAAGCAGTGGGAACTATATGTCAGTTGCAATGTGGGCAGTGACAGTTTGCCAACATATGAACAGTTTAATATATATATTGTTCAAAGAATAAGGCTTTAGAATTCATCGAACCAAGTATATCGTATAGGAATTTTAATAACAATCAGAGAAACTTTTTATATTACAAAATGTTATTTTGTATATTGCGGTCAAGAACAGAGGTTCACGTATTGTTCAGAGTTTATTGAACAAAAAACCATCGTCGTAATTTTGTTCAGCGAAAGAGATTATGTTACAATTATTATTAAATTAATAGAATCGCAAGGAATACATTAACGGTAATCGTCTAATTGTGTTTCTAATTTCAGCTTTTATTGTTCAGTCGTTATAAGAGCTCGTTTGAGAAACAAGACTAGGCACAGGTATCCCGACGCAATTAAAATTTTATTGTTTCCTGTCCTACTACAAATCTAATCGCTTGAGTCACTACAAAAGAGTTAGTCGGCACAAAGTTCAATATTCAGCGAGATACTTTCCATCTATATTTAACCTGTTCCTAACATGTGAATTTTTAGCTTAAAATAATAATTAAAAAGTTCTTTAATTAGGTAAATTATACCTAAGCACAGAAAACACAATAACAAATTAAAAAAAATGATTTACAGTTAATTTATATACAATCTGTTCTATATAAAAAAATAACTTCCAACCAAATCACATTAGAAATAGGCCAAATAATAATAATTAATAAAATTTTACAAAAGAAAAAACTTAAATTTTAATAAAAATGGTTTGAACAAATCTACATGTTCAACCAAACAATACCTAATGAATATCCAGTCCATTATACGAGGGCTTAGTATAAATAAAGATAAATTTTGATTTCTTATGGAATTTTTTCTTATAATGTATTTTTAATGCCACACAGTGGCACTCTTCACTGCGGCCGACTTGATAGAAAACTGTTATCGTATTAACAAACTAGAAATGAATCTTGTTTTATGCAAATAAAGACTTCTTACCTACATGCTAAAAGCGATTAGTAGTCCTCTGTATACGAAATGGGACATACGCGAACAAAAATACTCCAAAATATAACCACTCTGAAACATTAAATAACTCGGTCATGACCGGAAGGAATGTACTTTTAAACAGATACAGAATATGCAATAAGAAAAGTTAAGTCTCCGCAAAAAGAAGGGCTCACAAAATGGTGTTCTCATAATGTAATTTAAGAGCATTTTTACACCTAAGAATTCGCGAGGCGCGAAGTAGATAAGCATATTTATTTGCCGAGGTCCGAGTAACAGAAATTGATCAACAGCCAGTTAATTTTGCAAGTGATGTCCTCATTTAAAAAATTAATTATTTTTATAATAATAATTCAAAAACAAGTATTTATTGACTGCATAATAAAGTACAAGTACATGAAATTTACAATAATTTTACATATAATAATATCTTTATTTTACCAAAAATTTCAATGTACAAATGTGTTTTTAAGCATCCTTTTAGGCAAACGATGCCTGTATTAGATGGCGCCAAAACTACACTTATTCATGTAGTCACAGGGTATTGCTTCAGCATAATGAAATTGCCATGGCTGGTTTTTAAAGCAACGCCTTATGCATCACCTTGATGATGATATGGTTTCGGTTTCATTCGATAAGATTACATTTATAATTATTAGCTACTAAAGTTGGCAATTTGAATCTTGGCAGAATGAAAAGTTAAAATCCTCGATTAACACAAAGTTTTTTGTTCCTCATGGCTTTCCAAATATATAAGGCACACAACACAGTACCAATAAAAAAATAACACTAACACTGGCGGAAGATTGTGAATTACTAAGTAAAGCGACAGTAAATAAAAGAATTTTTAAAAAGAGAAAACTTTTTTCTGACTCTTTGTTTATATAATTGAGGTTAAAATTGTGGACGTACTCATATACAAAGTGAACTGTGCGAAAGCATGTGGTTATATGTGTAAACAGACAATAAAGGGAAAATATTTACTCAGATTTTGTTAACATGAACTTGTACCGACACCTCATTTAGAATTTAGTTTTTCTTCTACACTTAAAAAAACTACGTGTTTAAATGTTGTTCATAAGAGTTTAGAGTGAACTGGCTCATATATTTGCGCTTAGCCGCGTAATAGGTGGACTGAGATTTCACGTGTCACCGCGAATCTGTATGCGTAGCGCGTGGGTACCGCTCGTCCCTGTTGCTGCTGAGCTATGAAACTTAAGAGGGTAATCCTATAGTGTATAAGATTTATTTTCAAATTTGTACGCAAATTTAATTTATAACTCTTTACAAATTAAGGAGGATTAATTTTAAGAAGACATTTAAGGAGGATCTAAATAGGATGATCTATGCTTAAGATACCATTATCACGTAATTTTATTTTAGTGTAAATTTGCCATTGTCCACCTGAAAATATTTAAAAAGACTTCAGAACCTAGGTCGATTGATTAAAGATAATTGGTTCAGGTGGGGGTTTAATAATTCCAACCTTACATTAAAGTGTGGGTTCCCTCCCAAGACTATGTTCCACCTTATGGCCTGCCTGCCGCGGAGTGTCCTGCACCTGCGTGAACACCTGCACGCAGGCCGATTTTATGAATGCTGCAGTTTTTCAGGACATATGGCTGAGTAGCAGGCTTTACTGATATAACTTCACATCGTAACACAAAGAAAACGTACAAATTATGAGTGAAAGAAAAAAATATGAGTTTTCATAATATTATACAACACAAAAAAAAAGTTTTTTAAACAAAATTGACTTTAGTGCGCTTACCCGCGTAATACGCAGAGTTACACTGAGGTGTCACGTGTCACCGCGAATCTGTATGCGTGCCGAATGAGTGTCGCTCGCCCCTCAAGGGAGCTTTGAAACTTAACTGGTTAATACTATTGCGTACAAGTTTTATTTACAAATTTGTACATAGTATAAGTGTGTGTAGGAATCCTACCAAGTTCTGAGGAGCCCAAGCCAACCACTCCGGAAAGTGCACCGGCCGAACAACAGACGCGGCTCTGGCGAACATTAAAGTTCCCCTTATGCGGCAATAGGCTCGCCCCCTTTTACGTGGGACCAATAATTTAACTGACAAAATATTGGCGTATAATATGCCTCTTCCTACCCCTTCGGTTAAAAAGCGTAATTTGGAATTCAAATTCTAAAAATATGTATATATAAAAAAACAATCGATATATTTTTACACTGAAATCACGAAGCTTAGATTCACTTATATGCAATAAAACAATTTAAAAACAATAAATAATTAAGCGTAAGTACCAGTTCCACCGCTCTGTAAGAAAAACTGGCAAGAAACTCACAGGCTATATATCGTCGCTGTAGAATGAATACCTCGTATGTCAAAAAAAATTTTTTTTTTTTTTGGAAAAAATCGTATGAAAACCACGTATTTTATAAGACGGCGAAACTGTGAACCCAATATATGACTACTAGTGCCATCTATGGAGTAAAACGAAAACCTCTTATCCTTGACTCGTCGGCCATCTTGCTGTCACAAGTGAGAAAACCACGTAAAAAGTGCATGGTGTGGGCGTTACTGTGTATTATTAATTTTTTTATGAAAAATTGTGGATAAAGCGATCTGAAGTAAGTTTTATTTCAATTTTTATATTATTAACCCTTCAGAAGGCGCGCTATGAGCATTTTGCTCACGCCAAAATTTGTTGTGATAATTTATGCTGATATTACTACAGTTGCGGTCCGAGCGTCTCGGTACCTTCCTAACTATTCCTCCCCTCTACCCCACTGCAACTCGTGCGTCGCTTAGTGCCGCCGCCACCGCGGATCGAAGCAGTTGTTGACGTCGTGTGCCATTGCGCGGCATTTTGCTCATTGCGCGCCCATCCGCGTAAGTATTTTTTTTCCTTAAAAATAAAACGAGCTTGTATTTTTCTCTTGGATTACTTTGTTAATTTGTACTAAATGTAGATAAATCATGGTTATAGTCTAAGACCATGTTTTATAATATTCTTTTTTTTATTTTTAGTTACCAAATACGTAAAAAATGGGCGACCGACGTCAAATTCACGTACAAAAAAAGCGTGCACTTCATGTGGTCAATTACTATGCACTGAGCATGTCACGTTCATCTGTCAGTTATGTTTTGATAGGCACACTAATCAAGATCTCATGGAAGACTGATTTTTTAAAATTTATCATAAGTTTTTTTTTTTATAACTTTTTTTAGTCAAAGACTGCCAAATGATGGGGCCAAAGTTTGTTGATTTTTTGTTTGCATTTAAAGTTGTATTTCTGTTCTTTAGTTTTAATAAAACTTATATTTTTATACGAAATACGTGTATTATTATATATTCCCCTCGATTAATATGATAATTTCTGATATAAATATGTAAATAATACACTTTAAAACAATGTGAGCATTTTGCTCGCGCGCGCCTAACCGTGTAACAGTGTAGGGCGCGCCTCCTCAAGGGTAAAGTACGTTTTGGTTGTATTTTTATAACTGGGGAGTTGTTTATTAGCAATAAATATGCATTCGTTTATTTGGCGGGAATATTGCAAGGAAAACCCCGTATGTCACCGGTAATTCAAACCAACTAGTGACATACTAGGTTTTCACATTAGATTTTAACGGATTTAAATCATCAAACTATTTACTGCCAATAGTGAAAATAAAGTGGTATCTTAGGGAATCTTAATTTATGATCAATAACTGTTGTTATTGATCATAAATTAAGATTCCCTAAGATACCACTTTATTTTCACTACCTTCTTTCCACCTCTACTACTTTCTTTCTACCTTCTTTTATTTACCTAAAGGTAAATAAAAGTCACACGTGAAAACCACGTATAGTTGTAAATTCAAACAACATACGAGGTTTTCATGTCATGATTGTCGGGCTTTTATTTAAAATAAAATCGGTAATATTACTTTTTTTTCAGGAAAAATGTTTAGTAGAGGGAGAAAATTAGTGGCAGCGTGTCTTAAAAACCATTCGCCACCAGAAGACTTAATCACCCTTGCTGACTTAGAAGAATCTCCGTCTTTATTACAGTCAGATCCAAATATTGATAGACTGGCAGAATGGTCTGCAATGATGTCTTCAGAACAGACACTGGAAAATCTTCCGCCTACAGCAAATTCCGATCTTGAAAATGATGAAACAATCACTTACGTATCCAAAATTCCACTATCAGTACCGTCTACTTCTATTATCGAAACTGAGAATCTCAATTTGCAAGTTTTAGAGACTGAAGATGATACAGATTTCAGCAGCGACGACTCTGTGCAAGATCCGAATTTTCAGCCAAATGACAGTCCTGAAATTTTGAGGGAAATCTCCAATTATCAAAGAAAAAGAGCTAAACGAGGACGAAGTGATAAATCTCAATGGATGTATGAGCAACAAAAAAACAAACGATTGAAGGGTGAGGGATATCTGGGAAGAAGAAAAAACGAAGAAGGAAAAATTGTCTACGATGTTCAAAAGGCGCCAAAAGAAATGAAACCTCGGTGTGAACATAACAACAACGCCAAATATTTTGAATGCTGTAAACTCTCTGATGATTCAAGATTACAGATTTTCGAGCATTTTTGGCTACTGAATAGGGAAGCAAAACGTTGCTTCGTGTCATCATATGTACTGAAAAGCGGTACTGTGCAAAAAAAAAACGGCAAGCTCTAACTCCCGCAGAAGTTATTCGTATAAGTACCATTTTAAAGATAACGGGGCAATATTTAGAGTCTGTAAAAATATGTTCTTAAACACGATTAATATCGGTGAATGGTCTGTTCACAACTGGGTCAACACTGTTGTAAGGAATACAGTGCCCGTTTCAGGCAGAAACAGCAACAGACGTCAAGCAAATAATTTGAAAAAAGAATTACTGAAAGAGTTCTTCCATTCTCTGCCAAAGCTAGAGTCACACTATTGCAGAAAGAGTACAACAAAACTATACTTAGAACCTTATTGGCAATCTAAATTGGCACTTTTTAAAGAATATTTAAAATATATAAAAGACCAAAATCAATCTCATCTCAGTGCCTCAAGGTATACATTTTGGTAAGTATTTGAGAGCCTGAATTTGTCCTTATTTCGTCCAAAAAAGGACCAGTGTGACACTTGCTGTGGTCATAAAGCTGGAAATGTTAGTGATACAGACTATCAACTACATTTAATTCAGAAAACTGAAGCACAAAGCCAGAAAGAGAAAGATAAAGCAAAAAATGACGATTCAGTTGCTGTATTTACAATGGATTTGCAAGCTGTCTTGCTTTGTCCGTATTTAAAAGCTTCAGCGCTTTATTACAAGATGAAGCTCAAAGTGCATAATTTTACGATAAATAATCTGAAAACCAAAGAAGGATTTTGTTTTCTCTGGGATGAGTCTGAAGGTGGTTTAACAGCTGACGAATTTTCAAGTATAATAGTTGATTTCATAATTAACTATGTTGACACAGCAGTCATTCGCAAAGTGATTATATACAGCGATGGGTGCACATACCAAAATAGAAATTCTATTCTTTCCAATGCACTTCTATTCGTAGCCGCTAAGATAGGTATAGTTATAGTCCAAAAATACCTTGAGAAGGGTCACACCCAAATGGAATGCGATGCGATGCATTCCACAATTGAGCGACAGATAAAAAATCGCGAGATTTATTCGCCAGCAGGGTATGTTGAAGCTTGTAAGACTGCCCGTAACAATCCTGGCCCCTACAATGTTATCCAGTTAGACCACACAGCCTTCAAAAAATACAGCTCTCAACCGTATTTTTCATCGATAAGACCAGGCAATAAGGTTGGCGATCCACAAGTCACTGACATACGTTGCCTTAAATATGAACCAGAAGGATCCATAAAGTTTAAACTAAATCATTCGGAAGAATATCAATTACTACCAAGGAGAATACATCAACCAAACGCTAGTGATTGTTTTCAACAATTGTATCAATCAAAGTTACCCATTACTAGGGTAAAATACAACCATCTTCAGGAATTAAAATGTGTGATTCCTCGAGATTTACATCCATTCTATGACAGCTTGCCCCATTCATAATTATTCAATTTGTTTTTGTCTTTTACTCATAGTTAGGTATTGTTGTTTACTTTGGATATGTGAATGAAAACGGATTTCGTTTAGTTTCTGATTAGGTTTAAGATAATTAGGTTAAGCTTGTAATTCCACTGATCTCTGTGAAAGAAAATCTTTTTGTACTGATTTGTTACCAAAAACTTGTCCACATTGTATTAATTAAACATTATTTTTTTGTCTAATTCAGTGTCTTTATTTTGAAAACCTCGTAACTACGTAGTTATAAGAACAGAAAACCTCTTATGTCATTTCTCTGGCATAATCCAGTTAAGTAAGGTATTGGCTAATAACTTATATAAGTCCTTTTTATCACTCAAAACATGAGACAAAAGCACATAAAAATATTTTAAAAATTGACGAAATTAGCCGTTTTTTTCGTTTCCTGTGAAGTTTGGATTTCTGGACATGCGAGGTTATCATTCTACAGCGACGATATACTCTTTTAAATTTATCCATTGGTTTGGTACTTGAATTACAATCTTCATTTGTCTGTGAATGCAATATGCATTGCGAATGCAATATAATATAACATTAACAATATTCATGTTCTAAGTCATTCATATTAGAATAGCCTGCATGACACGGCAGTTTAATCCCAAGCATTTTTTATCTGCCATATAGTCCTTGATAGAATAGTATCCTTTTAAAGACAGCTTGCGTTTTATTGTAAATTTAAATTTATTTAGGCTTAATTGCTGAATATTGCTTGGGATTTTATTGTAGAATCGCACACATTGACCTTTAAATATTTTGTTTATCTTTTGGAGCCTAGTGGCAGGTACAACTAATTTATGCTTAGTCCTTGTGTTTAGGTTATGTATACAGCTTTTTTTACTAAATTGATCAGTATTCTTATATACATATACTAGGTTTTCATAATAATTTTGACTCGCCACTGTCAAAATATCAATTTCTTCAAACTGTTCCCTTAGTGAATGTCCACACGGGAGATTATAAATTGCTCGAATAGCCCTCTTCTGCAGCACAAAGATAGTTTGAATATCTGCGGCGCAACCCCTTAGAATAAATATTATTTATGTTATATCCCTGTTTTGTGCGACAAATTAATAAAATAACATAAATAAGTTAAAGAAAGCTGTTAGAAATCATAGTAATTATTGTGAACTAAACAAGTTACTTGTTACAACAACGGTTCTATACCTGTATATATGATGTGAGAGAGCTAAGTCCCATGTTCATGGCGACCCGAGTACGCCAGTGATACGCCGGAATCACACTGAGATTTCACGTGTCACTGCGAATCTGTATGCGTGTCGCGTGAATGCCGCTCGCCTCTGTTCCCGCAAGCTATGAAACTCGAGAAGTAGGCTTTAATGTTCTACTGAATTAACTTTTATAGATTTCAAACCACAATTCGCTCTAAATTTGTTTTGAAATTGAATAAAGAAGTATTACTACTACCCGCGCTACACTAAGATCCAGAATTGATTACTTTCGTATTAATATTTATATTAGACACTACACTCTAAGAAGTAATTTACTTTTTGAATAAAATTTTATTGATCCTATACAGTGTTGTAGGTTAAGTCGAAAGAGATCCAGTAAGGAGGTTGAATTTCTGCAGATTCGTGCTCAATGCAGATTAGGAAGATCCGCAATTTTATAGTAGGTAATATCTTTTGGTCAGATGTGTCCGAATTCGATAAAGATTTGATCACATACATACATTCACGCCTGTTTCCCCGAAGGAGTAGGCAGAGGCATAGTATACGCGATCCCACGTAATAGGTGGCGAGCCTATTGCCGCTTACCAGGCACTGTACTGCTAGCAGCGCCTAAGCATTCAAAGGCCTTCATCGGAGAGACAGGGAGCAGCTGGTGTAAGGCCCTTTGCGAAGGTAGCAGGACACAAGCCAGACTGATAATTGGGGCTCTAACAGGGCATTTTGCCACAAACAAAATGCTCAACTATGTCGCTATGTCGTAGATTTGGTGACGAAGAGGAGTCTATGGAACACCTGCTGTGTACCTGTAACTCGTTGGCTGCTTGCCGATTGGGTCTCCTGGGGATGGCCTACCCACAACCAAGAGACTATGGGTTTCAATCTGCAAAGACTGTCATTATGATTATGGTAACAATATTTGGAGATTTGGAGTGAAAGGCAAGGGGATGCACAAAAGATCCGACATAAGCGTCAAAGTGCGCCACAGACAGTCTGTGGCCCCCGCGATAAGATAAGATACCAGGCACTGTTATGCTCGCCAGAGCCTCGCCCATATATCGACAGGTGCACCACTTACAGGTGAGATTGGCTTGGGCTCTTTCGGTCTTGGTAGGATCCCTATACACAATAACGCCCTCCTATTGGACTCCGATAGCACTACTAAATCCTAATAGGATGCGGATGATAGGATCGAAGGATATGAACTTGAAACAAAAATTAGTTAGTATTATTATTCTCTACACAAAAATAACAAAACATAATAAGTTTGAGGCACAAAGCACAAAAAAAGAAGACACTTGACCAAAAAACAACACTTTTATAAAAATAATAGAATCAATGTCTATAACTTGAAGACGGTTATGTTCGGGGTACGCTGTTATATTAGTCAGAAAAACATCGTACAAATTACATTCTCGTAAAGAATATAGTTCGACTTAACCTTTAACCCTACACAACGGTTATTCACTCGATTTTAAAATAAAATAAAATTGCTAACAGGGCAAATAAAAATGTGTGTTTTAAAATGAATTCTGTTAAATATATGGATAGTCGTCGTAGTTAGTACATTAAAACTGCGAACGGAATTTATGTCAGTAATAAATAAAATCTTCATTTCAATTTACCAATTATACATCCGAAATGGGCAACTGTAAATTCTGAACCATAATACTTGACAATCTCATGTGCACAGTTATGACAGTACATTTAATTCTATTCTATTCAACTATTGTAAGATGATCTACACAGCAACAATAAACTTTGTCACAACACCGCATCCCGGTTTACTGGTTCCATGTGGATCAGTAGTACGCGCGCTGCGTTCGTTAGCAGAAAGACAAACGTTTGTCTCCTCATATTTACCCTTCCCAGTTCGAACTAGGGCAGATATATGTGAAACTCACTACTTTACACTATACTCAAGGACACAACACAGACATCTTCCAAAGTAAAAGCTAAAGAAAATGTCGAAATGTTATATTTAATTTTCACTTGGGCGTATTAGTGTTTTATCATCATATCAGCCTTATAAAGTGAACACTAGCCCAATAGACTAAACTCATTTGGGGGTATTTGCCCATAATCACCACGCTGGGCAGGCGGGTTGGTGAACGCAATTGACTGCCAGTACGCAGGAAACGCTACTGCCCATCATGCGGTGGGATTTCTCTTTGTCGACTCTTAAGACTCACCATGAGGTGAGAGCAGGTGCCACTGTTCTAGGCTGGTACCATCATATTAATTACCTAGCAAATTTATATGTAACGAAAGCATAGTAAGAAGACGGAAAACTGCCGCGTGTATCCGGTTTGACAGAAATAAAACTTCAAATTGTTTAACCCTAGAAAAATAACCAGTAGTAAAATAAACGATTCGCACATTTTGAAGACGTTCTTGACAATTAAACAAATGAGAATAAACTTACTAACCTTGCTTTGTGTAATAAATAAATATTGATATATTTGTAGTTATACTATAGAATGGGTTAACATTGTCATTTTCATGTTGACGTGTATGGAGTTGCATAACTACAAATATTCTTCTTGTATTTAATTTTAAGGGCCGCGGTAACCCTTTCGATGCTACGAGGAAAGTTCTTAAAACTTTGTCTAAAGTTTTTTAAATTTTTTTTCTGATAGCAATATAGTTGAAGACATAATAATCTTTTGTAAAATAAGAAGGTTTAGAAAAAAACATAAGATTGAACTTAAATTTTTAGTGAAAAAAAAGATGAGAATCTTGCAGATCAACTGCTGTGGATTTTTTGGGCGAAACAAAGTCAATAGTCTCTTTGTGATGAATATCACGCCCATTGACTGCCGCCAATCAATGCATCGCGCAGAAACATTTAGCGGCCTACTAATTTTCGCAATGGAACATCGATTACACGGGAGCGTCGAAGCAGAGCGCAATTTTAAATGCTTGCGGTCACCGCGTCCGGCCCGCCACTATTAGTTCACGATTCGGAATACGGGAAAGCGTTCGGACCGATGCTGCCCATTCATTTGGCCTTTCCATTAAAAGGGAGCTTTTAACTAGAGCTAATTTATGCAGCGCACGGTTTGCCCGGACAGATTACAGAGTGCTGTGTCCGTTCGCCTCTCGGTTTGGACGAAATCACGACTGTCCAACGTATTACGTCTAGCGGAAAATTTCGCCCTGTTTGTTTTGAATTGCGCTTGGAGCTACGCGCATCGTTGACGTCATTGCCGTTATTATTATGTCGTCTAATTAATGTCAACGAGCTGCTCTCTACCTAATTGTGGGGCGGATGGACGATAACATGGAAGGGTTAATAGACCAAAATGATAAAAGCATCCACATACATTTAATGGACATGCTCTAAATTTGATGTGTATTGTACGGTGCCGATAGCGATTCTGGGTCATTACGTTAATACTAAAAACGATTTATGTAGCAACATTTATGGAATTGATAGCTATAATTACAAACAGAGTTATTTCCATAAAATGAATGAGCACTCTAAACTAAAAATATAACATGAAAAAGTGTACAAGAAAACGGGACTGACTTATATTATAAATAACATTTTTACTTGTAGATAAATTATATTATTTAGGGTCTGTATCCGTAAGAAGGAACAAGGTTATGAGCAGGATGGCTTCGCATTCCATTATCCTCGGTTACTGGTCATAGACTTATTCACTCGCTTCTCAATTATATCATTCTTTACACACTCCATATATATCTTCTTTGGTTGTCCTCTTTTTCTCCCCTAGATAAACGTATAATAAATGTTAAATCATTAGATATTGGACATCTCACCTAATGCTTTCACAAGACCAATTATGAGGCTGTTAATAAAGAATTGAAGGGCGTTGACTGGCAATGTATTTTTAATCAATGCAAAGATGTGAATGAAATGGTGAGCGAGTTTTATGTGATTTTAGGACAACTGATCTCAAAATATGTACCTGTTAAAAAAGCTTCCAAATCGCATTATCCAACATGGTTTAGTAATTTCTTGATCAAACTTTTGCAAGAGAAGGATAAAGTACGTCGAAAATTTCGAAAATACGGCAACCCTCGTGACCAGATTGAATTTCAAGTACTCCGTAATCGCTGCCATAAACTTCTTAATACTTGTTACGATACATATAAAACCACTATAGAGGCAAATGTAACAACTAATCCTAGAGCATTTTGGAGTTACATTAAAAATAAGCGTGGAGGGCGGTGTACTTTACCATCCAAAATGCACAATGACGGCATATTTGCGCAGGGCGGTCACGATATCGCAAACTTATTTGCTGATCAATTTCGTTCTGTATATTCTGACTATGTTTCTAATCCCTCTTCAATGGATATCACAACGGTTTCCAATAACAAATATTTATCCACACTACAAATTACAGAACTTAATATTCAACGCGCAATAAACAAACTCGACGGATTGAAGGGTGCCGGGCCTGATCAGATTCCACCAATATTTGTTAAAAAGTGCGGTCGATCACTCACACTTCCACTTTCTATAATAATAGGTTGGGGAAAAAGTCTTTTCGTATTTTTGTATGAAAAGTCAAGACATTTTTTTCAAAGTTTATTTACATTTATTTACAATATATATGTACCGTTTTGTTGAATAACTTTCTGCCATTTTGTGGGCAGAGACATTATCCCGTTACTGTAGAAACTTTGGGACTTATGATCAAAAAAACGGGACAAATAGTTTTGGCAGTCCTCTCTTGAGGTCAACCTTACAGAACCTAAAGAATTCTGCAGAGACCGAAACAGGTGAAAATCTGAAGGCGCAAGGTCAGGGCTATATGGTGGATGCACTAGGACCTCCCAGTCGAACTCTCTTAATTTTTGCTGAGTGGCTAAAGATGTGTGTGGTCTAGCGTTATCGTGATGAAAGACCACACCCTTCCTGTTGATCAATTCCGGCCGTTTTCTCTCGACTGCTTCCTTTAATCTCATCAGTTGCTGGCAGTAAAGATCAGAATCGATGGTTTTGCCGGGCGGTAAAAGCTCATAATAAACAATGCCCTTCCAATCCCACCATACACACAGCATCACCTTATTTCGTGTTAGGCCAGGTTTGGCCACAGTCTGTGAAGCCTGGCCAACTTTCGACCACGACCTTTTTCGCACGTTCTTGTCGTACGTGATCCACTTTTCATCGCCAGTTATCAATCTCTTCAAAAACGGCTCGGTTTCATTACGTCTCAATAATGAATCGCAAATGAGTACACGGTTCATTAAGTTTCTTTGAGTGAGCTCATGTGGCACTCAAATATCGAGCTTTTTTGTATAACCAGCTTTCTTCAAATGGGTCAAAACTGTTTTGTGGTCAATTCCCAGTTCTTCAGCTGCATCGTAACTACTAATATGCCGATCTTGCTCCACTCTTTAAAAAATGGCGTCCATTTTATTCGTAACAGGGCGACCAGAGCGAGGTACATCTTTAACATCAAAATTTCCGGACTGAAAACGTTTGAACCAAATTTGTGCTACTCTTACTGACACTGCATCAGGTCCATAAACATCACAAATTTTTTTCACTGCTTGAGTTGCATTTTTGCCTTTTTTATAATAAAATTTTAAAATGTATCGAATTTCTTCATTAGATTCACTCATTTTTACGGAGAGAAAAACAAATGAAAAATAGCGGGAAACAACTTTTTTTTATTTTTTTCTTTTCTTTATAATGGAACCTTTTTAATGTTACCAAAACCAGCCAGACACAAATAGTACAGTCAAAAAAATTTTATAATAAGTTTATACCTACGTTATGCGAAAAGACTTTTTCCCCGACCTAATATATAATCGTTCCATTGCTGAGGGAACATTTCCCAATGAATGGAAAAGAGCTCTTATTGTGCCTGTGTTTAAAAAAGGAAATCTAGCTAATGTAAAAAATTACAGACCGATATCCATACTCTCGTGCTTTCCTAAATTATTTGAATCTGTTTTGTATCCTACAGTAACGACTTTGGTAGATAATCATATTTCTGACCATCAACATGGATTTAGAAGCGGTCGGTCTGTTGTTACAAATTTAGGGGCCTTCGTTTCTGAAATATCTCTAGAAGTGGACGCGGGATCACAGGTGGATGCTATATACACGGACTTCAGTAATGCTTTCGAGCCTATAGAGAGGCGGTGAGGGCCCTCCGCTGGGCCATTAGTCGGTCCAAGGCCGCAGCGTGGGACGAGCTGCTGGAGGCTGTTGAGGCGGATCCATGGGGCAGGCCGTACAAGATTGTTCGGCAAAAGCTCCGAGCGTGGACCCCTCCGGTCTCCAGCAGTCTCGAACCGGCGGTACTCGGTAGGGTGGTTGAGGCACTGTTCCCAGATAGGGGGACCGACTTCGTGCCTCCCACTATGGCGGCGCCGGAAGTCACCCGTGACTCGGGCACTGAGGATGTGCCCGAGCTCACCGAGGAGGAGGTAGGAAGGGCCGTGCTACGCCTGAGGGGTAAAAGCACGGCCCCAGGTCCCGACGGCATCCCGGCGAGGGCGTGGGACCTGGTGTTGAGCGGGGAGGAAGCGCCTTTTCTTCCCCGCGTGACCTCCCTCTTTGATAGGTGTCTGCGGGATGGGGTTTTCCCGCGGCGCTGGAGGGAGGGCCGATTGGTTCTCCTTCCCAAAGAGGGACGTCCGGCCGATGACCCTTCCGGTTATCGGCCCATCGTGCTGCTCGACGAGGCGGGCAAGCTACTGGAGCGTGTCATCGCCAACCGCCTCGTCGAGCACCTGGAGGAGGTCGGACCAGATTTGTCCGACCTCCAGTTCGGGTTCCGCCGCGGCCGATCGACGATTGACGCGATCGGCCGCTTGCAGGACCTGTCGGAGAAGGCGGTGTCCCGGGGTGGGGTGTTGATTGCGGTGTCGCTCGATATCGCGAACGCTTTCAACACCCTGCCCTGGCCAACGATTATGGAGGCGCTCCGATTCCACGAGGTGCCTCCATATCTGCGGAGATTGTTGGGGAGCTACCTGTCGGAGAGGGCGGTAGTCTTCCCAACGATGGGAGGGGGAGGCTGTCGTCGGCGTATGGTGTGCGGTGTTCCGCAGGGGTCTGTCCTAGGAGCACTCCTGTGGAACATCGGATACGATTACGTTCTGCGCTGTGTGAACCTGCCCGGCGTGGACGTAATCTGTTACGCCGACGACACCCTCGTAACATCCTGGGGTTCTGACCTCCGGGATGCGAGAGTTTTGGCCACCGTCGGCGTCGCGGCGGTGGTCCAGAGGATACGGCGGCTGGGGCTCGAAGTGGCACTGCACAAATCCGGGGCTATCGTTTTTCATGGTCCCCGGAGGCGGCCGCCTGCGGGCTCCAGTATTGTGGTAGGAGGAACTCCCATCCCTGTCGGGAACACGCTAAAGTATCTCGGCGTCCTTCTCGACAGCAGATGGGACTTCGAACCTCACCTTCGGCACCTAGCACCGAGGTTGGTGAGCACGGCGGGAGCTCTATCTCGCCTGCTCCCCAATCTCGGGGGGAGTGGCGGCAGTTGCCGTCGCCTTTACATGGGGGTGGTGCGATCCATAGCCTTGTACGGGGCCCCAATTTGGGCGAGCTCCGTATCGGGTCGCCATCGACAGGTCCTGCAACAGTCGCAGAGGGTCATGGCGAACCGTGTCGTTAGGGGGTATCGCACCATCTCTGTGGAGGTGGCTTGCGCACTCGCCGGGTCACTGCCGTGGGACCTAGACGCCTTGGTTCTCTCGGCAGTGTTCTGGCGAGGCGCGCAATCCCGGAGCCAGGGTCTCCGCCCCGCACCGGACACTGTGGTGCGGTGGCGTAGAGACGCTCAGAGGCAGGCTCTGGGCGCATGGCGGCGGCAGCTTTTTCGGAGCGCCGAGTTTCGTGCCGAAGGATCGAGGCGCCGTATCCTCGAGGCGGTCGGGCCCATCTTGGAGCGATGGGTCGGCCGTCGGTGGGGGTCGATGACCTTCCGGCTCACGCAGGTACTTTCCGGGCACGGGTGCTTCGGGAAGTATCTGTGTGACGTCGCCGGGGGGGAGTCGACCCGGTGTTGCCACCATTGTGACTGCGCGGAAGACACCGCGCAGCACACTTTGGTGGCGTGCCCTGCGTGGGCGGGGCCGCGGTCGACGTTGGCCGCGGCCTTGGGTGGAGTGGCTCTCTCGCTGCCGACCATCATGCAAAAGATGGTCGACAGCGAGACGGCATGGGAGGCGATGGCCTCCTTCTGCGAAGTGGTGATGTCGCAGAAGGAGGCCGCGGAGCGGGAGAGGGAGCGGGACCCGCTCTCTCTCCGGCTACGCCGTTGGCGCAGCGGGCGGGCCAGGAGGGCCCGCCCGGCCGCGCCTGGGGGTCTTAGGCGGCGGGGGCAGGGGGCCCCTTCCGTCTAGCTATAGACCCCCCAGAAGTCGGCCAGTCACGTCATGGCCGCAAAAAGAGGTAGGAGGGGCGCGACACACTGCGCCTCTCTGAGGAGGTCCTCCCGGTTCTGATCCGGGGGACGTTGGCCGCGGGCGGGGTGCCAGAAACTACAAATCCCCTGGTGCTGGCCCCCCGCCCCTTCTTCAACAGCGGTGGGCGTCGTCGGAAGATTTTTAGTGGGTAGGACTGCGGCGGTCGCGTCTGCCGCAGTGAGCCCCACACCCCCTCCCGGTCTCCCCCTTTTGGCCGGGAGACAGTGCGTAAATGCATTTTGTTACCGACGTAAATCAAAAAAAAAAAAAAAAAAGGTGGTACACTTTTGGGCGGAGGAGGCTGTTGTCGGCGTATGGTGTGCGGTGTTCCACAGGGGTCTGTCCTGGGACCACTCTTGTGGAACATCGGATATGATTACGTTCTGCGCTGTGTGAACTTGCACGGCGTGGACGTGATCTGTTACGCCGACGACACCCTCGTAACATCCCGGAGTTCTGACCCCCGGGATGCGAGAGTGTTGGCCACTGTCGGCGTCGCGGCGGTGGTCGAGAGGATACGGCGGCTGGGGCTCGAGGTGGCACTGCATAAATCCGGGGCCATTATTTTCCATGGTCCCCGGAGGCGGCCGCCTCCAGGCCCTAGTATCGTGGTGGGGGGAACTCCCATCCCTGTCGGGAACACGCTGAAGTATCTCGGCGTCCTTCTCGACAGCAGATGGGACTTCGAAGCGCACCTTCGGCACCTGGGCCCGAGGTTGGTGAGCACGGCGGGAGCTCTATCTCGCCTGCTCCCCAATCTCGGAGGGAGTGGCGGCAGTTGCCGCCGCCTTTACATGGGAGTGGTGCGGTCCATAGCCCTGTATGGAGCCCCAATTTGGACGAGCTCCATATCGGGTCGCCATCGACAGATCCTGCAGCAGTCGCAGAGGGTCATGGCGACCCGTGTCGTTAGGGGGTATCGCACCATCTCGCATGAGGTGGCATGCGCGCTCGCCGGGTCCCTGCCATGGGACCTCGACGCCGAGGTTCTCTCGGCGGTCTACTGGCGTGGCGCGCAATCCCGGAGCCAGGGTCTCCGCCCCGCACCGGACACTGTGGTGCGGTGGCGTAGAGACGCTCAGAGGCAGGCTCTGGGCTCATGGCGGCGGCAGCTTTTCGGGAGCGCCGAATTTCGTGCCGAAGGTTCGAGGCGCCGTATCCTCGAGGCGGTCGGGCCCATCTTAGAGCGATGGGTCGGCCGTCGGTGGGGGTCGATGACCTTCCGACTCACGCAGGTACTTTCCGGGCATGGGTGCTTCGGGAAGTATCTGTGTGACGTCGCCGGGGGGGAGTCGACCCGGTGTTGCCACCACTGTGACTGCGCGGAAGACACCGCGCAGCACACTTTGGTGGCGTGCCCTGCGTGGGCGGGGCCGCGGTCGACGTTAGCCGCGGCCCTGGGTGGAGTGGCTCTCTCGCTGCCAACCATCATGCAAATGATGGTCGACAGCGAGACGGCGTGGGAGGATGGCCTCCTTCTGCGAAGTGGTGATGTCGCAGAAGGAGGCCGCGGAGCGGGAGAGGGAGCGGGATCCGCTCTCTCTCCGGCTACGCCGTTGGCGCAGCGGGCGGGCCAGGAGGGCCCGTCAGGCAGCGCCCGGGGGGTCTTAGGCGGCGGGGGCAGGGGGCCCCTTCCGTCTCGCCATAGACCCCCCCCGAAGTCGACCAGTTACGCCATGGCCGCACATAGAGGTAGGGGGGGCGCTGCAAATTGCGCCTTCCTGAGGAGGTCTCCCCGGTTCTGATCCGGGGGACGTTGGCCGCGGGCGGGGTACCAGAAGCTACAAACCCGGGCACTGGTGCCTCGCCCCTTTTCAACAGCGGTGGGCGTCGTCTGAAGTTTTTTAGTGGGTAGGACTGCGGTGGTCGCGTCGGCCGCAGTGAGCCCCACACCCCCTCCCGGTCTCCCCCTTTTGGCCGGGAGACAGTGCGTAAGCAGCATTTTTTTACAGACGATAATAAAAAATAAAAAAAAAAAGGTGGTACACTTTTGAGCTGGTTTAAATCATATCTACTCGGTAGATCTCAAAGAGTAGTTGTAAATGGATTTGAGTCACAAGAATATTATGCAGTTTCAGGCGTACCCCAAGGTTCTCATTTGGGGCCTGTGCTGTTTTTAATATTTGTTAATGACATTACAACTCGTATAAAGCACTGTAAACTTTCTCTATTTGCCGATGACCTAAAGATCTACCGCACAATCAAAACAGATAATGATTCTAGGCTAGTTCAAGACGATCTCAACCATATTCTACAATGGTGCAAAGAAAATGGCATGATCCTTAATGCCAATAAGTGCTTCCACATTAAGTATACTCGCAAAAAGAAGCCACTTGTTACAAAGTATGAGCTTGGCGGAGCATATTTATCAGAGGTCGACGAAATTCGTGATCTAGGCGTTATTATTGATACAAGGATAACTTTTACAGCGCACATTGACAAAATAGTAACTAAGGCTGCACAGATGCTCGGTTTTGTTAGACGAAACACATTAGGATTTAAGAAACTGGAAACCAAAATATTACTTTATAATACTCTTGTCCGCAGCAATCTGGAGTATGCGAGTGTTATTTGGTCACCATACTATGTTATCCATTCTCAGAGGATAGAAGGCATTCAGCGAGCCTTTACCAGAAATCTTGCCTTTTCCTGTGCCGGCTTTTCTCATAGGAATCCATACTGCCAACGTTTGGCAAAGTTTAACATGACCACTCTTTCTAATCGTAGATGTATTGCTGATCTTTGTTTTCTCCACAAGTTAATTAATAATCAAGTGCAATGCAGCAACCTGTTGGATAAAGTATCTTTGGCTGTTCCTTACTCATATCCTAGACATAGAGTTGATAAAATATTCCATGTCAAATTTTCGAGAACTAATTTAGGTCGTCAGTCGCCAATGAATCGAATACTAGACCAATACAATAGTATTCAAACTCGCAATCCTGACTTTGACATCTTTGGTCATTCATTTGTGTTATTTAAAAACAACTTGCATATGTTATTTTGTGACAGTTTAAGTCCCCTCTCTAGTACTAGGTAATTTTATTTCAATAATAAATAATTATATTATATAATAATTTTAAAATAATAACAATAACCTTTTATTCCTATATATTCTATTAATTTAATATATATATGTATATATATATATATATATATATATATATATATATATATATATATTTGTAATAATACTCCTACTACACTATAGTGAACGCTATGTACACCGTTATTGTCATTCATATCAGATATAATACTTTATAAAAATTGTTAAATTTAATGTAATAATATGTATGATGTGGTTGTACTATTTAAATAAATAAAAATAAATAAATGCTTATTTTGTGCCAGTAAAATAGAAGCAACGTTTAGAAGCTTTAGCTATATAGTAAGTCCTTGAGATATAATTTGTTAATTGATGCGTCTTATGCAATCAAAATCCTTACTATATATATATATATAATAATATTATAAATGCGAAAGTAACTCTGTCTGTCTGTCTGTCTGTTACTCTTTCACGCCAAAACTACAGAACGGATTTAAATGAAATTTGGTATACAGATAGTCTAGACCCTGAGAAAGGATATAGGCTACTTTTTATTGCGAAAAGGGGGTTGTAAATGCTACCCAAAGATACTATTCCACGCGGACGAAGTCGCGGGTAACAGCTAGTAACACATAAGTTATAATTTATAGAGATACTGTGACTACTCTTTAGAGTAGTCCAGCGCAGAGGTAGTCTTGAACACCTTGGCTAGTTTTTACATATAACCTTAAGGTTTTCTACTATTAATGCGATTATTAAGATATGTATTTTATTTAGGTTATAGAAGAGACTCTTGAAATCTTGAGAAATGAGAGTAATTGAAATCCGATAAATATGTTTTATGTAGTAAATTTACATTTTTTTAAATCAATACTTTTTGTCATTTAAATAATGTGCTTAATTGCACGCAAGTTATTTTTTTTTAAATTTATAAAGATCACAGATACACATTACACAGTAACATCAAGCAGTAGCCCATGCAAAAATCTATGTTTCACTACAATATGCCCTGAGTAAGAATTTAAACTATCATTTTTGGACAAGTGATAAATATTCCTCCACTGCGTTCACGTTATACAATACCAGCTTTAAAGTAGATCAAGAACTTTCTTCGCTATTCCTAAGAAGTTTAACATCAAACGAAGGTAAATTAATTAAAAAGTTGTTTGTAAGTTGATCTGCTAGTTTTTCATAATACGAATAGCTTTTTTCTTGATATTCTGTCTACGAAAGTGAAGTTATGAAACACGAAATTAAATTCACTTCAAGTTGTCTGGCATCTGATTCTTCATTTACGAAATGGACTGGTTTCTCAATTTATTAATGTCAACATTTTAAAGTACGAAAGAAAAGTAAATTGTTTTATTACTATAAAATCGGTTTAATGTTTTATGATGAATGTGTATTTATGTAGTTTTTACTCAGTTTTGTTTCATTAAAGTATAAAGAAGCCTTTGAGTAAGGTGGCTAAAGGGCTTTATCATCAGCATATCAGCCTTATAATCAGTTCCTCTGAGTTTTACAAAGTGAATACCGGAGTGCCGCAGGGAATGGTGCTCTCTCCTACCCTATTCCTTCTGCATATTAATGACATGTTGTCCTTGGGCAATATTCGTTGTTGTGCAGATGACAGTATAGTATTTGAGTAGTACTTGGGATATCCTGCGGCAAAGCAAGCCGTTATCCTGGTGCAGTCACGTGTTGACATTGCCTCTCTCAGTGTCTTCTACAGAAACTACTAGGGTGAGTGTTCTGGTGAGCTTATCGATCTCACAACGCCCTCTCCTTTCCTCTTCAGAAAAACACATGCTGGTCATAGCAACCATCCATATACTGGTCTGTAACTAAGCACTATCCGTATTTTGACATCAATAATGTTTAGTTGCTAATTCGCAATTTTCACATTTAAAATTTAATTATGTTTAGTTGCTAATTCCCATTTTTGACATTTTAATTATTTATAAGTACAGTTTTCTTTTAAAAATTGATGTGTAATTTTAATTATAATTTGCATGCCACCGTTGTTGGCTGAATGAGAGGAGCTTTATTTTATTGTACAAGAACTGGAATGTACCTCAATCAAGTGCAAATAAAATATTCTATTCTATTCTATTCTATCAGCAAGACATTTGGTAAGTCGTTCCTTTTCAAGACTATTAAGCTTTTAAATGCGCTGCCGGCTTATGTGTTTCCTAGTTCCTATAATCTTGGGTGTTTTATAATTTTCTATAATTTTGATATGAAGCACCTTTATTATTTTGGACTGCATCAACTGCTTACCATCAGACAGAGTGTAGTCATTATGACGTGTCACATTAAATTAAATAAAAATTTAGGCTGCATCTGCTATGGTTGACTGGTAGAAATCCCTTCTAGAGATAACCTTTATAGTTCTCGTTTTATTTACTCCCGGTAACATTATAAATAATTTTACCTCCTTACCACATATACGGGTTGAGCTGAAACCTTTATCATCAACTCAGCCCATTAACGTCCCACTACTAAGCACGAGCCTCCTCTCACATACCAAGGTGCGAGGGTATTGGGTCACACTCCACCACGCGGACCCGGACGGAGGCAGGTATATGGCGAGGGTATTGGGTCACACTTCACCACGCAGACCCGGACGGAGGCAGTTGTATGGCGTCCTGCTGTAAGAAATTTTTAAGCCGCCCAATTAGGCCTCTAACATGGCTTAACGACTACCATATTTAATGATAACCAGGACCAACGGCTTAGCGTGCATTCTGAAACACGGAAGCGCTCGACATAAATGCCACACATACGCTCATCCATCCTAGGACTAACCTCTGTAAACTCTGCTTTACTTCGGCGATAGCTTCCAACCACCGAGCACTGCGGATCTATAAGCGCTTCAACTAAAACCTTGCTTCAACTAAATTGTAATGGATCTAAACAGCAGAGTTCACTTTTATCTCAGAGATTTCTAGATGACACGTGTCAAATGGTAAGAGATAGCTATCCTTTCGTCCACATTGGCACTGAAAGCCTTCTTTAGTCGCTTTCTACGACATCTTCAGGTAAGTCATGGAATTGTAGGATTAGATAAGGCAGGCACCTGATACTTATACTGTGGTTATAGATAATAATAATAATTCTTATTGCAGATAAAACATAAATAGTTTACAGAAGGTATTTAAAACTTAAAGTACAAATGTAGACTTATCTCTAGAAGAGATCTCTACCAGCCAACCCTAGAAGTTGTGTATAAATTTGTAGGTACGGGATTAAATTTGGTTAAAGATCTTTATTAAACAGGAAATAAAAAATCTTATATATACCATACATAATTACATACATATATATCAATATTATGATTAATAATGTAATAAAAAATAAATATTATAAAAAGTGTTAACTAAGTGCCAAAACAGACAAGTAGTGATTTCTCAGTTTATTTTTGAACGACACAACTGATGGACTCTCACGGATCTGAGAGGGAAGACTGTTCCACATTCGTACAGCACGGGCTGAGAAGGAATTACGGAAAAACTCAGTGTTGGATAGATATTTATTTAATAAGTAATAGTACCCTTAAAACCAAAAGTACAACTTTAACATTGTATGTGTACAATTCTTAAATTTAGGTTCAACAGTTCCACTCTAAAATAAGACTTATCACAACTTCATTTGCAATGAGAAAGTAGGAGCTGTGAGAGGGAAGCAAAAAGTTTTATAGAACCTTCGGTCGATTTCGTTGTCCAATAAATCAGAATTGACCCCGATCCAGGGTTTGTTCTGTATGCAGCTAGGCCATAAAATACTCAAGTGCAGAAGGCCATATCTGTATTAGTTCAGTTGTTATGCGTTAATTTTTTAGTGGGCGTTCGCGTTCTCAACTGTGCGGTCTTATAAAACGTTAAAAAATTATTGCAAAATTTCATATTTCAAAGTGTGTTCTACTGTCACGCAGACGAGTTCCAGAGTAGCGCTGGTTTACGGCGATATGACGCAAATGATGGGCCTTAAATTGGATTATGTCTGTCTGTATAGGAAGTCTGAGCCCAGCAGTGGGACTTTATTTATATGAAACGAAGGAAGGTAAAAATATTACTACAAAATTAAATAGGTAGCTGTTACTAGTATGTTAGAGCTTACCAGGAATGTTGCGGATGCAGATTTTTTCATATCCGCGGATGCGAATGCGGAGTTTTGCAGGCTCACATCCGCGGATGCGGATGTTCAAGATATTATGTAAATAAAGTCTGTAAATTAAGAATTAAAACAGTGATAACTTAATTTTTAATATATTTATTGTAATTAAATCAAATGTAAGTACTTATTTATGTAACATGTCGAATCTTGTCACTAATTTCTTTGCTCCCATTGGACATTGACACGTGCGACCGGCTCGCGCCTCAATCGGCGGGCCCTGCCCAATTCTTCTTTGTCGCTACTTGCATGATATTCGCATTCGCATGAACATCCGCACTGATTAATGCGGATGACAATGCAGATGCCAATATATTTGCGGAAGATCCGCAAATACGGAACTTCGAATGTTCGCAACATCCCTGGAACCTACCTTCTGCACTCACGTTTTTGTGGCTAGTCCGAGTACCAACTCGATTTGTGGGTCTATTTGTTGCTCAGCACTATTTGTTCCTGTGCTTTGTGGGGCAATAAAAAACAATACAGGCAACAAGGCGACAGAGTGACCCTTGTTGTTCGTCGGTACACTTTTGACTTTTATTGTATTTATACAGTTGGCTTGCGACCGATGCAAATGGATATTTTGTTTGCGTTGTGATTTAATTCTGAATACCTTTAATAAATATTTATTGTGGTGAGGTGGACTTTTAAACACAATAAATATTGCTGTAAAGTGAATTAAAATGTTTTGATGTAAATATTTTTCTATTCTTGGCAACTGCATGTATATCATAGTAGATGTTCCAAATGTGTATCTATTATGCAATAATATTTATGGATTCCTCTTGCGTTTTCTTTAGTCAAAACTGAATTCGTTCTTTCTTTTCCTTCCAAACGATGCAGTGTATTATTGTCAAGCAAGTGATGGATTAAAAATATCTTAGTAACAATTCCCGCGCTACTATAATTTCCCGAAAAATCGAGAAATTATTCAACACGACACGTGTTTCGCCCTTACACAGGGCATCTTCAGGTAAGATAGGAGCCTCAGAACAACGATGTCTTCACGACCAACGCTGAAACGAGAGTGTTCAGTTCACTGCGCGGGAATTGTTACAAAGATATTTTTAATCCATCACTTGCTTACAATGGATTTCCGCAAAGTAACGCCTGAATCAATAAATTTTTTATGTTTGTCAAGCAAAAACACATTAAACCAAACATTTTGGATTTCCATTAAGTTAATTGCGTGATCATTAAAACGGTAAAAATGTTAAAATTTACTATTAACTTTTTTATTAAAAATATGTTTTTTTAAAATTTTATGTTTATCCTTATTTCAGATATAGCTATAGTGTTTTCAAACAATAGACTCAACATTATCTCGAGGCTTTCCTTGATGAAAGAACAAACTATAACATTTATAATACTATTAAATTAAAACTTTGTGATAATATGTACTCTATGAACGTCTGAATAACTTTCCTTGTCTATGTTAGATAGTAACTTTCAGTACTACTCAATTCAAATATACAAAACAAACATCAAAAATGCTGAAATCATGAGCCTATAAACTCATATTACAACAAAAAAGTATTTTAATATTTACTTTCACTTCAAATAATTTATTAATACATTGTCCCTTCTCAAAAATATACGCTCCCTTGGCAAGTGTTCTTGAGCAGAGAATACGGGATAGATTTCACTCTTTTGTGCATTAATGAAACACGGGTGCTAAGCTTTATTACAACGGCAAGATTTATTTCGTGAAATGGAAGGCATTTTGCGCTCTTTCTTCTTGTACTGGAATGAATGAATAGAACTTCCATTCGAAATTGTAATTTGAGCAAACTCTTGAGTCCTCTTTGATTTGCTACAGTTGTTGCTTAAGCTGTTTTATTAGCTGTTATTACTTTTAATTTGTTTTAATATGTTGTTGTTGAGGGTTCATTTTATGATTCAATTATTTATAGCTATTCGGCTAATATGGCAAGCTTTTATGCTAGAGTCTAAACACAGTATCTATAGATACACCTACTTATCAACAAGTTTTAAAGCTATACATAGTTCTAGTAATAATTTTGAGAATTTATGGAAATGAAAATTAGCATTCATTTGTGTTGGAAATTAATGCGATGTCTGCCGATCTGCAATATTTACCGCCGGGCACAATAAATTAAAATTTTATCATAATTATACTGTCTCCCGGCCCTACAGATTAGAGACTAGAAATAATAAGGCTGTCCGAAATTGTCGGCTTAATAAAGCCCAAATATTTATTTTTGGATAAAAGTGTGAACTGATATGAAGACAGAAAATTATTGATCGATCAATACATGAATTGAAAACTGTTTTTCAGAAGTAATTACAGTAAAAAAATGGATATATTATTAATGTAATTGATTCTTTGTCTGAGCCCACTGATTCTCGCTCACTTAGGGATAAACACCTTCAATATTTCAGTCGTATGAAGTCCACTGCTTAACGTAGGCTTTCCCAATGGTTCAATCATGTCTATATAGTAATTAAAACATTTAAAATGCTTACTGCAAAGCAAACCAGAAAAATCACAGCTATTTTATATGTTAAACGAAATCCGCAATTGACGAGATTGTTTCAAAATACTTGGCAGACCGTCTCTTTAGACCTGTTTTCCAGGAGCACTAGTAAACGAACGTTGTACGGCTCTGCCTTTCCGTCAGAAGCGATCCAATCGTTCTCTTTTATAGAAGCAGCCCTCTGGCTTCTTTGTTGCGGGAATTCCACCCGGATCCAATTTATGCAAAGTGTTTACGAGTGACGAGAATTTATTTGACGTGCCAATTTTGCGAGCAATACCTCAGTGAGGCACATTTTAAAGTCGTCGCACGGCGATCGAGCGGTTTATATGATTCCGTTGTCAAAGAGCTATTGTATTTCATTGGTTGTCTATGGAGAAGGACGTATCCACGTGGGTAAGGATTTAAAACGTGCATTGTGTTTTTTGTTCGCGATTATTCTAAGCTTTCATTTGTTTTCGATAATAAACAAACTGAAACTGATTCGTTTGTTTCAATACTTTTTAGATGAACCTTATTTCTGAGGCAGGCAACTAAAACATAGAAAACATAAAATATTAATTACGGTGGTTAAAAAGGTATACAACTTATAATAATAGCGAAACTTTCTGCATCTACTTGTTGTTTGCTTTATTATATTTATACATAATTTTCTACCAACAAATTCAACCGCCTGCTTATTTCAAATCACATTTTTTTCAGCCATTCAGATTAGATAGTTGGCTCAAAACATAGACAAAAGGTATTAAGAACAACAAGCAAGTAAGAAGAACATCTTAATAAAACACAAAGTATGTCGAAAGAAGAAATTAACAATTTCATTGTAGTAACTTAGACCCACTACTCTTCTTATTGTATTGACTCACCGGCAGACACGACCGCCAGCAGTAATACCCACTAAAAAACTTCCGACGACGCACGCCGCTTGTTGAAAAAGAGACGAGGGGCTAGTATCTGGGTTGCAGCGTCTGACACAGCGCCCGCAGCCAACGTCCCCCAGGACAAAACCGGGAGGACCTCCTCAGAGAAGCGCAGTGGACGCGCTCCTCCTACCTCCTTGTGCGACCATAGCGTGTGTGGCCGACTTCTCCAAGGGTCTATGGTTAGACAGCAGGGGCCCCCTGCTCCCGCTACCTAAGACCCTCCTGGCATTGCTTCACGGGCCCTCCTGGCAAGCCCGCTGCGCCCTCCACAGGTCCCCCTTAGTTTCCCCCCGGTATTGTATATTAATGACCTTTTTTTTTTTTTATTATCGTCTGTAAAAAAATGCTGCTTACGCACTGTCTCCCGGCCAAAAGGGGGAGACCAGGAGGGGGTGTGGGGCTCACTGCGGCCGACGCGACCACCGCAGTCCTACCCACTAAAAAAATTCAGACGACGCCCACCGCTGTTGAAAAGGGGCGAGGCACCAGTGCCCGGGTTTGTAGCTTCTGGTACCCCGCCCGCGGCCAACGTCCCCCGGATCAGAAACGGGGAGACCTCCTCAGGAAGGCGCAATTTGCAGCGCCCCCCCTACCTCTATGTGCGGCCATGGCGTAACTGGCCGACTTCGGGGGGGGTCTATGGCGAGACGGAAGGGGCCCCCTGCCCCCGCCGCCTAAGACCCCCCGGGCGCTGCCTGACGGGCCCTCCTGGCCCGCCCGCTGGGCCAACGGCGTAGCCGGAGAGAAAGCGGATCCCGCTCCCTCTCCCGCTCCGCGGCCTCCTTCTGCGACATCACCACTTCCAGAAGGAGGTATATTAATGACCTTCCTCAAGCTACTTTATAATTATTGTTTGCAGATGATGGATGTGTCTGAGATAATTCTGGATTCTTACAATTCTGCAATTATAAATAATAAATAAGTAGGCCATGATATTATGATAATGTTTCTAAATTAATATTGCCAAAACGAAATACAGTTCAACTAATAATAAGCAAAATGAAAATCTGATCTATATAAATCACTATTCAGGCACTGTCTGTCTACTTATTGTCGAAAGTAATGAGGTTCTACTACGGGTATAATAATATTTAAAATAAAACTTTCACTTGGAATTGATTAACAATAATGAGTGTCCGAAAAAGTTGATTGATTTACGTATTCGTTATATTTCAGGAGTGCAAACTGTTTTTAGAATGAAATCATAGATTCCAGAATAATATTTTAGCATATTTTTCATAAGGAATGGATTCAATATTAACAAAGTCCAAAGTTAAAATGCTTCAGAAATCTTATAGAAGACATTCTAAACGATGCATTCAGAATAGGTTGTGGACTAAATAGAAGTTAACTTGAAATTAACAAAGATAAGCAAATGAGCCCTTTCTTTAAGCCAGTGGTTTAATGTGAAGGAGCCGACAATTGATCTCAGCTGATGGCTTGATTTCCGAGTTCTGCAGTATTGGTTGATATGCGCATAACCACCTGGTTTTAATTGCCTTTGTCATACAACCAACTCATATGTTTTCAAATTTTTGACATGTGATAAATAAGTTGATTACGTACAAGATTAGTGATTATACTTAACCCTGGTGCTCAAAGCAGGTTAACCATAATGAATAAGGATGCTTTAAAATATACAGCGCTCAGCTGGAAAGAATTTATGTGACGTTCCAATTTTACGAGAGGATACCTTAGTAAGGCATATTTTAAAGTCGTCTCACGGCAATTGAACGGTTTATATGATTCCGTTGTCTGAGAGATTTATTGTATTTCATTGCAGCATCTACTGAGAGAAACGAAATTCGCATGAGATCAGTGTGTGCATTGAGTTTTTGTTGTATTTTGGCGGTTTCTATAAATAAAACTTTGGTAACTAGATTAACAATGAGTAAACTTTCCATTTTATTAATTATAATATTTTCTTATTGTATATCTTAATCAAAATATCACATAGTCAAGTAAATCAATTCTTGTAAGCCAAGGAGGTAGAGACCAAAATGTTTCAAATCACCGGAATCCAGACCAACTTTTAATTTTTATTGTTCTCCGTCTCCTCAATGGTTAAGAGCCAGTTGGCACGCAGTTCAATTCTCGCAGATTGTCTATAGACGTGAATGTATTCCGCATATAAGGGCTTAGGGCTACGAGAATGAAATTATCGGCACAAGTATCTGATAATCTTCCAGCATTGCCTCATCGTTCATATGACACTTCTCTATAATAGTGAGCAATCCTTCTCTACTTATCAATCTAAGGTTTATCGGTTAAATATGTTAGATAATGTAAGCTGCTGTCCTCTGCAAGTCAATCCACTGTCAAAAGTGGGTTATTCCCGGAAACATCACTGTTAATATGAGGGAGAACAAACCTTAACTAGTATCTAGTCAAAATTTTCTCGGCTATAGCTGATTCCTCGCGCAGTGAGTGGGCGCATTATTTTAATTTCGAAGCTTAAACTTCGCGAGCCTTATAGAAGCTTTATTAAGGCAAATAAGAATGAACTATTTACTTTTAATATTCTACAGCCCAAAACGAGTATGTAGCACAAACACATTTTTTTTATGTTTTCACTGTAACCTATACCTCAAAATGGCGGTATCTTGTTAATCATTGAAAAACATCATTATCCCCGGTGCTTTATCGTACACCGCTTAGAGGATATTTGATTAACGATCCGTATTAATTTCGACTGAAATCCTCGTAACGAGCGAACGGTCATAGTATTTGCATACAGCCAGTGAACGATCTTTTTTCTTGATATTTTTTGGAAATATTGTGTGTTATTCATATAAATAAAAATGTTTATGCTGCTATACCAACTCGTTTTGCTATACCTACTAGATGGGCGGAATCGATTTACGTTGTTAAGCAGTGTTCACAAAGATTGACCCTAATTTTTAAGGGTTACTTTTGTTCATCGGAAATTAGGAAGAGTCGTTTGGCCCTGCTGTCAATAAAGGTCGATAAGTTAGAATATCACAGGCTGAAAAAAATCAATACACCTGATTCTGCCAGTACACGCTGAATCCACGTAAATGTGGTTGTCGTAAATCTAAGATTTTCACTAATTTACGCAAATAAAGAGATTGGTTTGATGATTGCCAAATTTTACTTTCAAGAGAAGTACGCTATCGAAGTACTGAGATCAAACGACTGTAAATATTTTGAAATTTACGCTACAGGTACCACAAGGGGTCGCAAAATAAAATGTCTGCCTAGCTGGATTTCAGTTGAAAATTGCTTTTGCGACTCACTTTACGCGAATCACAGCTCAGAAATTTACGCTTCTTTGCCCTGGCCTTTATTTGAAGCATAATAAATTACACTACAAAACAGTTGAATAACAGTTGGAGAACAGTTGAAGCTATTGAAAGAGAAGGTATCTTTAATTTTTCTATATGTGACATACGTTGGTCGCCCTACTATGCCGCAGTCTACCAGGAAAGCAGAGGTATGACAGGGATGCCGACTCTCTATCTGTAATGCTCGTTATTAATGCTAGTCATTCACGGAGTAAGACGGTCATCAACAATCTTAAGGGCGCTTTGTTTCGCGTATTGCGTTCGGAATTAATTCTCCTTTTTATTACACCACGTATCCACGTTACCTTATAACATTCCTGTTTGTTAGTGGTTCTTTAAATATAGTGTTTTAAAGTTCATGTTTATTTTGATTAACCTATTGTTTTGACTAACTTCCGCCTGCGCCTTCACACGGCTGAAATATAATCCTTCGCATCCAGTTTATAACTTTTGTATTGAAAGATAGTTTTTCGAATAATAAAAAATTTGAAGTAAATATGTATAAAAGTCTATCTATATATGTATAAAGGTTTTGAAACTAAAAAGTACTGTACGATCTAAAGTTTAGAAATATAACAGATCTCAATAAATTTTCTTCACTCTGTAGTCCTAAAAGGAAATGCAGTCCATATCAACATGAGGAATTACTGGAACCTCGAACCTTTGACCGGACTCCGGACATTTCTATTTGATCACTTGAAAACCTTCTCTCCTTATCTATCTGAGGATTATGTGTTCAATATTTTATATAATGTAAACTGCTTTTTTCTGAAACTTATCTAATGTCATTTGAATTAGTTTGTAGTAGTAGGTGTGCTTTATTAAGGTTGTTTCATTATAATTGGTCCAATGGTTTAGGCGTGGCAAACTTCAATCAACACCTTATTGTTTAAATTTCCGTCATCTTTGAATTCGGATATGTGCTATGTCGTATTTTCCTGGAAATAGATAATGTCCAGCTATACAAACTGTTTTTAATTTTTTATTTTACAAACAGCGGTTATCAGTTAAAATATAATAGTCCCACAAAACTATTTACATAATTTGTCTGTGGGATCACAAGTCTCTAACTTTATAAATAAAAACTTACATACTAAGCTAAGTTAGTTAAAAAATACTTATTAAGTTACGGTTTAAGTTTTTTTATGTATTCTAAGTAATATGAGAAACATTTCGAAACTGCACTTAAAACTACATGCAATTCATAACATTAATGGTATGTGACAGGAATAAACCTGTGAAGCATTTCCACTTGTACCGTAAAATTCATATTCAAACAAAGTTTTTGTGTACAAACTTTCTTAGGTGTGCCGTATGTCGTCTGTTATTCAGAAAACTCAATGACAATAACAAATAATAATATTTTTCACTCATAATGACATAAGGAAAGGGTGTGTTCAACTATCTTAAAAGCCCAAGCCAACCTCACCTGCATGTGGTGCACCTGCTGATCAACAGACAAGGATCTGGCAATCAGAAACGTTCCCGATAAACGGCAATAGGCTCGCCACCTATCAGGTGGGACCGACAATATAACTGGCGAAATATAGGTTTATAATATGTCTCTGCATATTCTATCCTATATCCTTTCGGTGAATACAGGCGTGATAGTATGTATGTGTAAGATATTAATATTGGTCGTTTTAAATCAGTTCTATTCAATTTATGAGTTCATAAAGTATAAACACATCTCATGATGTGCAAATGTATGTATGTGACTTAGACTGTTAGTAACTCAGATCAAGTAAAAAAAGGTCCACAGGGAAATGTTACAGTTGTATAGAGTTACAACTCTTAATTAACGTATGACACATACTTACTAACTCATTTCTGTCGCACACACACCGATCTTATGTAGAAATAAGTCAAACAATACCTGAAAGAACACAGCTGTATTAATTATTTACGAGTTTGGGCACATTCTGCCTTACTGAGTCCGGAATGAATAGAAAATTCATTTCTATGATCTGTGGGCTTAATAACGCCGGTGTAAATAGCTCTTAAATTATTTGTTGCTAGGCCTTATCGGGCCGCAGTGTTTGTGTCTTCCGTTAAATGAAATGTTTGAGAAATTTGTTATATTCATGTTGTAGACGAGAGGCTTTGTTATAATACTCATTGGAGTATTGGAGGTATGTTATTAGTTAAAGGTCATAGTCATCTTAGCATTATGCCAGTTGTGCTCTTAACTGACGCTTAGCGCTCAGGGATTTGCTGATTAGCTAAATTTCAGTTAGTAGACGAAGCGACTGCCGTCTGAGCTGTGCAATCGAGAAGAAAACATAATTCTATGTTTAATTAAAAAATCGGCACGCATGATTTCAATACAAATCGTGATTGTTGCGTTATCTATTATATATAAACCGTTCATGAACGTTCGTGTACAAAATCGTTCATGTTACAGTATTTGAAAAACAAGAAAAGACGCACGCGGACTGTAAGTAGCTGCGACCAACCGACTATTGGTCGGGGTTCGTACAGGCGAAGTATATGCATTTCCGTTATCTATAGAATAATAAGTATGTCTGTGGTTTCTCCACTGGACTATCAGCTATCACTGCTTTATCAAGGGTAAGTTTATAGTGAAAACTAATATCAACAGACCAAAATATAGACCTATCTTTCACGCTTTATTATTTTTAATGTTTCTATAGTGGAAGTAAATATTTCCAATTAATTTATCAGTTATTTACTCATTATGATTCGAGAAATAAATCCCTCTAACACACAGAAGGAAAACCAGATCAGATAGAGGTAAAGTATTATCAAACATTTGGTGCGAAATCCTGCAAATACAATTGTGTACTTAATTTTATTGTCACGTTTCAGATAAACAATTATTTTTAAAATCTTGTTATATAGTTATCAGAAATCAATTTCATAATATGAGATAAGTATATAAAAAAATAATTTCTGACATTTACACCAATTATTTAGTCCCAAGATAAGTATCATTAAGAACTTGTGTTATGGATACTAAATGACGGATAAATAGTACAATATGTAAAATATACTTAAATACTTTTTTTTTGAGATGAAATAAACTATTACCTAGTTACGAGAACCATAGAACATTTCAATCAACAAGCGTTCTGAAGGGTTAATGTCCAGTCTGGCAGTTGACGTACAATTATACCACCGCTGACGTGCACCTCTTTATCTCAGAGCATGCTGTCTCGCTCTCTCTCGCCTGATTGATGGCACCGGAGATTGCATGTCAGGATTACATCTGCGGGGGATGTGCGGATTATTTAGTTGCTCCTACCGAGTAAATAGAGCGGGCAATACTGCGGAAAAAGTTATGGCCGAGACAAGACTAAGTGTGATGGCGAGGAAGCTTGCCCTATTATGTCTTACGCGAGTAATGATATCATTTTTAAAAACTGATTGCTTGTAAGCATATTTTACATCTAAGTTTGCTTATAAAGGAAAATTATTGAATGTAATGTAACGAGTAATCCAATTAAATGAGCAACTTAAAGCATCACTATTGTACTTCAGTTTGTTATTTGTGTCATATTATTTTAGGTGTATACATGATTTTTTTAGTAAAACTGTTTCTAAGCAAAAACCACGTTTTTTTTTCAAATACTTGTTCTATATATTAGTTCTTAAGTATGTCCAAAGATGTCAGGGAACGTTTTTATGTAGTACTGAGGTTTGTTCAGACATCATTGTAAGAAAATATGATGATTATTAACTAAATCAGGTATCCAATTAACTGGCTTGGAATTCAGCTAATGTGCTTAAAAATAAAAATGCCCATGTTGTATTATTGCAAATATTTCGATCTTATATATCGAATAGAATGGCAATAAGTCAAATAAAATAAATCTGACAATGTTTAACTTTTTATATACATGAGGTATTTTAAATAGGTTGGAGATATATATATTAGACCTGTGTCGATTGTGATTGATCGAATCGTTTCGATTCGATCACAACCTACACGGGAGCGATCAAATCACTGATTACAAAAAGATTCGATCATGCTTAACCCACTAGCGCTATACAGATACACGACACAAGCCGGCCGACGATGGTAAAAAATAAGCACTCACAAAATTAAAATGGACTATAACGTTATAATGTTACAGTAGCATTTTGTTTGAAGCGTTACTATCTTTTCGATCACGCAGCTAACAAACTTGTTGTTGTCTCTTTTGTTCGCATGCATACAGGAAAGTCTCTCGCACTTAAACGTTCCTTCAATCCGATCGATTTCGTTCGATTCGATCATTTGGTTTTGATCTCGATCAGTTGATCAGTTCAGTTGCTCCATGACCGGTTGACCTACCACCCGCAACCCGTTTCTGCTCTTTCGCTAGTTTCGGTAATTTTGCTGCAATTATTTAAGAGTGTATTGTGTGATTACTTTTGAATGTGAAGTTTTATTTGCTGTATGCGCATTTTTTTAAGACAAATTTTTTCGCGTGTTTATTGCTAATTGCATTATTTGGTTGTGATGAATGAAATGAAAACTCAATCTAATCCAAAATAACTAATAACTTTCTAACAATAAAAAAACCGACTTCAAATTTATGCCCGAATTAAACTAAAAAAAACTTAAAATTTTTCACCCTTAGAGGTGGAATATTCATATAATATTATAATAATACTTTTATAATATTATACAGTCGAATTGATAACCTCCTTTTTTGAAGTCGGTTAATAATATTTAAGCTGGGGTTTATCGCGCAAAAAAAATGATTTAACAAAATTATAATTAAGTATGAGTGATAATCCCAAAAGTTTAATGATACGTTACTTTACGTATTACCAATACCAAATAATTATTAGCTACTTATTTCTTATATGTTTTATGGTGCATTGATAATGAAGCATTCGTCAGTCACGCAACAGACCGATTGAGAACTGAAGAGCGATCGAAACGATCGAAATGATCGAATCATTTTGACTCGATCACCATTCGTATGGGTCACGATCGACCCGGGTCACTATAAATGATCGATCGACACAGGTCTAATATATATATAATATTGATAGGTTAACCTACCGGTTTCACTGTAGAATACCACAAGTAGAACACAGATTGAAATTACTAAAAGTGTTTGAAGTTTGAACTAATTAATATGGCTTTATAAATATTAAATCTCATTTGAACTTATAAAATACGAAAACAACAAACGATGACGCGATTCAACTCCAATCAGCGCCCTCTATTGACAAGAAGTTACATATAATGTTACTTAATAAAATATAATATTAAAAACTAAATACTTAACTTAAACACTATGTTATTTCTTATGTCGATTACTTTTTTGAATAGGTTGATATATGCTATTTTTTGTATAATTTTGTCAGATTCAGATGGTATTGACCATTGAATATCCCCGATTTCACTTCGAGTAATAAATTCAAGTTATATAAGTACACATTGTTTCTGCATTCCCCGAATTAATTAAGACTTTAATGAAATTGCTGCGAACAATGATCCTATATGATATAATTGTTGTCAATTAAATTTATATACTAATTACTAAGGACCAAAGTGCTATCATATTAGTAACAATGTGCTTAAAAACTAAGTAAGTAAATTATTGTAACACATCACAATCTCCTTTATTTAGCAGCTCGGTTCGACTCGACGACATGGCTTGAAACCTAATGACTTATAATTGGACCGTCTACCGTACATATAAATTACATTTTTTATTTCCGATAGAAAATAACGAATCGGAACTTTACCATAATTTGCACATATATAATACTATCTGAGTATATAATATTATATGTATGTACAAATAAGTTCTTATTCAATTTACGTGTTTTGTTTTATAATTTTTTTTGCGACTGCTGACTGTTTTTTTAAGTACATTTGTAAATGGTGGGAGAAAAAACCAGCCTTGATGATTTTCTTGCCCGATCTGTTACGATTAAGCACCCGCCCGCAGTGAATAGGCGCGTAAAATTTTAAGTTTGTCACTCAAAAAAGCTCTCTGGAGTCAAACTTGAATAAATGATTTCGAATTTTTTGAAAATTATTACTTTGTATTTTGGGTTGTTTAATGAGTGTTCATACACACATCATCAAATCAACCAATGAGCATCTCGCTGGCCTTTTGTCTTCTCTCGCGGACCTAGTGTGGCTTAGCGGGGCTGTAGGCTGTGACAGTGTGTCTACCAGAGTTTTTATCCAATGACACATAGTCATATATAATGATAACCAATTGGGTAGGGAAAACTCGTGATGGGAAGCTTTGAAGCCGCCTACTGGGAGTAAAGTCACATTCCATATGTTTTTAAATCACAATCAATAACGTTACGGTCGAGGGTGTTCAGGAGATTCTAATATCTTAGGTACCCAAGTCAACCTTATGTGCAAGTAATACGTAATTTGAAATAAGCCGAGATGAGTTTCTTCAGGCATTCTTCTCAATCTCGTTGCCTTCTGGAAGCCTCATTAGAGTCACCGACAGACTGACTGACTGACGGACAGTCCCCTCCCTTCTTTAGAATCACGACAGGCTGACTGACAGATACCCCCGATAAAAGTCACCGACAGTCTAACAAATCTTGAGAAAAACCACAACAGACAGATAAATTGACAAACCTTGACAAATTCAAACAACGAACCCACTTGCTTTTACTTCTTTAGTATGGTACCGCTCATATTTCTTTCATTGTTGTTAAAAAAATATATTGAATTTCCATTTTGTGTGTAAACGTTTGACAATTCTAAATGATCATGTTGATCTTAAAGACAATAAAGTATATTTTATTTTCTTTTTATTTTGTAGTATCCCTTTTTATGAATAGACGAGGCTCTGGAAATTATAAAATTTCTTTGTAAGAGGCAATAGCTTTGCGTGGGACTAACAACACAGTTCGCGAAATGTGGGCGTAATATACCTTTGCCCACAGAGATATATTGCATATATAACATTTTAATGAAACGACTACAGAACTTCAGTTCAGGCCTCCGAATCAAAGTCCGACCCGGAATTCAAATGTCGTTGACCATGTACCTTGTGAGGACGTGATTCTATTAGTAACACGAGCGGTTTATTTACGTGGGATTTAAAGGAATTTCAGTAAGACGTTGCGAGCATTGGGTCGTTCTACATCGTCACCACCAAAATGACGTTCACTGCTAAACATAAAATTCCACATTGAGCGATTCTGAGGCGCCTGCATCGAGCGTCTTTCCGCAGCCTTGGCCAGATCATCGGCCAATCGAGTGGGAGGACTACCTCTGTTACTTTTGCCAGTTCGCAGTCATCATTAAATAACCTTAACTCCCCTCCAATTGTCTATGTTCTGCCATTTTACCTTTACAAAGACGCCTTGTTACGTCTATATATTTATCTACATACATTCAAGCCTATTTCCCCGAAGGGGTAGGCAGAGGTATATTATACGCTCACATTTCACCGAGAACTGTTATGTTTACCAGAGCCTCGTCCGTTGATCGGCAGGTGCACCACTTGCCCCCCCCCCCCGACTGGTCTCCACCTTGTCGTGGTGGGGGGGCTGAGTACCTACCGGGTGGGGCGCAAAGGGCGCTAAGGAAAAGGTAACACCCAGATATTGGCGACTCTGGGTGCCCTTAGACCGGGGGGAACTGACTACCGGGGGGAAATTATGAGGGACCTTTGGAGGGCGCAGCGGGCGGCCCAGGAGCGACCGTCCAGCAGCGCCAGGAGGGCCTTAGGCAGCGGGGGCAGGAGGCCCCTGCTGTCTTACCATGGACCCTCCGAGAAGTCGGCCACACACGCTATGGTCGCTTAAGGAGGTAGGAGGGGCGCGTCCACTGCGTCTCTCTGAGGAGGTCCTCCCGGTTTTGGTCCGAGGGACGTTTGCCGCGGGCGGGGTGTCAGAGCTGCAACCCAGCTACTGGCCCCCCGCCTCTTTCTCAACAAGCGGCAGGCGTCGTCGGAAGATTTTTAGTCGGTATCACTGCTGGCGGTCGTGTCTGCCGGTGGTGAGTCCCACACACCTCTCTCGGTCCCCCTTTGGCCAGGAAACAGTGCGTAAATGCATTTTGTTACCGACGTAAAGCAAAAAAAAAAAAGGTGCACCACTTGCAGGTGAGGTTGGCTTGGGCTCCTTAGGTCTTAGTAGGATCCCTATACACCCTACGCCTACTCGTATGTATTTATAAATCTGTTACTCAGTCATTTATATACATTTATATAGAAGTCCCTCATGTAAGTATAAAACAATATGTTTAAACTACAAAGTGAAGTGCACAATTTAATTTTCATAAAGGGAATCACTTTGTATTTTTTCTCCGATAGCTGCTTTGTACTCTTTTAGTTTCCAGACTATAACACATTATTCAAAAGAAGGTTTTTATTTTATATAACAACACAATTTAAATAGGTTTTCATCAAAGGCACAAGATGAATAGCAGAGCGGCGGCACAATTTAATATCACTCGTGATAAAGCGGCACCAAGTAAAAATAAAACTTACATTTTCCTAAGCCATTTCATACTAGCACAAGGCATCTCACTGTGCAGATTTATTTACCAAGAAAACTATGAGTAGTCGTATTGTTTCAAAAAATGACTTATTAGGTATTATTATAAATGTAGGTATAATAATAACAAATATTTGTTTTATATCGCATAAATAAACAAACTGATTATCTACACGGAACTTGACTTGTTTAATCCTTGAATAAGTTGTATTTTAAATTAAACAAGTAAAGTCCTGGCTAAATCCTGGTTTAATGGTTATCATACTGATTAGTTAATCTATAAAATTTTTATTTGTATGAATTATTGTATATGTTTTTGTTAATACATGCATAATATTAGTTATACATATTATGCAAAAACATATAACTAGTGCATAGTATTAAGGTAGTAAGTTAGTAGTAAGGCTCTTTATATAAATTATTGCACGTCATGCCACGTGCTCCCTCTCATCTCACGGGGAGTAATAAGAGTCGACGAAGAGAAATCTTACGGGCTGATGGTCAGCAGCGTCATTCTACGTAGTGGCTTCTACTACAATCACCAACCCGCCTGCCCAGCGTGGTGATAATGGGCGAATACCCCTAACAGATTGTCATCTATTTAGGGTGCTATTTATCAGAAGTGGACTTTGTAAAGCTGACAGCCTAGAATAGTGCCACGTGCTCCCTCTCATCTCACGGGGAGTAGTAAGAGTCGACGAAGAGAAATCCTACGGGCTGATGGTCAGCAGCGTCATTCTACGTAGTGGCTTCAACTACAATCACCAACCCGCCTGCCCAGCGTGGTGATAATGGGCGAATACCCCTAACAGAATGTCATCTATTTAGGATGCCATTTATCAGAAGTGGACTTTGTAAAGCTGACATGATGACGTTATGTCGAAAAATAATTTAGACACGTTGATAAATCAGATATACAGGGTGACTTGCAGATGGGTTCAAAGCTTGGAGGCGTAAGTAGTATAGATCATTTAGAACCATTTGAGCCATGATTGTCTTAGACGATGTATCACTTTTTTTTTTAATTCCTATTATGTTATTTTTTATAAAAAACCCAAACTTTTTCAAGTAATTGCTAATAATGGCCAATTTTAACGATAATTGAATATTTTTTTAAACCAACAGCTGCATTGGAAGAGATGGGCCCATTCCTTGGCCTGCTTGGTCACCAGATTTGACCCCAATTGAATTTTTCGTTTGGAGTCGGGCAAAGAACTGGTGTACACAAATGTCTGTTAGTTTAATCATTATTATTACTATAAACCGATATGTTTAAATATATAGCCGTTCTCCTTATGACAGTAGAACCGCAGTGCCGTAAGTTTTAAATTCGTCACTGAAGTATTGTTCTAGAACAACTAGGTATTCAACTTTACTGTGCACAGGTAGAATATTACATATCGAAAACAATTTATCATAATTATCTTTACATCGAAGTTTAGTATTTGAATCCACTAGATATTTCATGAAGCGGATTTGTAGTGCTTTGATATTGTCTAGATATGATTTAAACGTACGGCCATACATGTTTAAACCATAGCTTAGCAGTGACTCGGCCAGGGCAAAGTAAACGACACGCAACGTCTTCTTACTTAATGTGTTATTCAGAGTATAAAACTTTTATGTTCGCCAGAGTTACGTCCGTTGTTCGGCAGGTGCACCACTTACAGTTGAGGTTGGCTAAGGCTCCTCAGATCTTGTTAGGGTCCCTATACTATAAACCCTTAAGAACATGTGTTAAAAAAAATAATTAAGCCATTAATTCCACTAATTAAGAAACAACATTTTTAATGTTGTTATAAGGGAGTGTTATTTTGTTGCTGATTCTGAGATATGCATTTTGTTAATACATACTTAATAAGAACAAATATTCATATCGGTCAGCCATAACGGTCGTCGAAAGTTATTTATAACATATATGTTATATACATATAACAATAATGTTATATATATATTACATATAAGATATATCCTATCCTACCTAGACCCAAGAAGCCCAAGCTACCTTCACCTGCAAGTGGTGCACCTGACGATCAACGGATGAGGCTCTGGAAAACATAACAGTGCCCGGAAAGCGGCAACAGGCGCGCCACCTATTACGTGGGACTAACAATATAATTATCGAAGTGTGGGCGTATAATATGCCTCTGCCTGGCGTGAATGTATGTATACAGATATATTAATAAACATATTATGAATTGAAATCACCGTTCTATAAACTAAGTTTATTACGACGTTTTAAGGAAATACTTTACAGGGAGTGGGTGAAAGACCACCATATCATAGCGTTATCCCGGTTGCCCTAGATTTAAGTTTATGGCTAAGGGTTTGCTTATTGAGGTAACCAGATTTTTCGGAATTTCAATAATTACATAAAACAATTGCTGTCTGAACTCCGCAACCCAGAGGGAAACATCTAACAGATGTTAGAAAGCACTGACTTCCATATAACGATTTCCATAGATGTTCATGATATCATGACAGGGGGGACCAATGGCTTGACGTATATTACTGGAGGCACGAAGAAAATTACGCAATTAAAATTAATGGGTGAAAGACAAATTACTATCAAGAACTCCGAACGTCGCACAGTGGTTTGATATTGAAAATAGGGACATTCGAAATGAACCAAAAATATATTTCCTTGGTGAGAGAACCTATTTTTAATTGAAAACCACTGTGCGTATGGTCGAAAATAGTACACTACCTACAATAAACTGCGATTTAAATCCGAAAAATACGTTATTCATATGGAATTTGTGACTGATGGCGTTTAATAACATAAGTTTCAAAAAATCATGTGAGAGCGGCCTTACAACGCGTTATCCTACAGAATTCAGGTTTTAAACCTGTATAACTTTCACAGCCGATAGCGCTATGACAAAGGTTCTATAATTCAAATAAAAAAGGTTGAATAGAACGTCATCCAAATTTCAATTCACAGTGTCGTCATACGTTGCGGGCGGTTATATCAGATTTGAGTATTTTGGGGTTCAATAGCCAGATGAATGAAACCTTCTTTTTTGTCCGGTCCCTACGGTCGTGAATCGAATTACTAAAATTCTTATAAGCTTGTCCAAAAGCGACCGCAAACTGGGTTCGTAGTAGTGGACGGCTTCCCACCCGATAGACTGATGATTTGGTGGCAAGAAGCCGATGTAAACAGGTGGTCGAGTTTGATCGACATGAAAAGCAATTAGAGTTCAGCAGTATACTTCTAATGGCTGAAAGTCTTATTCAATTGTTTATTTTTGCTGCTATCCTGTTATGTGTTGTCCTCATTTATTTCATGTCAGAGATTTTTAGTCTTTCTTTTCAAACAATGCTATATAAATGTCCGACATATTCGTATGTACTTCCATATATATTTAAAAAAATAAAATAAAATAAATCATACTTTATTGTTTAAAAGATCAACAGGATCACTTCGATTTTTAAAATTTTATACACACAAAATGGAAATACGAAATTTTTTTTACCAAGGACAGACATATGAGCGGTACCATAATAAAAAAATAAAAGAAAATGGATTCTTTTTCAGAATTGGTCAGTTTACCTGTCTGTTGTGGTTTTTTGTTAAGATTTTTCGGTTTGTCAGTGCCTCTTATCAGTCAACTTGTCTTGATTCTAAAGAGGGGAAGGGATTGTACGTCAGTCAGTCAGGCTGTCCTCGTTAGAGTCACCAAGACTCTACTCACTCTAAAGAGGCTTCCATTAGGCAACGAGATTGAGAAGAATGACTTAAGAAATTAAACTCGGTTTTTTTCAAATTATGTCTTAAAATCTAATACAATCAAAGAAATAAAATATTAAGTATACCGCTCCATTGTTCTTAAAACTAATCATATCTCAAGTATCTCAAGAAAAAATAGCAATTCATGTCACTTCCAGGCAGTCTTGTCGTTCATAAAATAATTCACATTATAATAAGCCTTCTGGCACAATTTACACTTAATATAGTTTTTAAATTTATTTATAGAGAAATTAGCCACATAATCTGGCAGCAAATTGTACATGCGAATACTGTTCCCCGCAAAAAAAATGTAATTTTATGGAGCCTATACTTGGGCATAGCCAGTTTATTCTTATGTCTTAAGTTAAATTTATGACTATCACTATTTTTATACAACTTACTTCTATTTGTATGAGTATGCAGTAAGTTTTTATAAATGTACTATGAACACACAGTCATAATGCCTATTTCTTTAAACTTATCTTTCAATGAGTCGCGAGATGTCATACCATAGGTAGTACGAACAGCCCTGTTCTGCAGCTACTACTACTACTAGACTAGGTGTTAGTTGTTGAATCTTCATCACGGCATAGGCTGCAGAACTCAGCCTGTCCGAAATTTTCCCGATGTGAGACCCCCATTGCAACCTAAAGTATAGACTCTAGATTGCAATGGGGTGGTGTAACACTATTGTTCTGGTTGCATAACGATAGTGTTACAACCAAAAAAACCGTCTCATTTACTAATTCTATTTTATCGTCTTTAAGCCTATCACTGGTTTGAGCAAGTCCCACATAAGGTAAGGTGAACCTGGCACATTTTCTGACCACCTGACAGATTATCCTAGAGAGCGCATTAGTTACGTCGTCAAGTTTACATGGTTTTCGTTTAACTTTAAATATGAAAGACGTATCATCTGCAAATAAAACAATCTCGTGATCGTCTATTATGAGGTGGGGGAAGTCATTAATATTTACTAGAAATAAAAATGGCCCTAGGTTTGAACCCTGCGACACCCCCATTTTTATCGCATAACTGGGTGACTGCTTACCATTAATAACCACTTTCTGGACCGTATCACTTAGGTAAGAAGTGACAAAACGCGAACTTCATAATGATGGAGCTTCATGTGTAAAGTTTTATGCTGGACGCAACCAAATGCTTTGGATAAGTCACAGTAAGCATCAAATAAACCATTCCTGCAATAATTTTGCTGTAGCATCATTAGTAGTCAGGAATATAGAAAAAGAATACGTTTTTATCGATAATTACAATTCAATAAATTGTAAGATATAAATTATCCTGCTAATATTACCAAAAAAATGGTGTATATTAAATATATTTCTAAATTCCCAGCGGGAAATAATTCCTGTATACACACAACCCGAATGGAAGTGCGTAGTGAATTTATCAAATAATTCATCGTCAACCTAAAATTAATTAAATTTATATTATTTAGATGGCGCTATCGAAAACCGATAATGCTCTCAGCAGGCTGACCTGTTCGGATACACACTACCAACGGCATATCGGTTTTGAATCTAACGAACAGCCCTAAAAACTATTCAGTACTTCCAATAGAAATATACTTTATATCTGTAAAATGATAGCATAAATACTAAGTTGACGCCATGACCACCTCGCCATTTCGGGCGTGTAGGTCAGTATACCTGCACTCCGCTCCTGAGATCGTGGTTTCGATTAATAAATAAGTGTATCTGTTATTTAATATGCATAACACAAGCCCATTACTTTTTATACTTTAATATTTTACATTTACAATGCCGTATATAAAAAAAACAACCCGTCCGCGATAACCTATTCAGGCTACCGCAGGACGGTTTGATTTTTTTGTAGTAAAAATATTTCGTCTTACAACAAGTCCATAACACTAATCTTCAGAGACGAAGTAATTGTAAAACAGATCTATCTTTTAAATAATTTATTTATGGATATAACTCACACATTGATATCTACAAGATCATGAGGTAGACAACAACGAATTTAAACATATTATTTGTTGTAATAATTACATGGGTAAAGCACGGATAAAGTAAAGTATTGTCTTGGTTGTTGTTGCTTTTCTATTAGTAATTAAAAAATATCATAGCACATACCACACAATTCCATCTAGCCCTAAACTTAGGAAAACGTTTACTTATTTCGAATATCCACGCTATATCTGTCGCCATTGATTCACGAAAATCGATAAAATCGTTTTTTTTTTGTATACAGAAAATCAGCTTTGTTACTGGACCCTAATACACGCGTATCCGACACGCACTTAGCCTGGCTTTTTCAATTTTTTACTCCATGTAGCGTGAAGGTTGGCTTTGATGGATAGATATGCCCTTTGTCTTTCTCTTGCGAGAATTTTATTCAGATGTCCGACATTATTTCCGATCGAATGGAAATATTTTCAATAAGCATCTGCGCCCTCACTCCGAGTCATGTCAAATAGAAAACGTATTTTGACTATCATTCATGAAAGTGTGAATTTATCTAATATCGTTCAGCTATACGAAGGAATATTGTCATATTGGAAAAGAATGGTCTTACATTTTCTGACGGTAACTTAAATTAAGTTGACACTTGTTTCTTAGGCTCCTTATTGAAATATTGTATGGAATAAATACACCGACAGTTATAGTGATGTTAATTATTAGAATTTTATTTAAATTGGGATATTTATATAAATTTTAACTGAGAGAAAGCGAGTGCTATTAATTGAGTTATCAAGGGATATTGTTATTGATAAAAACTACTCTAGGTCTTATTTATAACTAACAACTTAATAGTTTCAGCCTTTTAATTAGTGTAAAAGACAACCAACAGAAAAACGGAGATAGTTCGGATGTATTCATGCATTTATAAGGTTATAATAAAATAATAATAATATTAATAATGTTTAGTAAGAAAAAACTGACCCTGACGATAGTACGCTAAAATGATGTACTGCATTTAGTGCTGAAACTTGGCATACATTTAATATCTATTTAGTACTTTCTTTAATCCGACAATTATAATATATAGGTTAGTTTATTTTGCACACTTAGAAAATTCATTCATTGTCGTATTTTCGTAACAATTAATTTTAAAAATATATATTCTTCTAAATAAATGCTTCAATTATTATTACGTTTTCACAAGTTGAATAGACAAATGATATATGAGATTGAAATAATCCTTGACAATAAATTTGCTGATAGTAATATATTTAACTAATGCTTTCTCGAACACACCCTAATCGTATTATTAATAACCCTCTAAAACCCTTCGTGGAAGGCTTAATACTAATTTGGGAACTACAGTCACATGATATAATTACTTACTTCAATTGTGTATAACGAAACCATACTTCTTTGTATGAAACAATCAGGTGCTGTTCCATTTACCAGACCTTGACTAAATTGCTTGCCTGCTACGTATAAACTGCTGTTACAAAATTTTTGTAACTGCTGGTAATTTAGGCAAAAAGAAAACACTGAGTTGAAACAATCTGAATGATTAGAACAGCCCCAATTAACAACAAGCTGAACTATTGTGTCTAAAATATTGCTAGCTCTACTGAGGGAGTGACCATAGGTTCAGGTTCCGTTTATATCCGACTTGCCGCCTAACAGGTTAATTCCCGCGCGTATTGATAAACTCCTTAATATTATTTCGACTATTATAGATACCCATCCTGACGACTATATTATTTTAACCGGTGATTTTAATCTACCGTGCATCCAGTGGTCGTCGCTCGGCCCCGTAATTCTGAAGAAGGGATCTGTCGATATTCAGAACAGTGCAACATTATTCGTTAATAAATTGTCTTACGCCGGTTTAAATCAATATAATATTCTCCATAACTCGCATCATAACACTCTTGACCTGGTGTTTGCGAACTTTTCTATTGGACTTCAAAAATGTCAGTTCCCGTTAGTAAAAGAAGATCTCTTTCATCCATCTATTATGATGGACGCAACTGATATTTTGATACCGCCTATGAAAGCAGCACCACGAAAAAAGTTTCTCTTCGGCCGTGCTGACTACACAGCTATAAATGATTTTCTATCTAAAATAGATTGGAAAGCATTGTTGGAGGACTGTAGTGTGGAGGATGCCGTAAACAATTTTTATGCATTATTAAATGATACCATAAAGAAATATGTGCCGGAGATAGTTCTATCTAATACATATGTGTATCCTGCTTGGTATACTCGCGAACTAATAAAATTAATCAAAGAAAAAGCTAAAGCTCATAAAAATTGGAAAAAATTTAATAATAAAGTAGAATATAACTTGTTTTCATATTTACGCGCTAAAGTTAAATTACTACAAACCAGATGCTATCAATCTTACATTCAGCACTCGGAAGAAAAAATTAAAACTTGTCCTAAACTGTTTTGGTCTTACATCAAGGCAAGAAGAAAAACTAATACAGATTACCCAAAACAAATGATGTATGACACTAAAGTTTTAAACACTGATAGCGATATCTGCTTATCGTTTAATGACTTTTTTTGTAAAAATTTTAGTACGCCCTCACCAAACCAAGGCTCAACCCCTACTCTCGCATCCATCGAAAGCACGGATACGCTGCACACTATACAAATAAATAAGAACTTTATTTCTAAATTAATTAAATCGGCTGACCCGACCAAAGGAGCTGGTAGTGATGGAATACCACAGATATTTCTAACTAATTGCAGTGAATCGCTGTCAGAGCCCATTGCCATTCTATTTAACAGGTCATTTCGTAACGGATATTTCCCAAGGGTCTGGAAAACTGCGCATATAGTACCAATACATAAAAAAGGCATTAAGACTGCAATTGAAAACTACCGCCCCATATCCATTCTCAATACCTTGAGTAAATTAATCGAAAAGGTAGCTCACCATCATTTATATCCCTTTATTTTTCCCAACATACCCCATCAACAGCATGGTTTCATTAGGGGTCGCTCAACCAACACCAACCTGGCCATATTTACTAATGACATTTTGTGTGGGATGGACAGAGGCGCTCAGGTTGATGTGGTGTACCTGGATTTTGAGAAAGCCTTTGACCGCGTGGATCACATAATCTTGCTACGAAAACTGCAGGAACTGGGGATCTGTGGAGATCTCCTAAGATGGCTGGAATCATATCTTCGCAATCGATGTCAGGCAGTGATTGTGGGTGGACACTGTTCGGATTTTATGGATATTCCGTCAGGCGTACCTCAAGGTTCGGCGCTTGCTCCCTTGTTATATGCTGCCTACCTATACGATGTCGGTAAATGCTTTAAAAACGCAAAGTACCTAATGTACGCTGATGACACCAAGATATACTGCAATATTAAAAGCATATCTCATTGCAGGGACTTACAGCACGACTTAAACGTACTCAATTCATATTATAGAAACAACAAAATTAATATAAATGTAAATAAGTGTATGTCGATAACATTTACCAGGAAAAGAAATGTAATCAATTTTCCCTATAATTTTTCCAACATGCCAATAAAAATAACTAACCAAGTCAAAGACTTAGGAGTACTATTAGACAGCAAACTTTCATTTAAAGATCACATCACTGATATTGTGAATAGAGCTTATAGTAATCTAGGATTTATTTTAAGAGTCAGTAAACCATTCTCAAACATTAATTGCTTAAAAATCTTATATTTCGCGTATGTCAGGAGCATATTAGAATACTGTAGTAATATTTGGAACCCCATTTACAATATATATAATCAAGACTTAGAAAATATTCAATTAAAATTTTTAAAACATATAAACTACCGCGCCCGACATAAATATATAGATTATAAAGAATCATGTATCTTTCACAATGTTCTAAGTCTTAAAGATAGAAGAAATCTCCTTGACATGTCATTTCTGTAAAAAGTCTGCCACGGTGCAATCGAAAGCATTGAGCTCACCGAACAGTTCCTGCAGCTTCGTGCTCCTACGGTCCGCACCAGACATACTGCTTTGTTCAATCTGCCACTCACGCATACAAATTATTACAAAAATTCTATTGTTCATCGTTTGCAAAATTTATATAATAAGCAATTTAACTCTATAGACATTTTCAATGACAATTTTAAAACATTTAAACAGCTGGTAATTCAGATATTAAATAATAAGGTGTAAGACTCAAACACAAACACACATACATTCAATCACACACGCATACATTCACTCACACCTACAGTACACACATTCCCACACTTTTTTCTAATTTTGTATTTATTTTTTTATGTTATAGAATAAGTTCTGCTCTCTTTTTTGGAATATATAGTAAAATGTAAATCCGTAATTAGGTGTAAGGATAAATTTAACGTGTTATGTATTTAATTTATAAGACCTGTGGATTTTGTAATAAAATAAAAATAAAATAAATATCTGCAATCATTGTAACAGTATCCTATTATCCTTCTCTCAATATTTTCATATGTATATAGGGATCCTATCAAGACCTAAGAAGCCCGAGCCAACCTCACCTGCAAGTGGTGCAGCTGCCAATCAACGGACGAAGCTCTGGCGTACATAACTGTGCCCGGTAAGCGGAAAGAGGCTCGCCACCTATTACGTGGGACCAACTATACAAGTATAATTAGCGTAGTGTGGGCGTAAATATGCCTCTGCCTACCCCTTCTGGGAAACAGGCGTAAATGTATGTCTGTGTAAATTTTAAATTTTTTCTGACACCTGAACACATTTCTACCAAATCCAATTAAAACAGTCAACTCTATTCGATTATTGCTTACACGCGGTCTAAAACCGCTGCTTTCACAGGCTATCGGCCGCTGTAAAGCCTGACGCAATCTAACTTGGAACTGCTATCGTGTAGTGTGGTAATTATTAGATTAAACATGGCTACGACCGAATAATTACCGATACTAGAAAGCATAAGAAGGAACATGGATGGTTTTGAATCAGTAAAAATCCAACCACACACACAGCGAGAGGCGATTTGATGATTTTCCATCCGTATAAAAAAGGACTAGGTGGTTTAAAATGATCAATAAAGTAAAAAAGGGTTTACAGAAATTGAAAATGTTCATGTCCATTTTAGTGGCTTTTATCGAGATATAGAGCGCTTCTGTGTTTCGAATGGCACGTTTAAAAGTCAGGTTTTAAAAATATAACGGTAATATACAAGGACGCCGCTATAAACCATTATTTATCCGTATTTCAACTAGTTCTCCCGAACACGCCTCATGAACGCGAGCGAGTGCATTCGGTTTGTTGAAGCGCATAATGTAACGATCATTTACGTAAAGTAGGGTACAATCAGCCATAACCCTAAGCGGGCGTACGAATGCCATATCTATTTCACACATTACCTTCTGATACTCTAAATTTTATTAACAGAGATCTGTGCTTAATTAACGAACTTAATAAATTATTGTAGCGTGAGTTTCTACTCGCAGCTAAAGCTACTTGTATTATTAGGTTTTGCAAGACCGTTTTTGTAGATATTAGGTCGGGTAAAAAGTCTTTTCGCATAACGTAGGTATAAACTTATTATAAAATTTTTTTGACTGTACTATTTGTGTCTGGCTGGTTTTGGTAACATTAAAAAGGTTCCATTATAAAGAAAAGAAAAAAATAAAAAAAAGTTGTTTCCCGCTATTTTTCATTTGTTTTTCTCTCCGTAAAAATGAGTGAATCTAATGAAGAAATTCGATACATTTTAAAATTTTATTATAAAAAAGGCAAAAATGCAACTCAAGCAGTGAAAAAAATTTGTGATGTTTATGGACCTGATGCAGTGTCAGTAAGAGTAGCACAAATTTGGTTCAAACGTTTTCAGTCCGGAAATTTTGATGTTAAAGATGCACCTCGCTCTGGTCGCCCTGTTACGAATAAAATGGACGTCATTTTTGAAAGAGTGGAGCAAGATCGGCATATTAGTAGTTACGATGTAGCTGAAGAACTGGGAATTGACCACAAAACAGAAAAAAAAAAAAAAAAGGTCGTGGTCGAAAGTTGGCCAGGCTTCACAGACTGTGGCCAAACCTGGCCTAACACGAAATAAGGTGATGCTGTGTGTATGGTGGGATTGGAAGGGCATTGTTTATTATGAGCTTTTACCGCCCGGCAAAACCATCGATTCTGATCTTTACTGCCAGCAACTGATGAGATTAAAGGAAGCAGTCGAGAGAAAACGGCCGGAATTGATCAACAGGAAGGGTGTGGTCTTTCATCACGATAACGCTAGACCACACACATATTTAGCCACTCAGCAAAAATTAAGAGAGTTCGACTGGGAGGTCCTAGTGCATCCACCATATAGCCCTGACCTTGCGCCTTCAGATTTTCACCTGTTTCGGTCTCTGCAGAATTCTTTAGGTTCTGTAAGGTTGACCTCAAGAGAGGACTGCCAAAACTATTTGTCCCGTTTTTTTGATCAGAAGTCCCAAAGTTTCTACAGTAACGGGATAATGTCTCTGCCCACAAAATGGCAGAAAGTTATTCAACAAAACGGTACATATATATTGTAAATAAATGTAAATAAACTTTGAAAAAAATGTCTTGACTTTTCATACAAAAATACGAAAAGACTTTTTCCCCAACCTATTATATTTCAATCCACGTACCCAATGTTAATAAATAATATAGCAAAATTGTAGTATATAGCTATCTGTATCTAAATAAGAAAATCTTAAAAAAACATTCTAATTTGCCCGATCAAAGTTTTTTTAAAATATTATATCTCCGTGAATAGCACTTTTAGCCAGCGTCAAGTAAAGGATATATTTAAAACATTTAATTATAATTAATGGGATTGAGTCGTGATAAAAATGTAAATGGTAAATGAGAGGCCTTCACCTCTTGAGTCCTCAGATGTGGGACTCAAGGGGTTAGGGAAAGGGCATCTCATAGGGACTTCTTGAGAGAATTGGAAAAGTGATGTTGCACTGTTTTATTTATTTATCAGCACCAGCAATAATTAACCGTTATTACATATTGATGTTAGAAAAGTCACAAATTTTGGAAAGTAAAAAAAAACTGCAGATATGACGCTTTACTTTCCTGCCAAGAACTATAAAGGGTTAAGAGTTCAAGCTTTCTAACAACCGCTATATCTTATTACCCTAAGGTGAAACTCCATCATACGGCCTACTTGATGAAAAGTGGTTACTGCAGCCTATGGACTTGCAATACCAATAACAATGCCATTTATTTATATTGGTGTTATTTAAAACTATTTAATCATAATATAAATAGACCGAAAGCCATAATTAATGAATCTCATTATTCCAATTCCTTTCATTCACGTTGCAATTTAATAATTGTTTGCTAAATATATCGTATGATTGATTAATTAACATTTAAAGTTTGTTTAATATTAATTAAAGTTTGTTTTTATATTATTCGTATATTATGTTGTTGTTTATAAATACATATACCTGGGGTAAACAATACCACTAGATAAGATCCACTTCCACTGAGATAGAGAGAGAGAGTTCGCGGAATAATCCAGCAGAAGCAGTATTCTGGAAACTTCGTCGAGTCTTCTTGTCGCCAATACCACTAAAATTAAAGACAAAAGTCTTTGATGAGTGCGTCCTACAAGCCATAACTTACGGTACCGAGACGTGGACATTAACTGTTAGACTGGTTCACCAGTTTAAAGTCGCTCAGCAAGCTATGGAGAGGGCTATGCATGATATTTCTTTAAAGGATCGAATCAGAGACGAAGTGGTCCGACAAGGTACGAAAGCTATCGACATAGCCCAAAGGATTAGCTAATATAAGTGCTGTTGCAGTCGTTGGAGAAGGAGAGCTGAAGATCGAGCACAGCGGCGTGCCATTGGAGAGGCCCATGTGATGATTATAATGTGAAGACAATATATTATGTTAACAAATATCTTAACTAATATAGCTAATTGTGAATGATTGTAAACTGTGCGTAATAGTTAAAAAAAAGTGTGTAGAGAAAGAAAATTTCTAAAAAAATATTTTAGGAAAGTTTGTGCTATGTCTGAACTATTGCTGTCTTTTTTCAATACTCAAGCGGACAATTGAAATAATACTCGCAATATGGGTAAGGATCTTTTATATCGGTCATATTAAAGTTACTAGGAAAAAGTTATCGCTTAATCAATTTATGGACAAAAGGCCAATCTCTATCAGTCAGGGTAATAATATTCAACTATAGGTTTAATTACGTTCATCATACTCGTATTAGGTAAGGAGGTCCCGTGTGTTTCATTTTAAATCCACAACCTTCGAATATAGTTTAAACATAAAAAAACTCTCACTCCATATTGTAATAAAGCTTACGTTAACAATTATTGCAACAGACTATCAATGTCATGTAATTCAATAAAACAGTATTACAAAATGCAACACCTAGAATATATCCGGGACCATGCCAAACTGAACTATTGTAACGCACCGAGTATAAATCAACATTGACGTCAAGTAAAGATATATGCGGTGATAAAACGACACTCGCGAATACATTGAAGGTTCTCCGCGAGATTTTACAATATTTATGCTGTACTGCTATGTGCCAGCTTTTACGGAAATGTAAAATTTGAACCAGTCAAGTGCAAAAAGTATTCGCTTATAAGGGATTCTATTCTATAGTTGTACAAAATGTGACCCACGAATAGTCGTGGGCGAAATGTGTATAATCCACTCTTATAGAGTATTAGGATAGCGAATGCGTTCACGTCTATTATGTATCGAAGTAGTTTGAACACTATGCCAACTGATTCCTTGACCCATTCTTTGGCCTACTATATCTTATTTTGAAAGTACTTTTAAGGTTATGTACGTACTAATTTGGTAATTTGGGTGTGTACGCATCTTACCAACATCAGAGGAGCCTTAGGTCTTTGCAGGTTCCCTGTGCACCCTCCATCCCCATCACTTATCACTTACTAAGTAATAATACGTTAAATATAAAGTTCCTCCACGCAGCGCTATTGAGCAATCTTCCCACTAATTATCAAGACTGGCTAGTTGTTGTTTCCTGTAAGCTCTGCTTGGGAACAGTCTCTTAAAGTCACTGTGCCAATGCTCTTTGATACCTCTTGTTCTTAGTTGTATGCCTTACCACAGAAACTAGTTTTTTTTTTTTTTTTTTTCGGATGGAAAAACATCAAATGACCCTCTTCCGCTGTGGGTGAAGCGGAAGGGTGTGCCAGACTTTTACTGACTAAAAACCATCCATGTTCCTTCTTGAGCCTGTAACACCAAGGCCGCGGTAACTCTTTCGAACAGTACCGCAACCCCGGCAGACTTGGCCCCCTCCCCAGGGGCCCCTCAGTGTGCTGACATCTCTTTGAGGCGCGCGTGGAACACAAACGCGCCGTCGTCGACGCGGCCTGTCGCCTATAGTTGGCAGAAGGGCGGCGAGTTACCCATTACCCACCGCCCACAAGCCAGCGCCTACGGTGGCCGGGAGTCGTCTCTCGGCTCCCGACGTCTCGGGCGTCCCCCGCGGCGGCTGGATCCGTGACGAGAGGCACTCTGCCTCTCTCGTTCCGCCGCCTCTTTTGCTAGCATGACTGCTTCGCAAAAGGAGGCAACAGCATCCCATTCCCTCTCGCTCCGGACCATGGTCTCCACCAGGGCCAAACGCGAGAGGTCGCCGCCGCCGATAGCCGCTACGAGGACACGTCGATGCGCCGCCCAAGCGGGGCAGACCGCGGTGGTATGCTCCACCGTGTCCTCCGGCCGATCCTCACAATGGTGACACCCGGACGTTTCCTCCCGCCTGATTCTGTGCAGGAACCTACCGAAACAGCCATGCCCGGTTAGAACCTGCGTCAGGCGGAAGGTGAGGACGCCGTGGCGCCTCTCCAGCCACTCCTCAAAGATGGGAGGGACTTACCGCCCCTATTGTGGCGTGTGTGTGGTTATTACTGTTACAACATTTATAGTCCATAGTAATAGGTTTGAAATCTGTACCAACTGATTCTTGGACCAAACTTCAAATAGACTACGACCTTCCTATATGATTAGACACCCTTAGTACTAACTGAGTAATCATTTGCTAAGTGAAAAGTTCTTTCACGCAGCGGTATTGACTAATTAACGAAACAGACTGGTCGTTGGTTCAATTAAGCTCGGCTTGGTAACAGTCGCTTCAAGCCCTGGCCAATTCTCTTTGAAACCTATAGTTGTTAGTTGTGGGCCTTACCACAGAAACTAGCTACATGCACTAATTGATCTCTGTTGATTTCGATGTCTAGCTTATTCAGATTATTCGAAGTGGAGGCGTAGTTTCTGTAAAACACAATAATCTTTAGCGGGAAATGGAAGTAAAATATCACCTGAACACGGCTGTTTCCCTGAAGTTATTAAATTCACACAACGCCAGTTACGATTGCTACGGGACTACGAGCTTAGTAGCAGCTGTAGACAGAAACCGTAGCCAAGGATTGTAATGTAGCTGTAATTTTGAACCATACCGCCTCAACAGGCATTTTTCTATTCACTATGTTCTCCCTTTCTGCCGCTGAAACTGTCTTGCTGGTATATTTGCAATTCAGTAAATTACTTATACGATCACACAGTGCAACTAGATGTTAATAAAAAATTACCATTTAACTGAGACCTTAAGACTACTTTTATGGCATTTATTAAAAAAATTCAAAATAACCAATTACCGCCTTAAAATTTCGGTTTGGTTAAAATTGGTGGCGTGTATACCGATCCTGAAGTCTTGAGTTGCGATTCCCACACAGGACAAATCTTTTACTGCATAAACATGAATATTGTTCTGGTCTCAGTGTTTGCCTGTATAAATTAAGTATGTATTAACAAAACAATTTTTTTTTAAATCTATTTTTATCCGTTATTTTGTATCCATAACACAAGTTCTTAATTTTACTTATCCTGAACTATTGTCAGAACATATTTATTTATATGAAGTCGGTGTCAATTAATGTAACTGAAGTATTGAGGTTTTGTCTGACACAGAGGTCAAAAACAACTGATCACTCAACAATTTTTGCATGCCGTTTTTATCCGCAATTCCAATGGATAGTGAAATAATATTTGATTATTATGTAAAATATTTACATAAAATATTTGTTATATACCTTCGGTAACAATTATAACATTCACATTGCTTTTGCTTTGCATTTGTTAGGCTTATTCTATTTCATACACACATTAATATCGAAACCACAGCAAAGAGGGTACTCTTCTAACACAAGTTTTATTAAACTTAAAAGATGTAGTACCAACATGTAATACTAACCTTTGAAGGACAATAAAGATTTGGTATTATTATTGTATTGTTATTATTAATATCACTTTTTTGTCGTTTACCGGGAGCTTTTATCTTCGCCAGAGCCTCGACTGTTGATCGGCAGGGGCACTTACAGGTAAGGTTGGCTTGGGTTCCTCAGATCTTGATAGGATCCCTGTACACCCATCTCTATTTCACGTTAGACATTTAACCACTATACTAAGACAAATACCCCGGTTCACGGCCACAAATATTTGTCCTGCGGGGGAATCGCAACGGGGTTCACGCAATCTGCAATCGTTTGACTTCGACACATTTATCTCTCACTTGGGTCAACTTGAAGTTACTTATAGTCTCCCGTATCGACGGCGGCTTCCTCCAGCACCATGTCAGGATTTATTTATTAGTCTTTAAATGTTACTGGGGAAGGACTTACGCTTAAGTTTAATAGATGAGCGATGCCATTTTTAATCAATCATGATCTATTGTATTATGTAATTATGTTCAGTAATTTTTTTTTTCACCTAGTTTATATACCTATCTGGGGTCTGGATTTTAGTTCTTACGCAAAGCGGTTGCTGTCTGACTCCCGCATCGCAGAGGAAATGATTATACTATAAGTAAATCTGTTGACAGCTGTTTTGATCATCTACATGAATATAACAGTTGGGCCCAAAAGCCTAATGAGCTTTCCAAAGCACGCAGCAAGCGATAGTTACACAACATAACCTTCGAAAAGTCATAGGTCTGAATTGAAATCTATAAGTGTGACGACTGGACATTCACTTCTGTCGACGTTATAAAGTGTACCTAGCTATGTTAAGGTCTTGATACTTTACAATTTGTACACCACATTTTGGGCAATATGGTGCCATAATAATATTTGTTGCAGAAACCCTTTTTTGAAATATTATGATTGCGTTTGTATTCGCGCGTAGAAAAGACGCCCATTTCGCCCAATTGTATATACATTGGTCTAAGTTACCGCTGCTTCAATCAAAGTAAGTAATTGGTTCATATAGTTGTCCTTTTTATCAACTTTTGTACAATAAACTTTAAAACATTATAATGACCCTTAGTAGTAAGAAAAGCGAAGGTGAGTATATTATACTTTTAAGCAAGAAAAGACAGATATATTTATGTACTACACAAAACAATTAAAATACCAATTCAGCTAAGCAATAAAAAAATTTTTTTTTTATATACTGCTATGCAGTCATGGTAATTGCCTCAGTACCTATATACTGCTGTATAGTTAACTATAACAGAATAACAAGTCTTCCAGAAGAGTCTTATACACTAATCACTTAAACATTAAGCAATTGGTCAAAGAGTAATAGAGACGATAGACAAAACAAGCAACATTAAATTTAAAGTGATATTATAAAGAAGGATAAAGAGTACATTTAAGTTATTAAGGGGCTTATTACAAAACGAGAACTAAAGTTAGACCAGGTTTAAAATGAGTGCTATCACTGACTTCATCTTATCAAATGAAAGTGACAGCACTAGTTTTAAACCTAGACTAACTTTAGATTTCGTTTTGTAATAAGACATATTTTAAGCGAGAGTCTCGTTTCATCGTTGGTCGTGAAAACATCGTTGTTCTGAGGCTTCTATCTTACCTAAAGATGCCCATTGTAAGGGCGAAACAATTGTCATGTTGAATAGTTTCTTGATTTTTCGGGAAATTATAGAAGCGCGGTAAAGATATTTTTAATCCATCACTTGCTTCCAATAGATTTCCGCAAAGTAACGCCTGAATCAATAAATTATTTAAGGCCTATTTTGTGTAGTTATTGTTAGTCATAATCATCCCAAGAACTTTCACTGCTAAGCGGCCTTTAGCTGTAACCGTATCCCAAAATATTACATATATATATATATATATATATATATATATATACATACATACATACATAATATCACGCCTGTTTCCCCGAAGGGGTAGGCAGAGGCATACTATACGCCCACACTTCGCAAATTACATAGTTTGTCCCACGTAATAGGTGGCGAGCCTATTGCCGCTTACCGGGCACTGTTATGTTCGCCAGAGCCTCGTCCGTTGATCGGCAGGTGCTCCACTTGCAGGTGAGGTTGGCTTGGGCTCCTTAGGTCTTGGTAGGATCCCTATACATCCTATATATATATATATACTACTCTGCATCCAGATCCATAGATTTTTTTTGGATGGAAAATCATCATATTACTGTCTTCCGTTGTGGGTGAAGCGGAAGGGTGTGTCAGACTTTTACTGACAAAAACCATCCATGTTCCTTCTTGAGCCTGTAACACCAAGGCTGCTGTAACCCTTTCCAACAATCCCGCAACCCTTGCAGGATCCAGTGTGATCCTGAGACCAAAGAATAATCTATTGATTTTGCCGATGTCAGTAATATTAAATTACTTTTAAAATATTCAATTCAAAATTTAGTTCAAGCTAGGCTTCATTCCGAAGCACTTGTTAACGTCAGTTAAACATAGGGGCCACTCAAAACTAGGCTGATCAGTTATATAATATACTAGTTGGTAACAGTAGAAAAAAATGTTCGCAAATTTTCACATCCTAAGGATATAAAATACTTTGATATATTGTGATCTAATATGCTCTCCTAGTTGGGTCAAGTTTGGGTTACTTACTGACTTCCGTATCGGCGCCTCTTTGCAGCTCAAAGTTGGCAATCATTAACTTGGGTTAAGTTCGTTACTTCGGCTCGGGCGCTGTGCATTGAAACTAAGTTTAGGTTATCTACACGGAGACTGTGAAGATTGATATAAAAGCCACGTTATATATAAATATTGGACCGGTTCGACTTCTCATTTAAAGTTTAAAATTAACCAAATAACTGTAATTTAATTGTTTAATTGACACATAGCTACTACTTATTCCTTTTTTATTTACATTTTACAGATATAAATAAAATACTTTGATAAATTCTTTTAATTTTTTTTTTTTTAATAATTCTCCTAGTTGGGTCAAGTTAGAATGCTGGTTTATTGCAAGATAATGGGGGATCATTATCAGCCTAAACGACGGCCTATGTTCTATTTTGAAATATGTTCATTATATTTATATAAAATTAATTATTTTACTTTATTCAAATGTGAAATATGCCTAACACCATCTGCGTCCAAACTCTGCAGAATAGTATAATTCGAAGTTTCGTCTGGTTATTTTGACTTTCTACTTATGCCGTAATGCAGCTATTAAAAGCTTATTTCAACCATAAATGTCGTGTTGAAATACTTTTACATATAAAATAACCGAAGCCCACAGAATGAAGAGGTTAAACAGGCATATAAAGACTTCTTGACCCATTATGTTGCTAGACATAATTTATTGCATACATGATATCACGCCTGTTTCCCCGAAGGGATAGGCAGAGGTATATCATACGCCCGTATTTCGCCTATTGCTGCTACCCGGAAACTTTTATATTTTCTGTTGATCGGCAGGTGCACCACTAGCAGGTGAGGATAGCTTGGGTTCCTAAGATCTTGATAGAATCAGCATACACCCCCCTGTTTAACCATGGCCCCTCCGGGAAGTCGGCCACACACGCTGTGGTCGCACGGGGAGGTAAGAGGGGCGCGTCCACTGCGCCTCTCTGAGGAGGTTCCTCCGGTTTTGCTCCGGGGGACGTTGGCCGCAGGCGGGGTGTCAGACGCTGCACCCAGGTACTGGCCCCCGCCTTTTTCTCAACAAGCGGCGGGCGTCGTCGGAAGATTTTTAGTGGGTATTACTGCTGGCAGTCGCGTCTGCCGATGGTGAGTCCCACACCCCTTTTCGGTCCCCCTTGGGCCGGAAGGCAGTGCGTAAACGCATTTGTTACCGACTTAAAACAAAAAAAAAAAGAATGCCCATACACCCTTGGGAGGATACCTACACACATGATTTAATAAATTATGTTATTTAAAATTTGGTATACTTAATACACAACAAATAATTACAGCTACGTAATATTGCGTTATTATTATTACCAATCACTTAAACAATATTGAGCAAAACATATGAAAGTCACATCTCGTCTTCCTTACTATAATATTTATGAAACGTTTAGCCTGATAGAATTAATTACCGACAAATGATAAGCTGAATGTCACAGGGGAACAATATAACACATATGCTAGTCTAAGACAGTTCTTGATTTCAATTAATGCTGAGATTTGGTTGTATTTTATTATTTTGTACAATCTAATCAAATTGAAAAGTATCCTTTATAAATCTAAAATAAGTATGCAATAAGTAGCCTCGTTCGTTAATCGGCAGGTGTACCACTTTCGGGTGAGGTTGGCTTGGGCTCCGAAGCGGTCAATAGGATCCCTGTACACCCTTATGATATCTACTGTATACTAAATAAAACAAATTATACAAATTACAACCGGATTTTATTATTGAGTTGTAACCGTTACAATACATTATCGATATGTTAATAAAATTTTCATATTTATGTCCAGTTTCCGTTTATTTTACATTTAAAAATATTTAAATATTTCAAAAACATTAAGTAAATCATTTAGGGCATCACTAGTTCTCATCGACACAAAAATTGAATATGAATACATTAAATACGGCAGTCAATAACTGATGCTCGCTCAATTTTATTAGTACACCGAAAGTAAACATAGCCTGCGTTCCGACCAGCAATGTCCCTTACGACAACACTTGATTAATTGCCTACGAAGTCTTCCCGTCTCGTCCCCTGATTGATTACATTGTAATCTTGTTTGTGACTTGACTGATGTCGTCTATTGAATCACGCCGGTGTTTTTAATTTTTTTTCTCTCGTAATAATTAGCAGCCCTAATTCGCGGACCGGCCGTCTTAATTTTCTTGTCTGGTTGTTAAAGGCTGACAAAGGATAATATCACTGTCGAGATATCGAAATATAAAATGTAACGTTTATTTTCAAATTTCAATGATGAAAATCAGTAAAAATGGATGTAACTATCAAATATATAATGTTCAAATGTAACAATGAAATGTTTCTTACTGGTTGTTAAAGGTTACGAAGAATAATGTTGTTGTCAAAATAAATAACCATTGAAATTAGGTATTAAGTTTTCTATTGCAGGAGTAATTGCATTAGTATTTAATTTTTACTTGTGATTTATTTACTAACAATCAAATAGAACAAACAAATGTATTAATTACATATATAAATTAAATGTTACAATCAAATGTAACAATCAAACGTAACAATCAAATATAACAATTAAGTGTGACAATCAAATGTAACAAACAAATGAACAATTAAATGTAACCATCAAATGTAACAATCAAACGTAACAATTAAATTTAACAATCAAATATAACAATCAAATGTAACAATCCCATATAACAATCCAATGTAACAATCCAATAGTGCAATTAAAAGTAACAATGAAATATAACAGTGCAATGTAACAAACGTAACAATCAAAAGATTACATTGTAATCTTGTTTGTGACTTGACTGAGGACGTCTACTGAATCACGGCGGCGTATTTAATTTTTTATTCTCTCGTAATAATTAGCAACCCTAATTCGCGGTCTGGCAGGTTCCATCTTCCTTTCTTGTTATTAACGGTTGATAAGGGATAATGTTACTGTCAAAATTCAAAACGTCAAAAAAACATGAAAGTCAGTAAACATGGACTCGACGTTTTGTCTTTGCCGAATTTCGCTCCCATGCAATAAAAATTCTGTAAATAATTAAGTAAAGGATTTAAAAACACAACCGTGAGCAAACTGATTGATTAAATATTTTTGTATGTATGTATATCATCATCATCGTATAAAAATATGAAAGACCCATAGAAATCTAAATAATAAGACATTTAATTTTTTTTGTGACAATACCCTTGTGTCTTTGTAGGAACTAACAGTTGGTTAAGTAAATATTAAAACTCTGCATCTGATAATATAAATTGAGTCCAAGTCTAGTGCGCTTAAAACACTATGTGCATATCTCTTTATTGTATTGAAAACCAAATTCCGTCTTTCCAGTCGAAGTAAAGTATGACTCTATTACACAGCGTGGCAAGAAGCAGACCTAGCTTAATTTTCAGTAGGTAACTTTAAAGCAAAGTTTAATTTTAATTCCTTATAAACTAAAAGAGGTCTTATGCAGTCGGCTAGATTAAAGATTTAGAGCTAAGTTCAAACCTCATTAAAATCGAAAACTAGATACTAATGATCTTTAGGTACTTAAAATTCATTGAATTTAAAATTGTATAACAATATTTAAATCTGATTTTTGCGTTTACACAATTTTAAATTTAATATTGACCTACAGCAATCACTGACCATGGCCAAATTAGATAAAATTGTTTGATAATTTTTAAAAATTTCCTTTGTCATCCCCTAAAGTAATAAACGCTAAGCCCAAATCAGTTAATGGTACACGAAAATATCGTCAAAACAAACAAGAAAAATAAGATTATAGCAAGCAAATCTCCCTCTCTTTAAATCCGATTAAAGTTTTGTACTTCGCCGCGTGAACCCACACGTACACGATAAACTTAATAACTATCGTTTTATACAGAACAGTTTTTAATACGGACGAAGTGAAGTTAAGTTTAGTGAAGAAAGATTATTTTTATACTTCATTGAAAGTTCTGAAATACGGCAACGATTACCGAAGATTTTGAAAATTGCTTTTGATATACTAAAGATTATGCAGTAAACTGGCAAGTTAGTTATAAATAAAATAAAAATTAAATTTTCATACTGCATTTATGTATTTTTATTATGGAAAGTAAGTCTGTTATAGATTCCTTTGTTACAAAACTTTTAGTATACGATACCAAGTATAACAAACTTTTATGAGTTAATAACTTTACGTATTGTTTTATGTTTGAAGCTTTTGTCAGTATTTTATTCATAGGAGATAATTTACAACCAAAGTATTATTGAAATTATTGTTTAACATATTATTAGGAAAAGTATTGCAAGATATTTAAAAAAGGGCGTGAAACGGCACTTATTCTAAACGTTATGAGGGGATAATTAAGATTGATTTTTGCTTATTCCATATGGCATCTTTTTTTTGATATGGATTCACCCGCTTAGAATATTTACAAATGAATAATTTGTAATAATAGGTTGGGGAAAAAGTCTTTTCGTATTTTTGTATGAAAAGTCAAGACATTTTTTTCAAAGTTTATTTACATTTATTTACAATATATATGTACCGTTTTGTTGAATAACTTTCTGCCATTTTGTGGGCAGAGACATTATCCCGTTACTGTAGAAACTTTGGGACTTCTGATCAAAAAAACGGGACAAATAGTCTTGGCAGTCCTCTCTTGAGGTCAACCTTACAGAACCTAAAGAATTCTGCAGAGACCGAAACAGGTGAAAATATGAAGGCGCAAGGTCAGGGCTATATGGTGGATGCACTAGGACCTCCCAGTCGAACTCTCTTAATTTTTGCTGAGTGGCTAAAGATGTGTGTGGTCTAGCGTTATCGTGATGAAAGACCACACCCTTCCTGTTGATCAATTCCGGCCGTTTTCTCTCGACTGCTTCCTTTAATCTCATCAGTTGCTGGCAGTAAAGATCAGAATCGATGGTTTTGCCGGGCGGTAAAAGCTCATAATAAACAATGCCCTTCCAATCCCACCATACACACAGCATCACCTTATTTCGTGTTAGGCCAGGTTTGGCCACAGTCTGTGAAGCCTGGCCAACTTTCGACCACGACCTTTTTCGCACGTTCTTGTCGTACGTGATCCACTTTTCATCGCCAGTTATCAATCTCTTCAAAAACGGCTCGGTTTCATTACGTCTCAATAATGAATCGCAAATGAGTACACGGTTCATTAAGTTTCTTTGAGTGAGCTCGTGTGGCACCCAAATATCGAGCTTTTTTGTATAACCAGCTTTCTTCAAATGGGTCAAAACTGTTTTGTGGTCAATTCCCAGTTCTTCAGCTACATCGTAACTACTAATATGCCGATCTTGCTCCACTCTTTCAAAAATGGCGTCCATTTTATTCGTAACAGGGCGACCAGAGCGAGGTGCATCTTTAACATGAAAATTTCCGGACTGAAAACGTTTGAACCAAATTTGTGCTACTCTTACTGACACTGCATCAGGTCCATAAACATCACAAATTTTTTTCACTGCTTGAGTTGCATTTTTGCCTTTTTTATAATAAAATTTTAAAATGTATCGAATTTCTTCATTAGATTCACTCATTTTTACGGAGAGAAAAACAAATGAAAAATAGCGGGAAACAACTTTTTTTTATTTTTTTCTTTTCTTTATAATGGAACCTTTTTAATGTTACCAAAACCAGCCAGACACAAATAGTACAGTCAAAAAAATTTTATAATAAGTTTATACCTACGTTATGCGAAAAGACTTTTTCCCCGACCTAATACAATAAACAAAATAAAGAGGATATAAGAAATTTGTTGAAAGTTTCTATCGAAAATCGAACTCAAAACTTTCAAAGTTAAAGGAAATGTGACCGTCAATTACTTATATAAGTGCAAGTCTTACTGCAGGTCATTTCAGTGTGAATAGTTACCACGTCTGCTCACTATAAATCATACAGGACATTAATCTCTAGTCGACAAGACATGTAATAGTTTGTCACAGAAATCCATCATGCTGCTTACTTGTCAACAGGTGTTACCGAATAGCATGTAACACATATACTTATCCGAATTCCAAAACTAAGAAGGTTTTATTTTCGTTTGTAATGTATATCTATTTTTACCAACACTTAGGCTATGTCGATAGAAGTCTATAATAATGATATTCATGTTTACACAAAACTAGACGATAATCTCAAGTTTATGTCAAAAATGACGATTTATATATTTAGTCTATGAGTGTGAATGTTAAGATTCAGCTTAGAATAATTACACCTAGAAGCCCAGTACGCGTCGTCAAAGTGAGGCAACTCAAACCTAGCCATATTGGCTAAGTTTGTTACGCGGCCCGTCAGTGCTCAAGGTCGTGTCGTATTGAAAACTACTCCTGATATTTTTATAAAAAATGACGGTTTGCGCAATGAACAGATATCACAATACATCGGAAAAGCACAAGAAACATATTAACATAACATTACATGGGTAAATTTTGCGTTTGAAATTAAATTATTAAGTAAAACATTCATTAAAATGAAAAAAATAATTTCAATATTTGTCACGTGACAGTTAATGAAAATGTTGCCATTAAGGGGAAAAAATCTCCTACATTTTGTTGTAAGTAAAACACGTCTCAATTAGACAATAATTAAATTTCACAAAATGTTATTTGATAATTATCTGCTACTTCCTACCTTCTGCTACCTTCCGCCCGCGACTTTGTTCGCGTGGAATAATTTCTTTAATATACGATAACACAAAAATCTTTATTTTTTCATTGATTGATTGATTTCAATTGATATGGCATAAATCACATTTTAAAAAGGTTAAATAGTTTTATTCGATTCTGGTCTATCTACATAAAACAGTTGACTAACTATAACAATTTAAGAGTTTCATAGCTCTAAATATATTAAATAAATAATTAGTGAAAACCCCAGGCAGGATAAATATATATACATTTTCAATGAAATTATAATGTAAGTGGTTTTTCGCATAAACGAAATGCAATAAATAGCTAAGCTAAAGTGTAAAAGTTTCAACTTCCCTACTTCTAGGGAAAATTGAATGAAATGACAACATGATTTTTTTCACTGTGTGCGTTTCGTCGAGCGTAATACAAGTATCTTACGCACACATAGATTTTTTTCTTGCCTCGCTTTTGAAAGACCGCTTTGGAGGGAACTATCGTTCTAGGTGTTATTATTCTAAGAGATTCAGGAACAAAACGTGTTTTTGTGTAATCATAGAATGAATTAATAAAACAACGTAGCTGCTTTTTTATAACAAAATACGTCATAATACCCCCTATTAAGTAATAGCTTTCTTATTGCAGTTTTGAAAATATGCAAAAATTGGAAAATCAATAATTTCTTTGTTAGATTTTTTTCAGGAATCTGATACATTTACCCAAAAAATAATTGATCGTTGTATGAGGGATGACAATTTGGCAAAGAAAGCTTATTTTTATCTATTGTATGTAAATAATATATTACAGAATTATTTTCAAAGTCTATAGTTATAGACTTGACAGTTGTCAGTACAGAAGTCCATCCATGTAACAGTATTTATCAAAATAAAATGACATATGAAGTAGCTTGTCTTTGTCATGTTCACCTGCAATTTCTTCAGTTGTAAATAGTATTGCAGTTATTAGTTTTGATCGCTAGAGAATTGGTTGTCAGAAACCATCACAGAAATTCAGCAGCGTAGACAGATGAGGCCAGTCCTTTGATGACTGACCGTTTGATTTTCATTTCGAGCGCTTCCATGCTCCGGAAGGGTAATAGCTTATAAAGCCGTTGGTCCAGATGAGAAGTTCTAATAGGTCTGAAGTGTTATTTACAAAAACGACATCGCCAACATCATAATAAATTTTTGTTAGACTTTGTTTACTAAATTAACTTCATCAGCAACGAGCGTTATCCGGGGTCCGCTTTCCATCGTTTGTGCCTTCACTTTGCACGGTTTTCTGCATGTAATACAATGTTTTGTTGGTTTTTACTACAATAATAATTAATGAAATCAAAGTATCTCAATCGAAAATAGTGATAACTCTCTCTCAATTTATTTTTAGATATTATCATATACTAAGAAATTGCCGAAAATCACGGGAAAACATAAAGACAAACAGGAAGAGCATAAAACAAAGGTTTTCATTTCCAGGAACTGCCTTAGAACGTTGTAATTAACACAATATCAATATAACGTGAAATTACAAAACAAATTGAATTGCAATTCTCGTTTCGACTGAACGATGGATGATCACAATGAGGGTAAAACAAAGGAGAGAAGCGCAAAGTCGGCGTTGAATTGATCGCGATCAAGTGCGGCGAACTTCGGACTTCGGCTTAGTGAGTAAACAGCATACAGATACAACACTTCTTACTAATCTTTCTGTGCTTCAGAATTAAATAATTACAATAAGGCGATTTGGTGCCAACGCAGAAAAAGACGTGAAGCGGCAATATTTTATTTCCCAAAACTAGTGTAAATTCGAGTTTTTATGTATATTTATATAATAGGTTGGGGAAAAAGTCTTTTCGTATTTTTGTATGAAAAGTCAAGACATTTTTTTCAAAGTTTATGTACATTTATTTACAATATATATGTACCGTTTTGTTGAATAACTTTCTGCCATTTTGTGGGCAGAGACATTATCCCGTTACTGTAGAAACTTTGGGACTTCTGATCAAAAAAACGGGACAAATAGTCTTGGCAGTCCTCTCTTGAGGTCAACCTTACAGAACCTAAAGAATTCTGCAGAGACCGAAACAGGTGAAAATCTGAAGGCGCAAGGTCAGGGCTATATGGTGGATGCACTAGGACCTCCCAGTCGAACTCTCTTAATTTTTGCTGAGTGGCTAAAGATGTGTGTGGTCTAGCGTTATCGTGATGAAAGACCACACCCTTCCTGTTGATCAATTCCGGCCGTTTTCTCTCGACTGCTTCCTTTAATCTCATCAGTTGCTGGCAGTAAAGATCAGAATCGATGGTTTTGCCGGGCGGTAAAAGCTCATAATAAACAATGCCCTTCCAATCCCACCATACACACAGCATCACCTTATTTCGTGTTAGGCCAGGTTTGGCCACAGTCTGTGAAGCCTGGCCAACTTTCGACCACGACCTTTTTCGCACGTTCTTGTCGTACGTGATCCACTTTTCATCGCCAGTTATCAATCTCTTCAAAAACGGCTCGGTTTCATTACGTCTCAATAATGAATCGCAAATGAGTACACGGTTCATTAAGTTTCTTTGAGTGAGCTCGTGTGGCACCCAAATATCGAGCTTTTTTGTATAACCAGCTTTCTTCAAATGGGTCAAAACTGTTTTGTGGTCAATTCCCAGTTCTTCAGCTACATCGTAACTACTAATATGCCGATCTTGCTCCACTCTTTCAAAAATGGCGTCCATTTTATTCGTAACAGGGCGACCAGAGCGAGGTGCATCTTTAACATCAAAATTTCCGGACTGAAAACGTTTGAACCAAATTTGTGCTACTCTTACTGACACTGCATCAGGTCCATAAACATCACAAATTTTTTTCACTGCTTGAGTTGCATTTTTGCCTTTTTTATAATAAAATTTTAAAATGTATCGAATTTCTTCATTAGATTCACTCATTTTAACGGAGAGAAAAACAAATGAAAAATAGCGGGAAACAACTTTTTTTTATTTTTTTCTTTTCTTTATAATGGAACCTTTTTAATGTTACCAAAACCAGCCAGACACAAATAGTACAGTCAAAAAAAATTTATAATAAGTTTATACCTACGTTATGCGAAAAGACTTTTTCCCCGACCTAATATAATGGATTTTTAGACATAAATTCTTTGATTATGTACACGAATGTAGGAAAATGACATATTACGATTATATGATTTCCATGTTGATTCCAAAACTTAATGGGAGCCTCTAGTAAAGTCACCACTATTTTACTGGGGCATGACTCTGACTTGACTCGACCGAGACAGACTAATTAAAGTCCGTCATAGTCAAGTCTTTACTTTACTGTGGCTAAATGAGGACAACGCTGCATTAATGTATATAATTTTATTAATTATATTACTCAACACTAAAAAATACTCCACACGAGTGAGTCCATATTCTAACAAAACGAAAATTATACTAAGATCTATTTGATTGGGAAACTTCCATGCTAGGGATTTTACTATGAAATCAAATAGGGAAATCCATATAAGCACCAATGTAATCGCATAGCTCAAAGAATCAGCAAGTGGGTAGGGTATATAGCAGGATAAACTGACCGTTGGGGCGGAAAATTTCTGAAATAGAGTCCCTTTGATAGGTGACCTATCTTCAGACCTACAAGATGGATGGAAGACCTGATAACGTAAGTTGCAGGGCGCCTGCAATCAGTTACATTAGAAGTTTGTATGATGTAAAATTATAATATGACATGGGGGACATGATTCCCGCCACCTCAGGCCTATCCGCAGAAGGATAGGATTCGTGCACCGGCCTAGTACTCATTTGGTCAATGTACTGAAACCTATAGTCCCGGGTGGTGACACTTCGAAACGCATACGATTTATTGCCATAATTTCAAAAGACATAACATCATATGGCATAAAGATCCAAAAGCATAATATCCTTTTTCATAACATATTACTACGCTCAACCATAGTAATACAGAATTGTTGAAAGGCATAATTACAAAAGCTATAATCATATAAATCTATATTTTCATTTGCCATATTTTTATAAAGCTTACGTTACTTTTCATTTTGGAATAGGTTGAGGTTATTTTTTTATTTTTTTATTTAAAAAATATTTTTTTATAATATTCATATACACTTTGCCCACCTGAGTATTATTTTTGTTAATTTTTATGAATAATAATAAGTAAAATTATGTCCAACAAAAAATATGCCTTGCATTACCTATGCTTATCTAAATTATACCTTTTAATGTGTTTGCGTTTCAAAATTCGGCGATATGATGTTATGCTTTAAAGCGGTATGGCAAGTGACGATTATGGTAATCAACATTATGCATTTTCAGTTTATGGCCAAAAACGTTATGCGTTTCAATAGGTAACCGTCCCGAGTATATTCATGTGTGGTTGCGCTAGTTACCGTCCTTACTACTCCGCGGCATGAAGCGCCCTCATTTTTCTAAACTGCTCCAACTGCTTTTCATCGGGCGGGGTGTTGTCATTATCTTTACGTGTAACATAAAAAAAAATCTAATTCAAAATTTCTACCAAATACTCATAAATAAATCAATATGTCAAACAATAACAAAATTGGAGAAATCGCATAAATATTTAAATAAGTTAACAGAAACAGAGAAACGAATGTCAACTGTTCTATGATATTGTGATAAATCCTACATATCTATGTGCATCCTGGAGAACTTAAGAATCAATGTTGAATGGAGCATACTCTCTGTTCCTTCTTTACTTATGTGCTTTGGCTAGATAGCAATGGATGAAATAAATCAAAATGTCGGCCGTTTTAACCGCTTTCAGTCTACCCATTTTGTTGCATTTTGATAACTAATAGGTATCTGGTAGTATCGAGCCAGAGCTGTATAGTTTGATGTATTGTTTTATTTAAACAATCTTTGCTATGTTTGCATTAAAAATCCTCAAAAAGATAGATTTTTTACAACTATTATATATTTTTTAATTTTTTATAACTTTATCGCTTATTCATCGCTTTTATAACTTTTATAATTATAAAATAATGTTCATATGGCGAACTTAACGCTACAAGACATTATCTACTAGTTAACTTTGTATAATATAAAAAGTGGCTTATTACTATTAAGTGATTAATAAATGCGTATATTTTTTTTATCTGGATATATGAGTAAAGCCATTTTAAAATAAAATAAAAGTTAAGTGAACTGTGCAAGTATTTATGAGCAAAAATATAATCATATCATCTTAATTCAATATTCGTTTATCGAAATAAGCATAAAGTTTTAATAATAGCCTAAATTCTCGTGGTTCTCGATGCTCCTTGGTTTTTTTTAAACTATGTGTAAGTACCATAAAACAATCCATACCATCTAGAATCTAAATAAACACTTATACGAAAGAAAAAATTAAACGACACAATCATAAACTTAAAACTAAGTGTCACCTGATCATTTGTGGCTTATTTTGTTTAATATGAGTATTTCAGCTTAGTATATTGACAGTTTAACCTCTACGCTTACTAGGTCCTGAATTGCACGCTTAAGCTGGAGATCGTCGTACAGTCATCTGGATTAGGGCGCAAGTTACGTATGTATATAGTATTGTTCATAAAAACCAGTCGTTTAAGCGGCTCAGTAAACGTAATAAATAAACAGACACAAGTTTTCTACTTTAGTTTTGGGTTACCTTTTTTTTTTTTTTTTTTTTATTATCGTCTGTAAAAAAATGCTGCTTACGCACTGTCTCCCGGCCAAAAGGGGGAGACCGGGAGGGGGTGTGGGGCTCACTACGGCCGACGCGACCACCGCAGTCCTACCCACTAAAAAACTTCAGACGACGCCCACCGCTGTTGAAAAGGGGCGAGGCACCAGTGCCCGGGTTTGTAGCTTCTGGAACCCCGCCCGCGGCCAACGTCCCCCGGATCAGAACCGGGGAGACCTCCTCAGGAAGGCGCATTTTGCAGCGCCCCCCCTCCCTCTATGTGCGGCCATGGCGTAACTGGCCGACTTCAGGGGGGGTCTATGGCGAGACGGAAGGGGCCTAAGACCCCCCTGGCGCTGCCTGACGGGCCCTCCTGGCCCGCCCGCTGCGCCAACGGCGTAGCCGGAGAGAGAGCGGATCCCGCTCCCTCTCCCGCTCCGCGGCCTCCTTCTGCGACATCACCACTTCGCAGAAGGAGGCCATCGCCTCCCACGCCGTCTCGCTGTCGACCATCGTTTGCATGATGGTCGGCAGCGAGAGAGCCACTCCACCCAGGGCCACGGCTAACGTCGCCCGCGGCCCCGCCCACGCAGGGCACGCCACCAAAGTGTGCTGCGCGGTGTCTTCCGCGCAGTCACAGTGGTGGCAACACCGGGTCGACTCCCCCCCGGCGACGTCACACAGATACTTCCCAAAGCAACCGTGCCCGGAAAGTACCTGTGTGAGCCGGAAAGTCATCGACCCCCACCGACGGCCGACCCATCGCTCTAAGATGGGCCCGACCGCCTCGAGGATACGGCGCCTCGAACCTTCGGCACGTATTTCGGCGCTCCTGTGTAGCTGCCGCCGTTATGCGCCCAGAGCCTGTGTCTGAGCGTCTCTACGCCACCGCACCACAGTGTCCGGTGTGGGGTGGAGACCCTGGCTCCGGGATTGCGCGCCACGCCAGTAGACCGCCGAGAGAACCTCGGCGTCGAGGTCTCATGGCAGGGACCCGGCGAGCGCGCATGCCACCTCATGGGAGATGGTGCGATACCCCCTAACGACACGGGTCGCCATGACCCTCTGCGACTGCTGCAGGATCTGTCGATGGCGACCCGATATGAAGCTCGCCCAAATTGGGGCTCCATTCAGGGCTATGGACCGCACCACTCCCGTGTAAAGGCGGCGGCAACTGCTGCCACTCCCTCCGAGATTGGGGAGCAGGCGAGATAGAGCTCCCGCCGTGCTCACCAACCTTGGGCCTAGGTGCCGAAGGTGCGCTTCGAAGTCCCATCTGCTGTCGAGGACGCCGAGATACTTCAGCGTGTTCCCGACAGGGATGGGAGTTCCTCCTACCACGATACTGGGGCCTGGAGGCGGCCGCCTCCGGGGACCATGAAAATAATGGCCCCGGATTTATGCAGTGCCACCTCGAGCCCCAGCCGCCGTATCCTCTCTACCACCGCCGCGACGCCGACAGTGGCCAACACTCTCGCATCCCGGGGGTCAGAACCCCGGGATGGTACGAGGGTGTCGTCGGCGTAACAGATCACGTCCACGCCGTGCAAGTTCACACAGCGCAGAACGTAATCATATCCGATGTTTTACAAGAGTGGTCCCAGGACAGACCCCTGTGGAACACCGCACACCATACGCCGACGACAGCCTCCTCCGCCCATCGTAGTTTTGGGTTACCTATATTAAGTTGTGTGACAGATATAGTAGTAGTATTGAATAAAGTACATCGTAAATATATGTGGCAAACGCTGTACAGAGATATCTACGAGTAGAACAGGCATTTTTGTTAAGATTTTACTTTCTGCCGACATTTATTAATTTATTGGCACTGCAATGTAATGTACACGATAAACAAAAGCAATCAAAACTACTAGTAGAACAAGTAAATTGAATGGACTGACTTAGCGCATATAGCAAATACTTTCAAGCTATCGATACCCTTTTTTGTGGAGAATATATTTTTTGTTGCTGTCAGAATATATAAATGAATAAAGAAATATTTTCGTTGCAATAGCTAACTGACTACTGCAACAAAAAATGACTACAGCTGCCCCTGATAATCAGACGAAGCAATTCACGAAGCGAAAATTAATCCCTATTTAAATATAAAGCATATGTAATAATTTTAAACGTGATTGATGGGATCCCGATGGATATTACCATTGCCTTGATCTGACCACAGAGCCAGAATTACAGCACAAAAAATGTGCAAAAAAATTATAGCCTGCATCGAGTTGTTCTGATTTTTGAATTCAGATTTTCAGATCAACAACAAAAATTTACAGCAAAATATAAGGTTTTTATAAATATATATAAAATTCTTTAAATATAAAATTATTTTATTAATTCTTCACTAACAGTGGCACAACACGCACATAATCTTTTCTAACCTAAGTTTTTTTTTATAAAATCGGACTAAGTTATCCAAAGATACGTTACGTATCTGATGAAAATAGCTAACCGTAGACTATGGATACTAGCAACTCTAGGAACATTACTAGCGCGTTTCTGTTGCTTTAAAAATCGTTCGAAATCTTTTTTTATAACTCATGCCAGAATCTCTTAGTAATAAAAAGTTCAGTTCAGTTCATTACATTTATTTAAAGAACTGGACTTAATTCTGCTTTCTCAGTACAAAAGGTCAAGTAGAAGTCGCAATAACAAATCTTTTGTGTCCAACCGTATTGTTCATTTGGCAACGTTTTGTCTAAACTTTGTTAGGGTGAATATAACAGCCTTATAACAAAAAGTTCTTTTTTGCACAACAAGTTAGGAAGTCAGTATATTTTGATATGTTTTTGCCAAGCAATTAATTATTTTCTCAATGGAAGTTGGACGCATCGTTTGTTTGTTTCTTTCAATACTTCTGTACAGAAATGTTAAATTAACAGCAACATAAATTTAAAAATTTATAAAATATTACAGTAAAATGTAAAGAAAAATGCATTACTATACATATGTATGAAAAAATAATAATAATTTATTATTCCCTTCGGGAATCATGCCATATTCTATTGGTCTTTAAGTTTCACAAAAAAAGGTGGTTACTCCGCTATGCTAGGCGAAAGCCTGATAAAAACGATCACTGTAGTTAAGCTCAGGTCAAAGATGACAGTTCCAAGATGGTTGACTGTTTGTATGGTATTAATTAATTACGTAGCACAAATTAAATCGTAAGGCTTGTTAAGCTGTAGTTCCCGGTTACTAATGTATAATAATATGCTAGTGGTTGAGCCAATGTAATTTCTACCGAGTTATGTACATTATAACATAAAACCTCACCTGCAAGAGTTGCACCTGGCAATCAACAGACGAGGCTTTGGCGAACATAAAACTTCTCGGTTAGCGGCAATAGGCTCGCCACCTATTTACGTGGGATCAAAATATAATTGGCGAAATGTGGACGTATAATATGTTTAGGGAAACAGGCGTGATTGTATGTATATACTCACATAAAACCTGATCAGAAATATTTTTAAAGGGACAATACTGCCTAGTCACTCATCAATTATTTCCCTTATAAAGCTCAGTAGACTGTTCAAAATGTTATGCCGTTGGTTAGATGAGCATTCTGCATCGCTAATAGAAAAAGCGAATGAGCAATTATGTCATTACATGAGGGCTAAATCTTATCACGAGCGCCATTTAGTCCTATATTTAGCGTTATTTTGTACTGTACACTTGCTTAACGACACGTATGATGCATGAATAAATAACACTGAAGAAGATGAAGCGCCGCCTCTTTCTACTGTCAAATATTTTTCTCTCATACCTTGAAATGACATGTAAGTTTCTTACAATATGTTATGTTTAAAGCGATTGTCACTGTTTTGTATTGGGGCTGATTTTGAATTTTTTTTTGCTGAGTATAGAAGGAATATTCATGTCGAAAATAAGGTTTAAATTCTCTTGAAAAAAATACTAGGGCTCGATTTTGATGTGGGTTTGGCAGTAAGGATGGCTCGCTATCAAATGTACCCAATGACTCAGGAACTATTTGCAAAGGTGAGGAGAGGTTAATTGAATATCGAATTGCTTTTCTTTCGTTTCTCAATCGTGTAATGCCCGTGGGATTAACAAGACGTCTCTAAAACTATAGCTGTTGTGATAAGTGCTTTTATTAGTATTGACTTTATTTAGTTAAAAATTATACCATGTCAATTAAAGTTGTCTGCCCACGCAAAATTAAGAAAATAAGCTAGCAAATATGACTTCTCTTATGAAAAGAAGGGTTCTTGTGTTTGATTGTTGTAATAATGAGTATATGAAATATGTTTCAGGCCTAAGCCACTAAGCCGATTTTCATAGGATTAAAAATAAAGATTGATCGAACCTAAGAGAAGAGACTATAATATGTAGTTTCTGTTGGAATTTATTATTGGAGAAAGAAATTGATTTATGAAAGTTTTACTAAGAAAATGCACAAATCACTACCCACAGAACTAGATCTACCCAGATTTAAGGTCTCTCTCAAATGTACTCTAACACTAATTGCCTCGACGTCCTCGTTCAAATCACATTTATTCTAAACGGTTCGAGGGTTAATTATCAAAGTCCCTTTTCCTTATCTTCCCCGATACTTTCCGAGGCGAAGCCTAACACAAAGCAAATTGCTAATACTCGATAGCTCTGCAAAGGGCACGGAATGGCCCATTTCCTGAAGGGGCTTTATCTTTTTTTCGCCGCGGACAATGTATTCTTGTGTTAGAAGAGTGAGTGGTTACGAAGGCTGACGCTCCCTTCAATAAGGGTAATATTTCTGTATAACGACACGTATCTTTGGGGAATATCTTAAACCAGACATATTTGGGTTGAAATTAAGACGATGAATTTTAGCTAACGATACTTTGTGTTTGGAAATTTAATTTACAAATTCATGGAGACTGATATTGATCGATAGTTTTGATTAGAGTCGATTGTGATGCCAGTCGGAAGCAATTACTGAAGTTAAGTAACGTTTATGAAGCTACATGACTCTTTCATTATTTTGAAGCTTAAAGAATTGTACCATGTATAGTAATAACGGAGAGAAATTAACTTAACGGGTTTTCCAAAGAATTGAAACGTTCGATATTAAATGCTACACCCAAGCCTGTGAAGTCTACTCGAATTCGAGTGCCGCGAAATCACGAGAGCGCAAAGTCTCCTTCAGAAACTTGTTCATATATTTATTACTAGTGGTTCGCCCTCGGCTTCGTCCGCGTGAAATTTGATTATATCGAGCATTTTGTGTAGAAAACTTTAAATATACCGTTTCCATACGAACTTTGATCCCTTTTAATCACAACCATTTTTTCATTAAAAAGTTGCTTATGCCCTTTTTCAGGCTCGAAACTATCTGTGTACCATATTTCATTTAAATTGGTTCAGCACTTTTGTTATAAATGCGAGACAGATATACAGACAGAGTTACTCTTGCATTTATAATATTAATATGAATTGATTCACTTTTGGTGTATCAGAGGTTAAAGTGTAATATGAAAGATGAAATAAAAACTTCACTTTTCTATAAACAAGAAATAATTAATTCTATTTTAATTTACATTCATAATTTATGAGCATAAATTTCTTCCTAAATACTGTTCAGTCTGTTCTTATATATTAATAAAGTTGGTAACTTTAAGACGTGTAATTGAGAAATTGATTGACAAGTACCTAAGTCATTACTAACTAATCCAATATATGAAAGTCGAAAACTGCTACGTTGTAGACTTGATTGACTGGTTGGAAAGGTTTAGCCAAATTCTGTATACGCTTGAAATAGATTGCTGCTTTACAAGTCATAAATATATATCCGGACTATGCAGGCATGGCAAGAAAGAGACAGCTTGCCAAAAACTTCTGTGGTTCAATATTGAAAACTTTAGGATTTTCTTGTAGTTTGCCACCTAAAGATGATCTTTCTAATCACATAAAATCACTCACGCATCTAGTTGAATCATATACTAATTACAGATTGAAATTTAACTTTCTGAAGCGTATTGTGGAATCAGCTTCATAGTAAGATTTTTCCAAAAAACAACAGAATGGGGAACTTTTGACGACCGATATGGCGTGGTGGCGAGTATACCCGCACTCCACTCCTGAGGTCGTGGGTTCGATTCCCACACAGGACAAATATTTGTGTGTATAAATATAAATATTTGTTCTGGGTGTTTTCCTATGTATATTAAGTATGTATTTACAAAATAAAAAGTATTTATTATGTTTACCCGTTATTTACCTAGTATCCATAACACAAGTTCTTAATGATACTTATCTTGGAACTAAAAAATTGGTGTAAGTGTCAGAAATATTTATTTATTATTTTATTACTTGTAAAAAAGCGAGGAGCTGTTTAATGGTTAGAAGCAACGCGTTATATATGACTCTGGTGATACAAGCGTCTATTGAATGCAGTGACTTGCAAGTCAACTACTACTGGGTTCGGGCTCTTTAAAGATATGCCTGATGAAGCATACGTGCTTGAGTGTCACCTAGTGGTTGTTTAAACCACACAATCACTGGGTTTAATTCCATAGAAATCCGATCCTTCCCACGAAGGAACTTGTCAGACTCAACTTCAAAAAAACACTTTCTTTAAAGTTGAGTCTGACAGAACGATGTTTTAAATAGATTTAGAAAAAGCCGAATCTTTCCACGGACTATAACTTATAATAAAGAGTATATGAAGCGATTGAAATCAAAAAGTACAAACATTTGAATCGCGAGAACGGGTTAAAATTGTCGGCGACATGGAACTCGGTGATTAAAATTGCTCAACCTCGATTTGGTTTGCAGTCTTGCCGGAATACGGATGAGTGTAACGTACGGAATAAGATCGTAGTTGTGAATGTATGTACACAGTGCGTGTTGTATGTGACGGTATTTGAATTGTGTTTGAAATAAGGTGGATGGATAATGTTTTACCTCCCCGTCAGAGGATCCATTCAGATTGCGACCAATGTCAGTGCAACCTGCTTGAAACTTTTTTACTGTAACTAATAAAAGTGTATACCATTAGGTCACGTATTAAAGTCAAAGTCAATATTGATTATTCCAACTTGAATAAACTTGGTAAAGGTCTTATAAATGATAACTTAAAATCTAAAGCACTTATTTCCTACGGGCAGGAACTTGTAGAAAAGAATTGGGTATGAAACTCATAATTTTATTTGTTTTGTACATACTAAAGTAAAAGAATACATTAACAAAAAATGATTTTACGAGTTTGTTACAAGTGATTTTCTGCAGTCACCAGATTTAACAACCATTTTAACATTAACTTACCTAATGTAACAATGAAATTTTATCTATAAAATTTTATTAAACAACATTTAGGGGCTTATTACAAAACTAGATCTAAATTTAAACAATGTATAAAACTAGTGCTGTCACTTTTATTTCACACAATGAAGACAGTGATAGCACTAGCTTTAAACCTGTCTTAACTTTAGATCTCGTTTTGTTATAAGCCCCTTAGATTTTAATAAGTTCAACCATAATATCGATTTCAGCTTAAGTGTTTCAAACATTGTAGTGGTCAACCGAACCTTTTAAGTAGCCCGCGGAGACTTAAACACGCTTCGAAAAGGTCCTAACCGCTGCAAAGAGTCTTCCCACAAACATGAAAGTAAGCTGAAGATAAAGAACAATGAACACTTCGGTTGAACGTTTACCGTCTAGGGTCCGTTGGTCTTTGAATAGCTTATTTGAGAGCAAAAAATATCGTTTATTAACTTATCTAACTTTGTACAGGTATTTTTTTTCCTTTAATACGAGAGAGTTCCGTTTGGAGTATTTGCCAATGTCAAGTAATGTAAATCAAATTATTTGTATAAATGCAGCGCTTTCGTCATTTAGTCACAGTAAATGTCAATTATAGTCCGTCGTAGTCGAGTTTAGTCAAAATCATGTCCCAATAAAGTAAAGTATTGGAGAGTTTTTTAGAGCGTCGGTGTCACATTTCACTGTAATATCCCACTTTCCTACACCCATACGTTGCCGAAGAAATTATGTCTAAAAACTATATTAATTAGAATGACTCATTTGAGAAATCAACCATTTATTACTTAAGATCAAAACTATTGCATTTATCAAAAAAAAATCTCTAAAGATAAGATTGATGAGTAATTTTATAACTATTTTTATCACGTTCAAAGTAATGATTAAGATTCCTAATTTGGCGAGTAAAAGCAGAATGTTTCTCCTCACCCCTTTACACAAAAAGAAAAACATATTTCTACACAAACTCATCCATAAAAACAAAAGCTTTTGAAAAAATACCCTCGAAATGGCATTGTGCCGCGAATTTCCCCCAAACGCTATTGTGTTGCGAGTGTCATTGTCATGTGGCATGTCTTCCATTCGAGTCATATCACACGACTCGCGTCGCCTAGGCTTTAAACCGAGGCCCCGTTTGTTCCCACTCTTGCGCCTAGATTAAAGGACTTTTCAAAGTACTCTTGTGGTATTGCTTTACGGCTACGGCATTAAGAACTCTAAGCTAAGATTTTTTAAATGCTAAATATTCTGTGTATAAAGTAAAGTCTTTTAAAACATTTGTAATTATGTTTGTTGTAATATGGTGTAAGCCTAAACTTCTTCTTACTGTTTCTATAATACAAAGTTTATGCTAAGGTTGAAATAAAAGGCTAATATATGAGCAAGCATAGAATTAATTTTGTTATGCGAGTGTCATTGTCATGTAGCATGTCTTCCATTCCAGTCATATCACACGACTAGCGTAGCCTGGGCTTAAAACAGAGGCCCCGTTTGTTCCCACTCTTGCGCCTAGATCAAACGACTTTTTAATATACTCTTGTAGCTTATTGCTTTACAGCAACGGCATTATGGACTTTAAAGTCTTAGACTTTTTGAATGTAAAACTATCTGTCCGAAAGTTATTTATTTTATTGCCGTAACTATCTAAATATAGACAAAAAAATATATTTAAAAGTTATGCGTTGCGTAATTATTAAGTTCACGTTGAAGTCATTAAACACAGCTTTATATATATAAGCTCATCGAGTTTTTATGTGTGTAATATCAAATATTTTTAATGACTGGAGCACGGAGTAGGAAAGAAATGAGAAAGAGACTCTTAATTATTACCTGACTCTAACATAAAGCCTGTATCGATAACCAAACGGCCTGCCTAGCGTGGTGATTATTGGCATAAACCCCCAATAGACTGTAATCTATAGGGAGATCCAAGGTGTACAGGGATTCTACCATTATCTTTGGAGTCTAAGCCAACCATACCTGCAAGTGATAAACCTGTGGTTCAAACGTGGGCGTATAATATGCATTTGCCTACCCCTTCGGGAAAACAGGCAAGATTGTATATATCTTCATCACGAAAAGGGGTGTTATTGCAAAAGAGTACTTAACTTTTCAGGATAAACTTTTCTGTGTTTATTAATAAACATGATTAAGAAATTGATAATGTTTTGTTTTAATAATAATATTTCTCGACCACTTTATTATTTGCAACCTAATCTACTACTTTTCGACGTCGAAGTTTTATTATTAACTAATCACTACCTTACCTATTATTCACGATAATTATAAAATCGAATCAACTAGGTATAACGCAGATCTAACGCATTCCTAACCGCGGTCTGCGGAATAAAGACCAAGCGGCGCTCGCGCCTCTACTCCAGCCTGCACACAGGTTGTCCGTGCCCCAAAAGATGACAATTATTTGACCTAAATGAACGTAGAATATGATATTGAAATAAAAGAAAAAAGCCTCTATGAAGTAAGTTCAGCAGTGGACTTATAAGTGGCTGTTATGGTTATCAAACCAGTAGTGAATACTAAAAACATTTGTGCTTACAATATCGTTATCCACTTTCTGAAATTACAAGGTGTTGCCCAAACTTCTATTTTCTGTTTCTATGTAACAAAGTTTGAGCTAAGGTTAGCATAAAGGGCTGATAACTGAGCAAGTCTAAAGTTCTAAGGTCAAATACTCCTATCTGATACCGAATATCTGGGGCCGTCGCGTTATGTTTTCAGCTTTCATAACAATACCCAACACTAAGTTTTACTTTTACACATGTTATCCATTACTAACAACTTTATAAAAATAAATTCAGTCATGAAACGTAAATGAGTTGAGATTTTGAGGACATTGAAAATAATAGAGTATACTTCTTCCTGAAGCACATCCATGTGGTGTAAATAAAACCGGAGGAACAAATAGGCCTAGATAAAGAATTGAATTGTATTGAATTGCCGTCATTGTCATCATCAGTGCGCCACCGCACTGCTAGTAATAGTAGCATTATATGAAATATTAAACAAATGTTGGTACTGCTGTAGCTAGTTAAATATTAGGCGTATGAGACTGTTATAATAAGCTTATGCAAATATAATAAGAATGACATACTTACTTTGTTACAATGCTTTAAGTTATAGAAAGGCCCTAAATAATTATTCAAAAAAATTAATGAGTTACACAAACATGAACTAAAAACTGAGTTTTTTCATAAAAGATATTTTCGGCCCGCAAGGTGGTCTATAATTAAATTTTTTTCAAAAATATAAAAAAATACAACCTTTCATTTGCAAAGAACCGTATTTGATGTCTGCATTTTTGTGGTAGCTTCTTTTAGCAATTTTTGATGTAATATACCTTGTATCTAGTAACTATAAAATTATATTTAGCAGCAATCACATGCTCGATTAAGCAATATACCGTTTCAATCACAATGAACCACGTGACTGAAGAACACGTGGATTTATTTACCAACACGTGAGTCCATCGACTTCATTCATCTTGAGCAATCTACCTATATAAATTCATTCCAGGAACAAATCTACTTAATTTAACTTTTCAGCGATTAGGAAATATTTATCGTGTTACGACTTCGTAACTCGACAGATTTTCTTTGGCTTCACAAAGCAATTTACATCAAATTGATGATTTTTTTAAATACTAGGTATAAGTATGAGCAATATAAATCGTTTATAAGTATTTCTGAATCATCATCATCATCATCTCAGCCCACACACACACACACATATATCAGCGTGTGAGGGTATTGGGTCATATTCTACCACTGGTGAGGCTGGTGTATGGCGTCCTGCTGTTAGAATTTTTCAAGCCGCCCATGAGGCCTCTAACATGGCTTAACGACTACCACATTTAGTGATAGCCGGGACCAACGGCTTAACGTGCCTTACGAAGCACGGAAGCGCTCGATATCCAATGGCACACAAACGGTCACCCATCCAAGGACTGACCTCTGTAAGCTCTGCTGTACTTTGGTAATCGTTTTCGACCACCGAACACCGCAGAGCTACGAGCGCTTCCTGTATAGAATATATTAATGGGTTCTAGTAAATTAATTTGTGAGAAATGGCTTAATTTGTGAGACACGCTCACGTGTGCCCACGGGCCTCAAAAGTGGGACTTGAATTGGCTGCGATGAATCACAAATCATTTATATTGATATGATTAAGTCTCCATTGCTATAATATGTTACACTCAAAAACTCTTTTGCGTTCCAAAATACAGCGCGAGTTATTAAAATTTTACCAGTCTGGCTAACCAGAGTGCTTTATCGTTGTATCTCTTATTAATTGCACCGAAAATGTACTCTCCTTTCTGATCCCAAAATCTCTAAGTAAATTTTAAATGACCGAATCGTCCAGTTGCAACCATCACATACCGGCTACATCACATTCTTTAATGTTTGACCAGCATACGGGATGTAAAAAGCTTTGGTAGGCAAGTTAAGATGTTGGTCCCGGTTATCACTATATGCCATGTTAGACTCACGCAAACACGATACAGGCACCAAAAGACTATTTGCGTTCTAAAATACAACTTTTATCGTTGCATCTCTTTTAATTGCGTTGAAAAGCTACTTCCTTTCCGATCCCAAAATCTCTGCATAAATTTATAATGTTTTAGTTGCGAAAATCACGTACCGGCTACATTTTTGATGTTTGACCTTTACCTTTATAGGATGTAAAAGACTTCGAAATGGACGTTAAGTTTTTGGTCCCGTTTTTCATTGTATTTAATTATTTATTTTTTTAACAATTTATGCATATACGGAACATATACAAAGATAAAAGTTATGAAAGACATGTACAACGGCACTGCTTATTCCTAAAAGGAATTTATTCATGCAGACCGAAATAAGGAAAAAACATATACGAAGTAGACACGTGCACAAAATACGTTACAAAACAAACTAAAATAAAACAACAATAAAAAACTAAAATAAAGCAATAATATACTAAAATTAAACAATTAGGCAAAAAGGCACAGCTAGCAGGCAGCAAGGAAGTGTTCCTTTATTGCCTTCTTAAAAATGGAAATACTTTTGGACTTGTCTTAGGCCACGTTAGACTTATGAAAATAAACGGTATCATTAATAAAATATAATGTGTTAAGGTTAACTTTCGTTAGTAAAATATTATGTGTTAAGGTAGTAAGTTAACTAAATATATACCAAATATAATTATGTTAAGGCTTCGGAAGAGACGTTAAGATGTTGATCCCGGTTATCACTATATTTGGTACTAATTAAGCCATTCACGCAAACACGTTACTGGCACGCAAAGAGTTTGCATCCCTTAATACGACATTTATCGTTGCATGCCTTATCGCTGCATATAGTAATAATTAAATTAAAATGCTACCTCCTTTCCGATCCCAAAATCTCTGAGTAAATATAAAAAGTTCGAATTGCAACCATCACGTCCCAGCTACGTTTTTGATGTTTGACCTGTAGACCTGTAGGATGTAAAAGGCTTAGATACAGTCGTGTGTGCGCATAAATTCACCTGACCGTAACTGGCTTGTTTGCTTTTACAGCCGTGTTGCCTCCGGGAACGCGTGCAATTGTGCCCGTCGTACAATTTGCTATAGCATCGCATGTGGACTGAATTGTATGAAATCCACATTCTCACTGCACAAATGACAGTTTGTACACGATCTATTGTGTGATCTCACTTTTGCGTGTCATGTGTGACATACCTTGTATTTTTGCAGCTGAATTTTTACTCTTATATGCAACAATTACAAATTAATCCAATAGAGTAGACTAAGTGAACGTTTAAACTACATCCAAGAAGGACTGAAATAAACCTTATTATTACTTACGAAGTTCGTATAATTCTATATTTCATTATTATAAAAACACTCTCGGACCAATAATTATTATTCGAAGTTGTTTTTAAAGTTAGACCTTTTAAATTAAATAATCTCAATCATGTGTCAAATTTCGAAAAAAAAGTATCTACTCATTTAAAGAGATCCATTCGTATAAAAGCTACGATGACACAGACAGACACACAAATACAGATACAATAGACAAGCCAAATTTATAATACAACCTCTTTTTGCGTCGAGGGTTTAAAAACTATGTTACGCGTAATTCGAAACTAAACTATTGAAAAGGACTTCTTGGCGGGAAAGTGAAGCGTCATGTCTACAGTTTTGTTTTATTTTCTAAAATTTGTGATATTTCGAACATTAATGTGTAATAACGGTTGATTATTAACCGTTAAGTGTTTGTGAACATACATGAGTGTTGGTAAATCAAACAAAACAGTGCAACATCACTTTTCAAATTGTCTCTCAAGGAGTCCATGAGAGGTCTCAGTATAGTCCCACATCTTTACTGAGGACTCAAGGGGTTTAGGGGAAGGTATCTCATTTACCATTTATCATCTTTAGTACCATTCATTCTCATTTACTATGAATTATATGTTATTAATATATCACTTACTTGACACTGGCTAAATGTGCTAGACGCACGAAGCCATTATTTAAAATAAAGAAAAAGAAGATAATGTTCTTTTTATTACGGCCGTGTGATATTGCCCTCAAATAGTGCCTCTCCTTCTGAATTCATGAGAAAACGTAAGAGTCGACAAAGAGAATGTCCTACCTAATCAGCAGCAGCGTCATCCTGCGTACTGGCTTGAACTGCGATCACAAACCCGCTTGGTGATACCCCCCATATAAGCGAACCACCCCAAGCGAATGTATTTTATTGGGGAGGCTAATTTTCAGCAGTGACTTTATAAGACTGATATGATGAATCACAAAATAGTAAGCATTGAATATGGCAATTAGGTAGGTCTGTTTAAAAATTTCTAAGCTCTAGCTCCTGTCAGCAGTTAATAAGCTATTGAATCATAAGTTACCTTGATATTTATTAGTTTCAAACACAATAATACTCATGAGCCATGTCTTTATATACTGACCAATGCGTGCAGACCATTTTAAACTAAATAAACTTCTTCTGTGTTTTTATTTGTATGTGTAATTTTCACAAGCCAAAACAATTTAAATGCTAACCATAAAGTTTGCATAGTAAAATAAAATAAAATACATAGAACTTTTTAATCCTAACAGCAAGCTCAACGTGAAGTTTAAAACCGCTTTTACGTATTCAAAACGCCAATCCTCGCAAACATTTTTGTCATATTGGTCTAATAAAAGAGTGAGAAATTCAAATCACGCATGCGATCAGGGCCACCGCTTTTACCGGCTTACGGGACTTTAAAGTATATTGTACTCAGTCGTAGTTATCCAGGTGCTGAAGTGTCCGACTTAGGTATTCCGACCTCGTCTTCAAAGTTCGCGAGGCACGTCTCAAGCTAGACGTTATTTGCATCTCACCTTTACGTTCCTTGCCATTACATGCCATATTGTTATATTATCTAGTTGATACCTACCCGCAAAGGTTGGTTTTATAAAAGTATTCTCTAGTGCCTTTTCTGGTTTCGAGTTCCCCATTCGTGCTGTGACCGATAGAATTTCATATCAGGAGAATGTTATAAATTCTTGAGGCGCTTCCCTACGTCCGGATTTCCGCAGTAATTTCTCCCGAGTTTCGGGGAATATTGCAGACCGACTTACGTTTTGATAAAGACGCAATCATATCGTAATGATATTATTAATTCACTTGATATGTTATTTTGGAGTGTTCTGTGCATTATTCAAAGTATGTTTTTACAAAAAAGTATTAAAGTATGTATAAACGTTCTTTAGTATCCAAAGCTTAAACCAGAATTTGCGGTTTAACTGTCAATTATAATTATGTATTATTGTTTAATAAAAGCTGTTGTTCATGAGCTCAGTACATTACAGAAATACATCATTATTATTGTTGTATCGAGTTTCAAACTTCAAATCGGTTTTAAATCCCTAAAATGTCAATTCATATTTATTATAAGTCCGCTTTAAAATATTCCAAGCCACATTAATGCCTAATGGAATTAAGTTCGCCTTTTGGACATAGTATTTTTATGTGTTTATTTTATTGTTATTGCACAATAAAGAACGAAATAAATAAATTTCTCCCAAGTTCCAAAATTATACAAAATTTCAAAACGGCGAAATTTATTAAATATAATATTTTGAGTTAATAATTATTATCCGACGTATTAATAATACGAACACCGAAAGATGATAATGTAGAATGATTTGAATTCCAAAATTAATAAACGCGTCGTTCGTGTAACCGAACATTTATAGCACGTATATTTGCAGGTAAAAAACCAAAACGCATATTGCGTTTACCTAACTTAGACTTCAAGCTGGAACACAACTAGAAAACCCGAGAGATGTTCTCGAATTGTCCACCAACCACTCTCTTCGTGTAGGTATTTTCGCATAGCAGTTCAACTGGATTCAACTTGGTTTAAACACATTAGTGGTTTATAAAGAATTTACAAGAAAAAATAATTTATTGATTCAGGCGTTACTTTGCGGAAATCCATCGTAAGCAAGTAATGGATTAAAAATATCTTTGTAACGCTGAAACGAGAGTGCGTTGGTCGTGAAGACATCGTCGTTCGGAGGCTCCTATCTTACCTGAAGATGCCCTGTGTAAGGGCGAAATACGTGTCGTGTTGAATAGTTTCTCGACTTTTTTGGGAAATTATAGTGGCGCGGGAATTGTTACAAAGATATTTTTAATCCATCACTTATTTACAAGAATAAGTAAAGTAAGAAAAGGTCCGAAACGATCACCATTGTTACGCAGAGTTTACATTTAATATCGACCATTTCCGAAAGCACGTTTAAATGCTGGTTATAGTATGTACTCATTTTAACCCCCCACGGACTAATCTTTACTTTGACGTGGTGAGAGCGCTGAGTACCACCCGGTAAGGCGAAGGAGTCTGGGCGCCCTTAGTACTAACTGCCGGGTAGGGAATCTAAGAGAGACCTAAGGAGAGCGCAGCGGGGCAGGACGACTTGCCAAGCAGCGTCAGGAGTGTCTAAGGCAGCGGGGGCAGGGGACCCTTGCTATCTAGCCATAGACCTTCCGAGAAGTCGGCAACTCACGGAATGGTCGCACACGGAGGTATCTGCGCCTCTCTGAGGAGGTCCTCCTTGTTCTGGCCCGGAGGACGTTGGCCGCGGACGGGGTGTCAGACGCTGCAATCCAGGTACTGCCCCCCCTTAATCAATAAAAAAGAGTTATATATATTTATTTTAACGCAATATGAAATCCTTATTCACATAAGTGGTAGTTTTTAAGAAAATGTTAGAGGTCATAACGGGCGGCAAAAATATTAATAAATCTTATTGAAAAAAATCTAACAGCGCCAGTCACTAGTCTGCAATAGAAAAGCCTTTATCGTTTGTGTTAGTTTCTATTATCATGTAGTAAAATGAATAAAAAAGATTATATTTTCGCGTTAACAAATCATTTGAAAACATATAATAAAACTTCTTTGCTAAAAAAATCTTTGCTACTGCCTAAGTATAGAAAAAAGCTTTAAAGATTTATTCACTTTTTTTCATTTGTGTGTTTGTGTTCGTGTGTAGTAAAATCGCAGAGGCGTACATTAGAAAACTAATAAATTTCACTCGCTCTCTGATTTTGTTTGATAAACGACCGTGATAAAGAAGTGCTAGAGTCGGGGCTCAACACTTTGTAGCGGTCAGTGCGGAAGTAGTGTAAGAACAGCTAGCTCAATTATGCTAATAGCGATTATTTTGAATCACGTTAAAGTATAGTATGATTGCATTATATGCATTCAAAAATCTAACTTAACTTCAGGAAGATATGAATGAAGGTAAAGTTATTCAATCGACATCTCAGCAACGTTGCTTAAGGTTCAGAGGGCCTACTCTAATTCAAAGAAAACAAAACTTCGTTATACCCATCCCTTTCACTCAATAAGGAAATATCTAGAGAGTGAAAGAGATAGGTATGACGAAGTTTCGTTTACGTTGAATTAGAGTAGGCCTTCACAACCACTTCACTTCCACAACAAGGACCAAGTGCTTTGCAGAGACAGGTGGACCTTCGGCCATCTAATTTAGTTAGAGAACCATCCATATTGACAACCAAGGCCTCTTGAAATAATTGATGCCAAATACCACTCACGGTTATCCTTCCAAGGGTTGACCTAGACGTGCGAAACCATTAGCACTATCGAAAATTTAATAAGAGGATTATAGTGAATCGGTCTGTTATCAAACATAGGACCATAAATTCTATGTATATTAAGTATTTATTTACAAAAAAAAAAAAAGTATTTATGTATGTTTATCCGTTATTTAGTATCCATAACACAAGTTCTTAATGATACTTATCTTGGAACTAAATAATTGGTGTAAGTGTCGGTTTTTTTTTTTTTTTTTTAAATTGTATTACCCTTACTGTCGTTCTGGTTATGGTTTCGTGTTGCGTTGAATATGCCACTATTTCTTATCCAACTACTCAAGTAGAGAGTCGTTGGACTTTTTATCGTAATCCTGCAACGACAAAAAAAAAATATGGGACGATTGGCGTTTAGCGAAGTTGACATTATGACATGAGTCATGAAATTACTAGGCCAAGACCTTAACCTTCCTCATTATTTTATTGTAAGGATTTTTTTATTTTTAGTCACTGTATACATGATTCCTCCACGTTCTATATTTTTTACAAAACCCAGGAACATACTAAGTTATTAAAACCAAGTGCTACATCTGTTATTAGTTCCCTATGGTGAAGTAACCAGAATGCCCCTTATCCTTTAGTTGAGATGGCGGCGAGAAGATAACGCAGCGACGCCTCTGACCAAGTCCTTTCAGATTCGGGTTTGTGTTCATATAGCTAATGCGAAAATGTATCTGTCAAGGGGTAATTCAAGGAAAGAGCACGGTAACATTTAATATTCTTTTCTTTTGTTTGTGGAGAAAAGAATAAAATATGAATTTTTTTCAAATGTTTTGGTTGATAGTGGCTGTAGCTTTTTAACCCCCGACGCAAAAACGACGGGGTGTTATAAGTTTCATTAATATATCTTTAATATTTGTTTTATCTTCTTATTATTATTCAAAGCCTTCTTAAGTTTAAGAAACTATTAAAAATCAGTGACGTACTTTAAATGAATGTAGTTTTATTTAGGTATTACGTATATATGTATAATTTGTTTACATATGTTTTATAAGATTTAAGGTGTACTCAAAATGGGTAATTATAAGTGCAGTTAGCTGAAATATTTATAAGTTCATTGTAATTTTTGTTAAAAATAGCTGTACTTATGTTGGTAACCCTGTTAATAAATAAATTTCAAAGATATGATAATTATTTGGTTTAATAGTCCAATGCAAAGGAAGTTTAACAGTACAATTTTCTAAGTTAGGACAACTTAAACTCGTCTAGGGATCTCCTCACTTAAGATTTGAAATCACGGAGTGATATGGCATAGTATTCTTCGTTTTATGCAAGCTACTATGAACCTTCTTATGAGTTCACATTAAAATATTATTAAAAGTGCAATAAATTTTGAAAAATATTTATTTTTAAAGTTGATGTGACATGACATAATAACCACTTCTTATCTAAAGCTAAGCGGTCGATGCTTTACATTAAAACAATTGCAAAATTATGCACTTGTTCTGAAGGTAGACATTGAATCTTTCAAACAAAACGATTCTAATGTTTCAAGTCAAGTGACAGTACGTTGGCCAGATAAACTGCGGGCTCAGGGCGTCCTAGCACGATTTACAGCTGTGCTCCTGCTCGCAATACAACTATTCCTGGGTTTGTGTCTTCGGTGACTTGAATGTTAAGGCATACAATTACCCTTTCCAGAAAGAGAGAAAATAGACTATTGAAATATGTTTCAGCAAAGCGTTTTGTACGAATATTGTGTTTAAGGACGGTGGATGTCGCTGACTTTGAAAATTCAGAAGCCTAGCAAGGCGTCCCCACGCTCACTGTCGAACAGGGAACATACAAACAAACGGTCGTTTCGGTATTTTATCTCCTTATAAGGAGACTAGAGACTCGAGTTATTAAAAAAATACTTGCGATTAATAGTTTAGAAGTAAAATGGCTGCAAAAAAAGACGAGAAGCAACTTTAAAAATGTAATATTGAGAAGCTAAATGGGTTATTTCATTTTTAACCAAACGTTCTCATGTGTTATATGATGTAGATTTACTTCTATTTTCTAACATTCTTTCCGTACAAGATGACAAAGAAGCCCAATTTTGATCTCTCATAATTCCCCAACTTAAGGAAATTTCCTAATATTTCCTAATTTATAAAGACACAAAATTCAGTTTTCAAGTATTAATATCATCATCATATCCTAGAATTATCCCCAGACTTGAGCTTCGGCCCCAGGGTTTGCTTCCTGGTCTAACCAGACTTTGGCTGAATTTCAGTTATTATATACGACAGTTATTTAGTTATATATTCAATTAGTTAAAATGTTTAGTTATTATTGCATTTATTTTCTATTATATACATTATTTTGACGACCGATATGGCGTGGTGGCGAATATACGTGCACTCCGCTTCTAAGGTCGTGGGTTCGATTCCCACACAGAACAAGTCTTTGTGTGCATAAACATGGATATTTGTTTTCCTATGTATATTAAGTATGTATTTATCCGTTATTTAGTATCCATAACACAAGTTCTTAATGATACTTATTTGGGAACTAAATGATTGGTGTTATTGTTAGAAAATATTAATGTTATTATTATTATGGAGCGACTGCCGTCTGACCTCCGCAACCCATAGGGAAACCACCATTCTTTGGTTACACCAGCTATCCGGATGTTTGGAGGCACTGACTTGCTAACAACGACTGACATAGATGTTCATGACAGCCGGGACCAATGGCTGTTACGTGCTTTCCTAGGCAAGCAGCAAGCGATAATTACGCACATATCTTTAAAAAGTCATAGGTGCGCCCCAGCTTTAGGGTTTCAACCCTAAACTCTCTGAATTTGAAGGCTATGGGTCTCGCCGCTGGACTACCGCCGCTTCTTTCAAATATGATATGTACAAAATTAACAGAAATTAGCAAAGTCCTTGAACGGTGACCGTTTGTATGATTTATTATCGAACGCTTTCTTGCTTCAGAAACAATGTTAAGTAGTTTGACGCGGTTCTCACTATAACATTTATTTCGCAAGGCACATAATCTAAAGCTACCTAATAATCTTTAAGGCCGCATAACAGCCCTGACTATCAAATGCAAAGGTAATATTAGATTCTTAGACATAACATGTGCTCAGCTAACCAACATTTATCTAAAGCGTTTCATTTGATGGTTACATTGTGGCCCGGTTATATCATGACGCGCATATCAGTCATACGTATGCGACGTTAGCCGTCACATATACAGCCAGCTTAGCATGGAAACGTGTACAATTTACAGCGTCGAGACTAAGTCCCGAATGAGCTCCAGTTTGCGCTCTCGCTGACTTGAATGTTAAAACAGGGAGATACCTACTTAGTAGCGATCTAAAGTTCAGAGATAAATACACACCGCTTACGCAAACAAAACTGTTTGCATAAGTGCTCCATTGTGAAGAGTTTCTTCGGTAATGTAGTGGTTATTTATATATTTTTGGTAATGTATTATGATATTTTTTTGAAGAGCACATTGCTCCGCGTTGTTAGATGGTTTCTAGAAAGGTCTATTATTGACAAATATTGTGTATCAAAATATTATTATTATGACAATGGCATTTAGTTACGTATGTTATAGATAATTTCTTACAATAGAGTCTAAGTTTTAACGCCTACAAAATAATTGGCTGGTAAGATAAACAAAATATTAGGTCGGGGAAAAAGTCTTTTCGCATAACGTAGGTATAAACTTAGTATACAATTTTTTTGACTGTACTATTTGTGTCTGGCTGGTTTTGGTAACATTAAAAAGGTTCCATTATAAAGAAAAGAAAAAAATAAAAAAAAGTTGTTTCCCGCTATTTTTCATTTGTTTTTCTCTCCGTAAAAATGAGTGAATCTAATGAAGAAATTCGATACATTTTAAAATTTTATTATAAAAAAGGCAAAAATGCAACTCAAGCAGTGAAAAAAATTTGTGATGTTTATGGACCTGATGCAGTGTCAGTAAGAGTAGCACAAATTTGGTTCAAACGTTTACAGTCCGGAAATTTTGATGTTAAAGATGCACCTCGCTCTGGTCGCCCTGTTACGAATAAAATGGACGCCATTTTTGAAAGAGTGGAGCAAGATCGGCATATTAGTAGTTACGATGTAGCTGAAGAACTGGGAATTGACCACAAAACAGTTTTGGCCCATTTGAAGAAAGCTGGTTATACAAAAAAAGCTCAATATTTGGGTGCCACACGAGCTCACTCAAAGAAACTTAATGAACCGTGTACTCATTTGCGATTCATTATTGAGACGTAATGAAACCGAGCCGTTTTTGAAGAGATTGATAACTGGCGATGAAAAGTGGATCACGTACGACAAGAACGTGCGAAAAAGGTCGTGGTCGAAAGTTGGCCAGGCTTCACAGACTGTGGCCAAACCTGGCCTAACACGAAATAAGGTGATGCTGTGTGTATGGTGGGATTGGAAGGGCATTGTTTATTATGAGCTTTTACCGCCCGGCAAAACCATCGATTCTGATCTTTACTGCCAGCAACTGATGAGATTAAAGGAAGCAGTCGTCTTTCATCACGATAACGCTAGACCACACACATCTTTAGCCACTCAGCAAAAATTAAGAGAGTTCGACTGGGAGGTCCTAGTGCATCCACCATATAGCCCTGACCTTGCGCCTTCAGATTTTCACCTGTTTCGGTCTCTGCAGAATTCTTTAGGTTCTGTAAGGTTGACCTCAAGAGAGGACTGCCAAAACTATTTGTCCCGTTTTTTTGATCAGAAGTCCCAAAGTTTCTACAGTAACGGTATAATGTCTCTGCCCACAAAATGGCAGAAAGTTATTCAACAAAACGGTACATATATATTGTAAATAAATGTAAATAAACTTTGAAAAAAATGTCTTGACTTTTCATACAAAAATACGAAAAGACTTTTTCCCCAACCTATTAAATAGTTATAAAGTAAATAAATAAATAACGGTAATATTTTAGATACTGCAGCGTTTATAGCTTCGCGATCCAAAATGGTCGAAAATTATCACAGAAGTTTAGGAGAACCTACAGGTCAGTCCTTGTATGGGTGACTGTTTGTGTGGTTTTGTATATAAATGATTGAACATTTCCGAACAAACGCTGCAAAAGGCTTCCAGTAATGTTGCTAGTCGTAAAACTACTAGAAATATTATTTTCACAAAGAATCGACTACTAAATTAACATTAAGTACTGAATAAAAACATAGCAAAATATTTTTTAAAAATTTTACCGTTTCTGATCTAAAAACTTTTCCTTACAAAAATGTAATAATGAAACTTTAAACAATTTCGTCTCGAACATCTTATGGTGCGGAAATAAATTAAACGCCTCAGGCGGACCAATCTTGGATTTAAGGTGATTAAGTCCACTAATAGGAGAAAGTTCAAAGATGGGGTTGTCGATGCCAAGATGAAAGTCATTTTATCAGTTTCCTTGCTAATAACTTGGCTGTAGCCTTGGCTTTGTCTTTAAAATTTATAATTAAAGGTTTTTGGATTTCTGAGTATTTTTTTCCACCTTAAATTAAATATGTTATAAACAATAAATTACGGGAGTCTCGTTTTTTAAGATAATAAAATAGTTTTTGAATCTTAATCTCGACTGCCTATATAGCTTGAAGGTTAGTATACCTGCACTCCGCTCCTGGGGTCGTTGGTTCTGGTCTACGGAAATATGAGCAAGAATATTTGTTCCGGTCTGTAGAAATTGAGTTGCGTCGTTTTCTACTAAGTGCAGACGATCATAAATTTCATCTAAATTCGCCAGATGATTGTTAAATTAGTGAATTGAGTGGGAGAACCAATACTTGATAAATATAATTTTGGACTTAGCCGAAAATCTATGGCGAAGTAATTGACTCATTCAGTCAGATCGAACTCCTTAGGACAATGAGAATTCGTTATAGCGTTGACTTTTGAAATTCTGGTGTTGTATATTATCAGCACACGAAACGATGAGAGCAATTATTTTCTCTATCGTGTTTACTTTATGGTCTGTTTTCGTCCAATTTTTTTAGACAATCATCATCATCATTTTAGCGATATAAAGCCCACTGCTGAACATTAGCCTAACTATTACATAACATTCTATAAGGGGTATTTGTCCATAATCAGCACGCTGGGCAGGCGGGTAGACGAACAAGAACTTCACCTTATCTGATGGACACGCCTGCCCATTATAGAGGAAAATTTGACTAGCACTGCACTACGCTCTAATGAGAGATCGTAGTGCTCTAAAACATCAATACGCTAACTAAAACTACTAAATAGGTTAACTTTACCAAGTTACATAATTAAGTTTACTAATTTAATTAGCTAGAGCACCTTGTAACATTGAACATTTCGTCAACAAATCCCAGCCAATTAGATGCTATTTATGTTTGAAGTACGGTAAACCTTCGTAATTTGATAAATAATATATAATCAGTCTCAATAGACTGTTTACGATAGATGTAGGCTGTCTACAACCGATCGCACTGAAGGTGTTTATGGGGAGCCTTATTTTCAGCAGTAAATTCCCTTGGACTTATGCTGATGATAATAAATTGAGACTAATACTTATTCTCTCTCATAATCAAAAAAAATATATGTTGTACAATATTTACAATAAAATACAAATACAATAAATAAAATAAATTGTTTTGTCAATAAAAGCTTATCGGTTACTTGTCCTGTTATAAGAACAAAATGTTACCATAATTACTTTCTTTAAATACGCCATCTATAAAATATTAATAATAATTTAAATTCTGTGGGCAGTTAACGTAATAGCCAGGCACAATAGCTACAGGTGATCGTAGTAGAAAATTAATTAAAATGTCCGTCAAATCCCTGAAATGTACACATTGTATTCAGCGATATCATTTACATCAATTATAATGAGTAAATAGCTAAGTATAGCAATAATGTTTCAATTAAGCTACGTTTGTACTATGGGTATATTAACAAAAGAAACATACTATTTTACTGTGAAATCGTTAATACTACTACACTACCAGTAAATAAAGATGGTTACAACAAAATTTGATTTCCATTAAAGGCAATTTTGGGTCAATAACACGATATTAGAGAAGATATAAAAAAAATAAGAGATAATAGATATAACAAACTTACAAGCGATTGAAAATTGAAATCCTGTGGGCAGTTCACGTAATAGGCAGGCACAATAGCACCAGGTGAGCGTGGTCGAAAATTAATTAAAATGTCCATCAAATCCCTATAATGTATACATTATACTCAACGAACTAATTTACATTAATTATTTATCGTTAATTCAGCTCCAGTAAGCTATATTTTTATTTACTTTGTTGCTTAGACGTTTATCAATGTAATAATATTTATTGTAAACAATTAATAACAGTAAGTAACGAGAAGGAAAATTGCTTGGACGAGCTGAGTGTGTTATATAACAGATGTATCAAATAAAGCTTAACACTTACATTTCTGACTTGTTTTTCGTGTTTTAAAATCTTTTTGGAGTAATTCATGTATTTAGCGCCAGCAATTTGTGATAGAACTATCTATGGTCCCACGTAATAGGTGGCGCGCCTATTGCCGCTGACCGGGCACTGATATGTTTGCCAGAGCCTCGTCCGTTGATCGGCAGGTGTACCACTTGCAGGTGAGGTTGGCTTGGGCTTCTGAGGTCTTGGTAGGATCACTATACACCCAGTTACTAACAATTGAAAACAATTGTTCTGGTCTGGGTGTTTTCCTATGTATATTAAGTCTGTATTTACAACAACAAAAATATTTATTTATGTTTATCTGTTATTTAGTATTAATAACACAAGTTATTATTGAAACTTATCTTAAAACTAAATAATTGGTGTAATTGACAGAATATATTTATTTATTACTTTATTAACTTGTAAAAAACACATTTAGAAAAACAAGATAGGAACATAATTATTTTTACTTATTTTATTACTTTTTACTTTACTTTACATTATTTTTAAGCATAGTTCTAAAGCAGCACGCCCGGCGGTTTATAATTTAGTGCAAAATACTTACCGAATGTGATGCAAGAGAAGATAAGAGCTAGAGAGCTAGAGCAAGTTAAGAGCGGATTCTTATTATACAATCAGATTTACCGGACCAATTTAAGCGCCAGCAATTTGTGATAGAACTATCTATGCAAGGCCCGTTAACAAGACACAGGGTCGAGCATTCAACGTTGCGGGCTTAGAGTTAAGCGTTGAGTTAATAATGTCGCACTTTTAAGAGTAACCTCTAGGGAATACCATATGTTTATTTATTACATTCTCAGGAAAGAACAACTGAAACGTATATAAAATGAATTAAGGGCGCGTCAAATTTAAAGTTTGACCTTCATAAGAGCTCTTCTGAGCCAAACTTAAATGATTTTAACTTTGACTTTCGACTCTTTTTTGACATAGTCATCATTTAGTTTTTTATTTATTATTTGACGATAGTCATATCGTCTAATTATAACTTTATTAACAATGAATAAAGAAAAATGAAGAATAACTTAAAAATAAAGATATAAATCTGTAAGGTCTTGACTAAATTTAAACAATTTTAAAAACAAAACACATGCCATTTTCATTAAATTGATTTGCCCATCTAGTATCTAACCCAGTTAAACTCACACTCCATCAAACCCTATCAGTTGAAAAATATAAATATTTTCTGACATGTGCACCAATTATTTTAGTTCCAAGTTAAGTATTGTGAAGAACTTGTGTTATGGATACAAAATAACGGATAAACATACTTAAATAGTTTTTTTGTTGTAAATACATAATTAATATAAATAGGAACACACCCAGACCAGAAACAATATTGATATTCATGCACACAAAGATTTGTCCTGGGTGGGAATCAAACCCACGACCTCAGGATGGGAGTGCGGGTGTACTCGCCTCCACGCCATTTCTATCGTCTTTATATTATTTCTATTACAATTAGAACAAGAGCAAGAAAATGAATATGGATATTTAAAAGCTATTAAAATAGTGTTTACTCTGCAAATGATTGAAAACATACCACTCACTATGTTAATCTTTAACTGTATATTGCCTCATATCTTGAGACAGCCCTTATAAAACGACATTGTTTGAATAGATAATTTCACAACGAGCTACACTAATAATAAACACTATCCTCCCTTATCGTATTTCCCAAACGCTGAATTCCTTGCTGATTGTGACGTCCTTTTTTTGCGTCTATATAACTGTTTAATACCTCCGTATAACCTTATAACTCAAATCAGCAAAAGAACTTTATTTTGCTTTGATGAACTTTACCATATCGCACTCTCTTATAGATTCTTTTGATGTCTGTCTCCATTCAACCAAATCAGTTTTTCATTAGGCATCTATTTAACGACGAGTTTCTATGTAAAAAAGGCCCCGAGACTGACTAAAAAGCAACTTAGAAACAGATAATTTATTATTAGTTGTTATGTAATTCTCTAGACTTAAGGTATGAAAAAAATTCTAGGTCAAGAGCTGAATACAGCAGTATAGTTAAAGTGATTACGCAGATAGACTTTGTTGTTATTTAAAGAAAGTTGTTAAGTAAGTACTAGGCATTTTTTTGTGCACAAATACTGAAGACACAATTAATTAAGTATATTTATTTTAGATCAATAAGAAAGCTGCACCAACAACCCCAATATAAAGGAATAAACAATATTGTGTCATTTTTGTTCCGACTAATCTCCAAAATGGCTGTACTGATTTTAACAACACTTTCCCTGCCTGATATTTAAAATAAGTAATATATAATAGGCAGTAATCATAAGCTTCTGTTTAAAACATCAACACAAGATAATATATTTACACATAAATAAAGTATAGGTTATTTTACATACATACATATAATCACGCCTGTTTAGTAGGCAGAGGCATATTATACGCCTACACTTCGCCAACTATATTGTTCGTCCCGAGGTGGTAATAGGTGGCGAGCCTATTGCCGCTTATCGGGAACTTTAATATTGCCAGAGCCTCGTCCGTTGATCGGCAGGTGCACCACTTGCAGGTGAGGTTAGCTTCCCCCTCGACTGATGTCCACCTTGTCGTGGTGAGAGGCTGAGTACCTCCCGATAGGGCGCAGTAGGCGCTAGGGAAAAGGTAACACCCAGAGATTGGCGACTCTGGGTGCCCTTAGTACTAACTACCGGGGGGGGGGAACTAAGAGGGACCTGTGGAGAGCGCAGCTGACGGGCCAGGAGGGCCCGTCAAGCAGCGCCAGGAGGGTATTAGGGAGGAGGGGCGGGGGGCCCCTGCTGTCTAACCATGGACCCACCGAGAAGTCGGCCACACACGCTATGGTCGCACAAGGAGGTAGGAGGGGCGCGCCCACTGCGTCTCTCTGAGGAGGTCCTCCCGTTTTTTGTCCGGGGGACGTTGGCCGCGGGCGGGGTGTTAGAGCTGCAACCCAAGTACTGGCCCCCCGCCTCTTTCTCAACAAGCGGCGGACGTCGTCGGAAGATTTTTAGTGGGTATTACTGCTGGCAGTCGTGTCTGCCGGTGGTGAGTCCCACACACCTCTCTCGGTCCCCCTTTGGCCGGGAGACAGTGCGTAAATGCATTTTGTTACCGACGTAAATCAAAAAAAAAGGTGAGGTTAGCTTGGGCTCCAAAGATGATAGTAGGATCCCGTACTTAGTTATAACTGGACAAATATAAGTTTCTCTCTCACGAGTTAAATTTTTTGCACTTGATGTTTTGAATAAAGCTTAGTACGAGGATAGTATATTGCCAATCCTATTTGAAGGGCTACTCTTTATCCCGGAAAAGAATTTAGTGGATCGAGCAGACAAAGTAGAGACCACTCGACTAGTCTATCTAAAATATTATAAAAAAACTTATATTTTTAATTGTATGTTTGTTACGAATTAACTCAAGAACAACTGGACGGAATCCGATAATTCTTTCACTCTTAAAATGTTACATTATTTCTATGTAACATAGGTAATATTTCTAGAAAAAGGACTGCTATCAAAAGTTCAATTATATTATTGTAAAATGACCACCGAAGCGTGGACGTGCCACTAGTAATAATATATTTCTTAATTAGTATTATCCGCCAATTAAAGCGCTCGTAGCTCTGCGGTGCTAAGTGGTCGGAAAAGATATCGAAGTACAGCAGAGTTTACAGAGGTCAGTCCTTGATGGGTGACCGTTTGTGTGGCATTTGATATCGAGCGCTTCCGTGCTTCGGAAGACACGTTAAGCCCTTCGCCAGGACGCCATACACCTGCCTCCGCCAATCCGCACACGGTCCGCGTGGTGGAGTATGACCCAATACCCTCACACCTTGATATGTTAGAGGAGGTTCGTGCTCAGTAGTGGGACGTTATTGGGCTGAAATGATGATTAACCGGAATAGTACCGTAACGCTTATTAATGCCTGATGTTATGTTTATTAGAAGGTAAACGATAATGTTCGTGTATATTCGCCAGAACATTCGATGCCTACTGCTTTTGAACTGAATTTAATAGATACCTTAATAAGCCTGCTAGCGGCGAGGAAATTAACTTCGTAAATTATGTTGTACACCAATTACAGTAGGTAATTGGGTTCTTACAACTTAAAATTATCGTCTTCAGTTCTGAGAATTTATTATTATGTTTTGAATAGGTTACCACCACGTGTGTGTTCATAGTATTTTTATTTATATCCTATCCTATTTTTATATCCTATAAAATATTTTTACACATAGTAAAACTCTCTTTGTTATAAACTATCTCTGTTCTAATTTTTAAACAAAATATGAAATTAAAATTACTCGAATCGTAAAGGAAAAACGAATATTTTTCTATTTACAATAGAATAAGATGGATCTTAAGTATGTAAGAAGCTGCAATAAGAAAATACCTAAAAGACGGTCTATCGATATGACTTTTATATATTCAAAATTAACTTGTCATAACTACCCCGTGTCTGATGTTAAAATTTTATAATTTGCAATCCACAAAGAGAAAGCGATATACATCTCGGTGGTAGCGTAGGTACTGCAGAACTCACTAAGGCTAAGTGTTTTTATATAACAATCTACATGACCAGTGCAGTTCGGATGAGTAAAGGAGATAGTGGAGTAGTTTATTTTATATGAAGGACAGAGCAATTTTTTAATCGTACTTATTTTATTAGCAATATTGATTTGACGACCAATAAAAACACAAATATAGTTTTGAAAAATAACATATTACCACGATGTGTCGTTTTTCGCGTTGGCGCCAAAAAACCTACACACATTTAAAACTGGCTGGGGCTTGAGTATAGAAGAATAACTAGCCTTATTCTACTCCGTCAAGCTTATAATTAGTAAGTAAGCAATTATTCCCCCGAAAGAGACTTTTTAAATACTCCTATAATCTTCATTTTTCTATTACAAAAGCGAGTAGCATTTTTCAGACAAAATATAGTGGATTCTTAGACATAACTTCTTCGACAACGTACACACGTGAAGAAAAGTGATATATTACTGTAAATTGTGATTTGTCCGTTTAGACTCCAAAACTCCACCGATGCCGAATAAAGTCTCATGACTCAGGAATGCATGAATTTAACTTGACTCGACTATGACGGACCTTACTTGACTTTAATTGAAACAATATAACGAAAACGCTGCATTTCGGCAAATAACTTGATTACTTTAATTATTTCACATTGACCAAAATTTTATCGTGTGAGCCCATATTTTAAAAATTAAAATATGTGACGCTCATTCTCTTGAACACTTCTGGGGGCCTACCGCCGAGTTCGATGGCAATCGATTATAAGGCAAGATGGATTTCGAATTGATTCTGTCGTACCGCCGAACTATGGTAATCGAAACAAAATGGCGTTCTCCATTTACCTATTGGCCTGTCACGGACTGAAGGTCATGAATGAGAGGTGGCTGTCGGCAGATTCCCCGGTACGGAGTAATGAACGTAAACAAAGTTTGATCTAGATGGATTACCGGTAATCCATCGAATTCGGCGGTAGGCCCCCTGAACTCAGAGAGAACCTCTATCTTTCTCTCTAAATATTTTTCTTTCTTTAATGAGACGAACTTAAACAAATAATTTTGACTTTAAAGATGACGTATATTCTTTTGATATCTGCTAAACTCACTTTTACTCTGAAGCTCTTGCTTTATTTAGTCGAATTTAATAAAACATTCAGGCTAACACTAAAGTAAACTTTATTAAAATTGTTATGGATTAAACGTGAAGTATTCATGAACAATATTACCAACTTTCATATCTAAAATAGGATATAACTAAGATTGAAAGTCCGACTATTTTAATTAAAACCTAAGACTCAATTCTAAACGGATTCTGTCAATAGATTGCCGAGGCCATTTCAATGCCTAAAGCCAATCACGAAAACAATGCACTTAAAGCTCAGTCACTTCCACACACGACTACATTTTGTAGCCGCTCTCTAGTAGTTTATTAAAGTGTCACTCAAACCCCGAAATGCTCGAATACACAGAGCAAAGTCAAACAATCCAAGGCAATTTTGAATAAACCTACGATATACATAGATGACCTGTGGAATTATAGGCCAAACTAAATATTATTATAGTAGTTATTTTATAGCGTGGAGGTCCGCTCTTGAGTTATTCGTGGATTCGATTTCTGCTTATTATTATAGTATATTATATTTGCAAGCATGAATACGAATATTTGAACTTGAAGCGTTTTCTTATAGTTCTTATTTACAAAAAGAAGTGTTTAAGTATTTTTATCGCACAGTGTCTCCTAGTTAGAGATGGGCGACGGGTAAATACCCAAAAGGTAATATTATATGTTATTATTTAAATACCGGATATTTTCCCAAAATGGGTAAATACCCGGTATTTAAAGGGAAAATACCCAAATGATGGGTATTTTCGTTTTTACAGTAAATGTCACATCTTTTATTAATTTTTACATTCTTATGAACAAATGCAATATAAACTATACCTTCATTATTTTGCGAGGTATGAAAAAACTGAGATTTGATTAAAAAATCTGTAAATAATGAGAAAAAAGCGAGGAAATAAATCGGAGTCAATTTAGTCTAAATATAATTACATATTCAACAAAAAAATGTTAATTTTTTCGTTATTAACTGTAACATATTAATCACTGTCACCACTTTCATTATCACAATCTATACGAAGCACGTCGCAAAATTCCATTTCCTTTTGGTTTCCACTTGATGTAGAAGTTTGTTATTCATAAATTAGGCTAGTTGTTGGACTAGATAATTGTTTAGGAGAAGATAAGGGTTCGTCATCTTCCTCATTGTCTTCATCTTTATATTTATGTAGAAGATTCCAATTATAAGAAATATATGCTACTTACTTGTCCGTTGTCAATCTATTTCTTTTATGGCTATGTATGTGTGCATGTGTGCTAAATGATCTTTCAGTGGCAGCCGAAGTGCATGGAGCAGTCATAATTCTTACAGCAACTCTACTTAGTAATTTGGACCTGCAAAGTCCTTTCCACCAAACTACAGGATCCATTTTTGCGACATTTTTCCAAATAAATGGTTTACCCCATAAACCTTGTTTAGCTCTATCTAAATCTAGTATTCTAGACCAACGTCGATATTTAGTGATTGGCTCACTTCATAAATATATTCCATGGCGTCCACTTTATGTTTTTCATCTAGTTCAATGCCCTGGGATTTTGAATCTAACATAATAATATATGCAGCATAGTGAACTGGCTTCATGCAGTAATCTGTGCGTTTGATTACATTATTTATAATATCTTGTTTGTGTCGTTCATATTTCTGGAACACAAAATTGAGTGTGGATTTCATGTCCTTGAAAGCCATATATACTTCATTTATACGTATTCCATTACCTTTCAGCTTAAAAACTTTCCTAGTAATTGGTTCTAATAACTTGATAAAATGTTCAATCATTGACCAAAATTCCAATAAATTTGATTTTATTTCTTTAGAAATAGTAGCATCTTCATGCACTGCTAAGGTCTGTAATGCAACTTTCGAATTCTCTTCTCGAAGGCTCTTTAAAGCGGTGCAGTAACTGCCCCAGCGGGTTTTTCCGGGCAACTTTAATGTTTCGCCTGAACCCTTATTTTTTATAATTTGGGCTAACAAAGCACTCATTGCTTGACTTCTTTTAATCGCTTTTATGGTCTCTATGGCTATCGATATACATGCTTTTACAGGTTCTGGTTTTAAACAGTCTTCGCATAGTAAATTTAATGTATGAGCTATACATCTAAGAGGCAACACGTGTGTATGTGCTTTTGCCAATTGGAATGCTGTTCGAATATTATTAGCGTTATCTCCGATAAGGGTTACAAATTCCGTATATCTCCATAACTTTAATTATGTCTTGAGAAAGATATTGGCTTGTGTGGCGGTTAGTGAGAGTATTAAGGCTTTTAACAAAGAACGGTTCAGGTTTTGGAATAATAAAATTAATAATGCCTTCATTGCACTGATTGATCCAACCGTCACATTGTAAATGCAAATCATTTGTAGATTTTAGTTCCTCCGTGATTGCTTTACCATCTCATTGTAAATAACTTCCAAATGTGTAGTTGAGATTGCTTTTCTGGTTGCAAATTTGTAAGATGGTTATATCTCATTAAAAAATGTTATCCACAGCGGATGTTCAACGATTGAAAACGGAGAACCAGTAACAAATATTGCCTTCAACAAAAGCTGATTCAGATAAAGTTTATTTTCTGCGGTATCTGTGTTGCAGATGAATTTTAACTGTTTACCGTTAGACTGTTGTCCTGTTCCTCCATTGAAACGGCTTGCAGAGGAATATTGGTAGCACATTCCGCACTTATATCAGCGGCAGATATTTTTTTGAGTTTATTCTTGATGACAGTTGGACATTTAAAACACTTTAAAACATGGCTTGTCATCTTGTTGACATTGGAACATTTATACACTTTATCACAGTGTTTACACTTAACCATTTTACAGGTTGCTGAATGAAAATAGTTTTCCAATACATCATTTTTCTTCTGTCTGGGCATGATGTGACCTAAAAAAAACATTGTAATAATTTTTTAAATATATTAGAAAGAAAAGTGAACGAAAAACGAGGACCAGGAAGGCCTACAAAGAATTTTGTGGAACAACTAAAAAAGAAAAGTGGGGTCATGTCGTATCAAGAGTTAAAAAGTAAAACCATGGACTTGGCAGTGTAGCGCATATTCCGCCGATAAGAGTCAAAAGTCATAAGAGTAATTAAATAAAAGAAGAAGAAAGAATTAAAAAAATTCATGACAAATTTCTATAAAAAAAATTTTTGATCACATGAATGCTTAGAATATGTTTTAATAGATTTCTTATACATTACTTTAATTAGGAAAAAAAAATTCTCAATTATCATTATAATTGGCCATTATTAGCAGTTAATTGTAAAAGTTTGGGTTTTTTATAAAACATAACATAATAAGTATGTAAAAAAATAGTGAAACTTCGTCGAAGACAACCATGGCTCAAAGGGTTCTAAATGGTCTATACTACTTTCGCCTCCAAGACATCCTGTATATCTTCACACAATATACATTTTTAAATAATAGGTATAAAAATAATAGTATGTATATGGGTGAAAAACATTAATAAAAGAAATAACATCTTTTTTTATATTATAAACATTAAGTTTAAACTTACCTCTCAATCCTTTATTAGTACAACGTATCGTTGATATGATATAGTTCGAGACGCTAATTTGAAAATACCCGAATATATACCCAATCGGGTATTTTCCCGGGTATATTCCCGGGTATTTACCCGAATTCGGGTATTTACCGGGTAAAATCCCATCTCTACTCCTAGTGGAGAGTAGTTAAGGGCAAAAGCAAGTAGTTTTGTGTTGTTGAACCTGACAAATTAAATAATTTTAGATATCTATCTAAAATATTTTTTTTATCAGGTTCAACCCCATTGCCAAATATAGGGCTTTACTCAAGATAGAAAAGAAGGAAAATATAACAGAATGCTATATTTTATTTGGGTCCCGATGTGGTTTCTTTTAAATGTGACACGTCATAATGACTCCATCCTGTCTGATGAGAAGCAATCGATGCAGTACAAAAAATTAGGGCGCTTCATATCGTCAAATAAGCACGCACTAAGCGCACCCACTCATGACGGCCTGCTGAAATGCCGTTTCACGCTTAAAAGCCCCGGGATTATAAATGAAACACATGAGGCGGCAACGAATTCCAGAGCTTAATAGTCTTACTCCGAAACGACTTAACATTTTTTTTAGTTCGAGTGTTTGTATGGTTTCTTACAACACGCGCTGTGATGTGAGAGGAAAGGAGAACGCGGGATGAGATCGAAAAGCTCCTCAGAACACTCACCATAGCAGTTCTGGTTGTGGTACATAATATATGATTGCCGATATTTATTTATTTAATCAGAACGGAATACACCAATTACACTAATTATCAAAAACAGTAAAAGTTAAATATAATATTAAAATCTCACACATAAATACTTCTTTTATCCCATTCTCTCACAATACCTCAGACACACTGACAAAATCTCAGGCCATCTATCCGCAAACAAATCGCAGTCGGATATAGTTAGGATTACTGATTAGATAGCGATTGTATGTAATTATGTTGTTTATATCTTAATACTAATGCACCCACACACTACGAAGTATTAAGTGGAAAATAACTCGTATGTTCTTCCATCAGGTATTCATAATATTGAATAATGCTTTAGTGAGAGATTTTTGTGAGAATCATGTTACAATAAATAATAAACAAATAAATAATTTCTAACAATTTCACCAATTATTCAGTCCCACAATAAGTATCTTTAAGAACTTGTGTTATGGATACTAAATAACGGATAAACATACTTAAATACTTTTTTTTTTTTTGCAAATATATACCTAATATAAATAGAAAACACCCAGACCAGAACAAATATTCATGTTAATGCACATAAAGACTTGTCCTGTCCTGAATCAAAACCACGACCGAAGGAGCGGAGGGCTGGTATACTGACCTCCACGCCATATATTATTATAATATTTACAATTTTTATTATAATACTCCATATTCCAAAATCCTGAAGTGTTGAATTGTACATTGTGTTCTGGTGTGCAGGATGATCTAACTAATGTTTTTAAAAACCTTACAACTGACTTGGTGTGCCGTTCCTATGATTGTCATGTGAACGACGCTCTGAGACAAATATACACTAGCCTTTTGAAATCATTATTAAAGCGCACTGAAGGGATAATGACCTATCACACACCATAAGGTGCATGTTATATATGTATCTGCAATAAAAATAATACCTAAGTCCAATACCACATAGAAAATAATATGGAAATTAATATACAGTTTCACCCAAATCAACTCGGTTTCACATCAAAAATACATTGAGCATGAAATTCAGGATTTAATGCTAAATTAGTAGCTTTGATGTGCAATCAAATTAGGTTAGGTAAGCAATTTATGTATATTGAGGATATTGACGATACATAAAATATTGGTACTACTTTAAATATATTTTGGTCTATATCATATTATTTATCTCTTCGACATTGTGAAGCGAAACAATTTAATTTGACTATGATTTGGCATGTTGGTCAGCATAACATCACTCTTTTTCTAATTTCTATTAAATTTAATTCAATTCCCGCAAATTATTAAAAGCATTAATGAAACCGAGCGCCGAGTTCTGCCGGCCTAAAATAGTGCTACCCCCTCTTATCTCACGGGGAGTCGTAAGCGTCGACGAAGAGTAAACCTACCGGGTGATGGGTAGCAGTGTCTTCCTGAGTAGCTTTCCTGGCTTGAACTGCGAGGACCAACCCGTCTGCTCAACTTGGTGATTATGGGCAAATACCCACGATAGAATGTTATTTATTGGGGAGGCTAAAGTTCTGCAGTAGACTTTATAAAGCTGATATTGGGTTTGCCCTTACACAAATTTTAAATTAGCTATTAAAGGATAATTAATTAAGAAAGCATACTATTGTACTTACTTACGTACGTAATGTTGTGGTCTGCAGCTATTGAATTTTTCATACTATTATTTTTCCATTGTATAATACTTTTCATTTTGTTGCTTGAGTATGTCATGCTGACTTAAATGTCTTTGCGGTGGTGGCGTCATGCGTCGGGTCGTTACTTTCCCTAAAATATGGTTGAGCGAAACGATAGCTGGTTCATGCGTCATTCTCGTGAACGGGTGTCGCCAGTGGAGACTGGTCTGCTCATGTCTACTATGTTTATTTGTAATCATGCTCGTATAACTTAAAAAAGAGTTATTTTATTTTAAATCTTGTGACTGCAGAACACAGGTAGACTTGTCTAGTAGAAAAAACTAACCTGGACGATTTTCTTGCCCGTTCTTTTACGATCAAGCTCCCGCCCATAGTGGATGGGCGCGCTAGTTTGTAAGTTTTGACCTTCATAAGAGCTCTTTTGAGCCAAACTTGAACAAATGAATAAATGAGAAATGATATTATGATGACGAATGCGACCATTTTTCTTGGTCTAGGTGTACCAAAAGGTTTAAATAAAGTATTATATAAATTTGATCGTATAGATTGAGTGTTGAAACAGTCAGCGTCTAGATCAAACCCCGTTGATATACCACAAATATGAGTTCATTAGTTACTTTAAGCTTACCACAAAAGATTTACATTCATTTAATTTAAGTATCAACATTCATTTGTTTATAACATTGTTGTTATAAGATTTTTCAGTAATATTTAAAGTATTTAGTGCTAGTTGGTCGCTCGCAGCGGGTCCGCCATGAAGAGTCCTACTCTGATTGGTGTTGTCTGGACGCGGGTGTACCTTAGGGTAGTGTGCTTTCTCCTTTGCTTTTCTCAATTTTTATTAATTCCGTAAAACTTAACATTTCTTCAAAACTACATCTCTATGCAGACGATTTAAAGATCTATAGGCACTTTAGACTAGCGGATATGGATTGTGCTATTGCTGAGTTGAATTGTGATTTGGGCCGTATTATGTCCTGGGCTCAATCGTTCGGGCTTCTTGTGAACCCTAGTAAGTCCCAAGCTATCCTTATTGGTGGTAGACATTTGCGTAGCAGGTTGGACTTTTCCCTCGTGCCACCTGTGGTCTTCGATGGCGTTCCTATTGGCTATAGTGATACTGTGAAAAATCTAGGTGTGTTATTTGATGCTAATCTGTCATGGCATGCGCATGTAGTCAATGTCAGTCGTAAAATGTATTTCTCCGTCCACTCTCTCAAATGCCTCCAGGGTTTTCTTCCATTAGCTACAAAAGTGTCCTTAGCTCAATCCCTTCTCCTTCCTATCCTCGACTATGCAGACACCTGTTATTTGGACCTAACTGAGGAACTTTTGGACAAGCTCGAACGCCTGCAAAACAACTGCATTCGATTTATCTTCGGTCTTCGGAAGTATGACCATGTGTCGGTCTTCCGTAAGCAATTGTGTTGGCTCCCAATCAGGTTACGCAGGAAAACTCGGATCCTTTGCCTCCTCTATAATGTTCTCTTTAATCCTACCTACCCTTCATATCTGCGTGAGCGGTTCTCTTTTCTCCACACTCGCGATGCTCCTTGTAGACCTCATCTTCGTTACCTCCTTAAATTCCCTCCTCACAAGTCTAATTTCTTTTCATATTCCTTCTCAGTGCATGCAGTCAGGTTATGGAATGATCTGCCCTTGCACGTTCGAACTTGCCCCAGCGTTGCTTCTTTTAAAAAACATTTAAAAGTTCACTTTTTGTCATGTTGTTAGGTTTTTGTTCTTTGTTTACACTTTGTATTACTATTGTTGTTGTTATTTTATTTGTATCTGTCTTCGTTAGTATATGTATTTTGTATTTTTTTGTTCTCTGTGTTTAGTATATTACAACGCACAGACTAGCCTGTTTTATCTTAAGTTTTTCCTATCGCGGGCCAGCTGGAAGATATTTCTATTTGGAATAAGCTGTGCCCTGTACCCAATGTTTCTTAGTTTTTTAGTATTTCTGTATATATATTTCTGTGTGTGTACTAAATAAAAAAATAAATAATAAATAAATAAAATAAATTTTGGTTGTCCGCAATAATTCTAACTGCAATGAATACTCCCACAGTTTTAAAAATAAGTTTTTAATGGGTGGCAACAGGCTCTCCACCTACTACGTGGGACCAACAATATTATTGGAGAAATGTGGGCGTATAATGTGCCTCTGCCTACCCCTTTGAGAAAATAGGTATGTATGTTTTAGAAGAAATTTTAGAAGGAAAGAGGCACGGTATTTCTACGAACACTGCCAATACACGTATTTTATCTCCATAATCGTTCTGTGAGACCAATTACCCGAATATTAATAAAATACGTTTTCAATATTGTGAAACGATATGATAATATAGCTAAAAATGTTTACCCCTTACCACCTTTTGAAAATTTTTAGTTAACTCAACATTCCAAAAAACAAAATACCAGATTGTTGACAGGCGAACATTATTACACAGAAGCTAAACGATATATATTTGTGTTTTATTCAACCGCTTTGATATTCCAAAAAAAAATACATTGTTATTTAAATTAATGTCATGTGTTATCATGTTTTCGGCAAAGCCCATAAAAATCAAACCATGGAGGGTAGAGATAAGGAGTAAGTAAGGATTGTATATGCTAAAGTGTTCGTCACATGACATTACATACCACCGCAAATCTAGATGCTACAGTAGCATGTGCTACAACTCTCTAATACGATTTGGTGTACTTGAAGGTGTAACACAACACACGATACTTTTGTAACTATTATCATTTGTAAAGATATGAAATTAATGAATGAATGAATATTTTCTGTTAATTACACCAATTATTTAGTTCCAAGATAAGTATCATAAAGATCTTGTGTTATGGATACTAAACAACGGATATTAAACATACTTACATACTTTTTTTTTGTAAATACATACTTAATATACATAGGAAAACACCCAGACCAGAACATTCATGTTCACGCACACAAAGATTTGTCCTGTGTGAGAATCGAACCCACGACCTCTGGAGTGAAGTGTAGGTATACTTACTGACCTCCACGCCATATCGGTCATCGATATATTATGTCTATTTTCCGCTTAATTAATTAGAAGCCCACTTTCGTTACTCTTGTAATTTCGCACTTTTATTTACTCTCACGGCAAGAACCTTTAGTCAGTTTTGTACTTGTTCAACAACAGCTAAATTTATTTCTTTTTGGTCCATCACTACTTTGGACGGACTACTGCAGGAAATTATTGCATCTATTGTCCTATATGAGATGGTTATGCTTACCTCAGCCCTCCATAAGTCAAACTTTACAAAGTAATTGACACTTGATGCTGCGCGCCGTGTCTCGTTCGCGTCGTTAAAATCTTATCAATATAACGTCGTGTCGCAGCAAAAAAGCAATTTTTCATTTTAAGAAAACAAAATCATTTTCTTTTATGTTCGATGGAACCGAAATTTTGAAACGACATTCGATTTATAGATTTTTCACTTCAATAGATTAAATATTTACTTCTTGATTTTATCTGACTGAAATTTAATAAAAAGAATAAAAAATATTTTTAGGCCTCACACACAGCGATTAACAATTAAAAAATTGGTTGCCTGTAAAGTCGGTATACGGGCGAAAGTTTTACGTGACAACGACTTTGAGTGGTAAAATAATTTTAATGTGAATATTCATTCGTATAGTAGGAAGAAGGATGAAATAATAGTAACAATTTAAAACATTTATTTATATAAAGAATTATATTTAAAACGCATCTCGCTCTGTCTCTCTCGCTCTTAGGCGGGCTAACCATGCCCGAGTGGAAGGGATGCGTGCCTCTCACTCGCTCTCATTGTGAACGCATAACGTGAGCGGAGCGTAACGCAGTTTCTTGAAGTGTCACCCGGCAAACCAATTTATAAGACGTTGTCACGTCAAAAAAACAAAGCTTATACTATGAGCACTAGAGCGTACATAAACATCTTATATATTATGTCTTAAAGCCAAAATTAGCAAACCACTTCACGCGTTTACGGGTCGACATAAAAATATGGTTGATATTGAAAGGACCACCCTAGAAAACTCTAAAATTTAAAATGACTAAAAGAATTTAACGTTTAACGCGGTCGAAGTCAAGGGCGGCCGTAAGTGCCTTTTTTATTTGAAAATACAAACTTAAAATATATTTAGAAGGCACCCAAACCAGAACAAGCCTTAAGAAGAAAACCTTAAAAGCGGAGTGAAAATTATATCGATTTCCGAGCCATATCGGTCCACTTATGTCTACAATTTATAGGTATTGTTTTCAATCCACCGTTATTACATATACATATAAGAAATATCACAAATTTTAGAAAATAAAACAAAACTGCAGACATGACGCTTCACTTTCCCGCCAAGAAGTCTCATATAGGTATTCATAATTTACATATGAGTATTTTTTTAAATAATAAGTCATCGGCAACATATTCCATTTACAAATAAAATCAACATTCAGTCCAGAATTAATTCACAATTCCAAAGTCTCATTCGAACGACTCAAACACTAAACTTGATTACGAGTCCCTGGGACTCCTTGAGAAAGCCGAAAAAGTTGCTGGGCCCCTCAGATGGTGCTATAAAGGTTATTGAATTCCAGTAGCATAATCCGACAAACGCCAGATGGGACCGTTCACTCTCAAGCGAAATGATCGCTCGTTTCTCTATTTACTCTACTGGTTCGGGGAGGGATAATGGTATATTAATTAAATTGGACCTCTTTATTCTACACCTTTTGCGTTTCTTGATCATGGGTTGTGATAGTATTTTTTAGGTTTTTAGGTAGTAATTTTAGGATTAATAAAGCAGCTGTTGTATACAAAGAGTATTTGTATCGCGATGTGAGCCCCAAAAAACGACATTTTACGTAACGATGTTACTGGTTTGTAGGTATAATGGTATATTAGTTAAACTTGGTCTCTTTGTTATACACTTTTTACATTTCTTGTTCATGTGTTGTTTTAGTTAGTACTTTTGAAAAAATATTTGTATAGATCAGTGGTAGCTGCTTGTCAATGCATTTATAAAGAATGCAAGAAGTAAGATACACTATGTTTTTAAATATTTCTGACACTTACACCAATTATTTAGTTCCAAGATAAGTATCATTAAGAACTTGTGTTATGGATACTAAATAACGGATAAACATACATAAATACTTTTTTTTTTGTAAATACATACTTAATATACATAGAAAAACACCCAGACCAGAACAAATATTTATATTTATACACACAAATATTAGTCTTGTGTGGGAATCGAACCCACGACCTCAGGAGTGGAATGCGGGTATACTCGCTACCACGCCATATCGGTCGTCAAATGAAATGAATTTTAGAATGAATCGTTATCGTATGGACATCATTAAGTAGGTACAATAAATATATTGTAGGGCCAAACAGTATGTAAAATTAAGGATCAAAGAGGACCCGCCAAGATAACCCAAGCAAAGCGTTGCGTCGTTTTTGTTTCACATCGTGAGTTTGGATTTAAGCGTATAAGCTTTCATAACTTAGATTGTGTACATAATATCAATAATTGCAGCAAACTGAATTAAACAAAGTCTTGTATGTCTGAAATAGAGGGCATGGAATGTGCCTGTGCTGAAATCCCGTAGGATTAAATGATTTTATGTATCTACGGAAATCAAAACAGCTTTGAGCAAATCCTCTATAATCTATTAACAACAAACAATGCGAGTAAACAAAGTAGGAGCCCATTATTGGCATAATAATTGTTATGAAAGGTCTAAAACCGCTTATTGGTAGCATCGGTTATCTGTTCAATAGAACGTTGCAATTTACAATATTGACAGCTAAATCAAACTAGCTGCAAATGGAAATCAAATATGTATGACCTGGGATTTGCAGTTCGCAAATGAAGAGGTAATCCGTGATGGCTATTGGGCTAAATGAATTTGAGATATTGAATTTAAGCAGCTCCACATATTCTCTGAGCTGCAGAGATTTGGTATTTCAATGAGGGCTTGTGGCTCGTCATAATATGATATTATATTATATTAGAAATATAACATTTTACAAACGACAATTTACATTAAGAAAAATATAGAACTAAAGAGGTGTTTTCTTTACAGCGTAAATTTTGTACCCCAATAATGTTGAGCCTTAGTGTTTTTTCATCATCAGTTTGTTCCTACTCATCACAAGGAAGGGCCGTGTTTTGCGGTGGAACGTTTACGTGTGACCCATAATCTAAGACTATTATTATGATAGCTCAGCATCAACGATTATGAGATTATAACCTTGAAAGTAAGTGATACTAGGCGGTTTTTCAATACAGAGAAGACATATGAAAAAAATATTATATGTTTGTCCTGGGATAAAGATAGAAAATAGGTACGTATGAGCTGGCAGATTTTCTGCTGTCAAAAAGAGTATTCATTATTGTGTTCTGGTTTGAAAAGACCGCATCGAGAGTGAAATATGCAGCCGATGCAGCTCACAGTCATAGCTTATGTACCTTCGCGCTAGTTGCCGCCTAGCAAATAGATATTAACTTATGCTTCCATTCAAACATTTTTCCAAATTTTGCCAAAAGGCTAGTTTCGCTTTCTACTACTAGGAGAATATCAATTGTGTCTGGATGGATTAGTGGAAAGAAATGGAAATGTAAGGCTTATAAGACCCTGGTCTGCTTTTTAACCCGATTGCTTTACAAAAAAACAAGATTTTAATTAAAACATATCAGGTTTAATCAAGAATTATTAACTGCTTGGTTTTCAGCAAGCTGTGTCTAACATTTCAGATAGGTAATGTGTTTACCTCTGTTGTTATTTTGAGAAAATTAGATTGTATGAATGAAAACTATGGGGTTTGATTTAAACATAGGAGAAATATTCGTGTGCGTGAACGGAAAAATTTGTTTTATGCAGAATGTTTTATAACGTATTCGTCATTTCAGCATAATCATCTAAGCCAATTAATGTCCCTTTAGATTCAGATTCCTTTCATAAAATTTACTCTCTAGTAACCATAGTTATAGGCTATGCTGAAATTAGCTTGGTGGCGCTGTGTGTAATCCGAGGAAATCATTCTTATTAAACTTCAACTTTGGGTTCCTTATAAAAATATTTTTATTTTAAATATTTTTATACTAGCCTTTTTTTCCCTTTAATATTATGAAATAACCAACCAAATATTAAGGAACACTATAATTAAACACTTAGTTAGGAATCAATCAATCCACATCGTGTTAGCACGTCAAATGTCGCGATGACAGGCAGAATGTCACGGCGGCATAGTCGGGCTCGTTGGCAGTCGCCGCACATTCTGTACTCCCACTACCTACGTTGTTAGCGGATGCCATTCCTTGTGACTGCTATGCAACAATATATTTTATAGTAGTTTAATATTACTTATATTGTAGTGTCGATATTTGTAATAGGAAGAAAGAAATAATTCTTTCATCTACATAAACAATAACAAATCTTTCATGACTTAATCATATTTTAATAACACGAATATTTGTCTTGGTCTAGCTGTACCTACTTTCATACTTTCGTAAATATTCAAATCTAGAGAATTAATGTTTGCAGTAAAATTTCATCTTATAATAAAAAAATAGGTAAATCTCGAACTTTTAAATAGGTACATTAAAATATTAAAATTTCGAAAGTCTTTTTGTAAGGATGAGCACATCGAGATTGCTTACATGTAAATTCGTTGTAATATTAGTATATACTTAGAAGTCCTACACATCTTTTGTTTAACAGAGCTTGCACTAGGATCTAGTTCTTTCGTTTTGTGGGCCTCTATATCCAGCAAAGGGTCTATTTGCAGTTTTAGAGATGGGCCGCGGTTTTTCACCTATCGCGCTTAGCCCTGATTCTAGCAGATTCGCTTATGCATACCAAAAATATTATTTAAAAAGAAGAAAAGATTAGGTAGGTACAATGTGAACCACACTATTGTGGTTATATCAAGGATGTTGTGGGTATGAGCTAGATAGGGTTAGATATCCTGTAAAACTAGCTGGCATAAATATGTTTATGTGTGAAAGTACAATTCAATATTTTTTTCTTTAGGGTAAATTAATTGAGCCACATGTAAAATTAAAATAAAATTAAAATTAGCTGCTCGACAGCACAAATCTAGTGAGAAGACTGAGAAGGACAAAATCTTTTGAGTTGGTTTATTGCGGTGTGTATTACTGTGCCTTAGAACACATTACTAAAGTTCTTACGATTAATAGAAACAATAAGAATAGAGTTAATGGACAAGCTCTTACTTTTGAAATATTTAGTAATTTATGATAAAAGAAAGTTAGTATTTACATAGGCTAAATTGTAGTTGATATAAGAAACCTCCTTTAAAAAAGGTAAATATTTTGTGTAGACCAAAAAAATATTTTTTAAGGTGCAAAGCGGTAAAATTAAAGTAAGAACTACAAATAGTTTTATAACGTTATCGCTGTTACGGAGCAAAGTAAAGTTGAAAGTTTTGACTATCCACTATACAAAGAGTTTATTTACAAATATTATGGACACATCACACCTCAGAAATAAACCCCAGAACTCAGCTTGCCCATTCAAATACAGTAAAAATTTTCACGTTTCCGCATTTTTAAAATGTTAATAATTATTCTGCAACATTTCCCATGTAAAGCGGATTACCCACTCAAATACGACGGCTCGAGGGTTGTCACCTCATTTTTTATGCAGATTGACTTCGAAACTTTTAATAGCGTTGATTATGTAACCTTCATTACACTTGCATTCTGTAAGGCACATGTTTCACAAATTTTAATTCTAATTTAAAATCATTTATTCAAGTTTGGCTCAATAGAGCTCTTATGAAGGTCGAACTTAAAATTTTACGCGCCAAACTTTACAATTGCAAATTACGTATATATATATTAAAAGCCGAACTATAGTTTTTTTAGTCATCGCCATCATAGTTCCTAATTATTAAGTTACAAGATAAATAACATTAAGAACTTGTGTTATGGATACTAAGTAACGGATAAACATACAAAAATACTTTTTTTGTCCAAATATATACTTAATATACATAGAAAAACACCCAGACCAGAACAAATTTTCATGTTTATCCTGTGTGGGAATCGAACCCAGTACCTCAGGAGCGGACTGCGGGTATACTCGCCTCCACGCCATATCGGTCGTCAATATGTATAAAATTAACAGACACCGTCACTAAATAACCACGTCAATTGTTATTTTGTCTAAGTTTCGAGTTTCTTAGCGAGTTGAAAGAATCCGATTTTTTATATATTCATCGTATTGTATCCTGTCAATATTATATCTATGATTAGCTTTCTTTTTATCTTTAGCTTACATTCATTTGTCCTCCCCTTGACTATGAATCTGTATTGTAAAATATTCAACATGTTGGGATAACATGACAACATAATAGTATTTATTATGAAATAAGTTTCATTTAACCTTTCAAGGGTTCTAGTCGCTGAAATATATTCAATATAAGACCGCCTACGTAATTCAGAATACAAGTCCCCCAGTTGGTAAGCTCTTACTTTCCTAAGTAAAGTAATCATCTTACCGTATCGACCTATCAATATCGATAATTGATTTTAATAGATCAACATAAAGATTTGATTCGATTCGAAGACACAAACGATTGGGGGTGAAAAGAAGTCTATACGCTTTCCTAGGGTTCAAGCCACATATCCAACTAACAAATCGTTACAAGCATACATATTCGCATTTGCATTCTAAAGAAGGAATTATATTCATACTACAAGTATTAATAAAAATAAACACTTATCTAATACTACTTATTACTATTATATCTAATATCGATAGAAAACCTACTGTTTGTCGATCATTCAAGATATATACTTCAATAACACCGAGCTATGGGATAAGCCTATTGCTGCGTCACTGATCAAATCATAGATATATAATACTATAATTTATCCCTTACACATACACGTTTCATTTACTTCCCCTAACTATCCTATCCAAATATTATTTCTATCAGCGAAAGAAAATAACGGTAAGAGATTTGAACACTTCTCTTGATGGGATAATCGAAATACCTTTTGTGTGCTCTGTCAAAAACCAATCTCGATGACGCTAGCATAAAAACCGAATTTGTTTCGCCAAAATAGCGAAACAAAAGCGAATCAAATGTCACGCAAACTACCAGGCTACACCCATGCTGTATAAAAGGGCACTTTGCAACTTCGAATACCGATCGGCAAACATAAAACGGCAATACTCTAAAACAAATCGCGGCACCTCGTTTTGACAGCCCTGGCCGGAATCGGAAATGCGCACGGACGCGAACAACGAGATCGGTCGCTCATACGTTATTCAGTAACTATTTACTGTGACCGAGAAGCTATCTTTTCTAAGGACTCCCGCACAACTTTATCTGCACTGCTTCTGAACTAAACTAGAGAAGCGACACTGAGAGGACCTCGGTACATTTTCCGTAGCAAAACTGTCTTAAAGAACAAAAAAAGTGTTCAACAATTGATAGAAAAGTCAAAGCATAAACGTTATTTTAGCTCTCGCTTACTTCTTGTGATATGCAGCAGATGCAGACAAGTTTCTTGAAAATAATTGTTGTTATAGCCCCTTAAAAACGAGCCGACTTATCCACCGACTGTCTGTGATATTATGTGAGATCAATAGTGCAGTTTAGAAATGATACGCGCAACAATCTCAGTATGTGACAAATCTAGCAAGCGTCCCTTAGGTACTCGTGTGCTTTTACATTATGTCGTAATTTTTTTGCTGCGTATATGAATAAGCATTAAAAGAGCAGTGTGGCAAGGAAGTCGTATACCAACACTGTTCGGGTGGAAACGCTTACTCATTCACACTTACATATGCACTACTTACGTACGCCCAATGATTCTTGTGCAAAGAACTTTTGCATTGATACGGGGCAGTAACTCCTATAGTCAGAAATTCGTCATGATACACTTTTGGTCGCGGTCAGTGGTAATTTAATCCAAGTCCTACTGTTTTAGACTATGCGCTACCCGCTATACATTTTTTTTATAAAGTTATCAAATAGAAGCTAAACAAGCAATGATACTACGACGAACAAGAACAGAAAGAGGTGCAATTGACAAACTAAAAAGGATACGTACTCATTTGATTTATCTTTACCCACCCTAAGAGGGGAGCGTCTTTACAATGAATGTGTCAACTCTTGACTGCTGTAACTACTTGATTATTAAGTTTCTTAGCACCTCTCGGTTTAAAATTCTTCCTTTTAATTCTTAGCGCTCTCATAATTACTAAAATAATTGTTGCACTTTTCATGACCATAAGCACTTCGGTAGTGACGTTGTGGCATTGCGTAATAATGCCAGCATTGGACAAATTATAATCTTTTTCAAGTACTTGTTCGATAGAAATCAATACCTTGAGTATCAAGTAAAACCTTATGGGTGAAATCTCAAAAAAGGATGTACCGATAGAGATTTCTTATCATGCCTTGGTTATTTTACATTGTTAGATGGAAATTGCTTACTTGCTGCGTAACTTAATCAGAATATTGTTAACTAACAGTACACAAAACCCATGAATTGGATATAGAAATATTTTCTTAAGGTTACAGTTAACCGTTTCAAAACAAATTAAATCTGAGAGAAGATGAATAATCGTTATGATGGTTAGTAATGAAGGCACCCATAATAATATGGTGATTAAAATCTATTACAAATGACAACAAATAGTGCTCAGAATCAGCGAAAAAGAAACTCATTGTAAGGAAAATAATAGACAACACCATAACACGTTTACAGCATGAAATTTAACAGAGGATGACATTTACAGAAAAGAGATCAATAATCATTTTGAAATAACCCATAATAACATGGTGCTCAAAATATATTGCGAATGTCTCGAAATAGAGCACAAAATCGGCGACAATCGCCATAGAATGAAAATTAATAGACAACAGCAGCTAACTACCATATCAATGTATTTCAATGTAACCAATACACAACGCTATACTTCCATCTTATCATTCCTTATGAAAACAAAGCCAGACAAACGGAACTACTGCGAATAACTCCAAGTCCAATTACGAAATACATTATGAATGCGTAAATATACTTATTTCTAAACATTAAACTGCGAGATGCCGAAAATAACTGTAAATATTCATTTCTAAGAGATAAATGCTTCAAATTAAGTCAGTTGTTAAGTCTACAGTTGCCCTTACCGTAGTCTATACAAGTCAATCAGAGTAATGCGGTTCTACTGGCCGTGTCTTCAATACACTTCGTTTGCGTAGGTTTTATTGACAGTGGAAATTAATCCTTTTCAAATGTGAAATGTATGCTGGTTATGTATGGTAATTGTGTAGCGTGAACATGTTGTGACTGTTTTTATTATTGGTTTTGAATCAAGTATATAGTCTGTTATGCATACAAAATGTAACGAGAACTGCTCCGCAAGAGAGAGCGATTGATATTATGAGGTGAACGTGCTGCCAATACAAAAAATAAAACTGTTTTACAATTTGAATCTTAAAATTTTTGATTCCTTATTACACTCCATGAGTTTAAACCAGTTTTTTTGTATGGAAAATATTTAAATAACCGTCTCCCGCTGTGGGTAAAGCAGAAGGGTTTGTCAGAATTGTAGGGACTTAAAACCACCTATGTTCCTTTTTGAGCCTACTATGGACAGGGGCAGCGGTAACCCTTTCAAATAGTCCCGCCATCCCGTCGGGCTTCGCCCCCTCGCTGGGAGCCCTTCACCTCGCTGGTGCTGATATAATCAAATCAAAACATTTATTGCATGTCACATCGCATGATACATTGATGGTAAAAACAATTTCTTTGAGGCGCGCGTTGAACATGAACGCGCAATCGACGCGGCCTGTCGCCTATAGAAGGTGGTCTTGCGGCGAGTCACCTATTACTCACTGCTCAATAGCGCGCCTATAGTGGGCGGGAGTCGTATCACGGCTCTCGACGCCTCAGGTGTCCAACGCGGCGGCTGGGAACCTGACGAGAGGTACTCTGCCTCTCTCGTTTCCTTCCCTCTACCCCCTCTCGCTCCGGATCAGCCTCCACCAGAGTTTGCTGCCACCGATCTTCAATGTCAACCATTAGATCAAATAGGAGCTAGATTAAGTATCAACGGATAGAGTAGAGGATATTTTTTTATTAATGTTATAACTTCTGCACCCGACTTTCCTCGCATAGTATTGTATTTTTTAATTTCCTTGAAAGTCTAATCTATCTCTATACAAATATTATTAAAATTAGAATAGGAAGGAAACCGTAACAAACAAATAGTCTCTTTTGCACTTTTATTTTCAACGGACTTTTCTTTCTGAGAGGATATAGAGGACCGACGTTCTTATAGAAACTTTGTATTGCCACATTTAGATGTCGATCCAGCATCGTCCCGCGACCTTTATCGGGTTGTCCGTCGATCTTACGGCTCGACATCCCACACCAATTTATTTTGTTTGGATAACATACTCGTACTTTCTCTATTAAATTAAATAATTGTACCTTTTACGAAATTGTTAACTTTTTACGAAATTGTATAAAAGGTGATTTAAGCATACAATCAACTAACCGAAAATACAACACTAGTAAAAAAAATATCATGACATATGACCAGAGGTCGGAATTAGGTAGAGTTATTTATGTACTTGCATCGAAATGTTGATATTAATGTGGACCTTCCCGGGATTTCAAATGGATTTCAAATGGGAGTGCTCCGCATTTTCGCTATTGTATTCTTTTGTTCTCACAAGCTATGTAGTGCGAACAATAAACGTGGCAACATCGCGCGTGTGCGTATTGGAATTTTGCAACTTCGGTCATCCAATATCATTGATGTAAGTTTGGCAACGTCGCGCGTGCAGTAGTCTAAATTAAAAAAGTAAAAGTAAATAACTTTTTATTAAAAAGTAACGGGATTTTTTCTATTCTTTAAAATTAATCCCGGGATTTGAGGCATATCCACTATATTCTTTCGCTGTGTGAAATCAGTGTAAGTACATGAATAACTCTACCTAATTCCGACCTCTGCATATGACAATAAAGAAATCACTGTGGACTTAAAGAATAACAGCCAACAAGGCAGCTCAGTCGTAATCGACTAAAAACATAACGCGAGAAAATGGAAGGTACGCGAAAAGTAATATTTTTTTAAACGTATCGTTCGAGATAACTGCACTCTGTTTTTAGAGATAACAGTACCTTAGTACAGTGAAATCTAATTTGGGAACATTTGAAACGATGAGCGGCGGTGCCTCGATGTTTTCAGTGCAAACGAATCGAGGGCTGTTTTCGCCAAATTGGTAATTATCGGCCGCTGTTTCTATATAATTGACTGCCCATATTTCTACTTAAGCGTCGTTGTTTGACTACTATTGCTCGTTACATCTATCATAAGTGGTTGTAAAATCTCTGAAATTTAGTATTTCTCATCACCTTCATCCTCCTGACCTGCTCCCAGTTTATCTGGGGTCGGAGCAGTATGTCTTATTCTTTCTTCCGCTATAAAAAAAACTTTCCAATACAAATACTCTATAAGTTTCATTATTTTTTTCAATTTTAGAACAGTTGGAAAACTATACATACATAATATGTATTTTATATAGTAGGTTTGATAAACATATCAAAACGATAACCACTCACTCCAGTCTCACTCAGTGCATTGTCCAGGAAACTGATATACTAGGGCACCTCAATTAAATAAAAAGAAGTAAGAACAATGCATATATTTTTAACACATACTGGTTTTGACTGTTTGTTTTGACTGGTTTTGACTGGTTTTGACGACCGATATGGCGTGGAGGTCGGTATGCCTACACTCCACTCCAGAGGTCGTGGGTTCGATTCCCACATAGGACAAATCTTTGTGTGCATGAACATGAATATTTGTTCTAGTCTGGGTGTTTTCCTATGTATATTAAGTATGTATTTACAAAAAAAAAGTATTTAAGTATGTTTATCCGTCATTTAGTATCCATAACACAAGTTCTTAATGATACTTATCTTGGAACTAAATAATTGGTGTAATTGTTAGAAAATATTTATTTATTTATTTATTTTATTTTTTAGAAAAAACTGCGACGTTGTCGCTGTAATAAGTTTTACGTTAGTAGGATGCAAAGAGGTAGAACGAGTATACAGTATGAAACAGAGTAAAAGTATACGCAAATAGAGACAGAAAAAAACGCATCGTTTTGCTCACACATTAACAATTTACATTCGCTCTTTCTTACTTTTGTACTTATTATTGATATATCTGCTCATCTATACTTTACTCTTTCTACGATAGGAAACAATAATGTTTTTGATATTTGACTATTTCGTCTTAGCTCTGCACAGTTATCACTCAGCGGATTGCAAATTAAGGGCCATAATGTATACAGTTCCGAATGATTATTTATTAATAACAAGAGCTGATGCAGTCTTCTTAATCTCGATATTTATCTTAATAGTTTTTTTCTGTGTGGGTATTTTGAAATGACAACACCTAAGAAACTTGCTCTTCTATTTATTTTAAATTTTAATATTATTTTTATACTTACGATTATAATTTGTGCATAAATGTGCTAGTGATGCACCAGTGAATGTTGGTTAGCAAAATTTCCCACTAATTGATCAACTGTAACACATCAACTTCATCAAAACCTACAAACACTACCTACGCCATGGAACCTGCCCAAGTAAGTCAAAATCTTCAGGACTTGTCCAGTCTTTTTCATGCCAGGATGGAAGACTTTGAGAAACTGCTTCAACAGAATGTTGCATCATCTACTTCAGCTACTCAACAGCAGACAGTTAAGGCCTTATCTACAGAGTACTATCACTTCAAAACTTTTGTGATACAGGCAGTTAAAATGATGAAGAAGCAGTTGGATCTATTGAGTGATCGGCTTGATGGCATGGAGACCCATATGAGGCGGAAGGTACTACTTATTCATGGTGTTCCGGAGGCGTCTAAGGAGAACATACAGGACAAGGTTCTTGAAGTAGTAAAGGGTCAAATGAAGCAGACACAAATAGCAACAGACTGTATAGAGGCTTGCCACAGGCTTGGTGCTTCTGGAAAGGATCGATCCCGTCCTGTCCTGGTCCGTTTTGTTACTTTGAGGGCCCGTAATGCTGTGTGGAACTCAAAGACCATGCTTAAAGGTAGCAAAATATCAGTATCAGAGTTTTTGACTAAGTCACGGCAAATTGTGTTCGCTGCAGCTCGGAAACATTTTGGAATCAAAAGCTGTTGGTCATCAGATGGCAATATTATGGTGGTTCTTCCTGACAAAAGCAGGAGAAAGTTGACTTCACTGGCTGAATTAAATAAGCTTCAAGAAGAATTTCCCACTCCTACAATAGCGAAGTGAATCATTTCTGCTGTCTGTTTGCGTGTCATTGTAATAATATTAAGATTTATAGCATTTCGTTGATTCACGACGTATATGCACTTGATACATCTATAATTATTGTTGGTATATAGTGTCTAATAGGATGTTTGCAGGTATGACATGATATTTGATGACCGGGATTGTAGGTAATATGTAATAACTATCAGTATTATTACTATTTCAATTACACTACAATTGATAGCCGATTGAAAATGTAGTTCTTAAAATTTTTATTACTGTGAACTGTCACAGTCACCGCAGACTGACATTTAGTTTTTTTTTCCAATTCGTTTTGTCAACTTCAGTATTCATATTTTGTCAGCCTAAAGTATAAACTTTTTTAATCTTAAAAACAATATTCGTTTGGTTAGACGGCAATGTACTGTGTTTTTTTTTTATATATGTGCTTATAGTCTATCGTTTTGATTTGAAGTGTTTTTGTGTTTTTTTATATATACGTTATTTCATAGTTGCATTATCGATATAATTTTCTTTTTTTAGTGTGTTATGTGCTTAGCGTATGTGTTATATATATATTTTTTAATTATTAGTGTGCAGCCAATCTTCACTGGTAGTTTTGTAATTATCTTTTTAGTTTTTAATTTATATATATAAATTTATCATTTTCTTTTTTTATTATTATAATAATTTAATTTGGTATGTCTATTATAAACTCTGAATATTTTTCTTCTGACTCTTCTGATGAATTTGAAAGTGCTATAAGTGACCTTTCTTCCTCATCTGACTCTGACGGGGACCTGTTGGATGCTAAGCTACAATCTGTGTTTCGTGGTAAATCCGCGCTTCTAAATCTGGTGCATATCAATGCGCAAAGCATTCCGGCACATATCTCTGACATGATCGCATCCTTCAACAGTGGCATTGTTGATGGTATTTTAGTGTCTGAATCGTGGCTGAAACCTTCGCTGTCTTCATCCCTTTATTCTCTGTGTGGTTATAAACTGTATAGAAATGACCGAATCGGGGCTGGTGGAGGTGGAGTATGTATTTATATGAATGATCATATTTCGTGCTCAATTGTTGGTCAGTCCCCTATTGGAAGCAATGGCTCCCTTGAGTTTCTATTTCTTAAAGTCACTTTACATCACACGGACATATTGGTTGGTGCAGCTTACAGTCCTAACAATACAGTAAATTTTTTTGATTCCTTTGAAACTTCTCTTGAGACTCTTAGTTCTTCTTTTAACCACGTTATACTGATGGGTGACTTCAATACATGTTTATTAAAAACCAATTACAGGTCTTCTCGTCTTTCTTCAATTGTTGATTCAGTTAACTTTAAATTGCTTCCACTCTCTCCCACCCATCATTCTCCCAATTGCCAACCTTCACTATTAGACCTTCTCATAGTATCTAATCCTGATTCTGTTCTTTTACATGGACAAATGACAGCTCCTTTTTCATATCATGACCTTATATATCTTTCTTATCGTGTTCGTACTCCCAAACGTAAAAGTAAGGTAATTTTTAGGCGGAACTTTGTGGGGTGTAATGTTGAACGCTTGAGAGAGGATTTTAATAAAATTAATTTCACATTTCTATATACTGTTGATTGTATTAACGAGAAAGTTGCAATACTTAATAAGCTGTTACTTGATCTCTATGATATCCATGCTCCGCTCAGACCGGTACGTGTAAAGCATCTTCCTGCGCCTTGGCTTACACAAGATATTAAAAAGGCTATGTTACGCAGGGATAGGGTTAAATCGAGACTTAAAAATAATCTCACCGAGGAGACTTTAATTGAGTACAAAAAGCGGCGGAACTTGTGCAACAGGCTATGTAGGGATGCTAAGCGTCGATACTTTCATGCCTCTTTGGAAGACACTTCTCCTGCTCAAGCATGGAAGTTTCTCAACTCCCATGGCATTGGTAAATGCAGTACTTACAGCGCTGACACCCCGCAGCTTGATGATCTTAACAAACATTTTGCGAATGCCCCGGTCACTTTACTGGATGACGTGAAGTCTGCTACAATTTCTTCTCTATCTGGCATGTCGCTGCCTAATTGTGAACCTTTCGCGTTTCGTACTGTTGCTGAGGTGGAAATAAAAAAGAGTATCCTGTCCATTTCTTCTAGAGCTGTGGGTTATGACGGAGTGTGTCGGGAAATGCTTACACTATTGCTGGATGATATTGTGCCTATTCTCTCACATGTAATAAATTTTTCACTATCGTCCAATATCTTTCCTAGTGGGTGGAAGCTTGCCCATGTCATGCCCATTCCTAAAATCTCAAATCCTACATCCTGTGCCCACTACCGACCCATCTCCATTTTACCTTTCCTATCTAAAATCCTTGAAGGCGCTGTCCACGGTCAGTTATTTGCTTATCTGTCATGTAACGATCTCATAAGCCCATTTCAGTCGGGGTTTCGGCCCGGTCATAGTACTGTCACGGCCCTATTAAATGTTACAGAGGAGATTCGCCATGCTATGGATAACAAAATGCTGACTGTTGTTGTCCTATTGGATTTCAGCAGCGCTTTCAATTCCGTTGATTTTGATGTTCTTCTTGCTATCCTTTCCTCTCTTAATATTTCCCCCTCAGTGGTAGCGTGGTTCTCTAGTTACTTACGAGGACGTAAACAGCAAATTTGGTGCGATAATGCATATTCTGAATGGTCTCTTCTGTCTGCTGGTGTTCCACAAGGAGGAGTTTTGTCTCCTCTTCTTTTTTCAGTTTTTATAAACGAACTAACTAAGGTAATTACATCTTCATACCACTTATACGCAGACGACCTACAAATTTACCAACATTTCAATGTTGCAGACTTTCGTTCATCTATCGAGTCTATTAATGCTGACTTAAGAGCTATCAAGTTGTGGGCGGACTCGTTTGGGCTTCTTGTTAATCCTTTGAAGTCCCAAGCGATTATTATTGGTAGCAGTGGAATGCTCGGTAGGCTTCCCCCTTCATCTCTCCCAGAGGTCATATATGATGGATCTATAATTGAATACACAGCTAAAACGAAAAACCTTGGCCTTATTTTTGACAGCACTTTATCATGGAGACCGCATATTAATGATATTAGTCGACGTGTGCACTTTTCGTATCACTCTCTTAAGCGGCTTCAATTTTTCCTTCCTCACAAAACTAAAATTATGTTAGCTCATACTTTGCTGCTTCCTATTATCGACTATGCTGATGTCTGTTACCTGGATGCGACTGAGGACCTGCTGAACAAGTTAGAGCGTTTGCAAAACCTTACAATACGGTTTATTTTCGGCCTTAGGAAATACGACCACGTTTCTGAGTATCGTGCTAAGCTCAATTGGCTTCCCATAAGGCTACGTAGAGATATGCACATCCTTTGCCTCCTTTACAAGATTCTCCATTATCCCCAGCTTCCTCACTACTTGCGTTCCCGCTTCGACCAGCTTCCTACATCATCCCGTCCTAAACGATCCTGTATAACTAAAACACTAGTATACCCTTTCTCGAAGACCAAATTCTTTCACAGGTCTTATTCCGCCCGCGCGGCGCAGTTGTGGAATAAGCTGCCGGCTGATATCCGTGAGAGTCTGTCAGTGGTGTCTTTTAAGAAGAAGATAAAGGAAAACTTCCTCATGAGTTTATCACAGAGTTAAGAGTTATATATATGTACTTTATTTATTTATATATATGTATGTGTATAGTATTATAGTGTATATGTATATATATTATGGTGTATTTGTATATACATTAAATTTTTTATTTGTTTATATTAAGTATTACTTTATATTTATGTCCTATTGTAATAATTTCTATCCCACATACAAAATTCTCACTCCTGTTAGGGTTGGCTGGAAGAGATCTCTCTTAGAGATAAGCCCACCTTTGTACTTGTTTAATTTGTATATGTGTCTCTTTGTTTTCTTTAATGTGCAATAAAGGATATAATTATGTTTTTTGGGTCGTAGTAAACAGGGAACCCCAAAAACCAAACAGCCTTAACAAGATATAGTCGACTAAATTATGAAATTTAAATGCGCACAAAATTAATACACCAACGGAACCCTATTGCACATGCCAGTTTGGACGGATATATAAAGTGTTTCTTTGCATTGTTTTTAAATTTGTCTTTGTATCATGGTAAATAAAAGGTCACTTTATTACTGGTTTGCTATATAGCTATGAAAACAAAATAAGTATATCACATGAAAGAGTAACCAAAAAACGCAGTAAAATTGAATGCACGTGCACTCTACGCTACGTGTCTCATAGAGCTTTTTGGAGTTGAGAGTGGATACGTGTCAGTTCTGACGCGGCCCTTTGATGTCTGTCCGGAAAACTGACAACACGGCTATTATGCGCCATCGAAGGCCATCGTGGCCACTACGTCACCATGTCCTCAATACTCTTGTTCATCACGACGAGGTAAATCAATGCGATTAGCTATAGTGTAGAGGGAACATTGACTATTTATACTTTTATTTAAATATTTCATACGTTCTCTTACAATAATGTTAGCATACGTTGTATGTATGTATTTATATATATTTATTATATTATTAGCATGTAAGAGATATGCTTTCTATTTTTTTCTTATTTTTATTAGTAACACTTTTCTTTGACAAAGTTTATCCCGTACAACTATTTAGCTTACAACTGCTGCAGTTACTAGGATTTGCTGGTAGAGATCTCTTCTAGGATGGTACCATGTTTCCTAATTTGTCTTCATTTAAATTGTTTACAGCCATCAATATTTTTAGAACTAAGCAATAGATAACTCTGTTCCCTAGATTCTCGGAAATATTTCACGAGTCAACTGACATAATAGACTGAACTCACCATTCGATATTATGAATTTATTTTTCGCAGAAAAACAGATTGTTATAATTAGAAAATAAATTCCAAACTTTGCGGGATAATGTTTTATAATTTTATTTTAAAACGTGTATAAAATACGGGACACGTCTTTAAAATTACATAATATTAATTCAAATTCAATACTAAACTTCCTTGGAAAGCTAATGATGGTTTTGAACGTTATATGGGAGCACTACATCACTTTGGCGGGAGCTTCCTTATAAGAAGCAGAATATTTACGCTCTAAATTCAGAACTCTCTCTCTTCAACTCATTCTAGGGAAGATTCGCTCGTGTGTCAACTTTCTCCTTGCCACTCCACAACACAGTTTAAGTTTTATGTCAAACTCTTTCTGCACAAAAGCTATTTGCACAAAACCTTTAGAACTCCCTCCCTATTAATATTAGGTTGGCAGAAAGCAGACCTACTTTTAAAGGGTTACTCAAAAAATACTTTCTTGAGGAGTCATCATCTGATTGAGTCTACATATAATAATTACTATTATTTTAGTGTATAAGTATGTAGTTTATTAATAACACATATTTAACTATAATATGTTATCTTGTTCGTACTGCTTCATACTTTTCTGCTAGCTCAAAGGTTAACTGATAAAGAATGCCTTGAAGCATTAAGTTAGTTAAGTTTTTGTTTTATTTAAGCGATATATTTTAAATAAATAAATATTACTGTGCACATATATTATTTTTTCTTCCCCTTAAGTTTAGAACATATGCGTTATTTTGTCATTTCATCATCATCATCATTTCAGCCATCTGAAGTCCACTGCTGAACATAGGCCTCCCCAATTGCTTTCTACGTAGATCGATTCTTTGCCGCCTGCATCCACCGGCTCCCCGCCGCCCTGACCAGATCATCGGTCCATCGCGTTGGGGGCCGCCCTCTACTACGTTTGCTGATTCGTGGTCGCCATTCAAGAACCTTAACGCCCCATCGGTCGTCGGTTCTTCGAGCTATGTGCCCCGCCCATTGCCACTTCAGCCTGCAAACGCGCTTCGCTATGTCGGTCACTCTGGTTCTCCTACGGATTTCCTCATTTCTGATTCTATCACGTAGGGACACTCCGAGCATAGCTCTCTCCATTGCACGCTGAGCGACTTTGAGCTTCCTTATGAGGCCCATAGTCAGGCACCACGTCTCAGTCCCATACGTCATCGCTGGCAACACACACTGGTCGAAGACTTTCGTCTTGAGACACTGAGGTACTTTGGACGAGAAGATTTTGCGTAGTTTCCCGAACGCAGCCCAACCGAGCTGGATTCGACAATTGACCTCTTTCTCGAAGTTGGACTTACCTAATTGGACTTTTTGTCCCAGGTATACGTACTCGTCGACAACTTTGAGGGCCGAGCTTCCCACTATTACTGGGGTAGGCACAACATGGATATTTGACATGATTTTCGTCTTATCCATGTTCATTTTAAGACCTACCCTTCGGGAAGCTCTGTCGAGGTCTCCGAGCATTGTGCCCAGATCCACAAGCGACTCCGCTATGACCACTATGTCGTCAGCAAATCGAAGGTGAGTCATATACTCGCCATTAATGTTGATGCCGTAGTTTTCCCAGTCCAGTAGCTTGAAAACATCCTCCAGAGCAGCAGTGAACAGTTTCGGTAAAATTACATCACCCTATCTCACGCCTTTCTGCAAGAGGATAGGATTCGTGCACTGGTCCAGTACTCGTACGGACATGGTGGCGTTTCTGTATAAACTCCAAACTCAAAACTTCGATATATCGATGATCAATGGGGCATCGCTGCAGGGACTGAAACACTGCCCGCTCTCGATCGAATCAAAGGCTTTCTCATAGTCCACAAACGCTAAGCAAAGTGGCTGGTTATACTCCTCGGTCTTCTGTATAACCTGCCGCAGCGTGTGAATGTGGTCTATGGTTGAAAAGCCTTTTCGGAAACCGGCTTGTTCGGAAGGCTGGAAGTCGTCAAACCTTTGACCGAGACGGTTCGTGATGACCCGTGAAAACAACTTATAGACGTGGCTCAGTAGCGTGATTGGCCTATAATTCTTCAAAAGGGATTTGTCACCTTTCTTGAAGAAAAGGACAACCACACCACTGGACCACGCCTGTGGCGTACGTCCCTCGAGAATGACGGTATTAAAGAGCTTCTGGAGTACCTTAAGTACTGGTGTACCACCCGCTCTCAGAAGCTCTGCTGTCATCCCGTCTTCCCCTGGTGCCTTGTTGTTTTTTAGTTGTTTCAGGGCCATCCTAATCTCGTACAGGCTGACGTCCGGGATGTCTTCGGTGGTATGTCAAGTTAGTTTGGCTCTAGGGTCTTTAGCCAAACAAGTAGCGGGATCTTGCGTACTGGTATACAACTGTCCGTAAAATCTTTCGATCTCCCTCATAATCTCAGGTCTCGACGTGACTAGACTGCCTTCGTTGGTCTTCAGCTGTGTCAACTGACTCTAACCAATAGACAGATCCCGTGCGAACACTTTTGAATCCCTGTTCCTCTCTATTGCATCTTCAATACAATTTGTATTGAATTTGCGAATATCGAGTCGCAAGGATTTCGAGAAGGATTTCTGTCTATTGATGAGCCGGTAAGATGACGCTTCCGCTGAAGACTGCAATCGCATGTCTCGTCGCGCTTCCATGAGATTAAGAGTTTGAGTCGACAGTTTATTGGTTTTAGTTTGTCGGGTCTTATAATGTTTGGACCCGACAACGTGGACAGTCTCAACCAGCCCGCCGCTTATATCGTCAACGGTTACGCAGTTCTCCAGACCTGCGAAGCGATTTTAAAGCTCGAGCTGAAAGTTCTCGGGGTTTTGAATATGGGCAGCTGAGGGTCGGAGCGTAGACCTCATCAAACGGGACCTTTCAAGCTTTATATTAATATTCAATGTGCCCCTTACCATTCGGTGATCGCTACCGGTTTTCACCCTGGCGATCACAGAGACATCATTGAATATTTGTCGCTTAGTGGTCATGATGAAGTCTATCTCATTCCTCGTGAAACCATCGGGGCTCAGCCAGGTCCATTTCCTGTGTGGTGGCTTCTGGAAGAAGGAGTTCATCATAAAGAGGCCCTCCTTCTCCATGAAGTCAGCCAACCGCTGTCCCCTATGGTTCCTTCGCCCTATTCCAAATTGCCCCACTTTCGTCACCGCTTCGTTGGCCTAGCCTTGCGTTAAAGTCTCCCATAACAACCGTGTAGTGAGTCGGTGAAGTATGAATGGCGGCAGAAATGTCATCATACAATATCTCCACGTCCTCGTCAGGGTGTGCCGAGGTCGGTGCGTAAACCTGAATTACCTTCAACGAATACCGTTTGGTGATTCTGAGTATTAGGTACGCTACCCTGGTCGACACACTCCGAATAGACACGACGTTGTTACGGATAGACTTCCGCACGATAAAACCGACACCACCTTGGGACAGGCGATCGCCCTCCCGGTGGTAGAGCAAGTTGCCGGACTTAAGGATTACCGTATCCTCTCCCTGTCTACGGACTTCGGATAACCCGATAATGTCCCAGTGCAACCGCTCTATTTCCTCCTCGAGCTCGTCAATCTTCTCGTCGGTCCTCAGTGTGCGCGTGTTATAAGTTGCCAGGTGCAGAAGTCGTCGTTTTGGGTGGTAGCCGGATCTCTGCCGGTGATTCTTAGCACCCCCTGCCCCGCCGTTACCAAGACCGCTACCGTAATCTGGAATAGCGGGGCCGCCGGGGACTGGGGGCCGCTTACGCGTGTGTGCCATTTTCCATTTGGGGGGTATTTGCCCATAATCACCACGCGGGGCAGACGGGTTGGTGATCGCAGTTCCAGCCAGTATGCAGGATGACGCTGCTGCCCATCATCCGGTAGCATTTCTCTTCGTCGATTTTTACGACTCCCCATGAGATGGGAAGGGGTGACGCTATTCTAGGCCGGTGACGCTATTCTAGGCCGGCGCCACACTTTATCATTTACGTGAAGATTATTTTCAGCCATAATTAATATTATCCAGTAGGTAGCGCTATTGTCAAGTTACCAGGACAATAACCTTCGGTTCAGTTTGTTTTCCATCATATATCTTAACGTATAAATCTATCATATACCTTATATTTACTTAAAGTAATGAACGCGAAAGTGGCTTTCCGATTAGAAGCTATTGAGCCGATTTTCGATTGGTCTTTACATAAAGGTAGATAAACCGAAAAGACCGAGTGGAAACTGCGAATAAAAAAGCAAAAGCTAGTTTAATACAGGCAGTCTCAAGTCAACAAACATGTCACTTTATATTAAGGGGACGGTGGATGTCGCTGACTTTTAGAAGCCTAGCAAGGAGTCTTCTCGGCCGCGGCAGAGGGGATTCCGGATGGATTTCGTGCATTGATTGCATATAAACATTCATCAAAAATAATAAATACGGAAATTGGCAAAAACAAACAAACGTTCTCTTTGGTATTATATTTACTTATACCCTAGAGTAATTAAAAAATCGCTATTAATAGCTTAGAAGTAAAATGGCCGAAAAAAAAGAAACGCAACTTATATTGTCTATTTTTTCCATACAAAATGACAAAGAACAATCAGTTGAAAAAGCCCAATTTTAGCGAACTCACATTACTCGCCACCTTAATTGCGGAACATAAATTTGGCATTATTTTTGAGACCACTATGGTTACACGGACAATTATAATATTACCTAAAAACTCAATACAGCATGTCAGTATAACGACAGACTTAGTAATGACTTTTGTCGCTAGCTAGCCAGACATACAAACGCTAAGAGCAAGCGTTTGAACCAGAAAGAGCTTAAATTATACTAACACAAAGTTTTCCACACTATGCTTATGTTCTTTGTTTGTGGTGATGGTTTCAGTACTTGATCCTTGCAGCAGACCATTGTACGTGCCCAATATGCTCATTTTATAACATTACTATGTTGAGTTTAAGCTCTAAAAGGATCTCTGTATAGTAGCTTGCAACTTTCCACATACGAGTACTTATGAGAACGGCGAAATTATTTAAAACCGGGGCAAGTCAACGTCAGTAAGGCATAATCATCGATCAAGACAACATTGTTATTTATTTTTATGGCCACGACATTTAGCTAAAGCTAAAGGATTTAAAAGGCACTTAAACTTTGTGTGATAACGTTAACTCTTATTACCAGCTTATAACATTTTATGGGCCATTGCAACTCGAGTACTTGGATGGTATTCATGGTATAATTTTTTTATACATTCAATATACACTAGTAAAAAAGTGTATTTGTATTGTCTGTATCTAATGTCAAAATCAGCGCTTCTTATAAAACACTTAAATAATAAGTTACTTAACAAAACAAAATAATATTTTATTAAATTTGTGATATATTTGTGAATAACAAGATTTTGAAGGTAACAGATGTTATAGGAACAAGCATGGGCAATTGTTTATAAGACTAATTAAAGGGCCCAAAAATAAATAAATATTTTCTGACAATTACACCAATTATTTAGTTCCAAGATAAGTATTATTAAGAACTTGTGTTTTGGATACTGAATAACGGATAAACATACATAATTACCTTTTTTTTGTAAATACATACTTAATATACATAGGAAAACACCCAGACCAGAACAAATATTCATGTTCATGCACACAAAGATTTGGGAATCGAACCCACGACCTTAGGAGCGGAGAGCGGATATTCTCGCCACAACGCCATATCGGTCGTCAAAAAAATACGAAGTAGCTGTTATTGCGGGCACGCAGACGAACTGCCGCTAGTTCATAAAGTAAAAAATACACATTTTCTTGTTCTGGTCGTACATCAGATTCCTGTTCTTATTATTTATATAAATATTACTTATCAAGCCCTATCAAATCAGCCCAAATATGGAGCAATATTTCTGAATTTGTTAGCAATAATAATGGATAAAGTAATTTAGTTCAACTTGGGCTGAGTACAAATAAATATCACCTCAGCCTATCTATGCATTTCTGGGCTCAGACCTCTTCTCACAAACTTGAGTAAGATGGACAAACTTCAACTACCACGCGGATCCAGTGCGATTTGGCAGAGACAGGAGTGTGGCGTTCTTTTTTTAAAATTTTCTAAGTGACTTCTAAGTAAGCCTAATGTCTTCCATTTACAACTGGGACTAACGGCTAAATGTGCCTCACAAAGCACTAAGGTGGAAAGAGTAATATGTATGTGGAAGCTTAAAGTATGAAAAATATTTACAATTTGATCTGCTCTGCTTTTCTTATAAACATGCTAAATAGGATATAACACCACTTCGCAGAAAAAAGGTAAAGATTCATTTATTTGTCAAAACATGAGTTGTTAATAATATAACAGACATATTAATCTTATTTTAGGATGTTAAGATATAAAGTACATAGTTTCAATATGTTTTACCATAACTGGTGTGCAATAATAATGTTAATAATAATATAACAACAATGTTGCAGTTAGTGAGTATATAATATATCAAAAAAATCTTAATAGTACAATAATAAGTAAATAGTTAAACGGTGGTAATTTTTGTAATTTATTGCCACTGTTTGTTTACGCAAATAAAGAGAAAAAATGATAATAATATTTAAAAAATGATAGTAGTACATAACTTTAAAAAAGAGCCAAAAAAATAGATCCGAATACTAAATTCTGTTCTTTTTAAATACCCATTTGACTATGACAGTTAACCTTAGAATGTTTTTCTGTATAACAGCAACTTCAATACAAAATGTGGAAAATGTTTTTCATTCCGAAGTCGGTTAACAGTAAAAACCCTCAAACAGGCTCAATCGGTTACTTACGCCCGAATAGCATTGTTTGCTCTTTATGACTCAAATTCGTTCAAGTGTTTATGATTGCTCCGCTTTCTAAACCCAAATATACTTCAAATTCCTGCAAAATTCTAATTGTATTGCGTTATATGTAATTTAATTAAGTATCTAAAACGACATTTTTTATTTTGACATTATCAATTTCTAATAATATTGTAATTTTAATTTGATTTTTATAATTGTAATTATTCTGTATGTTTTCTTTTCTGTGACGTTTAATGTTGTATTAACAATAAATGAGTATTTGACAGGGTTTCCTCATATATATTTTTTATATATGTGAGGAAACACTGATATATCGTGATCATATCCACACACAAATAAAATTATTTTGTTACCTGTCCCCCAAAAGTGGGTTACCACCTCTCAGAATAATGTTCCGGGATATATTTTGCTCTAGTTCTTGTCTGTTTTTTCCGTTTCAAATTACACGTATGAAGAATCACCATAACTCTGAGCACTTGTTTCTTTGGAGCTGTGAACAAATTTCCTGGTGCTTCTTCAGTAGTTGCATTTTTTATGCAGGCTGTCAAAAGATGATTTCAGTCGAGAATCCATTTTAGAGTAACACGTAGTTATTTCATGGTGAACACTGTATTTAGACAAACGAAAGATTTGCGGCCGGTCGACCAAAAACTTGGGAAGAGTAACTGGTACTTAAAAAGATACGGTCTGCAGAAACCAAGACTTGTTGGCGCTCTCCTGTTAAGCAGTTGACGGAAATTGGCTTAATGATTAAGTAATTTATTGATTCAGGCGTAACTTTGCGGATTTATTAAGCAATTAGCATTAAGCAATTAATGGATAAAAAATATCTTTGTAACAATTCCCGCGCTACTATAATTTCCCGAAAAATCGAGAAACTATTCAACACGACACGTGTTTTGCCCTTACACAGGGCATCTTCAGGTAAGATAGGAGCCTCAGAACAACGATGTCTTCACTACCAACGCTGAAACGAGAGTTCACTTTAATATTAATAATAGATATTTTTAATCCATCACTTGCTTAGTGATTAAGGCCCAATGTTACTTTGTAGCATCGTCTACCTAGCATCAGGCTGAGTTTGATAAGTTCAAGCACATCTAATACATACATTAAGGTTTAAACATAAACAATAATAACAGTAAGCAGAGGATCACAAACAGACAAAGCATAGTCAAATGCAAAACTGAAACTGCCACAAAGATCAAGGCTCAAATAACTTCTATGTCAGATTTCATTTTGTATGCAAACAAAATTAACAGCTCAAAAGGCTCTCATTTACTAGAGGGTCACCACGAACCCTCAGCTCATTTTTTATGTAGATTGCGACGAAGAAAAGTTTCACAATATCAGTTGCGATGAGAGGGCACTGCAACACCCCGTAGGGACCGTTCTTGTATTAAATTTGGATGGTTTTCTGCGCCGGCTGCCTATTGAAGTATTTTAACAAGATGTTTTCTCATTACGCGGCCCAGTAAGGGGTTTACGCGTCAGAGCATTACGTATGCAGATTCAAAACATTTCTCAGCAATATTAATATGCATCACTGGCAGTAAATCTATAGCTATTTTGAAAGCTTTATTGAAATTATTTGTGATGAAATCCGCTAAATTCACAGGCAATGCATTATAATTCCCAGAGTGGATGCTTTATTCCATACTTATAATTTAATGCAACCCTAACGGATTTTTTAAAATTGTGGTTCAGCAAGATTTAAGGTTTCTATATTTTATAGGTTTTGAGGGTTCGATTCCCACACAAGACAAATCTTTATGTGCATTAACATGAATATTTGTTCTGGTCTGGGTGTTTTCCTATGTATATTACATATATATTTACAAAAAAAAAAGTATTTAAATATGTTTATCCGTTCTTTAGTATCCATAAAAAACAAGTTCTTAGTGATACTAATCTTGGAACTAAATAATTGGTGTGAGTAAGAGAATATTTATTTATTTATTATATAAAGCGTTAAACTTATATTCAGAATATTAGTGTTTATATTTTAATACACGCCTAGTCACAAACTAAGGACAGAATGTAATAGGGGTTTTAATTCCTTTTTCCTGCTTCTAGCTTTCTAGTGTGGCGCAATATATATTTTCCTTTCACTCACCTAAGTCATTCGTCCCACACTCGATCCGAATCGTCACATTGATCGTTACATACACAATATAATTTTACTGTTTGATAATCATGGTGTGAATGATCTTGCAAGGGCACGAGACACCTTATACCAGAAAAGCACTTTTATAGAAAAATCTTTGCTCAAATTTATCATAGTAATGGCTAACCTTAGTCCCTCTGTCAGGTAAATGTCATAAAAAGATAAAGTTAAAACAGAAAATAGCATCCACGTTACCATAAATCCAACGAATCAGTGTTTTTGTAGTATTTGGTTAATTTTCCGCCACGCTGGACAGTGACATTCGTCCATTAACATTTCGGGGCAGTATGCTTTCACCACGTGTATTTTCTGTAGCAATTTTATTCGCATTTTACACATTTCACAGGCTAAAACAGCTAACGTACACGAAAAATTTATTACTATGATTAAAACGGGAAACGCTCCCTGCATTCTGTGTGAAATAACGGAGTCAAAATAATCACAGTCATGTCTTTATCATATTATGCAAACAATTTGTACTGCAGCATTAAAATTGGCCAGCCGGCATAAGTTTCTAAATACGATATGCAAATAAACAACCAACATTAAGTCGTTTGTTTTGAAGTATTTGACCTATGTTAATGTGAAATCTCTTGAATTTCTAAAATTTTTTTGTACCAATTCATTTCTATTTCATTATTTCCATCTATGTTTCACTTCTTGACATAGGTAAGATATATATTCGTTAGATTTTTTTTCCTTTACAAGTAAGTAGTAAAAATAAAAATAAATTGAAGCAACAAAAAACTACGAAGGTTTCAGCTTGCAGTGGAATTGAAACATATTGAGATTTTAATTTTGTACACCTAAAAGTAACGCACAAGGTGAACTTAATTTAATTTTGTAATGCTTATTGTACACCTGAATGTTATACACAAGGTGAAGTTAAGGCTGTAAGGTATTTTCTGGCAGTTAACCAAAGAAGGCGATCATGCATAAATGTAATTAATCAACAAGAAATACAAATTTTTTAATACGAGTAAAAACAAATATTACGTATATTATTTGCAAGCCGACATGAAGAGGCCTAAGTGCATCAAGCACTTAAACTTGTGATCCTGTTATTTCTACTCCATTTTGAACTGTATCGACTGCTTACCATCAGGCAGATTTGGACACTATTATGAATCATATTAAAGTATATTATACTATTTTTTCTCCTCTAACCTTAACATTAATTGACTGTTTGGATCTTAACGATTTTTATAATTAGTAGTGGTTATGATATGTAATAAACTAGCAATGTCTATTCAAATGAATAAAAAAAATCTTTTAGTCATATTTGGCTTAATAGAGCTCTTATCAATGTCATACTAATAAACTAACGCGCCAATTCACTGCGAGCGGGAGCTTGACCGTAAAAGAACAGGCAAGAAAACCGCGAAGCATGGTTTTCTCCCGCCACTTACAATAAAAATTGCTCTGAATAAAAAATGCTCATATGAAATAATATTACATTGAAATATTTTTAATAAATACGGATATTACTAGCTTATTATCGAATGCGGCCAGCTGCACGACTCTAAAATGGATCCCCCATTTCCATCTTATTGTAACTGGTCTCGTTTGGATGCAAATATCTTATAGTTCAAGCCGTGCCGCCCCCGTTCCTATTTAGTTTCTTTCGCTTTCCTGTAATTTGCTATTCTATATCATATCTTACTTTTTCCTACCATTTCTCTTATTCCAATTTAAAATTGAAACTCGCATAAATCCGTGTACTGTTGTGACGTGGCCGATACTTTGTAGCAATGGTTTTTTATTTAATTATTACGAAAAGTAACTATACAGTTTATTTTAAATGTTAAGTTAATGAGGAGCTTTTTTGATCCCATCCCGCCTTCTCCTTTCCTCTCCCGAACAACACGTGCTTGTCTTAGAAACCACCCTCATACTGTGCAGACTATCAGCACTCGAACCAAAAAAATTCAAAGACCAAAGACCACTAAGCTCTAGAATTCGTTGCCGGCTCATGTGTTTCCTATTTCCTATCATCCCGGGTCTTTTGAGCGGGGCGTGAAACGGAATTTTAGCAGGCCCTCATGAGTGGGTGCGATTTGTATCGTGCTTATTTAACGGTATGAAGCCCCTTCATTTCTTTTTTTGGACTGCATTGACTGCATTAGGCATGATGCAGTCATTATGAATAATCACATAAAAACAAATTATACACTTCATAGTCAATGTAAAATATGGTTTTTACGTTTTTATATATTTTTTAAAAAGTTTTTATTTTAACGATTAGGCGACTTAAAACCTTTTCTATATATAAAAAACGGACAAAGATAAGCATTACACGTAAGTAGTACACGTGGCGGCAAATACAGCGTAGGCAGGCCCTCCAACAGATGTCGTGACGACTGATAAAGATTGCAGTAAGCCGATTAAAATCAATCGTGTACAGCCCTCAGGCTGGGATTGATTATAGTGGAGAAATCTAGAGCAGCTGCAGGTCCAGCAGTAGATATCGTGTGGCTGAAATGATATAAATAGCAAGTTTTGCGACAAAACAACATCCCTAATAACTTATTCACAGTGCCATCAATATAAAACAAAACAAAAACGACTTAGCGAGCCTAATTTTTGATGGCACCCCTCGCCAATCTGGAGACAAGCCAACAAACGCGTTGTGGCTTTTTATACACGCAACAAATTCGCTGTCCCGAGTGTACTCCGTTTTAATTTAGCCATTTTGGCACGTTCCAACGGAACTGCGGATCGTTGTATTAGGAACACGAATAATATGATCTCCAGAAACGACTCCGATTTACTACGGCCAGTCGCCGAAATAATGTGAATCGGCGAAACTTATTTACAAGCTGATTTTGCTGGGCCGACATTATTATTTTGTAGGCCCGTTTTAATTCGCCCTGAATCCTGAGCGTGGTGTAATGAGACGAAACTTTTTTTCAGATATCTGCTTGGCATTTTTATCCACTTCGTGAATAATTTTTATGGACAATGTTATTAGTCCTCGATGTAGATAAAAAATAAAGCTCCATTTTGTTAAAGCAAAATATTTTATTGCCCCGGACAAAGTTTTATCAGTAAAGTTTATGCAGGCTTTTATTTATGTACGTTTATTACGTAATTGTTTAGACGTAATATACTTCTTTAGGGTTTGTTTAATGCAATAAAACCTTTGAAAGATTATTTGTGGATTTAAACTTTGAAATTAGTTGTCCTCTTCAATAATTATTTTTCAAGTTAATCAATATATTAAACTCAATACAAGAGTTAAGTACAACATTTTCATTTGAACTGTAGTTTGAGTAGGGCTCAGTCGTAAAACCAGGCAATAAAATAATGTGTATCGGTCTATAAGAAAGATATAAAGTTTTAGTGGTCTCCGTAGTATAGTTTTATGCCACTTTGGTGAATCATCTTACACTAGTATCGATGCTCTTCAGAAAATTGCGGGCTTAGGACATAGATACCTACCTCCGATATTTGCGATTTAATGAATATAATGATTTACTTTAATGGATTCAAAAGAACACACGTTTTGAAATTCGATATAAATATGTCGGCTGCAATGTAGGACACGGGGCAAAACAAGACATGTTACAAGAACAAGATTTTGTGTAATTAATATTTTATTGTTTAAAGGTGTATTACTTTTTCTTATCCTTTTTATTTATTGCTTTACTAATGATGATTTTAAGGTACCTATTTGCTTTTTAATTGATGCTATGTATATATATATGTGTATGACATATATATACGCGGGAAAACCTATATGGTTCCATAGTTATATTTTATTGGAATTTCATTTGACATTCCTTGCTTTACCCCCTTCAAATGAGCATCGGCTTATTATTCAGTTTTATGGTAGATATATTTAGCCATTTATCATCATTATCATCATCATTATTATAATCATCATCAGGTCAGTTTATTAATGTCTCACTACTACGACGCACAGTCTTCTTCTAACGAACCATCAAAATAATAAGCGGAGGCAGTTGTGTTGCGTTCTGCTGTTCCAAATTTTAACTCTGCCTAATAGCGATCCTATCTTCTTCTGCAAAGTATAGCAACAGTGATCTCCAGATGTGTGGTAGTAGTTAAGTCAAGTTAGGGGCCCTATTGAAAGGTTTGAAATATTCTTACAGCAGGACGCCCCACATCTCCTTCCACCAGTCCGCACTGGGTGTATAGGGATCCTATCGTAATCTTTGGAGCCCAAGCTAACCTAACCTAAAAGTAGTGCCCATGCCGATAGAAATTCGCGCTAAGCGGCAATAGGCTGGTCACCTATTTAGTGTGACCAACATTATTACTGGCGAATTGTGGGCGTATAATATGCCTCTGCCTACTCCTTCGGGGCAACAGGCGTGATTGTTTGTATGTATGTCAGAGAAGGTTCGAGCACAGTAGTGGGACGTTAATTGTGGTGATGGCATATAGAAGGAACCGGGAGCCAGTAACGTATCCTCTTAAGCAAGGAAGCGCTCGATATTAAATGCCGTACAAATGATAATCCATCCAAGACAGTCCTTGGATTATCGTAATAATCTCTGTGACATCTGCTTTACTCTGGCAACCGTTTCCGACCACCTAGTATAGTGAAGCTACGAGCGCTTCATTAATTAATTTAATTGATAATTAATATCATGCTACAATACTGAGACGTGGTGTCTATAAGCAAACTGCCTCACTTAGGCTTCACCTATGTTCCTTTTGTGTTTTATAAACAAGAAACAATGGGACTGTTATTTTTATATTAATTTTAAAGCACTTAACATCGATGATATTCAACTTTCAATTTCTATAAAATGTGTGATTCCTTTTGATCGCAATAAACAGTAGTTCAGGCGAGCTGTTGTATGAAAAAAAAATCGCTATTCATAGCAACCTTATAAATAATATGTCTGTTATCACAAGATTATAAATCAAAATAAATACAGTGAATTTGATTACTGAGTACTATGAATTAAAAGTAAAAAGTCCTTTATTCCACAAACTATTATATAGCATTTGAAAACGTCAAAATGAAATATATATAAAAAAACAACATATTACTGAAATCACGAAGCTTAGATTCACTCACACGCAAAAAATTAAGTTTATTATAATAGTGAATATAAGTGCCAGTTCCGAGCCACCGCTCTGTGAGAAGAACTAACAATAAACTCACCGGCTATGCTCTTTTAACATATCAATCAAATATAACATTACAGAACACACACAGTGAATATTGGAAGATATTGAAAGGGTCAAGTAAGTATGTAATGTGAAACTGAGCTGAATTTGTTAAATAGGGGATAGTCACAACAATGATCCGATTGACTTTTTATTCTAATTTACACAAATATAAGTTGAGAATGTTAAGCCCAAGCTTGTTTCATTGACAAGTAATCATTTACAGCATAATTGAAAAATTGGATGATAGCCATTAACGTCTCAGTGAAATATACGTTATCTCATCTGCTGTCGTCGTATGTCATTGTCATTTGATGGTAATCCGTTTCGGCTCACACTCTCGGCTCGGTAGTCTAGACGCGTTACATTATATAAGATTACATCATCATAATGTAACTGTCAGAAAGCGCTTGAATTACAGTTAGGTTTACTCAATAGGCACACTTAAAACTTTACCGGTACACAACAGACGTGAGCCCACTTGTAATTATAGTACTTTTTATATTCCAATTTCTTTCATACGGCCCCACAGACCGAAACTTTTTTGTTTTTTTCTCTTAAATTATGGCTACGCACGTAGCACAGTCTCAAATCAAAACATTTTTTTTAAATAAAATACTAAAATACTTATTGCCTTTTCTGGCTTCTTTCGCGTTGAGGCCAAAACTCTTTTTTTCTTTTAAAAATTGGTTTCGTACGGTTTGCACATTTAGCCAGTGTCAAGTATTGATATATTAATTATATATAAGTCATAGTTAAAGGGAATGAGTGGTGATAAAGCTGATAAATGTATTGCCCTCCCCCTCAAATCTCTTGAGTCCTCAGAGTGATGTGGGACTATATTGTGATCTCCAATGGACTCCTTGAGAGACTTTAAAAAGGGATGTTGCACTGTTTTGTTTGATTTACCAACACTCATGTAATAGGTTGGGGAAAAAATCTTTTCGTATTTTTGTATGAAAAGTCAAGACATTTTTTTCAAAGTTTATTTACATTTATTTACAATATATATGTACCGTTTTGTTGAATAACTTTCTGCCATTTTGTGGGCAGAGACATTATCCCGTTACTGTAGAAACTTTGGGACTTCTGATCAAAAAAACGGGACAAATAGTTTTGGCAGTCCTCTCTTGAGGTCAACCTTACAGAACCTAAAGAATTCTGCAGAGACCGAAACAGGTGAAAATCTGAAGGCGCAAGGTCAGGGCTATATGGTGGATGCACTAGGACCTCCCAGTCGAACTCTCTTAATTTTTGCTGAGTGGCTAAAGATGTGTGTGGTCTAGCGTTATCGTGATGAAAGACCACACCCTTCCTGTTGATCAATTCCGGCCGTTTTCTCTCGACTGCTTCCTTTAATCTCATCAGTTGCTGGCAGTAAAGATCAGAATCGATGGTTTTGCCGGGCGGTAAAAGCTCATAATAAACAATGCCCTTCCAATCCCACCATGCACACAGCATCACCTTATTTCGTGTTAGGCCAGGTTTGGCCACAGTCTGTGAAGCCTGGCCAACTTTCGACCACGACCTTTTTCGCACGTTCTTGTCGTACGTGATCCACTTTTCATCGCCAGTTATCAATCTCTTCAAAAACGGCTCGGTTTCATTACGTCTCAATAATGAATCGCAAATGAGTACACGGTTCATTAAGTTTCTTTGAGTGAGCTTGGGTGGCACCCAAATATCGAGCTTTTTTGTATAACCAGCTTTCTTCAAATGGGTCAAAACTGTTTTGTGGTCAATTCCCAGTTCTTCAGCTGCATCGTAACTACTAATATGCCGATCTTGCTCCACTCTTTCAAAAATGGCGTCCATTTTATTCGTAACAGGGCGACCAGAGCGAGGTGCATCTTTAACATCAAAATTTCCGGACTGAAAACGTTTGAACCAAATTTGTGCTACTCTTACTGACACTGCATCAGGTCCATAAACATTACAAATTTTTTTCACTGCTTGAGTTGCATTTTTGCCTTTTTTATAATAAAATTTTAAAATGTATCGAATTTCTTCATTAGATTCACTCATTTTTATGGAGAGAAAAACAAATGAAAAATAGCGGGAAACAACTTTTTTTTTTTTTCTTTTCTTTATAATGGAACCTTTTTAATGTTACCAAAACCAGCCAGACACAAATAGTACAGTCAAAAAAATGTTATAATAAGTTTATACCTACGTTATGCGAAAAGACTTTTTCCCCGACCTAATATGTTCACAAAAATTAACGGTTTATAATTCACCGTTATTACACATAATGTATGAAATACACAAATTTTAGAAAATAAAACAAAACAGCGTTTTACTTTCCCGCCAAGAAGTCCAATTTTTTTGTTGATAAAAAGAACTTGTGTGAATATAGTTTTTTTTTAATTGGCGTATGATAACAACTCATATGACATGGTTGTCTCGACAAAGCGTTACATTACATATGCTTACATCATAATGTAACTGTCAGGAAGCAGTTGGATTAAAGTTAGGCTTACACTATAGGCACATTTAAAACTTTCACCGTCGTACTACAGACGTGATCCCACTTGTAACAAAAGTAGGCACTTTAACGTTCCTATTTTCTGCAAAGGGTCTCACAGACCGAAAGTTTTTTAACAAAAACGTATGTAGATAGAATTTTTCATAAAACTAAAAGATCCTATGAAATTAGAACTGATTTATGACATGTAAAAACTAAATTTTTCTGACTTTTACTCTATCTTAAAATAGCTGTATGATATTCAGCATAGAATTGTGTAATTTTTTAAAAACAAAACAAAAACCTGTATTGATTCCCGTAAATGGTATTTTTTTATTTCCAATTGTGTAAAATATCTGTTACTTGTATAGATTACAGCTTTTCCTTTTTTACCACCACAACGTCCCCTGATCGCACGTGGTCACCGTTGCCTATGGACACTTGCAGAACCAGAGGCTCAGTAGCACGATGCTGACCCTTTGAAATCGCTTCACGCCCTTTTTAAGTGCCCCATGCTATATTCGCTCTTGGGAAAATCTCCACTTGCTCAGCTCAGCGTAATCTTCTTCAAGAAACTAAGGGATACGCGGCAAATAAAACAGTAATTAAAATTTATATATACATATCACCTCAGCCCATTAACGTCCCACTACTGAGCACGAGCCTCCTCTCACATATCAAGGTGCGAGGGTAAAGGGTCATACTCCACCACGCTGACCCAGTGCGGATTGGCGGAGGCAGGTGTATGGCGTCCTGCTGTTAGATCTTTTTAAGCCACCCAATTAGGCCTCTAACATGGCTTAGCGACTACCACATTTAGAGATAACCGGGACCAACGGCTTAACGTGCCTTCCGAAGCACGGAAGCGCTCGATATCAAATGCCACACAAACGGTCACCCATCCAAGGACTGACCTCTGTAAACTCTGCTTTACTTCGGTGATCGTTTCCGACCACTAAGCACCGCGGAGCTACGAGCGCTTCATATCATATCGCTTATATACATATAAATAATAATAATAAATAAATAATAAATATTTCAGACACTTACACCAATTATTTAGTTCCAAAATAAATATCATTAAGAACTTGTGTAATGGAAACTAGATAACGGATAAACATACATAAATACTTTTTCTTTTTGTAAATACATACTTAATATACATAGAAAAACACCCAGACCAGAACAAATATTCATATTAAACACACAAATATTTGTCCTGTGTGGGAATCGAACCCACGACCTCAGGAGTGGAATGCGGGTATACTCGCCACCACGCCATATCGGTCGTCAAATGTATACATACAATACATATATACATACAATTACGCCTGTTTTCCCGAAGGGGTAGGCAGAGGCATAATATACGCCTAAACTTCGCCAATTGAGTTGTTAGTCCCACATAATAGGTAGCGAGCCTATTGCCGCTTACCGGGCACTTCTATGTTCGCCAGAGCCTCGTCTGCTAATCGGCAGGTGCACCACTTGCAGGTGAGGTTGGCATGGGCTCCAAAGATGATGGTTAGATCCCCGTACACCCAAAAATATATTTTATATATTATTATTATTATTTATTATTATTATTTTAACAACCAATCACCATATTATTCTGAAGTACGTACATGTTACCCGTTAAATCTTTAAGTCTTGTAACTATCTTCCGCTTAATTTACGTTTACTATTACCTTACAACCCGCTTGGGGCCCAAAAGGGCTTTCAAATTTAAGAACCCAAAGCCTTTAATATTATGCGCGGCGTAAATTAATTCTGCACCTCTTGCTGATGGTCGTTCACGAAATAAGGTAATCTATTCGGCAAAGGTGGGCCGGGCTGCGTGAATATGTATGTGTGTCTTAATAGGTAGGAGGAATTCGATTATTCAGCAGGGGTACTCATTACCGCCGAGATTAATAAAGCTGATGCACTATTGATTCGTGTTTGTTTATTGAGTGGGCGTGGAATAATCCGATTTACTTATCGTTGTTCTGAAGTAATCATTAATCAGCTTTGTAATGTGCATTATTGAACATGAACCTCCCCAATTGATCATATTCTGGGCAGGGAGGTTGGTGTTGCGGTTAAAGCCAGTACGCGAAATGACGCTGCTGCCCATCTGGTAGGATTTCTTTACGTCGCCTATTACGACTCACTATGAAATCACACGGCATCTGAAGTAATACAGAAGAATTTTTCATGCTGCCTAAAGGGGCTTTAACATAACGACTATCACAGATTCGATCATCATACATAACTTCATCAAGCCCGCAGTAAGCCTATAAGGAAGTAAAAGAATGAAATTCGTAAAAAATTCTGTATTTAAAGCTAAAAGCTTTAGAGGACAAAGTTTCTTAATGGCCATACTAAGGTCACTACAGTTTGGATTTGAAAGAAACAAGCATTGAAACCTGTGAAAAAGCAATGAAAGCGTTTTAGTGCTTATGCATGAGCACTGAGTGTTTATAGATTTTGTCTACGATAAGACTTGTTTTGTATGTACTCGTTTTCACTATTCCAATTTCCCTACTTTTAGTATATTCATACTCAAATCTAATTCGAATAGGGATCATATCAACATCTAAAGAGCCCAAGCAAACCCCACCTACAAGTGGTGCATCTGCCGAGCATCGGACGAGGCTCTGGCGAACGTAACACAGTATGCACCAATAGATTCGCCACATATTAATTAGGACCAACAATGTAAGTAGCGAAGTGTGGGCGTATAATATACCTCTGCCTACCCCTTTGGGAAAACAGTCGTTAACTTATGTAAGTAATCTAAGTCATATTCTGCGATCTCTTTAACTTGGCTTTACGCCTAGTAGTGAGATTAAGTTGTTTCCAATTTCCTTTATTGTGCTAATAAAAAGTTATCGAACGTTGTGTCTCTACAAAACCTAACCTAGGTTTGGTGATCAGGAAGTTAAGTTCTGGAAGGAAGTTAGCTTTCCAATATAATATTTAAAATGAAAATCCGTTATATCGTTACCTAAATTTAATGTCAATTTTATAAAAATATTAAGGAATTTTTTTGTCTTATGTAAGGGTAGGTATAGCTTTTGCCAACATAACCTAAAACTGTAGTTCCTTACCTCTTAAAAATATTATAATTATGGACAGATTATTACCTCCTAATTCGTTCGTGAATTCCGAATAAAAAGTTTTATCTTATTTCATCCTTTTCAAATGTAATTTTTAAAACAATACTTCTTTTTTAGGGTATTAAACTATCGTTTATGCATATAGAGCATATAGCATATAGATATATGCATATCCTATTAACATCTTAGGAATCGAAGCCAATTCTGCAACTGCCGATCAGCAGGCAAAGCTCTGGATATCATCATCAAGTTCTCGATAATCGACAATAGAGTCGCCACCGTGGAATCAAAAATATTATTGACTGAATGTAGGCGTATAAAATGCATGTATGTGTACTATACTTACACCACTAATTTTAAATGGTGACCGCGGATCAGCAAACGAAATAGAGGACGGCCTCCGACCCGATGGACCGAAGATCTGACTAAAGCGGCGGGAATCCGATGGATACAGACGATTTAGGATCGCTTAATGTAGAAATTTATTGAGGAGGCCTATGTTCAGCAGTGGACGTCAGGAAGCTCACATGATGATGATCATGACTAATCTCAACAGACACACATTTATTAGATATAGTTTTACATGTCGGCTTACAGAGCAGTGCATCCAACACGCCGGAATGCTAGTCACTTCAATTACAATTTTAAAAATTAAAAAAAAATTGCGATGTCACTTTAAAAATTAAATAAGAAAAATATAAAACAGAATATATAATTTAAACCAATGCACATACATACTTATCTAGCATGTAGGGATGCATTGGCAAAGCAATTTTTTTTTATTTTCCAATCCCCCTAGCTTGAAACAAATATGTTACAGTTACACTTACTACTTTTTTTAAATAGGCTCGCCACCTATTACGTGGGAGCAACAATATAACTGGCGAAAAATGGGCGTATAGTATGCTTCTGCCTACGCCTTGGTGGAAATAGGCTTGATATAATGTATGTATGTAATACTTTTTATTAATTATAAATACATACTTAAAATACATAGGAAACAGACCAGAAGAAATATTTATGATTATGCGAACAAAGATTTGCCCTATGTGGGACTCCAACCCACGACCTCAGGAACAGAGTGCAGGTATACTGACCTCTACGCCATATCGCCATGTCAAATATAAATGTAGAACTATTACAAAGTAAAAAATGCTGTTTGTTTTGAGCTGTTGACCTGATCCTCGGTTTTTAATAAACTGAAGTAATTTCGGTCAGGTTGTACGACGGATTTCCTGTAATTAAACTTAAAGTGGATTCCTTTATAAACAGCTTTGAAGGCTTATTCGTTTTAATCTTATCTAATTTTGTACAAGCGGTCGCCCATGACTTTATTCGCGTGATCCATTTATTTTTTGGAATTAAATGTTTATCATATTTTTATCAAAGTTATTCTTTATCATATTAGCTATCTGCCCGTCCTGTCAGAATTAATCATACTGTTTCGGATATAGCCACAACAAAAAGACCGACCTCATTGATATGAGTACCGTTTTAGTTTTATATAAATTGGATGGAAAAACGATATGTCGACATTATAAATATGCACTTAAATTGTATTGAAATATTAACTGACTGATCTGATATAATTAATTGATCCTCTAAAATGTTTTTTTTTTTCAAACTAAAAATACTGGTTGGGGACTTATTATGTATAACAATTTTACTGAATTTTCAAAAAATTACGCGTTATATGGGAGCCCTCCTTAAATATTTATTTACTTATTTATTTACATTTTATTTACTTTTTAAAGTGAATATGAAACTTAATATTCTGTGGATATTTCAACGCCTAGTGTTGACGTTATTAATTTCAAAACAAAACGAGCAAAATATCACGCTTTTTTATTTAATACAATTTTTTAGTATTTCTTGATATAGCGGCAATAGAAATACATCATCCGTAAAAAAATCAACTATAATGATTCATGAGAAACAGCCTGGTGACAGACAGGCGGACGGACCTACTTAGTAATAAGGTCCCGTTTTTTACCCCTTTGGTACGGAACCCTAAAAACGATGGGAAGCAAATAACAAAACACAACTGCTTTTTGTTATCTTATTATCTCCTTCTATTAGTTTTTATTCTAAAAATAGACACGCCTTAGGTCTTCTGAATAAGGAAGATAAGATAATTGAACAAAAAACCATATTAATTAGATAATTAACGAAATTAGATTTACCTTTATTTAATTGATTTTCTTTTGTATTTTTTAAAATATTTTTTTCTTTGAACTAAATAAAACATTGTTCACCCATGAGGCAGAACACGTCAATAACAAATGTTTAATGTACCTTATAATCATAAGAACCTATGTTTCGTTTTAGTAGTCTTATTATTAGTAGTCTTATTATTTAACTTTTTTTAAAAAACCCAATTACTTTACTGAGAAAAATCATAAGGTTTAATAATTAACATTAGGCTCGTTCGAAGAATAAACAAACAGAAAGATAGTACTCAGAAGATACCGGATTCCAATCCAATCTACCGATTGCGGTTTTTTATGTTTTCATATATTTAATGGGCATGGCAATCTCAACATATCTACCCCCGTTCATCGGCATGGGGTGCGTTAAGGAACAGCCAATTGGTGTATGGTTATTGGTGTATTGGTCTTTGGTATATAAGAAGTGGTCTGTGCTGTGTAGTCTAGTGTAGTGGGACTTAGAAAAAGGGCCGAGATGATATTCTTTGAACTATCGTGGTTACTTAGGATTCCCAATCATACTTATATAGACTATCAATAATTTATGAGCTTCTTTCTCCTGGCAGCTATTCGCCGCTTCACAGATTAAGACACTTAAATGTTACGGACATTATGTCTGTCTTACATAGCTATCTAAAGAGGAATTCTTTTTTTCGGAAGGAAATTCATCAAGTGACCGTCTTCCGCTGTGGGTGAAGAAGGAAGGTATGTCAGACTTTTACTGACTAAAAAGCATCTATTCCTTCCTGAGCCTGTAACACCAAGACCGCGTTAACTTTTATTAACAGACCCGCCGGGGGGCAGGCTCGGCCCCCTACCCAGGGCCCCCTCAGTGTGCTGAAATCTCTTTGAGGCGCGCGTGGAACACGAACGCGCTGTCGACGTGGACTGTCGCCTATAGTAGGCGGACGGGCGGCGAGTTACCCATTACTCACCACCCTTAAGCCAGCTGCGCCTACAGTGGCCGGGAGTCGTCTCGCGGCTCCCGGCCATTCGTCCGGATTCGTGACAAGAGGCGCTCTGCCCCTCTCGTTCCGCCGCCTCCTTTGCTAGCATGACTGCTTCGCAAAAGTAGGCGACAGCATACCATTCCCCTATCGTTTCGGACCATGGTCTCTACCAGGGCCGAACGCGAGAGGTCGCCGCCGCCGATTGCCGCTACGAGGACACGCCGGTGCTCCGCCCCAGCGGGGCAGACCGCGGTGGTATGCTCCATCGTTTCCTCCGGCCGATCCTCATAGGACACATTTATGGGCTCTTGTCTTTGGCAGTTGGCCGCCTCTTCACAGATTAAGACACTAAAATGTTACGGACGGGTCAATGACTTTTGTAGCTATCTAAAAAGGTGTGCTTATTAGTTGTGTTTATCTTTATGGCGACCAAATTAAAACACAGAAATCCACGTTATCTCTCAATAACTTTATTACGTATTTCATTTTTACAATACATACAACATAATTAAAATAAACAACATTAACGTGTCACTGTACAGTAGATCAAAAGATGATGTCGTGCAGAGAATTGACATTACCTTAAGTGAAAACACAGCCATAGATTATGCCTATTACTTAAAGACTATTTTTTATTGAACTAATTAACTTTGAGTACTTTAAAATGTATTAAAATAACATTTAGGAAATAAATTATTTGTAATTAATATTCGAATTTCCTAGGTCAATAAACTTAATTAAATTATCAACAAAATTAAATTATAAATAAGTAACGTTTATGTTATTTCACCGTCAAATTCACGGAACCATTAGATTTTGATCCCAAAAGATAAACGAGGGTCAGTTACATGACGATGAGTTGAGAATGAGTTATGTGACGCAAAATTGCATAAATTCATCTACGCAAAACATAACCATAAATATAATAATAGGAATATTATATGAACGCGAGGCAAAATAATTTAATAGAGCTTATCCCCGGCGAAAAAGATTTATGACCTGTTATGTTTTAAAATACTAATACGTAGAATAATTAAATTATTTGTAAGTTTTTGTGAGCAGTGTACTTTTTTTTTGTATTTAAACATTTAATAAAACGAGAAGTGTTGAAATAATAAAGCTTTTCTTTCCGGGCGTACATCACATCCCTTAATAAATCACATGAGATATAAAACGAAGAGAGTAAGTAAATGTACTTGTATTGAACTCAAATGAGATGAATATGTTTTTATTATGTCATCTATCTGTATGTTACAGCAAAATTCTCAATGTAATCAATTAATTAAAATTATAGTCCCGGAATGTTATTTTATAGTTTTAAACATTAAACAATGTACGAAAAATCAACAGTTCATTTAAGTGTATTATATAATATTGAAAAATCAAATAAAAATACAAAATATATAAATTTGACCAGGAAAAACAAACATAAACTAGTACTATAATTCAATACATAACTATGGGTATTTCAATTTACGAAGACGCATGAATTGAACAACTTGGAACTTTATTACTGGGTCATAAGATTCACGTCACGCGTCATCATAGATTGTCTAGCTATTCGTATTTGAAATTAGGGATAATAGAATTTCTTCTTAATATAACAAAATAAATAATTATTATTTCATAAATAAAATTATTATTACAATTAATAGAATAGATAATCTATCTCAAATTTCGTGTCATTTATTTCATTAGTATTATATGATAAATTTTACCTTTATACATTTAATAACTAACGTAGAATGTACAAAAAATAATACATTAATGTTTGTCTATATAACATAAACAGTCATGACTGATTTACTCGCCATTTTAATTTCCTGCATTCATAGCTATGTTTTTAGTCACGATGACATGTCTAAAAATCTGTGATCGGAATAGATATAACTAGTACTATTGTGGAGTTATTTGTTTCATATAATATAATAAATCATTGTAACTTCTACCATTTTTTTAACATAGTGCGTAATCTTTAATTTTCTTTAAAAAATCTTCATAAAGGATTTAAATTGTATATTATTGATGTGGTACTATAATGTGATATTAGTTCTGTTATTATGGTTCCATTTCATAATTTATGTAATATTAGAATTTTAGGATTGCAATAGAAATATTAAATTAGTTTTGCCATTGTAAAACTGAAGAAAGACAAAAAGTTTACTAGATATCAATGTTCCTAAAACACATAAATTAAATTCGTTTACAAGCGGAACAGGGAAATTATTTATAATATTTAGTAAAATTAAAATTTGTCGTTGGAATGGTTTTTGCACGTTCGTGAATACTTTACGTAAACTAAAAATCACTACCTGCGTTATAACTGCATTTTAATAAGAAAACCACATAACAAAATCAGGTCATACTTACAACATGTTCCATAAAGGCTATATTGTTGTAACATCAACAAATAAATACACAAATACGTTTTGTAACGCCTTATTTCTATATGGTTAAGCAGAGATCACATAATCATATAAGCTGGGATAATAGCTCACATGTTTAGATTCGTTCTTGCTCAATAACCTTCACATATGAAATATTATTTTGTTTTTAATACATTTCACATAAAGTGACCTTTTGCAAATCCTTGAACCCTAGTTGTAGTAGTAACTTCTTCGCGTTAAATTACTTTATTGTATTAAGTTGCATACTGAGAGAAGCTCAATGTGATACAACAGTCCAGAATTAGTGAAAATATCTTATCTTCAGTAAGACACATCGCGTGACAACTTAAGTGGCCTTTCTTTAGTTAACAAATTGGCACTGACGGGCCAAAATATTACATTTTATAAGCAATTGTATGTCATATTATTTCTTTCTTTAAATGAAGTAGCCAAGTGACCGACAAGTAATATATTTCTACTGTGTCTTTCTATTATAATTAAATAAAAATTACATTACATAATGATGCTCTTCCTATTCCGATCACTGATAATATAACTTGAACATAATGACATTGCTATAATATTATCTACACTTAAAATTAATATCACCACACCACAAATCGCTCTCATAAGCTCTGGAATCCTGATATTTGAGTAAATGTCCATGTCATGGCAACTAAAAGAACTGTTGATACACACGTTTTTACACCTGCAAAAGAAAGAAATGCATATAAGATTATTTTTTTTTAAAAGCAATTAACATAACGTCCAATTTTCATTCATTCATCACTATCATCATTTTAGCCATTTGAAGTTCACTACTGAACATAGGCTTCTCCTATTGTTATTTACGTTGATCACTCTGTGCCGATTGCAGCCGGCTTCCTAGTGAAAGCCACGTTGACCATATCATCAGAGGATCCCTTTTATTCGCCAATTTTTTTGATATATAGGGTTCCTACAAGGGTCTAGAGAGCCCAAGCCAACCTCATCTGCAAGTGGTGCAACTGCCGATCAACGAACAAGGCTCTGGCGAACATAACTGTGCCCGGTAAGCGGCAACAGGCTCGCCACCTATTACGTGGGACCAACTATATAATTAGCGAAGTGCAAGTGTGGTAATCATATAGCAATAAAAAATATGTTATACCTGTGTCAATTGTCAAACTTTAAGATATGTACAATATCATCATCATCATATCATCCCATTATCGTCCCACCACTGAGCACGAGCCTCCTCTCACACACCCAGGCGCGGATACCCTCGCAATATGGACAATATACCTAGTTATCATTTAAAACTCTATCTACATTCAGCGTACAATTTCTATAAACTAATCTTTGAATACAAATTATTCGCATTTGTAACGGACAGTTATCAACTACACGGACAATTTATTGAACCCAGAATAACAATAATGTGTTGCTAACGGACAATAGCCAGGCATGTAGTACTCCCTTTGAGATGCACCATGATTGAATCTATGTTAACGTCCAATTTCAATACTGCTATTGTTCCAATACGATCAATGTTACCATTATCCTGGTTAATATTACCATAATGTCCATTATATATGATAAATGGGTAATGAAAACCCGTATTATCAGTTGGTATAGTTTTCGAGTACATACCATAGATATGTTCTCCATAGAGTGTAAACAACTTTTTTATTATGATGTTTAAAAAAATGATCAAACTCTTTGAGTTTTTTTTATCAACGAACTTTTCTTACTAACGTCCCACTACTAAGGTGAGAGGAAAACTGAAGCACTCTACTCTTAGTCTTTGTGATCATTTCAGCGGGAATTATAAATTACTAATCACCACCGGTTGCAGTGATCCGCAAGCTATTTGGTGAATTAAATTAGTGAGAACAAAAGACAATTGCGCCTAAAATTATCTAACAATCACCGGAAGAAACGATTCACAATTTTTATTTTGAACATTGTTTTTAAATTAGCGAATGTACACTCTAACTTTAACATAGCACATCCAAGACTGTTATAGAATCATCCTTATCATCATAACAGCCACGTACAGTCCACTGCTGAGCATTAGCCTCCCGAATAAATTACATTGTATTGGGGGTATTTCCCCAAAATCAACACGCTGGGCAGGCGGATTTGTGATCGCAGTTCAAGCCAGATTGCGCGTTAGTTTATAAGTACGACATTCATAAGAAGAGCTCTATTAAGCCAAACTTGAATAAATTATTTTTAATTTTGATTGCAGAAAGACGCTGCTGCCCATCATCCAGTAGAATTTATCTTCGTCGACTCTTACGACTCCCCGTGAGATGAGAGGGGTTATTCTTGGCCGGTACTATACGGCATACATATATGATGATACAAACTAAATAAATTAAAGGAAATGGGTCATTTAGTCAGTCATTGGGTGAAGCGCTCGTAGCTCTGCGGTGCTCGGTGGTCGGAAACGATCACCGAAATAAAGCAGAGTTTACAGAGGACAGTCCTTGGATGGGTGACCGTTTGTGTGGCATTTTATATCGAGCACTTCCGTGCTTCGGAAGGCACGTTAAGCCGTTGGTCCCGGTTATCACTAAATGTGATAGTCGTTAAGCCATGTTAGAGGCCTAATAGGCGGCTTGATAAATTCTAACAGCAGGACGCCACACACCTGCCTCCGCCAATCCGCACTGGGTCAGCGTGGTGGAGCATGACCCAATACCCTGGCACCTTGATATGTGAGAGGAGGTTCGTGATCAGTAGTGGGGCGTTTATGGGCTGAGATGATGGGTCATTTAGTCTCCTTCATCAAAGTAACAATACAAGTTAAAACAAACGTCTCAAAATAAAGTCAGTGCTTACTTTGCCCCATTTTAATAATTTAACACATTTACTAAAGAAGTTCAATAAAGTGGGAACTTTTAGATTGTTTAAGACAAAGGTAAGGGTTTAGTTTGCTTAGTAAGTACAAAGGAAGCCTTTTATAGCACGATGTATAAAGAATGAATGTGTTAAAAATAATTTTAGCACTGTCTACTAATATAATACGTTAAAAAACAGTTAGTATTACTTGAAAAGATTATTTATATAGAAGTCTAAATTAGGATTTTTAGCACTATGTTATTAAATTATTAACTAAAAAACAAAATTAACTAATAAATCTTACTAAGAAAGTTTTGATCCCAAATTTTCTTTGTTTGTTATAATTTTACAAATAAACTTATAGTATTGAAATATAAAGAAAGTAGTCTGATTGATCTATTAACACACAGCTCGCACACTGTCCTCGGGGTCTTTGATCGGGCTGAATTTAGGCATTCTCTAGGTATCACTGATCATGAAGATGAATGATGAAGGGGAATAAATCCATATAATTGTTTAAACTACAATGTTAAAAAGGCAATTAAGGTTTTCATTACACTCTGTCCGACATTTTGTAAGCTGGAAGCTGGAGTTTTTATATGTTGGCTAATAATTGATACACTTTCCTATGATCAAGGAATAAGGTGCTCCACCAATTAAGTATATGAAATAAATTTTAAGATACACTGCTGTATTTTAATCGCAACAACGACGGTTTCTCCCACAGTGGTGCTTTCATCATTACAATTACTCGCACCACTCTGGCGGCCATTGAGACATTAAACACTCGCAAAAACCGATATGTGTTCTTTGACTATGATATCTTGTTAATTCAATTGCACATGGCGACAGTAAAAAGTTATAGAAACAAGAACTGTTTATTTGAAATTGGATATCGACGCTTTGTTTCTAAAATGAAAACTGAAGGGTTTATATAGTAATATGCTACGTTAAAACTCACCCTTATTATTAGATACATATTTTGATAGTTGCGTGCGAGAATGCACAGTGATGATGGTGACCGTGTCTCGTACGACTGGCGGCTCTACCAGCAGTATTGACTCGCAGCGGACTCTCAGTGCCCCACTGGCAGTCGCTGGTACTCGTACCCGCAACACTCGCCAGGACTGACGCAGCCCGCCTGGCTGTATCGCGCTCAATTCCGTCCTCTGCCATGGCTCTGGCTAGAAAATAAACAAAGATATTACTTCTGTGTATTTATAAATTCCACAAAAAGGATGTGGTCTAAGGCAATACGGTTTAAAGATTTAAGAAAAAATTACTAGTTATTTATTTTAAGAAGTAATTTATTTTTCACGAAGTGATAAAAATGATCAGATAAAAATATCTTTAAAACTATGTTGCATGATTGCTATTTAAGTGAGTCCTCGTCGGTTTAAGTCTCCCTACTATCATCTTGTCTGTATTATGTATGTTTATGTTTATGTATATGTAGTGTATTTTATTAGTGTGTTGATTTATGTAAGTTTATTAATATTCCTTTTTTTTAATTTGTAGCACCGCCTTTAACCCTCTCTGCTAACCCTATGGTTAACTGGTAGAGAATGCCTTCGGCATTAAGTTCGCCTTTTGTATCACTTTTTTTTTGTGTGCAATAAAGATTAAATAAATAAATAAAATAAATCTTCCCCGTAGCCACTTTCTTACTATTAGGTACAATAAATTCAATAACAAAGTCGCTTTCCTTTATCTGCTTAGATCTTTATAAATACGCAACGGGCTTAAATTTATTTTAATAGGTAGAGTGATTCAAGAGGAGGATTTGTATGTAACTCACGCGAACGTGTTGCTGGCGGTCCCCAGTATTTGATATATGCAAACTTGCTTAAAGCAGTTATATTTTTTTGGGTTATCCTGGCAGTCTTTTCAGTTCTAACTAGTGGTGCAACGTACACAAATACTACTTGGATACGGCTAGAATCATATTAAAATCGAATTATTATATTCACCTAAACATTTGGTTAAACGCCTGATTGTAAAATGTGCAGGCGACCTAATTATACATTTAGTTTATTTTTAATTTAACACGAGCTAAGGGGCTGAAAAAGTATTTACTCTTTTATATGTCATTCACGGTTGCATAGAGTGAAATCAAAAGTAGTATATTTTTCGATACTACACATATTTCTCATTATTTTATGTCAATGCTTATAGCTTTGAGTTTTTCTATTTTATTTTTAGCTCAGTTATTTAGTGGTAACATTGATTCATACAAATCGATATTAAAATTTGCTGCGATTTCATAAGGGGTTAGACATAAGTTATGTAAATCCCAGCTGGGTCGCGAATTGTGAAGAAGTGTATTCCCCTGAAGAAATGGAAAAGATCTGGAGTGGAGATCAGCGGTGCGAGGAACTCCGCCACTTGACGGCACCAGTTGAGACTCATATCTCGCACCAATGGTGACAGCAGCAGAGCATATCAGTCTATAGATCGACAAGAAGTCAGCGTGACGTCAGAGACGTTGACGACGTTACACTTGCAGCGTTATCAGCGTTTACGACAGCAGGGCAGCGCTCGCAGCTGCGACGTTCTTAGAGAGGTTCCCATCCCAGTGCCATGTAGACTTTTGAAGCTCAGTTCAGTGCAAATTCAAATTTTCTAGACTTTATTGTGAAGTAATAGTTCGTACTTAAAATAATCCCGATTTTTAAACTTATTTTTTTTTCTAAAATACTTGTTACAATTACTGGTTTAATGATTATTTACTTTTAATTTATCGATGGTTGCATTAACATAGTAACTTAGTTTATTACATTTGTGTAAGATGAAATCCTTGGATAGACTTTAAATAAATAATTAAACAATTTTAGAAAAAGGTGAATGAAACTTTAAAACTCATCAAAGGATCGCGTCACACAAACTTACATCGAAAGCAGGGCAGCGCTCGCAGCTGCGACGTTCTTAGAGAGGTTCCCATCCCAGTGCCATGTAGACTTTTGAAGATCAGTTCAGTGCAAATTCAAATTTTCTAGACTTTATTGTGAAGTAATAGTTCGTACTTAAAATAATCCCGATTTTTAAACTTATTTTTTTTTCTAAAATACTTGTTACAATTACTGGTTTAATGATTATTTACTTTTAATTTATCGATGGTTGCATTAACATAGTAACTTAGTTTATTACATTTGTGTAAGATGAAATCCTTGGATAGACTTTAAATAAATAATTAAACAATTTTAGAAAAAGGTGAATGAAACTTTAAAACTCATCAAAGGATCGCGTCACACAAACTTACATCGAAAGTAGAAGCATTAGAAGCACAATGAAAACATTTTGTTGATGATTTGAGAAACAATTACTGAAGATTTTATCACCAAACAGTGGCTGTGCTTAGGATAATACATACATACATACATACATAATATCACGCCTGTTTCCCCGAAAGGGTAGGCAGAGGCATATTGTATGCCCACATTTCGTCAATTATATTGTTGGTTGGTCGTGCTAAGCGGCTAGCCTTTTGCCGCTTTTGGGTAACTTTTGTGTTCGCCAGAGCCTCGTTCGTTGTTCGGCAGGAGCACCAGTTGTAGGTGAGATTGGCTTGGGCTCCTCAGATCTTGGTAGGATCCCTATACACCCTGGTATGCTTAGGATAATACCGTTGACATTTACCATATCTAAACCTCATCCACGAACTAAATATATTGTTCGTGTTGCCAACAATAATAGTAATAGGTAAGAAATATTGCGCTAACATTTTATTTAAATTGAGTAATGTAAAGAAGTAAATGGGAGCATAAAAGAGGTTAATGCTAAAAAGTTTAGCCATACGATACTTAAGCGAACAATCTGCTTTCATAGTTAAACTGAACACGTTAAACGTGAAAAATAAGCATTGCAACGTGCACTTTTTGTCGCTGCTTTGTATTACTCTTTCACGAGGTAAAAGAACTCCTTTCTGTCCTTAATGGGAGTGAAAACAAAGCAAAATGTTCTTTGTAAAATTTTAACTTTTCTTGTGTGTAGAGTTGGATGGGTTTAACAGAGATTTTTAACAAGCTTTGTAGGTTAGTTAGATGATCTTTTGCAATTTTATGCTGTGATGGACACCGAAAGGTTCTCTTTGATGTATTCGATAGAGATTCAAAAATAAAATAAATAATGTTTATTTTATGCACCCAAACACATATTACATGAAAGCTAGATGTTTGCTTGTATTTGTTTTAGAAATTGCCCTAGTAGCTAGACGAGGCGGGCTATAAAATTTCAGTATTTAATTTTTGAATCATTGAATTTTTTTTTGATTTTTTTTATTATTAATTATTATAATGTCATTCAGCACTATTAAAAAAAACTGTGAACTAACAGAACATTAGTTTTCTTTATCAGTAAAATCTTTATGAAAAATCACCGAACAACAAAAATATCAATGCTTAAACAGACTATAATGGACTTTATTTAAATTATCATTTTTTTAAAATGTAAATACGATGCTATTAAATCAAACCGCGGTTTATTTTTACTTTTTTGATCCCGTTATTTCGAATGATGCGTGATCCCAATGAGAGTGAAATGACAGGGATCAAATTTACAAATTCTATCATCAATTATTAATTATTACACACTTTCAGATTCACACAAAACTTTGCCTTGCCTTGAGAACTTGCACTGGCTTAGATTTGGACTTTAATAACTGTATAACGGGGTCCAAGCTGGTGGTACGTTCCATCCTTTTTTCTGCTGACTCTTATTTCATTCCGTAAATACGTTTTACTGATAATGTATAAACAAAAAATTACTGCTAGTTTAAACAATAACTGAAACGATTTGAATACGCATTATTATGATCACGAATAAATTATTGAACAATTGAAAGAGAAATATAAACTTAACGCAGCAAGAGGTACGTTATTCATAATATAAAGACATCCTTTGTACAATTCGTTTAAATGGAACATTCCGAATTATTCTTGTCTTGTACGTTTGAAATAACACTTTATATTTATTAAACTTCTTAATGGCATATTCTTAAGAGGGGGAATATTAGTGAAAGCATCATTAATGAATCGCACAAAAGAAATACTGCTAAGTAACATAAAGTAGCGCCTAATTAGGCATAAATATTTTAAGGAGTATACCGGAAGAACATTTCCCGAGATATACCGACTGGTTTAAAGGCCATTAGCGAAGATTTAAAGAGTACCTTGACTGCCTTGAAGATGGTTTACAATGAACATCCCTAATGGCAAACGACCAGTACTTTTCATTTAAGCTATAGTTTAAAAGTTTGTGGCGTCACAGTTCACGCAAGATCGAGTAATATTGAGGATAATAGTTATTTGTTCGGTTCTAGCACAAATATTAGTATGAATTTTTTATTAGTATAGACATTTTATTAGTCTGGGTATTACTGCTAAGATGTCTGCTAAAAGTATGCATTTAATAAAAGTAGATTTACTCGTAACTATAATATGATGATCTGTTGTCTAGTACCCATATTCGTTTCGGAAACGATAGCTCTGTGTTATATTTCCAAGCCTATTGATTTTTAATTTAGTTGAACAACTTTTTTTTAATAGAGCAGTTAAATATAAAATAAGAGTTTTAGTATTACATTTTAATGGTTCCTAACATTATGCTTATTTCTAACATACGTGACAAAGCCAGAATATCCGAGATTAATTCAGCAGACCAGCATGTTATATGTTAAGTCACAAACTATGAAAAACGCGTTCATATTTTAATTCTTTTTATTGTTTATTGAAAAAATTGAAGCTACACTATTTATGATTCTTAAAAAAGCTTCTCAGTCTGAATTTTGACATAAACTAATTATGTAGTTTATACTATAACGCATGGGAAACCGCAGGCATAACCTAGTAATTACAAACACATGTTTTCGATAATAATATAATTCGTACATATATTTTTATTACGTATAGGTACTTCAAGTTTAACTGTAAGCTGCTTATGAATGTTCAATAAAAAAAAGAAACTGGCCAGAGCTAAATGGTTTGATAAAATATTCAAAGGTACGAAATGGGCTTAAAAGTGGCGCTTTCAATGTGCCTATGAAATAAATTGTTCATAATGGTTTTTCACGGTTTATGAAACTATGTTCGTTTCCCGGTTTTCAAAAAAAACATTAATATTATCATAATCGTCATTTCAGCTATATGCAGTCCACAGCTGAGCGTTGGTCTGCCCATTAATTTTTTACATTAGGCGTATTTCCCCATAATCACCACGCTGAGCAGGCGGGTGATCGCAGTTCAAGCCAGTACGCAAGATTACGCTGCGCCCATCATCCGGTTGGATTTCTCTTCGTATACTCTTACGGCTCCCCAAGAGAAAAGACGGGGTGGCACTATTCTAGCCTGATATCACACGGTATTCCTATAATAATTTTACTTAAGGTTTCTATTTATTGTTTGCTGAAACGAGAAACAACTTTCGTTTCAACTTTGGTCGTGAAGACATCGTTGTTTTGAGGCTCCTGAAGATGTCCTGTGAAAAGGCAAAACACATGTCGTGTTGAACTGTTTCTCGATTTTTCGGGAAATTATAGTCGCGCGGGAATTGTTACAAATATATTTTTAATCCGTCACTTGCTTCCAAGATATGTATCAATATGAACTTGTGTTATGAATAACTAGTTCTTAAACATACATGATTACTTTTTTGTACATATATATATACTAATAATAATTTACATAGTATGTAACATACATAGTAAATAGCACCCAGAGCAGAATAAATATTCATAATATTGCTCACTCAGGTGCGAATTTCAGGCATCCTATATATCCATATAATATATCCTTTTTTGGGGGTAGGTGTAGAAATAGTCAACACATTTGAAATTCTACATTGTTGCTATTTAATAATATGTATATATTTTCTTATGCGGTTTGTATATTTATATATATAACTTTAAGCTGAAAAGTGTGGAAATTTCAAACAAAAGGAAGTTTTGTGATTGGGCTACTCCCGGAATTTATAAAAGTAGGAAGAAACTTTTTGATTTATATAGAGAAAAAAGTACTTCAACAGATTCAAATTTTATTCAATATGTTAGAAATTATTCAAAATTATTCAAACTTGTTTGCACCACTGCTAAGTCAATGCATCTTAAAAATAAAATTATGAATTCCAAAAATAAAATTAAAGCTACATGGAATGTCATAAACCAAGAATCTGGAAAATACAAGAATAATCATAGCATGATAACTCTTAAAGTCGATGATAAAGATATTGTAGAAGAAGAAGAGGTGGCCAACGCATTTCGGAAATTCTTTGTGAATATACCATTAGAGACAACTCAAGCACTTGACTCCTCTACTCAGCGTGCAGTCTTTCTTCTTGAAGACAATGTACCTCTTTGTAGTGAATTATTTAGTTTTAGACATATTGATGGCTCTACAATAGTTAATACTTTTAATACAATAAATTTAAAATTAACTGAGGATTTATGGGGAATCTCAACCAACATTATTAAATCTATCATTAATATTATTGCTCCTCAGTTGGCAGTCATTTTTAATCAATATATTGATGATGGTTCATTTCCAAGTTTAATGAAATACAGTAAAGTAATACCTCTTTTTAAAGCTGGTGAGAAGTCTGATCCTACTAACTATAGACCAATATCAGTACTCCCAGCTCTTAGTAAAATATTTGAAAAAGTTATTTTTAATCAATTACTTTGTCATTTCTCTCTGAATTCCTTATTTCATTCTCAGCAGTATGGTTTCACTAAGAGTAAATCCACTACAGATGCTGGTGTAGCCCTAATAAAGCATATATTTGACGCCTGGGAGGACAGGCAGGATGCGATTGGAGTATTTTGTGATCTTTCGAAGGCATTCGATTGCGTTGACCATCCTACTTTGTTAGCTAAATTGACATATTATGGTGTTAATAGTAATTCTTTAAAATTAATTAAATCTTACTTGAGTGACAGAACTCAAAAAGTAGTTATTAATAGAGTCGAGTCTTCTGGCGCGCCATTGCTTATGGGAGTTCCACAAGGTTCGATTTTAGGCCCTTTATTGTTTCTAATTTATATTAACGATCTACCTTTCTATACTAGAGATCTGTGCGAAACAGTTTTGTTTGCTGACGATACATCTCTGATATTTAAAGTGAACAGAGGCAAGGATCATTCTGACGTGATAAATAATGCTCTTGCGAAGGTTTTACATTGGTTTACGGTTAACAATCTATCTCTTAACGCAAGTAAAACTAAATGTATAAAGTTCTTATTGCCTAATGTTACAAAAGTCTCAACTAACTTGAAAATGAATGGCAAGAATATTGAGTTATTAAATGATATCGAGCGCTTCCGTGCTTCGGAAGGCACGTTAAGCCGTTGGTCCCGGTTATCACTAAATGTGGTAGTCGTTAAGCCATGTTAGAGGCCTAATAGGCGGCTTGATAAATTCTAACAGCAGGACGCCATACACCTGCCTCCGCCAATCCGCACTGGGTCAGCGTGGTGGGGTATGACCCAATACCCTCACACCTTGATATGTGAGAGGAGGCTCGTGCTCAGTAGTGGGACGTATATGGGCTGAAATGAATGAAAATGAAAAAATGACACAAAGTTCTTAGGCATCAATATTGATTTTAAATTGCAGTGGAACCCCCATGTAATGGATTTGTCCGGAAGGCTTAGCTCAGCATGCTATGCCATCAAAAAGATAAGACTTATAACAGACGAAGAAACAGCTAGATTAGTTTATTTTAGCTATTTTCATAGCATTATGTCATATGGTATGTTATTGTGGGGATCTGCTGCGGACATACATAATATATTTGTACTACAAAAGCGCGCCATAAGAGCTATCTATAATCTTAAGTCCAGAGATTCTCTTAGAGAGATGTTTAAAAGAATTAACATATTAACGGTTGCATCTCAGTATATATTTGATAATATAATGTATGTTCGCAAAAACATTAATACATTTGATAAAAATTCAAAAGTACATAATTTTAATACTAGGAATAGAAATAAGCTCTCTCTGCCAAATTGTCGACTTCACAAAACAAAAAAATCATTTTTGGGTAATAGTATCAGATTTTTTAATAAAATTCCGCAGGAAATAATTGATCTACCATTGGCAACTTTTAAAACTGTAGTTAAAAAGCAGTTTCTTCAAAAGGGGTATTATGCTGTTAATGATTATTTATCGGATAAACAAGCTTGGGCTTAACATTTTCAACTTGTATGTGTATATAAGATTAAAAAGTCAACCAGATCATTGTCGTGACCATCCCTTATTGTACAGGCTCAGCTCAGTTTCACAATACATACTTACTTGACTGTGATGGAAGGTTCCCTTAGTGCTACTTTATTGGTTACAGCTTCGGGGGACCCTTTCAGTATCATCAAATTTACACTGTGTGTGTCATGTAACAAAAATAATTTAAAAGAGCATAGCCTGTGAGTTTCTTGTCAGTTCTTCTCACAGAGCGGAGGCTCGGAACTGGCACTTAGATTCACTTACACCGAATTTTTATTTATTTGCATGTAAGTGAATCTAAGCTTCGTGATTTCAGGGTTGATATAAATTTTTTTTTTCATGTATATTTTGTTTTGACGTTTTCAAGTGCTATGTAATAGTTTATGAAATAAAGAACTTTTTACTTTTACTTTTACTATATTATTTGCTTTTGTATACTCGTACGATTTTTTTTTTTTGCATATTGTTTCATACCTATCTTTGTTTTATCTATCTGACTCCTCATGAGGTTGGCTGAAAGAGATCACTTACAAAGGTAGCCTTTGTACATGTCCTTTTATATATAATGTTTTGATATTTTTCATTTGTGTATCAAAGAGTAATAAGAATAAAATAAAAAAATGCTAACGACCACGTCATATCGGTGGTCAATATAATAATAATAATGTAATACATAATAATATTTTATTGATACTTTTATAATTTCACTATAAAATACAGACACTGAATCCTATGTTAGGTTTCCTTGTGGTATAGGATATTACACCTAATGTAGTTATTATTTAAAAATATCGTAACTACTTCGGTTAATTTGCCGTGTTGGTCAAACTATTTTGATTTACATATAGTATGTTATAAGAGCAAACATGTTAATTATGATGAAGTTGGTGCTGTAAGCAGTAATTTATGTTTAAGTTACGTCTAGTTACACAGTATGTACGTCAGATTCAAGCATAACTTTGGCTGTTTTACTTATGCTTTTAGTGAAAATTGTTATACAGTATTTACACCGAGAGTAGCTTAGTAGTGAAAGGTTTGATAAATATTTTTTGAATCTTATGGAAGAAAAATTTTTAAGATGCATTAAACAGTTTCGGTCATATGACATCTGCACTGCTTTCTCACATCTTTTTGCAGGAGGATGGGATTCGTGGTCTAGTACTCATATGGACATGGTAGTGCTATAATCAGAAATTATGAAATATATGAAAAATAGAACTGAAGTGACATAACAAGGCGGATTTGCTGAATTCGCCATTGAAGAATCCATGCTCATAGGGATTATGGATTTCTCAATGGCGATCGTGAACCAGGCGGTTCAAAGCTGATGGACGCAAGCAGCACGTGTCGATCAACGTGGCGGAGGGAGGGAAGGAAATTATAACGAGGAATGAAAAAATGTTTCTTCTAAGTCATGAAGCAAACACAGAGATCGTGTTGCTAACTTACGTAATATCCATGAAATAAATGTGCTAAAGGTGCTGAGGGATCATACCGAATATTGCATTTGCAGTGCTATATTTAATTAAAGGACAATTTTCTTTACGAACTAGTTGAGTTATTTTATTAAAAAAATAGTGCTATTCCTTACTGATTTTATATTTTAGAATTATGTTAAAGGTCGGAGGTAACAACTAAAGATATTTCTTAGTATTCTAAGGGAATAATATAATACTTAATTACCTTCTGTTTCTCATCATCGATGTACCAATTGATGTCTGATGGAGGTAGGGAGTAGTCTGAAGTGCAATTGAGGAATATCTGCTCCCCTGGCTTCAGTAGCTTCGGAGCACCAATTATGACTGGGTCCAGGTCTGGCATGGCTGGGGACAAAAACATTCTTGAGAAAAATAAAGCAGACGATAAGCATTAATCACACAGTTATTACTTTTCTGAACACATACAAAAAAAAGGCATTTAAGTATGTTTATCCGTTTTTTAGTATCCATAATACAAGTTCTTAGTGATACTTATCTTGGAACTAAATAATTGGTGTGATTGTAATAGAATATTTATTTATTTATATATATATACAATCACACCTGCTTCCCCGGTATAGGCATATGATACGCCCTCACTTCGCCAATTGTGCTGTTGGTCCCTCGAATAGGTGGCGAGCCTATTGCCTCTTACCGGGAACTTCTATGTTTGCCAGAGTCTCGTCCGATAATTGGCAGGTATACCACTTGCAGGTAAGGTTAGTACGGGCTCCAATACAACCTGCCCTACTTTTCTGAATAGCAATAGCATTCTTAAGTAATAAAACTTTGAGTATCTGGCGATAGTCTTCTCTACTCAAGTTCCTGCCCGCAGAGAATGGGCTCTTGTATTGAAATGGTGCCCACTCAGCATATTGTCGAACATCACAGAGATGTCGCTACGCTGATCTTCCGTGGGCACCTTGGCTAGTCACCGCGCGGATACATTCGGCTTAGAAGTAGCTGATCAGTTTTGGAACTTGTCATTCTCTATTACAGTAAGTTCTATACGAAGTTCGTACGATTTGAAGTCAATATTTAGAACGAAATAGTACTAAAGTGTAAGTTACTCCTAAGGCCAACCTTACAACTTCTATCACGAATCTTGTGTACGACAGTATTTTCACTCTTTGGTGACCTAATCTAATACTTCTTCCTCCCTAAATATATGTTGTTATAAATCTTTGTTCGTTTTCGTTTTAATATTCGTGCAGCAACGTGTACAATAAAATTTCATTAGATAGGTCTTTAAGTCAATATTCTTTTAACAGTATTAAATTTTATTGCAACAAAGATGAAGAACGTGGTGGGATGATTGTGATCATTAGACGACCAAACTCTAACGCTTAGTATTTATGAAAATCACGATAGTAATATCCTATTACTTGTACTTTTCAAAGATAAACTTAATGCCTCGTGTTTGCTTTAAGTTAAACCCTAATTTACATAACAAATCCGCCTACTCGTTTTACCTCCTCAACTACACGTGCTGGTCTTAGAAATAACCCTTTTATACTGTCCGTAAGTTGATTACGGATCAACAAATTGATAAAACATTCTGTTGCAAGACCATCTAGCTTTAAAAGGACTTTCTGGGACACATGTTTTCCCCTTACTATAGTGCTGGGCTCAAGAGGGGCGTGAAACAGCATTTATTCTGGTCGGCATGAGCCAGCTTTATATAAGAATGAAGCCTTTTTTTTATAGACGGCATCGACTACTTTGGTTTGATAGCAAGATGTGAATTTCGGCTATTACTATATGTTATTGTATCTAAGCCATTTTAGATGCCCTATTAGGCGGCTTGAAAAATTCTACCATTAGGACTCCATACACCCATCTTCGCCAATACGCACTTAGTGGTGGAGTATAACTGAATCCATCTCACCTTGGTTCGTGAAAGAAAGCCCGTTCTCAAAAGTGAGACATAAATAGGCTGCGTTAATAAATCTCTGTATTCATGAATGTGAACTTATTTACTACATTAACGGATTTCACAGTAACATTTGTTCTCCATCGTATGCTGTTCACTAAAGGATGAGGTCACCAATAATACCATAAAGTATCACTACTGACGTGATGTGTGTATAAATATTTGTTCCGTATGTACATCGACGTTATGAGCTTATTACAAGCATAACTTTCACTACATCTTGTTCATGTGCGCCCATATTGTTCGTAAAAAAAACTTGTATTAAATATTTGATCACAAAGCAAATTCTGCTCCTATTAGAGTCCTGTTTTCGACGTCTAATACATATTGGAGCAGATATTCCTAGAACAGATAGTTATTTTGATAAATCGCTTATGTCAACCGGTAGCTCGAAGCGTCCCTGTTCTAATCTAAGTTTATCACTGACTCACTATTGAATTATAACGTAGACTAATAAAGATGAGTCCCCATTGGGGAAGGAAGTGTCTAAAGTGCTTTAATATCGTACTCGGCGAATACCTCCAAATGTAATTAAAACTTTGTTTGTCTAAACTATTGTCGCTATCTGCGAAATAACCGAAGCTAAACAATCGCATGGGATATTGTTCTCGAGCTGTTGTTTGCTCAATAATTTCGTAAGTTTTAGTGGAGTTAGTAACAAAATAATCAAACAATCCATATATTTGTCCGGTAGGAAAATTCAATTATTTTGCTATAAATTTTACTAAAAAATACCGAATCTGTATATTTAAAATTACTGCTGATTCTAGATCAAATTATTCTAGAATTGCTGAACTCGTAGTAAAAGTAAAATATACAAACATTGACCAAAATGAGTATTTGTAAGTATGTAAATCCAATTCACGATCGAAATTTTATCGATTTCTTATTTTACGCCATAAATATGGCTTTCTAAATTGGAAGCACATACAGGGGAGTAAGTAAACATTTAATAAAATTTACGTACATCCTATTATCCTTCAATCTCGGTTCGAAATGTCAAAGTTACATAATAACGTGTTACTCGGTGATAAGGTGCTTTTCCCCTGTTTTTGATGAACTGCTGGATACGGCGAGCGTTCGACATGAATAAAACATGTATTCATAAAGAGTGCAACGTGCGCGCAAATTCGTTCTGGTATCAAATGAATATACTTCAACTGCATGCTGCCTAAGCCGCAAGCTATGTAACATTTTGAAATCATTGTGGGTTTATTTTGTCGTTAGAATTTTTTAAATAAAAATTATAGTAATATTTTTAGTTTTCTTTTAATTGCAATCTGTTTGAAATTAAATCACTTACAAAACTAAAAAATAAGTCTGCACTTAAATTACGAGCATCCTTCTGTACGCGCGCACGTACTTAAAATTAAGTCTCTTGTCGCATACATTTGTAAGCTACTTAGACAAGATGCGCTATATGAAGTAATGAATTTCTTAAGATGTATTAATTTATAATTTTAATTGTATTGTGCTGTATGTAATGTAATTATAAGAATCTGATATGACATTTGCTTTATTTTAATTAACATAAATATCGACTTTTTATTTTTATTAATTTAATCTATTCCTTAATTCAAATGTTATTGATATTTTCTATTTTGACATTATCAATTACTAATAATATTGTAATTTAATTGAAATGTCATAATTATTGTAATAATGTATAGTTTTCCTTTCTGTGGCGTGTAATTTTGCATTACCAATAAATGAGTGTTTGAGTATATAATCGAATTTCACGCGGACGAAGTCGCCCGCGAATCACTAGTTCTACAATCAAACTAAATGTTAAGCTGTCGTGTCACACTTTAAGCAAGGACGTTTATGCATATTATTATCTAGTAGGATAGAGTTCGATGCGACTCTAATGCGACCTAATCCAAATTATACTGTGGACTTAAATCCACTCGTTCCAAAATTCAAAATGAACACATGAAGCTTACTGAAAAGGGTTTGCAAACTATTTTCAATTAAAAATTAATATTTTTGTATGAGGTTCCACCAAGACCTAGCGAGACCTTTTTTTTCTTTTGATTTACGTCGGTAACAAAATGCATTTACGCACTGTCTCCCGGCCAAAGGGGGACCGAGAGAGGTGTGTGGGACTCACCACCGGCAGACACGACCGCCAGCAGTAATATACACTAAAAATCTTCCGACGACGCCCGCCGCTTGTTGAGAAAGAGACGGGGTGGGGCAGTACCGTAATTTCAACTCTGACACCTCGCCCTCGGCCAACGTCCCTCGGACCAAAATCGGGAAGACCTCCTCAGAGAGACGCTGTAGACGCACTGCTCCTACCTCCTTGTGCGACCATAGCGTGTGTGGCCGACTTCTCGGAGGGTCTATGGTTAGACAGTAGGGGCCCCGTGTCCCCGCTGCCTAAGACCCTCCTGGCGCTGCCTGTGCCCTCTACAGGTTCCTCTTAGGTTCTCCCTGGTGGGCAGTACTAAGGGCACCCAGAATCGGCAACTTCTGGGTGTTACCTTTTCCCGGCCTCCGGTAGGTACTCAGCCCCCCCACCACGCCAAGGTGGAGAACTGGCGAACATAACAGTGCCCGATATGTGGCAATAAGCTCGCCACCTATTATTACGTGGGACCAACTATATGTTGGCCAAGTGTGGGCGTATAATATGCTTCTGCCCACCCCTTGTGGGAATCAGGCGTGAATGCATGTATTTATTAATATTTTTACACTACTTTTCGTTATTAAATTTCATAGCATATCTATTATTGTATTAGCATTCAAAAAAAATACACCATGCATTTACCGCAGGGAGAGCAGACCGCTCTAAATTTATGAACCGCATCGTCTGCTTAACACAAGCATCATGCAAAATGAGGTCAATTAATGCGAGCCTCCTTAAGTCGTTATATAGGAATATTACGGCACGCGTCATAAAAGAGGACACCACGGCTTAAACCTCCGGTTCTTGTTGCTATCTGCTGTATAACTGGCTGGGGACTACCTTTTTCTTTACGTCTGTAACAAAATGCGTTTACGCACTGCCTTCCGGCAAAGGGGTACCGAAAGGGTGTGTGGGGCTCACCACCGGCAGACGCGACTGCCAGCAGTAATACCCACTAAAAATGTTCGGACGACGCCCGCCGCTTGTTGAGAAAAAGGCGGGGGCCAGTACCTGGATTGCAGCGTCTGACACCCCGCCTGCAGCCAACGTCCCCCGGACCAAAACCGAGAGGGCCTCCTCAGAGAGGCGCAGTGGACGCGCCCCTCCTACCTTCTTGTGCGACCATAGCGTGTGTGGCCGACTCCTTGGAAGGTCTTTGACTAGACAGCAGGGGCCCCCTGCCCCCGCTGCCTAAGATCCTCCTGGCGCTGCTTGACGGGCCTCCTGGCCCGCCCGCTGCGCCCTACACAGGTCCCTCTTAGTTCCCCTCCCGGTAGTCAGTACTGCACCCAGAGTCGCAGGTGGGGACTACCCTGAACCTCATATAAGCCCATTAACCTCCCACTACTGAGCAGTCTGAGCACAGGCCTCCTCTCAGAAACCGTAGATCTTCATCATCGTATCAGCCGTATGTAGTCTACTGCTGAACATTGGGCTTCCCAATAGATTACATTCTCCATAATCACCACGCTGGGCAGGCGGATTGGTGAAAACCGTGGCGTCGTGAATTTCGGTGCCGGGTGCGAGACAAGTAGTGCAGATTTGGCCAGTCCATGGCATCCCCTCGATTAACATTTTCTGTAATTATAGGCATTTCGAGATTGTCAGGATTTCGTGTAGCAATGTGTCCAAAGTATTTCATGGCACAGCCCAAGCATACTGTGGGAAGCCACGTGGTTATGTTTAGCGCGTCTAGAATTGAGGCGTCTGTTCTGCTTGCGGTCCACGATTCTCTGGGTCAATACATTTCGAAATATAGCGGTCAGCCGCTGTGAGTGTCCACGTTTCAGCTCCATAGAGGAAGATATTATAGACTAGTGTGCTGACGAGTTAAATTTTGGCTCCAAAATCTAAAGCTTTAGGGGCCGTGTAATGCCTACTTTTGCCATGCCGATTCTGCGGCAGACCTCCTTCATTGATGAGCCGTCACAACTTCGAATCCAGGCAGTTAAACTCGTTGACGGTGTCTATTTGTAAGTTTTCTCTAGCCTGGAACGATTAAGTCATATCAAACCTAGTGCGCATTGGCGGACCCATGTATTCTGTTGTTAGGACTTTTTAAGCCACTCAAAAAAATTGCAAGTAGGCAAAAGAGCAATTAATAAGTTGGACTTCTATCAACAAAGTGTAATTTAATAGACAGTACTACACTGCTAGCAATTCTAGAGACAGAAATAAGCATGTGTAAATTATAGGTTATCAATAAATTACGCCAACCATAACAATGTCAAACGTCAAATATTCTGCTTCTACTCATACATACAATTATCACACTTTGTTCCCATAAGGGTAGACAGAGATCACATCGACACCAGAATCCTGGCACACACGGTTAGCTACAATATTGCTGCTAATGTAACCGGGGTTGCGGTAATGTTCGAAAGAGTTACCGCGGCCTTTTTAGTCAGTAACAGCGGCGGTCAGTGGTCAGCAGTCATTTAGTGATTTTCTATCCGAAATAAGAAAGGCTGCTAACGCAAACTGGAAAACAATGTATTATTTTAACAATTCTCACCAACAACAGTCATATGCTTCGTCTGCCTTGCTATCTGAAATCTGGGGCCCTCTGTAGAGACTTCGCAGGTATATGCTGCCCTGGTAGCCACCGGAGGGGGCATGACCTTCACCATGCAGGAATCTGCTTGGCAGTCGCCGCCTTGCACCATGATGTCTGTCACGTTGAACAGTCGTATGGGAGGCTGTTGAGGAAAAGATAAATGGTAATTTTATTGAGAGATTAGAGGGTGAGACGTTTACCTGACGGTACTTATAATTATTTGTAAAGGCTTTAAGGAAAACTTTAATAGACATTGTTGCACTACGCTTGGATATCAGTTGTTGCATTTCATATTTTTACATAAGGTTTTAACAGTACGCACCGTATCTCGCACGTGTTTGCCTGCATAATCATCATCATCACCATCCCCACCACCATCATCACCATCATCGTCTCATCCCATTACTGAGTATGGGTTTTCTTTCTATAGATCAGTCCTTCACTTATATTAAAATTATTATATTAAAAAGTTCAACAAAAAACTACTTACCGAAAATTATTAAGTCTTATTTCCAAATGGGAATACAAAAACGTTTTCATTGTTAATAATATTGAGTGATTCTCGGAACCACTATGACTAAATAATCCGCCGGAACAGGTATTGAGCAAAAAATATATAAATATTGTCGGATATCCCAAACAGCGCAATAAAGCTACAAACTCAAATAAGACATCAAAATATTGTATTATTTTGTAACTATATTTATAGAATAAAGAAAACACTCAGTATCATTTCTTATATTACACAGAGGTTGCTTTTTGTTGGGATCTTCGAAACAAATAAACCGATTTTCATAAGCTTTTAAATATTTTCAATCCTTAGTACTTGTATTTATTTGTTATGAACATATATAGACAAAATTATGATTTGCCTCGACAGCTATAAATAACAGATCGTCTACCGCCAGGTCCATAGAAATTAAGAGAAGCGCAAATCCCTTGGGAGAGCTCATAGCTCTGATTACTAGGTGCCCAAAAACGATCACCGAAGAAAAGCAGAGTTAATTAGTTAGAGTAGATAGTCCTTTGATGGGTGAACGTAACAGTGGTATTTAATGAAATACGATTATGTTAAGGCAGTTTAAGCTGTTGGTCCCGGTTATCACATATGGTAGTCGTTAGACATTATTAGAACTCAATTAGGTGGCTTGAAAATTCTAAGAGCAGAATTCCATACGTCTGCCCTGGGACTGTGTTTTAAAGAGCAACCTCCATCCTAGCCACCAAAGTTCATCGCGGTTCGCGCTCAGTTGTGGGACGTTAATGGACGATGATGATATAAACTCTCCTTGGAATGAGCTAGATACCTATCTGTGTTGGTAACTTTAGTGACAGTAAAAAAGCTATGAATATAAATATATTTTTTGTTCCATTTACCTTTTGCGAAGGGTTGTATCTGAATATTTCATTGGTGTCCCTATACCATTTCACCGAATGTAGTTTCTGATCATCCATCTGAAAGTGACAGCTGAGTACAGCCGGCCTGCGGGGATCTGCATACAACGGCACCTTCAGCTGGGTGATCTCGTGTGCTGATGATATAGCTGTAACAAGAGAAATTGATTTATTAGGTATTTTGTTTTTTATAATCATCACTTATTAACTGCTATTTTTAGAGACATTTCATCATCTACTCAGCTCATTTAAGTACAACTACTGAGCACGGGCTCTTTTAAAACAAAGGCAACGATTCAAGTCATACATTGGGCCCCATGGCGAATTGGTGGAGCGACATTTATATATATAGTTTCATTTTCATTTCGTACTAACTTACTGGCGAAATCCCCTTAACGGGAGCAACACAGACTATCAACAAAATCCATCTCCAACTTGACGTGCTTACATGTAGTATAGTGAACTCGCAAAGGTCCTATTATTTGTACTGTGTTACTAAGTAATTATAATTATTTGGCTAAAAAAACAGTACCAAAAAAAAGTATACTGTGGTAGGTAGGTATATATATAAAAGGTTATATATTAATTATTTTTATGTTTTTAGTTTTATGTTGTATGTTATTTTTGATGAATAATATAAGTGAGTTATTTTGTGTAGGTAGGTTAAGTATTATTGTTAGCAAGTAAGTACCATAAATGTCGCATTAGGCTAGACCTGTAATGGCATTGTATTGGATTTTAAAAGAAATAAAAAATATTTTTTTTAAATTGTTTCAGTCTTATTTGGGCCGTTTATACTATAAAGAAGAAAATATTGGTATGATGGCGTACTTTTAAAAAAAAGTCATTTTGAAAATAAAAACGAAGGATTTTAAGATAAGCGCTTGTAGCTTCAAGAGACAAATAAGGAATGGAACATTAAAATCCTTGGTGGATTTTAAGAGTGAAGGTAATATATTTTATTATTACATATGAGAAAACATTTTACTTACATTTTACTGCACTACACTCCAGAGGTCGTGGGTTCGATTCCCACCTAGGATAAATCTTTCTGTGCATGAATATGAATATTTGTTCTGGTCTTGGTATTTCCTATGTGTACTTAGTATATATTTACAATAAAAAGTTATTGAAGTATGTTTTTCAGTTGTTTAGTATCCATAACACAAGTTCTTAATACTTATCTTAGAACTAAATAATTGGTTTGATTGTAGGAGAATTTTTATTTATTAATGAAACATAATACAGCATCACAACTATGTCAAGAATGTAATAAATAAAATAGTTATCTCAAATATCATACTCGTAGATACTGTGATGTACGTACAAAACGATATTGGAATACTTAAAGCTTTAGCGTTTCTGATATATTGATGTCGGTAGCAAGTTGCGACATTGTTTATAGTTCAATATGAGTGATTTGCAAGATATACTAACGCTTTGATTTTCGTCACATGAATTACATAGTTTATCGGCTTAGTCCTACCTACTACCAAGCAACATTTATAGCCCTTTATGCTACACTGATTTTGCAACAAATAGAATTATACTATTCATTTCAATCCTATTTACAAATATTTCTAGGTAGGGATCGTACCAATTGCAGCGCCAATTCGAATGTTTCTCAAATGGCTGGGCAAATAATGAACATAGCAAAAAAATCTATTTAAAGACAATATTTATAGACTTTACATGTCATGTGTACGTGGGGATCCCCTAAGGATTTGTATGATTACCAATACATCGAAGCACAAGCGAACAACACCTGCAAGTGGTGCCAATCTGCCGATAAACTGACGGGGGTCTCCCTGACATAAATAACAGTTCCCGCTAAGCAGCAATAGGTTCAATACCTATTAAGTGCTCCCATAAATAGAGTACAATATGCCTCTCTACCCCCTCGGGGAAACAAACGTGATTGTATGTATGTTTTAGACAGTTACACTTTTCTTTAAAAAAAAAATCGTTATTATAATATCCTAGCATTATCTCGGTTTTCCCAGACATCCTAGGCCCAGGGTCTGCTCAGCGGTCGTAGCAGGTTTTTGCTGAACTTCAGTTATTACACAGAGCGACTGCCGTCTGATCTCTACAACCCTGAGAGAAAAACATCATTCTATGGTTAAGCCAAAACTTTAATTCCATAAATTATGAAAAATATTAGTTAAAGTCAACGTAGTAAACTCTAAACTAAGAAGAAAGTTAAAAACGTTAAGAAACCACCTAGAAGTTAGGTACAGCACCTCAAAAAAGTTAAATTAATTAAATCTACGAACACGAAAAGGAATTTTTCTAAACTGCTATGAGTGCATTCGTAATGAGAAAAAGGTAAAAGCAAATAGTCTGTCACGATAAATTTGCATTGCACTTAGTAAACATATTTTTTTATAATAAAGTGAAAATTTTAATTACGCGCTACGCTAGAGATTTTGAATATTGGATAGTTTGACAAAAGACCGACTTAGCTAAGTTTGGTGCTGGTACTAATCAAACTATGGGAGTTAATTTTTTAGATCAAAATGGTCGTGATGTCATGATAGAAGATAGATAGCAAATTCTTTATTGTACATCAAATTTAAATAAAACAAGAAAACATTTGCAAAAAAAAAGCGATATAATTGGCGGACTTCTCGTTTACAGCGATTCCATCCAGGAAACCTTAATATCATGCAATGGTTGGACTACTTCATAGTATCAGTCGGAGTATTGTAGGGTGTCCTATGACGGTACAATATTCCAAGCAACCTTAGAATTTATTAAACTAAGAATTTGTCCTTATACGAGTAAAAAGTAATTTTGTACCACATATATCTTAATAAACAAGGCAAATGAAGCAATTCATATAAACCAACAACAAGATGTGTAGTATGCATTTTTGTAGACAAACGAATCGTGACCAAAGTCCTGGTTTACGGAAATAAATGTACGAGGTACCTACCATTCTAAAAAGAAAACGAGCTATGTGGGAAGAAAATATGTGGTAACATACATTACTCGCCCGAGTAACAAATGAGAGTTTGCGTTTACTGTAAGTAGAATTTCATATGAATTGTTTTAATGTAGTGGGTAAGCTATTTCGTGTAATATATTTCTGTCTTCATGACGTTGATTTGTAAACACTTTTCATTATGAGTTCAAGCAAATGGTTTCGTACTTTTTCTATGAGAATGTAAGCTGAATAAAAATACTACCTAAAATGTTTTACGTGGCACTATAATTGGTTACTTCGAGTATGAATCATATTATTATGCTAGGTATATATTTTGAACCAACGTATAAAATAAATACATACCAAATGGCATAAATTTACAATTGGCCAGGCTTACAACTAATAACTCGGAATATTAGTAAGCCCACAGGGATTTCCTATAATAATTAGTAATATTCGAGATGTGAATCTCAAGCTTGTTCTATTGCTTAATAATATAAAAAATAGATGAAACAAAAGCTGTATGGGTGTATCGGGATCCTACTAACATTTAAGGAGCTCAAGCCAACCTCACCTGCAAGTGCTGCACCTGCTGATCAACAGACGAGGCTCTGGCGACTTTTAAAGATCCCGGCAAGCGGCAATAGGCTCGCCACTTAGTACGTGGGACCGACAATGTAATTGGCGAAGTGTGGGCGTAATATGCCTCTCCCTTCGGAGGAATAGACGTGAATGTATGTGTGTGTGTAAACAAAAGCTAACGCTAAAACTAAAAGTTATCGCGTCTTACAAAAGTTGCAAAGAAAATCGTAATTTCCGGATTCGCTTTGTGAACACTTAGGGGAATATTACAAAACAAGGTCTCAAGTTAAAAACAGGTTTAATATGAATGCTGTCACTTTTATTTGATGAAATGAAGACAGTGACAGCACCGGTTTTAAGCCTGGCTTAACTTTAGAAATTGTTTTATAAAAAGCCCCATACTGTTTGCTTCTTAAAGCTACCGTTCCGGCAATGTATGTTATATTATACACACTCTCGGCTACTTACGGCATAAGACAAATAAAGTAACAAAGTGATTCAGTATGTCCCGCGTAATTTGTCATAAGGATGACATCCTTAATTTATTTTACATTACGAAGTCAACGACATTAAGTCGCTCTTCAAATTTAAAAGCTGTAATTATGTCACTCACTCTTTCATGTGCTGGTTTCAAAATACATATATCAAAATAGAATTTTCCATTATACTAGATTAGCTAGTTGAAGGTATATTAAATTTAAAGCTAGTTAAGAAATTTTGAAAATATAGGAATGTCGTAGTTTAAAACTACAAATAATAATGCGGCACTTCCCGTCCCAAACCATTTTTTTGTGATTTACGTCGGTAACAGAATGCATTTACTCACTGTCTCCCGGCCAAAGGGAGACCGAGAGAAGTGTGTGGGACTCACCGCCGGCAGACACGACCGCCAGCAGTAATACCCACTAAAATCTTCCGACGACGCCCGCCGCTTGTTGAGAAAGAAGAGGGGGCCATCAGTACCCCGCCCGCGGCCAACGTCCCCTTGACCCAAACCGGGAGGACCTCCTCAGAGAGACGCAGTGGACGCGCCCCTCCTACCTACTTGTGCGACCATAGCGTGTGTGGACGACTTTTGGAGGGTCCATGGTTAGACAGCAGGGGCCCCCTACCCCCACTGCCTAACACCCTCCAGGCGCTGCTTGATGGCCCTCCTTGCTGCGCCCTTCATAGGTCCCTCTTAATTTCCCCCCCGGTAGTTAATACTAAGGGCACCCAGAGTCGCCAATCTCTGGGTGTTACCTTTTCCCTAGCGCCTTCTGCGCCCTAGCGGGAGGTACTCAGCCCCCCCACCGCGATAAGGTGGAGACCAATCGGGGAGGGTCCCGTCCCAAATCAAACATAACTAAGAAACCACATAGTGAGTATTTTTAAAGACATAACTTTGTACATCTTTCACAAGTTTAAAACCCATGTCTATGCAAACAAAATTTGTCCAAAGTGGGAATAAAACAACCTTTGGAGAGTAAGAATGTGTATAGTTGCCGCTCCGGCAAATCTATAATAATAATAATACTTAGCACGGACCTTTCTCACGAACCAACGTGAGGGAACAGTAATAATTTGTTTAATCAAATTAATTAAACACACAAAAACAACAATTACAAACACTTCAGTGCATGTTAATAAAATAAACATCAAGTAAATCACAATATGATTAAGCGTGAGAGTGTATACAACTTGTTTATTTGATTGTATTACTCGATTGGGACTAAACTTGGACCGAGCACTGTAAAGTTTCAGTCGTATTTGCTACGTACACTTCTCTGCAACTGGAGAACGCGGTAGGTAGATTGGGACACATAATTTCTAAGTTGGCTCGTAAATTTATACAGTATTATCTTATACGCGACACTTCACCTATTGAAGGTAATTTCGTTAATTACCAACGTGATATTGAAGACATTGTGATGTTAAAAATGCCCCATAAGCGGCCAAAGGCCTTTTACGAGGGACCAGCAATATAAGTGGGTAAATGTGGGCATATAATATGCCTCTGCCTTACCCCTTTAGGGAAACAGTCGTGATTGTATGTATGTATGTGATGTTAAAAGTGGTCGGAAGGCGGGCTGGTTATCTCAGGATGAAGCTGCCGCCCATCATTCGGTTAGATTTCTCTTCATCGACTCGCACGACTCCTGACTGACTCTGAGATAAAAGGGGGTGCACTATTCTGGGCTGTTACCACACGGAATCATATGAAATGAAGGCTTGAAAACCTTGCCCTACAGTAGAGTGCAAGTGCCTTGAAAGCATGCAGCTTCGGCTGAGCGAAAACCTTCTGCGACGACAAGCTCGCCTGGGAGTGCCGGAGGCTCTTACAGAAGTCGTGACAGAATTCATGCTACATGCCTGCATGCATACTTCATGCATGCTAGCATGCTGCATGTTTTACAATAATGCCCTGAGTGATTTCAAAGCAAATTTTTGAAAACTTTAGATATATACAATTTACAAAGAGCGTTAGCTGTTAAATTAAAATGTATGTTATTATGATCACAATAATCACATGCATTCATTACGCTTTAAACAAAATTTGCGTTACAATATTATTGGTAGTAATCATTAACTATGCTTTACAGTGGTTATGCCTATAAAAATTATGCTTAAACTTATTCAGTATTTCAAATTTATGCCTTTTAATATCTATGACAATCAATTTTAGCCTACGCTATATAAGGACATTTAAAAATTTTCGTCATAATAACATGCAACGTGATGATTATTGCTATTAAAATTATGGAACATGATGTTATGACAATAAACGGTGTGCTTGAAATTACAATGCCACAATAAACCATTCGTAGCTACCGATTGTTACTGTATTTAGTAGTAGGATTAACGACGTTTGAAGCCTTATTGAGCGTGAAACGTTAATGGGCTGTGATAATGCTTCAGAGGTTAGTACAACTGCTCTCCACACAAATAATATGTGCGTGCATGAACATGCATATATGGCATGGTGGTCAGTATACTTGCAGTCCGCTTTTGAAGTCATAAATTTGATTCCTGTACAGAAAATTTTGTGTATAATATGTAAGCCATGCAAGTGCTCATTTCCATGTAATTTACTAGCTGTTCCTTAGTACAAGCTACTGGGACGAGAATATGTTTAAGTTGCCCAATTTTTTTAAATTTTTTTACGGGTTTTTCTACAGGCATTTTAATAAGTAATAGGGGTCATAGTAATATGCCTTTTATTAGCGAAATCTTTATTTGGAGATATATTTAGAACTTCACTATAAAAGCATCATTGTTTTAATTAAAATTTATATGCAAATGAAAAACCATATTTCGAACTCCCAATTACTTTACAGACCCATTGATACGATTAAAATAATAAAATCAAAAAATATATCGACACACATAACAAGATATGAATTATTACCTTGAAAATTGCTCGCAATTTGTGGGCAGAAAATATATTTGTACCAAATATATGTCAGGCTTTGATTTCACCAATTTCACGGGTGGTATTCCAGTAGCGTAATATACCAAGACCCAAATATTTGCCAAGGCTAAGAGGGTTTGGTCAATACAAACATACCGTTAATATGTCTAAGCGTTAAAACATTTTATTTGCACTCCTAGGGACGAGAGGTGGCTGCTACAGCCTTTGTAAATAGAACCTTCGGTGTTTGTTTTAACGTCACAAATTCTTTTGAACACCTCCTAAAATACTTTGTTGAAGCTGGAAGCAGGTGATAAGTAATGAGAAAGGTTTTGTCTAAAACAAATAATCACTTTGGGAATATACGAGGTGTTAAGGCTTTTTCTGATACCGATATTGGGTTTGTTATTTAACTTCGTCAATTAACAGGTCACAATAAATCATCAAATTGCCGTCCACTTCTGAAAAACGCTAATCACCCCGGAATTTCTTGTCTTCTATAGAAGTGTCCGCCAATTTTGACGACCGATATGGAGTGGTAGCGAGTATACCCGCACTTCGCTCCTAAGGTCGTGGGTTCGATTCCTACACAGGAAAAATCTTTGTGTGCATGAACATAAATATTTGTTCTGGTCTGGGGTATTCCCTATGTATATTAGGTATGTATTAACAAAACAAAAAGTATTTATGTATGTTTTTTCATTATGTAGTATCAATAACACAAGTTCTCACAGTCGTGTTGTAAACAATCCAAAGTCTTACGGAGGACTGTTACACCGTCGTGTTAGACTGTTGGCTTTAAAATTATCTGCCGGCGCATGTTAGTTACCAGCTCCTATATAGTCCCAGGTCCTTTAACCGGGGCGAGAAATGGCATTCTTGCAGGCCATTGTGAGTGGGTGCACATGACACCGCGCTGATGGTCAATATGACAAATAACATAAATACAGAGGAAGCCTAATTGAAAACTGATTCAACGGATGATAACTAAGAGGTAAGAAGAGGCAAGAAGTGCGCCTTTTGGCTCCTTAATGTCTCTGTAAATCTTAAGCGAAAGCTCCGTTGTTGCTATAGTTTCACATAACCTAATGATTTAGTTTAGGCATAAGATACTATCCCTAGTATCTGAATGGCTTGAGCATTTCCCCACGTTACAATCAGCTAGTGATGTGCTGCCTTTGTTACCTTACATTTTTTTATATAGTAAATAAGATAGACGTAGAATTGTATCGACAAGATTTAAATGATAAAGAAAATGTTTATTTGAACTCTACCACTAATGTCGAATTTGACCCCAATCGCAAACATGTCAATTTACTTAATGAAATAGTTTCAAACCCGCCATTAAACCTTAACGAACACTTAATGGCTTACTAATCAACATCAAAATTTAATAATGTCTTAATTAACAACTCTTGGCTTGCGAATTAAATGGAAGTAAAATTAACTTAAGGCATTACGTAAATACTTATAAAGACAAGTTTAGAAAGGACCACCCTCTAACTTTTGAGTCAAGTGATAAGTTTACTCTGTTCAATAATGATGATTACATCGTGATTCTCCCAAATGAGAGGCTTTTCTTAAAGCTTTTATGTGACATTGAGTGATTTGATGTATTTGTTCGACGGCTAAAAGGAAATACCGAATAGAGCAGTAGTGCCCCTTAAGGCTATTACAGCTATCCCTGCTTTTGATAAAGTAAATGTTCTCTGTTTGAATGTCGGTAATGTTTTGTTTGGTAGTTTATACTATGAAACCTTTTGGCTATTTCTACTACTCAACTTTGTTATATAAAGGTACAAATGGGTTTATTATATACCTGTGGAGTTTTTACAAAAATAAAGCCAGCCTTTTAATTTCTTGACCTAGATTCATTAATATATATATAATGCGACAAGGCGCTAAAACAAATAGTTCTGAAATGTAACTTAAATTCATGCACATAAATATGTGTCAAAGTCAAAATAATTTCTTCAAGTTTGGATCAAAAGAGCTCTTACGAAGGTCAAAACTTAAAAACTAGCTAGCCCATACACTGCGGGTGGGAGCTTGATCGTAAAAAAGGGCAAAAAAATAGCATAGGTTAGTTTTTCTCCCGCCAGTTACAAGAAAATTTACTTAATAGTATAACAATTTGACAAGTCAACAAAAACCTGTGATCTGCAGTCACAAGATTTTAAATAACATAAAAAAATGAGCCATGAGACATGAGCAGACCAGTCCCCACTGGCAGCACCCGTTCACGAATATGACGCATAAACCAGCCATCGTTATCCAGCCAGCCAACAAGATAAAATAATTTTAACAAAATAACATTATATTGAAGAAATATGCTGCAAACCACAAATATTTTGTTGTAGCTGTGGGCGCTGCGTAAACGGTTCAATTAAAAATAATGTATAAAAGAATCATTTCTCTTCACACGATCAAAAAAAAATGTCCGCGACAGTATATTTCTATCTTTTAAAATTGACTTAACTTTTTTATGGTAATATTTAAAATAACTCCGTAAAAAATGCGCGTGCGCATGATGCGTCAGAAAAGACGCTGAGCTGGCCAGCGGGCGAGGGGGAGGCGGAGCCTGCTGGCCGCCTTCTGTCACTCTCTGTCACAGTTTTCGGGTTTAATATCCTATGTTAGTGTAACTTTCGTAATTTATTAATTAAAATAATATAATTTAATGAAGTATATTAAAAATAATAATATGTTTATATTTCCTCTAGCGTTCCATGCCTCTTTCAATCATATACCACAGCCTTACACACGTACAGTCGGTTAGTTATTACAAAGCAACGTTTGCTGGGTCAGCTAGTAAATGATAAAAAGGATTTAATCGTACACCTAATGCCGAATGCAATATTTCTTAAAAGGGAGTAGAGATATAGTCTAAAAATTATAGTACATAAAGAATTGATGATCAAACTCACTGGCTGCTTCGTATAAATAAAAAACACATTTATTTGGTACTTCATTGCACATTCGTTGAGTCGTTACTTATAAGCATTAGTTGTTAAAACTTTCTGTCGTAAAAATAAGATACCCGTTCAACAGGAAGCATTCGCTCCGCTGCGATCGTCTAGAAACATCTTTAAAGAGTTATTTACAGTAATATTCTTATAAAATTTATTCGTGAAACGGAAATTCCAGTCCATTTACTCTCTACTTTAGCACTTTACATCGGCGGAAGGAAAGAAATGCTTTTAATAAAAGTAATTTTGGAACAAATTTTGTCGATTTGCCTGGGATAAAGGTTGAATAATAATTATGGCACACCCGCTGAGTAATTTGCTTAAGCTTCTATGCTATTAAGGTTATCAAAAGTCGGTTTGAGGCCACCGTCTTTAAATAAATTTACAATAATTATTTATACATAAAAATATTTATATCATCATCATATCCTCGCATTATCCTTGTTGCCCTAGACTTAAGCTAAGAGCTCGTAAGAATCGACGAAGAGAAATTCTACCAGATGATGGGCAATGACGCTGCGTCATTCTGCGTACTAGCTTGAACTGCAATCACCAACCCGCTGCCGGTCCTATGTGGTGATTATGGAATACCCGGAATATATAATTATCTATTTGGAAGGCCAACGATCAGCAGTGGACTTAATAACGCTGATATAATGATCAAAACTGTAATTTTAACTGCCGAGTATCTCCTAATCAGACATTGTAAAACAGACTCCTCGAAAAAAACAATCATACATACACAACATAATATGTAGTTAGTATTTCAATAAAATTGTATTCAGTTAGTGCTTAATAAGACAAGTGGCTCTTCAAATAATTTCTGAAGGATGCTACTGTTAGAATCTCTCTCAAGCCTTATTATTTATAAGACATTTAATATATTTGCAAATTTATATAACGATTTTATTTTATTTTACATTTTTTTATTTAATTTTATTTATTAATCTTTTTAAAGACTTAAAAAATTACAATGTAATAAGTGATCTATGAAAATAATTATGTTTTTAAGCATCTTTCGGGTAATTGAATGATGAGTTAATTCGAGATTAAATTAGCAAATAGTCAATTTCCAATGAAAGCAAGTGATGGCAATGAAAAAATGAAAAAATATTTTAGTAAATAAACACAAAATCACATAACTTAAATAATGATAAGTGTCTCCTTTTAAGCTTATAAAAGCCTGAGACAGAAGACAATATAAAAACTTTGTTACAATTCCCGCGCTTTTGTTTTTTCTCGAAAAATTTAGAAACAATTCAACACGACCCGTGTTACGCCCTTACATAGGGCATCTTCAGGTAATATATTAAACAGCCTCAGAAAAACGATGTCTTCACGACCAACGCAAAAACTCAAGCTCACTCTCAATCATCACTTGCATATAATGGACATCCGCAAAGTAACTCCTCTTTCTTTTTTTTAATTATTAGTACAAAATAGTACAACAACACAAGTTAACGAATGTCCTTAGTGTGCAAAATAAACTTAAATAGTTTTCCCGTGCACACTTAATAAATTTTCCGTGCACTCTTCCTCCTGCAAGCCTGAATCCATAAATAAATTTCCAAAGAAAAGCTTTTCTGAAAACAAACGATATAGGTTAACAAAACCTAAATGTAAGTCTATCCTAGTATGTCAGTATAAAAAACCAATTAGGTTAAGTAAAACGGAAAATACACACACATTACTGGAACACTATCAAAGGTCGAAAGTGACGAGTAAAGATAATTACTATCAGCTCCTTTGGGGGAGCACACGGTCGCGTGGGCACGCGAGTGGTTTTCCATTGAATTGGTTTTATTCGCAATAAAGGTTCATTGTTATTTAGGTCACACAACATTGAAACTTAATTTTGCTGTTTATCATGTTGTAAAGGAGACTTAATATGTATAAGGATGTATACGGATCCTATCAAGATCTTTGGAGCCCAGGCTAAACTCACCTTCAAGTTATGCACCAGACCAACAACGAACGAGGCTCTGGCAAACATAAAAGTTTCTTATAAGCGGCAATAGGCTTGCCACCTACGTGGGACCAATAATATAATTTGCGAAATGTGGCCATATACTATGCCTGTGCCTACCCCTTTGGGAAAACAGGCGTGGTATTATGTATGTATGTAATATGTTAACCAATAGACCTCTTGTGACATTATGATAATAACTATGTTACAAAGCGCTCCTGAGTAATTAGCTAGATAATATGAGCGGATGAGTTTTAGTTTGCCATTTAACAATTCAGAAGGAAATGCGTTAGCAAGAAGTTTGTCCCTAAATGTAATCATACATATAAAATAATTGACCGTAGCATTTTGATTGAACTCCTAAATAAAATATTGTCATATATAGCCGCGCCCTTACATACATATACTAACAGCATTTTTCCCGAAGGGGTAGGCAGAGGCATACTATACGCCCACAGTTTGCCAATTACACTGTCGGTCCCAAGGATTAGGTGTCGAGCCTATTGCCGCTTACCGGGAACTTATATGTTCGCCAGAGCTTCGTCCGTTGATCACTAAGTGCACCACTTGCAGATGAGGTTAGATTGGGCTCCTTAGATGTTAATAGGATCCGTATACACCCGCGCCCCTACTCATTAGCCGTTATTCCGCTATTCAAAGTATCTTTTTTTTATTTATATTATCGTCTGTAAAAAAATGCTGTTTACGCACTGTCTCCCGGCCAAAAGGGAGAGACCGGGAGGGGGTGTGGAGCTCACTGCGGCAGACGCGACCACCGCAGTCCTACCCACTAAAAAACTTCAGACGACGCCCACCGCTGTTGAAAAGGGGCGAGGCACCAGTGCCTGGGTTTGTAGCTTCTGGTACCCCGCCCGCGGCCAACGTCCCCCGGATCAGAACCGGGGAGACCTCCTCAGCGAGGCGCAATGTGCAGCGCCCCCCTACCTCTATGTGCGGCCATGGCGTAACTGGCCGGCTTCGAGACGGAAGGGGCCCCATGCCCCCGCCGCCAAAGACCCCCCGGGCGCTGTCTGACGGGCCCTCCTGGCCCGCCCGCTGCGCCAACGGCGTAGCCGGAGAGAGAGCGGATTCCGCTCCCTCTCCCGCTCCGCGGCCTCCTTCTGCGACATCTCAACTTCGCAGAAGGAGGCCCTCGCCTCCCACGCCGTCTCGCTGTCGACCATCTTTTGCATGATGGTCGGCAGCGAGAGAGCCACTCCACCCAGGGCTGCGACTAACGTCGACCGTGGCTCTGCCCACGCAGGGCACGCCACCAAAGTGTGCTGCGCGGTGCCTTCCGCGCAGTCATAGTGGTACCATTCAAAGTATCTGCCTCAATACAATTATATAAAATAACATGACAGCATTAGTTGTGCTAATAAAATGATAACAATAGCATTCCTTATATATGGATTCTTGATGCAAAATCCAACGGCAACTAAATCGTTTCACGAGCGCTTTAAGCTTACAACATCCTCGTTATACAGGAATATTATTAATGTGTTCTAGACATACTACGAACGAACTATTATATGCGCGGAGAATGGTATGCCTGCACTCCTCCGCTCCCTATTTACATTTATATAAAATATGTATTACAAAGTCGATATAACATTAATATGAGCTGTTTTCTACATAACAAAACACATTTATTTTATTTTTTAAATACTTTATATTGTTTATTGCTTTTTATAATCTTTATGGAATGATGTATGCTTATTTCCTCATTTTGTAGACTATGTATTTCTACATAATATAAAATTATTTTCATAGAAATAATAAAATAAATTTATTTTAAAAGAAAATATTTTTCGAAGTGCGTGTTGTTTAGATATACTACTAATAAATAGATAGCTGTTTGTCAGGTAAGTACGTGTAGTGTTTGTCCATTATCATTTTTTATATTTCAGGAAAATTATTCTAGACATACATGATAGCCATAAAACATCCATTGGCTTCCCGCCGCCTTGCCTGTGCGACAAAAATACTAACAGAACATCATCTAATGGGGAATTTCGAGGCTGAGTTATTTTTGATGAGCAATAAATTTAGGTCAGGTTCACATTTCATTAACTTTCATGACGCGGTGAATTCAATCCTTTTTTGTTAAACAAATATTTGGAATGGTCTATCTGTTTCTGGAACAGCTGAATGAGCCGTATTTAAGTTTAATTAACTTAAGTACGGCTCGTTCAGTCTCTTACTCTTTAAGTCTATGTTCACATGTTAAAGAAGTCAAAATAGTCTAAAACTATTTTTTGCTGTGATGTCATGAATATAAATAAAAATTATGCAAAACTAACAATAATTATGATTTCCCGGCGGGTTGGAACTTTTGTGTTTAGGGTTGAAATAAGTACGGTTTTGAATATAAAAGTGAAATAAAGACATTAATAACTAAAAAGAGACGACCTAATTTCAAGGGCAGCTAATTAGCATCTTGGGACCGGTACCACTACAGTTGAAATTTTAATTAGTAATTAGGTATATTTAGTGTCTATTGTAATAAATTATGATCATGCGTTGTAACTTGCGATTACAACAAAAATTAACTGGAAGTGCGAGGGTCATATTATTGTAAACTTTGTATTTTTTTTATATCTAATTAATTTTTATACCCTATAGGGACATATAAGCATGCGGTCTACTCAAGGGGACGATGGATGTAACTGACTTTCAGAAGCCCAGCAAGGCGTCTCCGCGCCCTCGGCAGAAGGGATTCCAGATGGATTACGTGCATCAATTGCATATAAAAATTTATCAAAAATAATAAATAAAAAAATTGGCAAGACATCCAAACGGTCTCTTCGGTATTGAATCTACTAATAACCTGGTGTCATTAAAATATCTCCGTTTAATAGGTTAGAAGTGAAATGACCAAAAGAAAGACGAGATGAAACTTTACATATTCAATATTGGGAAACAAAACAGGTAATTTTTTTTTAACCACACGGTCTCATGTGTTATATTATGATTATTTTTGTATATTATTCCGTACAAAATGACAAGGAACAATCAAATTGAAAAAGCCCAATTGCGTGCTCTTTAGCAACCGTTTTAGGTCCTTTTGAAGTGCCTTGAATCTTGTTATATACATCTACTGATCAAAAAAAAAGTGAAAAGTCAAAATCCTTTATTCAAATTTGGCTCAATGGTGCTCTTATGAAGGTTAAACTTAAAAACTAACGCGTCCATTCACTCCGGGCTAATCGTAGAAGAACGGGCAATAAAATTGTCATGGTTGGTTTTTTCTCCCGCCAGTTACAAATGTAAATAAAAACATAATCAACAAAAACTTGTGTTCTGCATGCTTAACTGCAGTCACAAGATTTAAAAGAAAAAAAACAATAAGCTCTCTTGGTGGTTAGATGCGTCTAGTTAAAAAAAACATACTGTATACTAAGAACATAAATTTTTTTAGTGTTTTGCGTTCATAAATGATGAAATTAGTTTGTCGGCAATTGATTGAAAACTAAACTTTTTTTTGTAACCTAACCTAGCCTATATCCTAAGCATGCATAGTATTGCATAGCTATTTTACGCTGGGAATCTAGCGTGCCATATCTAAGACTTATGTATATACTGTCATTACCTATGTTGTCCCCTTCTATGATAATAGTAATGTCTAATTTATGGTAGTATTTATTTATTTCTGATGCACTCTAATTAACAAAATTATGAATAGAACTGATGCTGCTGGCTGAATGTGTACATCGATTTGAGCAATACTTTGATATATTATATCAGGCTTTATTCACTTTTTATTTTCAAAAACACAATTTAAAATATACTTGTATAGGCACTTTCATAATAGACCTCGCGCCTCTTGCATATCAAAAATAAAATTTTATCAGGCGATAATAATTCGCGACCACTCATGCGTGAACAGCCGGTATGCAATCGTTTAAATTTTCCGAACGAATATATCCTATGAATTCCGACGCTCAATTTTGGAGTTTATTTTTTCACTGAAGTTTAGATTGGTGAAAAATTTTATGAACATAAACGGTATCGCCAGCGAAATTGTCGTCGATTCTGGCTTGTGTCCAGTTATGGCTGGAACGATAACGTGGCGTTCTGTTCTTGTTTCATTTGGTCCCTTTCCTCGGGCCGGGTCCTATTGTCTAAAGGATGAAATAAATTGCTGCCCGGTGATAGCCACGATTCGGTTGGCGTCATAATTCTGCGTCTTAATTAAAGCTTGGCAGTGTTAATACAATATGTGGGTCAGGGGAAAGTATAATAAGCAAAAGTGACATATTTGGTTATAAATGGGGACTTCTTTCAAGAATAAATAGCTTGGAGAAAAACCCTCTTATTATGATTAGGATGTATTGTCTTTGAAGACTAACCATATCAATTAGCCAATATAATTTTTAAAACTTGCTAATGTTGTGTCCATTAACGTGGACACAGGCTTATTCTAACATTTTGGTCTTAGTTTTTTTTCCATTGCCAAAATCACTACAGGATAAAAATCACCAATATTTAATATTGTAAGCTGGTAAATGAGTAAGTACCATTTATGGCACCTGCGATTACGATTAAAATACATGCCCAGTCGTTAATATTCGAGTCGCAATATTCAGTGTCCACTTACCAGTATACGCAATTTGTTCCTAATATGAATATAATAGATAAAATGGCCAATTTCCATGCAATGAAGCGTCCGTGTAGAATGTGAAGGTTCCAGCAATTACCATGAACAGACGAAGTGTTTGGGTACGTTAACCAGACATTATTAAACATTTTCTTTCTGTTCATTCTCCGTGTATATTCAATATTCGTTTATTCAAGCTACGCTTCATTCCGAATTATTTTCATTTGTGAATATGACAAAAAAATCTCCATTTTAATAGGGCTACAATTACTGCTTGGTAAAAAATAGTAAGAAATAGTAACTGAAATTTAGCGAAATATAAAACAATAATCAGAGGCATATTATAAACCCACATTTCGTGAATTTTATTGTTGGTCCCACGTAATAGGTGCCGAGCCTTTTGCCGCTTACCGGAAACTTTTATGTTTGCCAGAGCCTCGTCCGTTGATGTATCAGGTGCATCGCTTTCAGGTGAGGTTGGCTTGGACTCTGACTTTGACTGAACTTGCAGCTTTCAGTTTTCGTGCTATGTGATATATCAATTAACCTAAATTCAAAATGTATAATGATTTTGGGTATAAAAGGTTCTCTTTAGTTTTATGATCACAGAAGTATGCAACAATCAAAACGGTTTAAAAAGTTAGTTAAAACAATGCGTTCTGTGGTTGAACTATTAGCCGGGAGCGAAATACCCGCGGCCCGAATACAGACCATTCGCGGCGCGAAGTTTTAATTTAGAATTCGTAAATCAAAAGTAATTTAATTCGCTTTCGTTTTTAAAGAAACTCTTGTAAAATGTTAAATTAATTCTACTGAGCGCAATGGTTTTTCAAATACTATTTCAATTTAAGGCCTTTAATAATGACGTATTAGTGGAAGCACGGCTTTCTACCCGATGGAGTGATGACCTGTTCAAGGCGAGGGGCAATGGATGCAGGCGGCTCAAGAATGATCTGGGATGTGAGATACTATTAGGGATGCCTATGTTCAGCAGACATCATGTGGCTGACATGATTATTATTTAAATTGTGTATTACACGGGTGTATAGGGATCCCACCAACATCTAAGGAGCCCAAGCCAACCTCACCCGTAAGTGGTGCACCACCGATCAACGGACGACGCTCAGATTAACAGAAAAGTTCCCAGTAACCGGCAATAGGCTCGCAATTTTTTTTGTTTTACGTCGGTAACAAACGCACTGCCTTCCGGCCAAAGGGGGACCGAAAGGGGGAGTGGGACTCACCACCGGCAGACGCGACTGCCAGCAGTAATACCCACTAAATTACCACCTACCTACTACCACAAAATCTTCCGACGACGCCCGCCACTTGTTGAAAAAAAGGCGGGGACCAGTACCTGTGTTGCAGCCTCTGACACCCCGCCTGCGGTCAACGTCCCCGTACCAAAACTGGGAGGACCTCCTCAGAGAGTCCATGGTTAGAAAGCAGGCCCCCTGTCCCCACTGCCTGAGACCCTCCTGGCGCTGCTTGACGGGCCCTCCTGGCCCGCCTGCAGCGCCCTCCATAGGTCCCTCTTAGTTTCCCCCCTGGTAGTCAATACTAAGGGCACCCAGAGTTGCCAGCCTCTCTGGGTGTTATCTTTTCCGGGAGGTACTCTGCCCCTCATAGGCTCGCCATCTGGTAAGTGGGACCAACTATATAATTGGCGAAGTGTGGGCGTAATATATGCCTCTGCCTACCCCTTCGTGGAAACAGGCGTGATTTTATGTATGTATGTTATGCACGAAGACACTTGCTACTAAGCTAAGCACTTAATAAGAATAAATAAGAATTTAGTATGATAAAGTTATATAAACAGTAAACTGGAACTACAGTTGATTCCGTTGGACTATATTAGCTGAAAGTGCTCTCAATGTGACATACATTTAAATATCTAACCAATTAAACCAGTGCACTAGGCCGTGGCGGTTAATAAAAACACTAAACTTATATTGGATTTTAGGCGAATTTTATTATAGTCTTTTGCGTGTATACACACACTGGAGTATAGATTATTATAGTGCATCAATTAGACGCGGTAGAACCTTTGTATTTGAATATTTATTGTCATAATATCCTGAACTTGCCCCGGTTGCCCTAGTCTTTAGCTAAGGGTCCAGGGCCTGCTCCTTAGTCTAACCGAACTTGGTAAAATTTTAGTTCTAACATGGACTGATTACAGTCTCACTACCACCGCAACCCAGAGGAAAACATATACTAATATTAGATATTAGAATTTATATACGATATTAGAAGGCACTGACTTCCAAATATCGACTACCATAGAATTTTCATAACAGCCGGAACCAACGTGCTTTCCGAGTCACAGCGCAAGTAATAATTATAGAATGTTTAAATATGTGTATATTCGTGCTTAAATAGTTCTTAATTAGTATTTTGAAATATTTTTCTTCTGCCTCAGGCGATTGTTATACCCATAAAGCTATAAATGCTAGGGTAAATGTTTATTCACATACACATTATCGTCAGTTAAGATGTGATTGATAGCTCGCGCATGCAAAGTTAACAGGAGAAATAAAAAACTCATTTTATAACTCCTTATAAAAATTCATGTTATAAAATGTAACTAAATATTTTTTACCGTCTATTTTATTATAAAGTTATTAAAGCCTTTTAAGTGCTATCACGGGAACTACTACTTAAAGCTTTCTACACTAAAGTATAATTTACCAAAAACATTTACGAGCTTACACATTTAAACATTTACGAGCTATTATATCTCATCTTATCCTAGCATTATCCCGGCTGCCCTAGACTTAAGCTTAGGGCCCAGGGTCTGCTCACTGGTTCGACCAGATTTTACTAAATTTCAGTTATTACGTGGAGCGCCTGCCGTCTGACCTCCGCAACCCAGAGGGAAACATCATTCTATGGTTAAACCAGCTGTTAGTCTGTTATAAGGCACTGACTTCCTAATAACGGCTGCCATAGATGTTCATGGCAGCCTTTGCTTTCCGCTTGCTTTCCGAAGCACGGAGCAAGCGATAATTATATCGAGTACGAATACGTGCTATCATATCTAGACCGACGATATATGGAACATTATATATTCAAGCAGGAGCCTAATAATCTTAGATCGTGACATATTTTGTGTTCAACAAAAATAATCGTGTAGAAAGTATTAAGTTATCAAGTTCCGGAGTCAATCCATCAAACTACGGGCAAGGGCACCCCGTAGTTCCTTAACTTTTTTCGCAGTTTCTGAAGAAACAGTTGCTAAATTGCCAGCTACGTTTTTATTGGAGTGAGCTGTTACTTTCCTTAGTTCGGGTACCCATGTTGTGTTCGAAAACTAGTGTTATTCCGTCCGCTGTTCTTCATAATATTTATTATTTTGCTTCAGTAGTAAATCGAAAAGAATATTGCTTTACTTAGCATGTTTAAAATATTATAAATGTTTGTCCGAATAGGGTGCCACGTAATAATTGCGTAGTAGTAGATTGATTATTTCCTTCCGCTTATACAACAAAACTGCATCTCAGACATATATTGAAACGGAAAAAACGTTTTACAATTATGATTGTTCTACAATTAGGATTGTTTTACGGCTTATAGTAGTAATTGTGTAATATGAAATACTACGATAAACATAAACTTGCTTACTTTGTCTTCTATTTAAATTTTAAAATTTAAGATCTTAAATTTTGTAGTGGTTAAGTTATCCTGTAAAATCTCTTTATGAAATATTCATACTTCTTATTCAAATCAAATTTATTCATTTAAAATAACTAAAACCTTTTTAGGTCAAGTAAATCTCAAACTCCATGTTAACAGCGTTTTCTCCGCCGTTTATTCAGACAAATTGTTGTGTTTGGTAATTGATCATTATTTACTTTTTTCAACTGGTTACGCTTTATATATAGAACTGAGTACAGTTTCAAAAGAATAAACGGTCGTCATTAAAGTCGGTCGCTGCACACGAAAATTCTTTCATGTCTATTCAGCCGTTGGATTCCGAAGCAGTTTGAATGGTGCACCAGTGAAAATAATCGCTATAGTAAAACACAATCGGTGACTGGAAGGATGCCAAGTCGTCCCTCCGACGTTTCCTATGTGTTTCGGTCTGGGAATTAACAATTTGCCATGCAATCGACAACGGTCGAGGTACCTGTCAATGCCGGCTCGAGATAAATGATACGTTCAATTGAATCTTCGCTGGCTACAAGTTCTGTGATTGGAAAAGTGAAAATAAAACGCAAGCGGTTATTGCAGCTAACAGCTCGATAGCTTTACCACGGGTTTCTACAATCAATTACATTACAGAGCTTGTTGTTGCAATTCTAATTATTTGAGGCTAATAATATAAATATTTTTATTTCTCTTACAGTTTCAATTCAAACTACACTAATAGTACACACTTATTTTATTTTTAGCTTTCACCTTTTATACCACTTAAATACAAACAGAATTGAAATACTATTGTTTTCTGTTAATAAAATCTATCAATCAGCTCCATTATACAATTGATTTCGATTTTTCGCGTCATCTATAAGGTTTGTTTTGATGAAAAAAATTGGTTTTGAGCCACGCGCAGTGACTTAAAATTATTTTTAAAATGCTTAATAATTACGGGAAATTATTTTTCTTACGTCAGACACTATCGCAATTAAACCCGTAGGCTGGTACGCATTTAAGTTAAAAGTAGCCTGATAAACTTGGATTGACGTTTGTCATGTTTTTATTTTTTTATTTTATTTGGAAAGCTTACCTATAAAATAATTATAAGTTGTCATTAGCCACAAGCTTCCACTTATTAGCTTTAAACAAGTTTGACATCCTGCTTCTCAATTTTTAATAAGGCTTTTAACATTATCTGGAGATCCAAAAAAGAGATCCAAGTCAAAATGATTACACAACTCATTAAAAGTTGTAGAGGATCTAAACATAAAACTATTCTTTATTTCTGTAAAATAATATACAAATACCAGTAGTAGGCGTTTGTGTTGTCTTAGAGATTTTTATTACACAGCTTCATGCGAACTACTTAAAAATGAAGCTAAGTAGAGGAAAACAATTCTAAAATTCTTGAAGACTTCTTAACTATTACAACAAATACAAACACAGTAAATCATAAAGAGGACTGGGAGTGGCGAACATAGCAAGACGTTTTTGCAGATTGAAAAAACAGAGAGCGGAGCCCATAGCTAAAAGAAGCAACGACTGATAGGGCGTAAAGATTATCCAATAGCTTCCCGCCCTATGGACCGAGGTTCTTGTTAAGACGGCGGAAGCTGGTGGATGCAGGTGGATTAAAATCTATTGACGTGAACGTTCAGCTGTGGAATGGCTGAGGATTGGAATTCATGTCTTTAACTCTTCAAATATGATTTTATTCAGGCTGTTCATATCTTTAATTCAATTAATTCTGGTTAATCATTATTAGAATTGGAACTTTACTCGTATAGGTACGTAAATAATATTGTGGTAGCCACAATGAAAGGATATATCACATAGGATATCATAACCACCGCTGAGACAGCAAAAACATCGCAGCCATCTTTTTCTGTTTTCGACTGATTCCCAGCTTTGTTTATCTAGAAATAACACACAAAACGTTTGGCTTGAAGCCAGACATCGCTCGTTGTCAAGAAACGTGGTTTGTTCAATTTCAGCTACAATCGACAAATCTCTGACGAAAATTAATATAGAGACGGCGCCTAACGAGGTTAAGAAGTTTGATGTTTTCAATTCAATACGATTCCCGTGAAATGATCACGAATTAAGGGATTAGTAAACATATGGGTTATTTATGTTTACCGGGCTCTAATTTACTGACGAAAGAAGAACAATATTGTGTAATACACACGACATTAGTATTCATTACATGAGATTGCAAAAAAATATTAGGAATATAATAATATGACCAAAGAGGTGAAGTCGACCACACACGTTATGGTTGCCCAAGGAGGTAGAAGGGGCGCGACCACTGCGCCTCTCTGAGGAGGTCCTCCCGGTTTTGGTCCGGGTTACGTTGTCCGCAGGGAATCAGACGCTGCAACCCAGGCATTTCCTCAACAAGGGGCGGGCGTCGTCGGAAGGTTTTTAGTGGGGTAATACCCACTAAAAACCTTCCGACGACGATGCAGGCAATCGCGTTAAATGCAGGCCGGTGGTAATTCCCACATGTTTGGTCTCTCTTTGGCCGGAAGGGAGTGCATTTTGTTATCGACGTAAAAATAAAAGAATCACTCCTTAACATCTCGTATCTAGATAAACTCTAACACTGGATGATGGGCAGCAGCATGATCCTGCGTACGCGCCGTCAGTAAGTGTTTCGTTCGTGGTGATTGGGTGCAAACACCCCAGAAATACCAACGGTCATAATCATCACTTTTAGCCCATTAAAGCCCCACCATTGAACACAGGCCGTCTCTCACAACCAATAGTAAGATTCAGGTCATATTCCACTGCGCGGACCCAGTGCAGTTTAGAGGAACTATAGATAATATTTAATATTTTCCATAGATAAGTATTATTAAAAACTTGTGTTGTAATACGAAATACACATACACATATTTTTCTTTAAAAAGACATACTATATATACATAGGGAAACACCCAGAACAGAACAAATATTCAAGTTTATGCACACAAAGATTTGTCATGTGTGGGAATCGAAACCACGAACTCAGAAGCGGAGTGCGGATCTACTCGTCACAACGCCATTTTTGTCGAGGAATGTACATTGTTCAAACATTCTTTGAAATAGTTGTTACACAGAAAGTATTTTTTTAATATAGTAAAATGTTTTGTCTACTACTACATCTGGTGGACACAACGATATAGATTAAACGGGCAATTATAACCAGCTGCTGTCGCGGAAACTGCGTGACGCTTGCATGAATGCACGCTGTACGACGACCATATGAGTTCGTGTGGGTGCTTCGATACATAATGAAAGGGAGTGAAAAGATATAAAATAAATGAACCGTCTGTGATATTACCTAACAGGTAACATCTGGCCCAATACAAATGCAAAAATAAATTATAAAATATCAATTTAGGTTACGACCTACTTATTCACAACTTAAAGTTAGTACAACCTTGCCTAAGTTATTTAAAGTCGGTGTTCCAATAAAGATATTCCAAAACGAGATTGCGGTCAGACAGAATCAAGAGACGTGACTGTTTTAGTGCCGGTAAGTTTAGGCCATACAGACTGTTTAATTTTAAAGGCAGTGTTTCTAGCTGGGAATATGGCAACTTGCCATATCGTGCCTGTAAAATTAGGTATTTAGATGTGCATAAAAGGATTAACAGAAATATAGAAATATAAATGAAAAAAATACAAATAACCATCTATTTTTTCATTAAATCTAATTTTGAAATATTTTTGTTATCTAGTGAAGCAGTATATGATATTGTCCTTAAGGCATTTTCAAGAGTTATTTGCTTGCGGAATTTAATACATCGCAACTAAATGCATATTTATTTAAAGACACCTTTTATTATCCACATATTTTGAAAAACACGTAATTTGTTTTACTTTCCGTTGGTAATTTGAAATCAAAGGTATACTTTTCACAAGACAATGCTTTTATTTTAATAATTATAAATATATTCTATTGTTGAGACTTCCTTAGTAAGTAAGTAATACTAGATTACAAAAGTACGAGTATAACAAATTAGAATAAAATTGTGTGGGTGTATAGGGATCCTGCAAGAGGTACACCTGCCGGTCAATGGACGAGGTTTTGGCGAACATAAAAGTATCCGGTAAGCGGCAATAGGCTCGCCACTTATTGCGTGGAACCAACAATATAACTGCCGAAATGGGGGCTTTTAATATGCCCCTGCCCACCCCTTCGGGGAAACAGGCGTGGTAATATATATGTATGTATATAGGACGCCACACACCTGCATTTGCCACTCCGCATTGGAACCGCGAAACCCTTTTTGTGAGAGGAGTCTAGTGCTCCATAGTGGAACTTTCTAAAGATATAGAACCTGAGACTTGTGGGACTTCAACGGGCTGAGGTAATGATAAAGATGACATTAATTCAATCTAAAATCAAAAAACAACTTAAACCTGCTTTGTATTTAAATTTTATATAGGTATCTTTAAAGAGTACCTTTAGAATTCAATGTTCAATCCGACTAACGAAATTCACAAAGAAGCGTATACAGACGACAAGGCGTACAACAAGATTACTTTCATATCTTTCAACGTCACCGCCGCTAACGTTTTATGTGAATCCTCTTTGAATACTGCCTTTTCTACCAAAACAATAATGTATTCGTTCTGACAAACATTTCATTTTTGCACGCTATGTTCTTTCACGCCTTGTAAGATATGTTTGGAAGTATTTACATAATAAATTTACCACCAAAACATTTATTATATGATTTTTATACGTTTTGGTTGATACATTTCTGTATTTATTTACATATAACATGAATAATCGCACGCCTACATATCCCATTAGCAGTGGGTAGAAACCTAGCTACAACTATTTAAATGGATCCATATAGTTTTTTAAAAAAATACTGTAAGTAACCTAAACACAGTTCTTATTCTAATGTAAATATATTATGTGACTAATCAGAACTATTAGTAGACAGAGGCAGCTTATGCTTACATCAAGAAATTATATAATTATAGTCATAGTATTTATATAAATGATATAATTAAACATGATTCTGTGTGTTTGTTTGTGTTTGTGATTGCGTGACTGTGTGTGTCTCTGTGTCAGAGTGTATATGTTGTATAGATGATGTTACTTACATTACATTATTTTCAGTAAAAGCTAATTTATTTTATAACATACATTTGTTTACATCTGATTGTCATCAAGTATTCGAAATGTTGCGACACTATAAGTATTCAAAACATTTTATTAATCATAATTTAAAAAAAAAACTAGTAAATTATTAAGTTGTGTTCCTTCGAACCCGTGTGTAAGGTGAGTTTTTAACATGTGTATATACATACATATACGCAATCATACTGATACATCTGATTCCCCGAAGGAGTACGCAGAGGCATAATTTACGCCCACATTTCACTAATTATATTTTTGGTCCCACGTAATAGGTTGCGAGGCTATTGCCTCTTACCGTGAATTTTAATTTTTGCCGGAGCCTCGTTTGTTGATCGGCAGATGCCACTTGCAGGTGAGGTTGGCTTGAGATTCTTAGGTCTTAATAGGATCCCAATTCATCCCATATACCCTACATATTTCTATTATAGTTACTGCGTTGAATCCCATAAATTCAATCCAGAGATTCAAATACAATATGAAATCTTAATGTCGACTAATTTGCATTATCATTCCCTCTCAAGTTCCGTAGATCTGTAACTAATCCCTCGAGGGAAGTCAGATGCTTATTAAGTAATACATCCCAATACCTACTACCCACCCAATATCTACACGTTTCAGTTAATTACGGATGTCTTAGCTTCTGACTTAATCCTAATTAATCGTCTATGTACGTACAGTCATCGTTAGTTACAAATGAGTATTGAACTAAGTTCCTAGTAAGAGTACTAATGAAGTATAAGTTTTAATCACAAAAAGTTAATAAATATTTATAGGTTTACTTAGAATAACTATTTTCGTATTTAATTCATGCAATAAGCAAATTCCACATTTTGCTTGGATGTTTACAACATTATAAGGTCGAATTTTTAATGACATTATAATGACGACCGATATGGTGTGGTGGCGAGTATACCCGCATTCCACTCCTGAGGTCGTGGGTTCGATTCCCACACAGGACAAATATTTGTGTGTATAAATATGAATATTTGTTCTGGTCTGGGTGTTTTTCTATATATATTAAGTATGTACTTACAAAAAAAAAAAGTATTTATGTATGTTCATCCGTTATTTAGTATCCATAACACAAGTTCTTAATGATACTTATCTTGGAACTAAATAATTGGTGTAAGTGTCAGAAATATTTATATGTATTTATATTATAAGGTACTTTTAATGCCAATATTTCAGCTATATCATTTTGCAACAAAATAAATTTTATCGAAGATTTGACTCCAATAAAAGATTTAAGAATTAATAAAAGTCTAGTTTTAATATAGTTGCAGCATTGGGTAGCTGATTTCTTAAAACATTTAAATTTCAAGTCAAATAGTCACTACAAATATTCCTCAATACGTTATCGCCGAAATCGTTGTGTAAAATGGAAACTATACAATTTTGACAAGAGGTTCACTCAGAGAGGCCGGTTGCATCAGTATATAGAAGAGAGCTTACTCTTAGTACTTAGTCACTATTTCTTCCTCGTTTTGGATTTAGTGTACATTTGCGCGTTATATATATAAATATGCGTAAAATTACTGTATAGATGTAGAACAGAAAATCATTAGGCAAAATAAAATAATGTTTAGTTTGAATTTATATATATTTGACGACCGATATGGCGTGGTTTGGAGTATACCCGCACTCGCTGGTGATGTCGTGGGTTCGATTCCCACACACTAATCTTTGTGCGCATAATCATGAATATTTGTTGTGGTCTGTTTGTTTTCCTATGTGTATAAAATTTATTCATAAAAAGAAAAGATTTATGTTTGTTTATCCTTTATTTAGTATCCAAAGAACAAGTAAATGATACTTATCTTGGAAAGCAAAAATTGGTGTGATAGTCTGAAAATATTAATGTATTTATTTATTTTATATCTGTTTTTTTTGTCTCCAGGCAGCCGTTCGCCTCCTCACAGATTGAACGTATTGTTTGTACCTAAATGCCCTATTTAAGCAATTTATTGAGGTACAACGCACGTCCATCTTCTTATAGTTCACAATTTCTGCAGTATGATGGTTTATTTTAGAAGATCATTAGTTTACCATTGATATGACGCAAGAAAAACCAAAAATTTTACAAAATCACTCTTGGACTTGGGCCCGAATATTTAAACAAGTATTGATTAAACTTGAAAGTATTGATTAAATTGAAGTATTGAACTCTTGAGCTCTTAAACACGAATGAAATGAGCGAGTGTTTTTATTATATGAAATACGAACTATAGGTAATTTGTTTAGTGTCAAATGGTCGTCGAAAATAAGTAAAAATAATTTAATAACAAAAAGGAAGAAGCCGAAAAAGTTTCGCGTATATTCTTTTATATTTTCTGGCTACCAAAAACCAAAATAAAGAACAGCACAGTTCTTTTAGAGCCATTATCATATGCACGAAGCCAAAAAAAATATTCCAATTTCACATCCCGATTGAACGAGTTACAGTACAGTACACAAGAATCGAAAAAACCAACACCGAAAGGAACTTCAAAGTGAAACTTTCCATACTTGGTCAATAATAAAACCTTTAAGGAAATTTCACGATATTTTCAATACCCCGCCATACCCCTATTCAATCGAACCCAGAATATCCCATCAAATATGAACGCCCGCTATTTTCGAAGCTAGCAAAATAAGGTTATATCTTTAGCTCCAATCCGGCCTTAAAGTAGATATACTATGGATCCAAAGCTGACAAACAACTGTTTATGCGCAGTATTGAACTTTAGCCTTATTTACGTACGTATATTATCTGCCTATCTGTCTTGTTAATATTCTCTGACTAAGCTTTATTATGTTACTTTCAAAGTTTTTGGAGTCGCGATAAGTATTTATAAGATTATTTATTGTCAGCAAAGAAACTTTTTTTTTAATATCAGATGATGATGTGTTAATTTAGAAATTCACTCAGCGTCATCTAGCCCCCAAATAAGCAGCGCAGTGCTTGCTTATTACGAGTACTAGACATCGCGGTAACATTACAATTATAAAATACATTTAAGTAGATGCCGATGAGTAGGTGCGCCCAGTCAAGACGGTCTGCTTAAATGTCTTTTTACGCTCCGCTAAAAAGACCCGGGATCACAGAGTTACAATAGATAACGCAAGTATCACTATTTGTATTGAAATCAAGCGTGTAGACTTTTTAACACCTTTTGTGACGTCACTATCGCTATTTAGTGACAAGAAATCCAGACTGATTAATTTTCACCGATATTTTAAAAAATCAATAACAGACGCAAGGGGACTATATGAAGCGGCGGCCAACCCGGACAATTGGTCGGAGTTCGGACACACGAAGCACATGAATTTGCGTTATCTATTGTAAACAGATACCCGCACACCTTGATATGTGAGAGGGGGCTCGTGCTCAGTAGTGGGACGTTAATGGGCTGAAATAATTGAATGAAAATGATGATTGTGAATATATATCTGTGCCTGGAACTATAAGAGCTAATGCGCCGGCAGGGAATCGGGATAACCAAAACCTAATGATCTTGCAGACGAACGATTTACCAAATTCCTTTGCCTCTTTAAAAACTAAATTAGTTTTTTTTTAATTACGACTGTACGTTTTTCTGTTGAAAGTCTTGTAAACCTCCCTTAAAATATTCATAAAAATAAGTATATACTTTATATATTGTTCTAATAATTATTCACAACAAGATTCCGTCGGCATCTTACGTCGAATACAGTATTTCGTACTCGTGGGAAATAAGAATTTCACCGCTATAAAAGTGTATGTTATGTTAATAAAGATTTCTGTCAATTAAGATTGAGCAAATAGCTTTTATATTTCAGTCTGACCTCGGCTTATACTTGAGACTAAGACGCACTAAAAACTCTGTTTTTATTTATGAACAATAGTTTGTCTGTCTTATAAAGTTCTCATAAAGTGACTTTGTTAAAAGGTATTGCTTGCAATATATTTTATAATCATTATTAAAAAAAAGCCTTAAAAAGAATTGAAGACGAAAACTGTTAACCCTAGTTTATAATGAAAATTCCAAGAAACTATTAATATTGTACTAACTAAAACAATCATAAAAGCTTAGAAACGCCGTACCTACATGTTCAAAAATAATCAAAGTTAAATTTCTATATACGAAAAATTCTTATTGTGTAAAATTCTGAATTCGCAACGTCCATACAACTTTGAATGACTCTTTTTATCATTTAGATTTTTTATGAAATATATCATCATCATCATTACAGCCATATGTTGTCCACTGCTGAACATAGGCCATATATTGGGGACAATAGATTTTCACATTGAGCTATCCTAAGTCGCCTGCATCCATCGGCTTCCCGCCGCCTTTAGACCAGAATATCGGTCCATCGCGTGAGGTGCCGTCCTCTACTATGTTTGCCGGTTCACGGTCGCCATTGAAGAACCTTAATATACAATAAAGTCAAGTTTGAAATCAGGTTAAATCTGCAGAACAGTTTGTAACTAAACGGCCGCCCGCAACTTTATTCAGGAGTAACATTTCATAAATGCAGGGCAATATGTGCCGTAGTGAAATCTGTTTATTTATTTACGTACCTACTACCTACTAACATAAGCGAAATTCTAAGCACAATTTTGTTTTATCTAAATGACCTGGTAAAGTTTTAAATTTTTATAACACTAGGTTGCACTCAAGCATGCTCACCATCTCAGCCCATTAACGTCTCACTACTGAGCACGAACCTCCTCTCACATACTAAGGTGCGAGGGTATTGGGTCATACGCCACCAAGCTGACCCAGTGCGGATTGGCGGAGGCAGGTGTATGGCATCGTGCTGTTATAATTTTACGAGCCGCCCAATTAGGCCTCTAACATGGTCTAACGACTACGACATTTAGTGATAACCGGGAACAACGGCTTCACATGACTTCCGAAACACATAAGCGCTCGATATCAAATGCAACACAGATCACCCATCCAAAGGCTGACTTTTATAAACTCTGCTTTACTTCGGTGATCTCCTTCTATTTCCTACCACCGAGCACCGCGGAGCTGCGAGCGCTCCATCAGGTAAGCATGCATAAGATGCATAAGACTATAATTTTGCGAAAATGTATAAAGATTTATATAAAAAAGTTAAAACACGTCATTACTTATCATGCATAGCATAATGTCCTTTATTCATATTAACATATTTATTTCCCAAAAGAACATTTTACGTATATGGAGCTCCCGAATCCCGATACTGTTTCAATAATCCTTTCTGAGCTGATATTTATTTATTCATTAAATATAGTTTATACAAGTCGGCTTACAGAGCAATGCTAGTTGTTACTATAAAATAACAATTGTAAAAATTAATAAAATTTATGAATGGTCTGAGTAACCTATTTTTTATTTAATCTCTCTAGACTGGTACTTCTGTTGTTATGACTGTGAGACAACCAATTTTATAAGTCTAGATTATAGATAAGCTTTAACAAAGTCTTGAATTCGTCAAAGTTAATCCTTAACAAATTGACCGAAATCTTATAGCCCATTCAAAATAAAATCAGCTAAAATTTCACTATGGGTGAAATGTTTCTAAAGGTAAATGGGTGCTACTTTCTCCTAAAAGTTTGGTACGTTCATCGTGGGCTTAATCATAAATCAGACAGCAAATTATTGGGAAGGGCCAACGAGTTAGGTTTGGGCAAATAGGCATAATAAGTATGATTTACACGATAACATTACGGGAAAGCTGAAATATTTCCTTATTAGGTATAATTGAAACGGATATTTAAAGTCTTACATAAGAATAATGGATGTGAAGTGAATAGTATTAAATCTTGTTATTTAGTTACACTAAAAATAAAACGTAAAAATTAAAATACATGAAAAAATCCCTATAGGCTCGCCACCTATTACGTGGGTTCATCTTTATAATAATAAAGTGGGCGTATAATATGCCTCTGCCTACACCTTCGGAGCAACATAATTATATTTACATATGTATGTATATACTATATAATAACCGCCCCTGACGTTAGTCAGTTTATACAAATTTTATATTCAATTAAAAGAATTCTGTACTAATTAAAAATTTGTAAATTTCTTCTTTTGTTTTAAATCTTGTGACTGCAGAATTTGTTTTACTATGAAGTATATTTTCTTGTAACTGGCGAGAGAAAAAGCTATCTTTAAGATTTTTTCCACGTTCTTTTACGATCAAGCTCCCGCCCGCAGTGCCCATTCACTGTTACACACGCTAGATAGCCAAACTAAAATAAATGATTTTGAGTTCAATTCATCAGGACAGAAACATAATGATATAACCTTATTTAGATAGTATTCAATTCTATATAATTGTAGAAGTTTACCTGCATGGATAGCGAATCGGGATATATGTTTAGACGTCTAAAATGTATTCATTTGTAGCTGTTCTTTGAATACTTTGGAAAACTCATTACATTTTTATTTTTGGTACAGCTTTTTTATCTCGCTAACAAACAAAATGGTAAAAGGGTATATAAACATCACCGAAGTCTAAATTTGCTCTCTACATATATGTCAAAAAATATATTAAGAACACAGACATATAAATTATCCCGAATTAGCATTTGAGTAATTTTCACTCGTTAAAAGTAACGTTCAGTCTGAAAGAACACTATAATAAACACAGCGAAAACCTTTTTTCGCCACATTAAAGTGTCCACAGAACTCTTCTGCATAATATTTTACTACAACATAAAAGTCTACATTTGCGTATTGCTCTGTCCTCTCATTCAGTATTCGGAACCGGCTAAAATATTCATACGAATATGCTTGAAAAAGACAGCGAAACTACGAAGATTTATCACGTACACGACCTTTAGGTCAGCTGGGTAAATTTATAATGAACACGACTCTGTTCTTTGAGTTTGCTCTCTAAAATAAAATCAATTTGGCAGATCCCGTTTGTCGTTTATCTGGGGCTGAAAACAAATTTGGTGTACTACGGTATTTTTTCAACCTAAAAACAAATAGAGGTTTTTGTTGAAACCATATCTGTACTTTATAATGTTACTTGAGTTATATATTACAAAAGTTTATTGTTATGACTTCTTGTTTTAAGTTAAAACGTTTTTAATAAATACATCTACAAGTTATCTTTCTTATATAAAAAGGATTACTATAAAAAAGAAAAAAAATATGATGTTTGGATGTTTTGTATTGAATAAACTCAAATACCACTGCACTAATTTAAAATATACTTGTACCAGCAGAATTATTTAGAATGCTAAATCATCCATGAGTAATTTAATCTATTAGGTCGGGGAAAAAGTCTTTTCGCATAACGTAGGTATAAACTTATTATAAATTTTTTTTGACTGTACTATTTGTGTCAGTCTGGTTTTGGTAACATTAAAAAGGTTCCATTATAAAGAAAAGAAAAAAATAAAAAAAAGTTGTTTCCCGCTATTTTTCATTTGTTAAATTTCATTCGTTAAAATGAGTGAATCTAATGAAGAAATTCGATACATTTTAAAATTTTATTATAAAAAAGGCAAAAATGCAACTCAAGCAGTGAAAAAAATTTGTGATGTTTATGGACCTGATGCAGTGTCAGTAAGAGTAGCACAAATTTGGTTCAAACGTTTTCAGTCCGGAAATTTTGATGTTAAAGATGCACCTCGCTCTGGTCGCCCTGTTACGAATAAAATGGACGCCATTTTTGAAAGAGTGGAGCAAGATCGGCATATTAGTAGTTACGATGTAGCTGAAGAACTGGGAATTGACCACAAAACAGTTTTGACCCATTTGAAGAAAGCTGGTTATACAAAAAAGCTCGATATTTGGGTGCCACACGAGCTCACTCAAAGAAACTTTATGAACCGTGTACTCATTTGCGATTCATTATTGAGACGTAATGAAACCGAGCCGTTTTTGAAGAGATTGATAACTGGCGATGAAAAGTGGATCACGTACGACAAGAACGTGCGAAAAAGGTCGTGGTCGAAAGTTGGCCAGGCTTCACAGACTGTGGCCAAACCTGGCCTAACACGAAATAAGGTGATGCTGTGTGTATGGTGGGATTGGAAGGGCATTGTTTATTATGAGCTTTTACCGCCCGGCAAAACCATCGATTCTGATCTTTACTGCCAGCAACTGATGAGATTAAAGGAAGCAGTCGAGAGAAAACGGCCGGAATTGATCAACAGGAAGGGTGTGGTCTTTCATCACGATAACGCTAGACCACACACATCTTTAGCCACTCAGCAAAAATTAAGAGAGTTCGACTGGGAGGTCCTAGTGCATCCACCATATAGCCCTGACCTTGCGCCTTCAGATTTTTACCTGTTTCGGTCTCTGCAGAATTCTTTAGGTTCTGTAAGGTTGACCTCAAGAGAGGACTGCCAAAACTATTTGTCCCGTTTTTTTGATCAGAAGTCCCAAAGTTTCTACAGTAACGGGATAATGTCTCTGCCCACAAAATGGCAGAAAGTTATTCAACAAAACGGTACATATATATTGTAAATAAATGTAAATAAACTTTAAAAAAAATGTCTTGACTTTTCATACAAAAATACGAAAAGACTTTTTCCCCAACCTATTATATTAAGGACCAAAAAATAGAGATTCCGCCTTAACTTCAAAAATGTATTCTAAGGAATTTTACAAATATTAAAGGTAATAAATATATTCTCAAAATTCTTTGTTTATTATAAATAAAGAAATATTTTCTCACAATTACACAAATTATTTAATAATAATAATAATTCTTTATTGCACAAAAATAATTTTAAATATTACATGAGGTATATAAAATAACATGTACAAAGGTGGACTTATCTCTAGAAGAGATCTCTACCAGCCAACCCTAGCAGTTGTAAACTAAATAGTTGTATGGGATAAATGTTGCCCAAGTAAAGTGTTACTAATAAAAAAAAAAAATAAGAACAAAATATAAAGCATATCTCTTATATGCTAATATTATATTAAAATATATACATAGATACATACATACAACTTATGCTAACATTATTGTAAGATAACGAATGGAATTTAGTTCCAAGATACGTAGATATAATTAATAATTTGTTCTATGGATACTAAATAAATATTAATTTACATATTTTAAAATGTAAATACATACTAAATAAACATAGAATAACACCCGGACCAGAAAAAATATTCATGTTTATGCAGACAAAGATTTGTCTTTTATGGGAATCGAACCCACGACTCCTATCGGTCGTCATTATATACAATGCCAATCCCGTCATAACACAAATGAATAAATAACCATAAATCTACCATCGGGCTGTAGAACTTGTTAAGATTGGGTGATACATACCAATCTACAGATATGTCTCTGTAAACATATTGCAAACAAAAAGTTTTTACGCTAAATCTGATATTCTATCAATATATGCTATGGGTTTGATGGTATTGCATACATATTAGTTAGGGGATAGTAACTTGCGCTTTCGTTGGAAGTTTCCCAGAGCTATCTGTTTAATCATTCGTCGCAAACGAACCCGGAAAAATTTTATACCTTCAGATCTTTGGTTTTTTCATCAAAATATGTGATTCATAATATTTAAATATCATATGAGGTAATTCAGTGTTATATGGTGGTCCATTGAATTGTAATAGATCATTTTGATGATGTTTACTTTTATTTAAGTATGGTATTATAACAAAATCACAAAAGCCTACACCATAAACAGTTAGTTATTTAATAACTCTTTATAATTTTACGAACAGCAAGTCTTCAAAAGTCGTATTTTTATAAATAATTCCATAAATATATAAGAAACAAAATACCTATTCAAATTATAATATTATTGGTCGGATGAATTACATTATGACCCATAACTGAAAAAAAATTGTACTTATGTTAATACAAAAACACCGATAAGAATTATATTTATATAATCCTTAGAAAACACCCAGATCAAGACATCCATTCAGTTTTATGATAACAATTTTAATCTTGCGTGGGAGTCAAACTCATAATTCTCTTATAAGGGTCTTTCAGCGCTTTTTATAATGCGTCATACAACTTTCAAACAATCAAAACTGTAGTTGTAAAAATGTAGTTACAACTGAGTCCCATCTACAGTATATATGAATCTACGAGTAGTACGCTGTAACTACTTATTATACTTGAAAAAAACAGATACAGTATAATTTTTATTTCCTTTACTTGATCCAAATTTAAATAATCAAATGATACTTCATCCTCAGAAATGAGGATATCCGTAGGAGAACTGACCGACTTAGCGAGGCGCGTTTGTAAGATGAAGTGGCAGTGGGCGGGGCACATAGCACGAAGAACCGACGACCGATGAGGCGTTAAGGTTCTTCAATAGCTACCGCGAAACGGTAAACATAGTAGAGGACGGCCTCCGACGTGATGGACCGATGATCTGGTCATGGCGGCGGGAAGCCGGTGGATGCAGGCGACTCAGGACCGCTCAATGTGGAAATCTATTGGGGAGGCCTATATTCAGCAGTGGACGTCGTGTGGCTGAGACGATAAATCTAAATTTTACATTTCATATAAATAAATTTCAGAAATGTGACACGCTCTTACGTATACCATCAAAACATTTTTTATTCATAAAGAGATATCATAAGCAATACAATTTTTCAAAAAGACAATGAATTATATAATTACTCGCAATTTCCTCCAAGAATTTCGAACAACATCAGAACAGAGCCGTCTAAAATGTACCGTCAAAGACACGAAAACGCGATATTAAATTCATAATTGACTTGTTAATTGTCTATCTGCGTGGATTCATCGTGTCAAACAGAGACGTATGTGAAATTAAATTACTCTCAGAATTCACTTGAACAAACAGAAGAATGTGTTTCCATTATACATGATGTATAATCCATTACATACCTACGAGTGGGTATTTGATAATTTCATATTCGAGTGTGTTAAATATCTACATACGTACTAGCGAACCCGACAGACGTTGTCCTGCAAGATATTGCAAGCGATTAAGATATTGAACAGAATACGAAATGAAAGACAAATGCTATAATAATTACATTGTACATATCAACGCATAATTATTTGATCACTCAGTTGAAGTAAAGATAAAACAAAACCTCGATATCGACTGTAGCGCCATCTGTTGGGCTTATTTGTGAACCTTAACCATAAGGTTACCTTACCCCTGTATGGACACCAAACGCATACAAAAAAATCATTCAAATCGGTCCAGCGTTAAGGATGCATTCAGTGAAACTGCAATAGTATTATATAATTATTCTATTTCATTTACATGTATGAGGAACAAACAGTCACAAATAGAAAAAAACGATACAAAATAATGACCTACTTAAAAGTTATAAAGATCGTTGTTACATAGATTAGATAAATAGTTTTTATTCAAAAAGTAAAAAAACAGAAACATACTATTAGGAAACATAAATAAAATTGGTGTGTCTATTTGTAATATTAAAAAAACCGCTTTTTACTAAATGCATATTGATGTTAACACAATATTTATCACCCATTAGTAGACAGGTCAGATTGAAGTCATGTACAGTCTTTTTATTTTTCACTGAGATGTCATCAATGTAAATCAAAGGTTCAAAAGACAAGAAGAATTATTAAATAATATATCGCTTTTGCATGTAATGGATGTTTTTTCAAAAATCATCTCTTCGAGTTAAGTCAGTATTTAAACAAGCCAGCTATATATCAAAATATTTTTTATTGCAATTCTGTGAGTCTATGTTTGTTCCGGCTCTGATATGGCTGCACCGATTTTTACGGGACTCTCACTAGCACACAGCTGATGTGATAAGGAGTAACATAGGCTATAACAATTTAATTTTTTAAAAGAAAGCATAAGCCTTGAATTTATGTGGTAATAGGCTGCGGTGATAAATCAACTCCGATAGGCCTCAGTCTTCAATATCTATTCAATGGCTGACAAATATTTGTGTGCATGAACATGAATATTTGTTCTGGTCTGGGTGTTTCCCTATGTATACTCTGTATTGTAAAAAAATATTTATGAATATTTATCCGTTATTTAGTATCCATAACACAAGTTCTTAATGATACTTATCTTGGAACTAAAATAATTGGTGTAATTATTAGAAAATATTTTTTTATAATTCCGACTTTAAGGGTGTCCTGCAATATTCAACGAACACTAATCCTGATTAAAGCTAAATCTATTTAAAATATCGCTCTGTCAATCTCAACTTTATTCAAAATGCAATGACATTTAAATCAAAGTAGGAATTGGCATGCAATCCGCCCTAAGATAGAAATGTTCACAATATGTAAAACTAAATCCTACTTTATTATACGAGAAGTATACGTTTGGATTTGTAATTACGACTCAAATTGTTTTACATATAGATGTTTCTTTACCTCAACACGATTTGTAATTTCATCCCAGTACTGTCTGTAGTCTAGTAAAATAATATTTCTTTAATTTTGATAGTCTCCCCATGCGGGCTAAGCTACCCGCACAATTAGTTATCAATATTTCCAATAACAGGGGCTAAGCGGCGACCTTAGTGACGAGTATATATAGTGACTAACAATGTTAGCCATTAAGTTAAACACAAGTTGTAAACATTGTATCAGTTATTTTATGATTATAAATCAAATAAATCGATTTAGACGACCAATATGGCGTGAGTATACCTGCACTCCGCTCCTGAGGCCGCGTGTTCGATTTCCACATAGAACAAATCTTTGTGTGTATCAACATGAATATTTGTTCTATTATGTGTGTTTCTTATGTATAATAAGTATGTGTGTACAAGAAAATATTTGTTTGTATGTTTATACTATATTTTTATATTTTAGTATCCATAACACACTAAATATTGCTGCGATTGCGAGAGAATCATTAATTTAGAAACAGAAAGAATTCGACTCTAATTTAATGGCGTGGTTTTAACTAAATGCCAACTCTTAACAGAACGCTCAACCGTAGGTCTGTGACAGCTTTTCAAATTAACGAAGTAACCAGACAGAAAGGAAGCCGGCCAGATTGCAAGCTGTAGTAACAATCTATTCCACTGAGAGCAACTTCTCAGGGAGAACGCTGAATATATGCTACTATTTCAAGCTTTACTGATTTTACATCTCTCACTTAGGAATACTTGCTGCCGTAATATATTTCCAACGAATTACTGGCTTACACTTAAGTAGGTATAAAGTATCTCCGCAGAATTCGAAAAGCGTAGTGGGTTAGTGTTTACAAATACAATCAACCTTTTTTTTAATAAGTCAATAAACATGACTACAGCTTAATTATGTAGGTACTTCATTTTACGGAATTTTCAGACAATTATAATATAAAGGGATTTTATAGGTTAAATCCTTCTATATCATTATTTTATATTACACGAAAGCAAAAGCAAAAGCAAAACGACGTATACATTTAAAAAAAAATACAACTTACAATTAAAATTTTGGCTCAGACGTATACATACAACATAAGGTTATAAAAAATTTGATCCCATGCCAGTATCAGAAAAAGGAGGTATGTAGGGTCTTGCTCTCAGAATTGTTCAAGCCGCCTAATAGGCTCTTATCTTAATGATTACCGCATACATTAATAACCGAGACCAAAGGCATAACGTTCCTTCAAAAGTACTAAAGCGGTCGATACGAAATACCATATAAACGTTCACCTATCAAAGTACTGACCTCTGATTACGTTACAGAACTACTGCGATCGTGTCCGACTAAAACCGCTAGTGCAATTTAAGAAATTAGGCTATGGTCTCGTCATTATTTCATTAAACTTAAAAAATATGTTCATATTAAATATTTGCAGTGGATAATTTCTCTAAAAACATTTTCTAAATTGTCTGTATGTTTTAGAATAATAATTTAACAATACATATTTGAAATTATTATTTATAAATAGGTAATATTTATATTATTTCAATTGTTAGATAAAATGAAATAAGTCTTATAATTTTTTGAAAAAAAGTAATCGGTAATTTTTTTGTTCGCTTTAAGGTGACAATTTTAGTCTGTAAATGTTCTTTATAAAAATGTAAATACGCAATTCTAACCTAATAAATTTTACTTACCACAAAACGTAATCAACGTTAATAGCATCATTTTCGCTCTTTCGGAGGTCTCCGGCATAAATGATGTAACGTACGGTCCAATTCCACAAACACTGTTGTTATTAACTTAATTGCAGTCACATCATAAACAAATAATTGCCACTTCGCGGATAACGTTCAAGGAATCTCTCATACATATTCACAGTTAAGCATTTTTTTCTTTTTTTGTAAAATTTCACGGAAAAGTTTTTGTTCAAAAATTTGAATTATTTGAAATTTTTCGAATGTTTTAAAGTCACGAATTACGATCGCGGTTCGCTTTTGATTAGGGCACCGTGAAGGAACGTCTCACCCGGGACGGTACTGCCCGCCGAATGTCCTTGGTACTTCGCGCTAGGCTCACGTCATGCGCAGTGTGAACTCTCCCTAAAGGGTCCTTAAGTGGATTAACTTTTTAAACTTTGACAATTGATAAAATGAAATTCAGTTTGTTAAGATGGAACTGTTGAAGTAAAAAGTTGGTGACAGAAAAGCCTGCGGTGCCAACATATATTTTTTAATTTACTCGCAAGCGAATGATTGATTACCATGAAAATTAACTCTCAGACGATTTTATTAAAACAATTTTCTTTCACTCTGAAATAACGAGCTGCCAAAATGTTATTGATCTTTTTGCATGAAACATTTAAAAGGAATTATGTTTTTGTGCTATGTCATAGCTTACATTTTAATTGCAAACTCTACATGGTTGCTTGGGTGAAATTTGAACTTAGTTCCACTAGACTCTGTGTTAACTAAAGTTAGTGCTACATATATACCAATATATAATGATAACATTACATATTTATTAGGTTTAACATATTATTATGGTCACAACGGAAGCCTAATTTTTCGTTTAAGGAAATTGTTCGTTAGAACAGTGTTTTAAATTATTTAATACCTCATTTCTGTGCGTCGAAGGTTATGGACTATAAGACATCTACTACTGTCCAACATTTAACAGAACGATCGATATTTATAAGGTTGTAATAATATATAGGGTGTAAAGGGATCCTATCAACATTTTAGGAGCCAACAAAACCTGCAAGTGATGCACTATGTCTGCGGTGATCAACGGACGAGGCTCTGGTAAAAATAAAAGTTCCCGGTAAGCGGCAGTAGATTCGCCACCTATTACTATCGTATTACACTGTTAATGATCACGTTAGTGACAAAAACGCTTGGTTGTGACATTTACAATGTTGAAGTTGTGTTTTGCGGCCCTCTTCGCATAAACCCAATTTTGTACTTTGAAGTGGCATATCTTTATTATTTTTAAATATAAATAAGACAACTTGTAAACGATTAAACAATTTATGTATAAATGTTTTGATGGCTGCAGAGTATATAATATGTCACCGTAAAATTGTAAATAACGTTAAATTATAATCTATCCCGCGATATTGTAATCTGTCGAAAATTTTGTGATCCGTAACAAACTGCTCACAATTTAACGCATTATGTTTCGATAGATTATAATCTATCAAAGACAAACCGTCACATTGTAAAATGGAATGCGACAGAACGCACCTCGCGCTCTGATTGGTTGAACTTCATGTTCCCCGCTCAGCCGCCCGCGTCGTCGCCACCTTCGGTTGTTATTAGTCAAATTCATTTGTTGTGAAATGTAAACAAACAGTGTTTTGGTGATTTAAAACAGATTTCGTGTTAATAATAATAACGTATTGTATTATAATAAGTTGTAGGGAGTGTTAACGGACCTGTGATAACCTAAAGAAGTGCAGTTAAATATTTTTTTTGACTGATACCTATGTTTGATTCCTAACTTTATCCAGCCCGTCCCTGGTTGGCTGGTCTTGATGGCAAGACCAGCCAATCATGAGCAGGCTTTAAACAGTTGACAATTTAATTATAATTTATCGGTTTGTCTTCTGCAAAATAATGCGTTAAATTGTGAGCAGTTTTTTACGGATCACAATTTTTCGACAGATTACAATATCGCGGGATAGATTATAATTTAACGTTATTTACAATTTTACGGTGACATATATAACTGATACCATATGGTGTACTACTTTACAGTAAAAGTATTTGTGATTTGCAATACCTTTCGTTCTTTTAATATTATAGAAATTTTATTTTAGTAAAATTCCCTTTATACTGTAACATGTGTATGACATGCTCACTTAAATGTTTCTGCGGTGGTGGCGTCATTATCGGGTCGTCACGTTCCCTAAAATATGGTTGAGCGAAACGATGGCTGGTTCATGCGTCATACTCGTGAACGGGTGCCGCCAGTGGGGACTGGTCTGCTCATTTCTACTATTTTTATCCTTAATTGTGTTCATCTTGCTAAAGAGTGAGTGTATAATATACTTTTATTCTTTTTCTTAAAATTTATTTTTTTGTACAATATGTGTTTTGTTTAAGTACATTTGTAACTGGCGGGAGATAAATCCAAACTTGACGATTTTCTTGCCCGTTATTTTACGATGAAGCTCCCGCACGCAGTAAATGGGCGCGTTAAATTTTAAGTTTCACCTTCATAAGAGCTCTATTGAGCCAAACTTGAATAAATGATTTTGACTTTGACGATTTATTATTGATATTCTCGCCGTGCTAAAAGGAGTCGTTTTTAGTATAACGATAAGAAACGTACGGGTAAAAAACGGGTCCCTATTACTAAGACTCCACTGTCCGTCCGTTTGTTACCAGGCTGTATCTCAGATAGATGTAGTAGTCAGATAGTTGAAATTTATTGAAATTTACATACGACGTATTGCTGCTATGGCCACATATACTAAAAAATAGAATTAAAAAAATATTAAAGGGGGCTCTAATACAAACGTGATTATTTTGCATGTTTGGGCTAGATATCGATAACGACAACAGGTAAACGCTTGAAGTATTCACATAATATTTAGTTATATATTCACATATAATTAAATTAATATGTAACAAACGTAATGCTTTTTTATCTACTTGTGACTGAAGGACATAACTTCTTAATTAAAATCCTTATTGTGTTTAATATTATGTAAGTTTGTTGTGGTGGTTAAAAATAAATTGACGTGTTTCATGCCTCACTACGGCTCATTTTGCCCCTTGTGAATCAATGCGTTCATTTTCAATTTCATATTCAGAGCTTTTTTTTTGTTTATTTGAAAATTGGTTTCCACAATATCATATTGTTTTAATGTGCCACGTCGTAATAACTACATCATGTATAATGGTAAACAGTCGATGCAGTCCAAAAATAAAGGCATAAGAGTACACACGGTACGAAGCATACCCACTCATGACGTCCTGCTAAAATGCCGTTTCACGCCCCGCTTAAAAGACCCAGGGGTATACGAGCTAGGATACACGTGAGCCCACAGAGAGTTAAAAACACTGATCTTACATAGGAACGACTTATCAAATTTCTTGGTTCGAGTGCTTATAGTCAGCATAGTTTGTGGATGGTTCCTAAGACCAGCACGTGTTGTTCTGGAGAGGAAAGTGGAAAGCGGGATTAGATTAAAAATGTATACATTTCTAAATTAGGTCAAAGAGATAATTGATTGTATTTAAAAATTGCGCTTTGAATACGTTTTGTCGTCAAGGGGAGACTTTTTATCATCATCATCATATTTTTTTTATACTATTCCAGGTTTCCACCACATCATTATGGCTACATACTATTCCAGGTTCAGTCAATATCAGAAAATGTATTACTATCGCGCATAGTGAAATATGAAAGTGACCTCCAGTGAAAAAAATACGTAACCCTGGTATTGACAAGTGTACTGGGTTCAATTAGAGGCTGAAGTTGGGAATGAAACTTTTGACTTTTTTTTGCGTATCGTTAACCAATCTAGTAGGAAAATTGCTCAAACTGCTGGAAAGAACAAAATAATATTTTTTAATCTTCCCTACATATTATTATTTTCTTTGAAGAATACATAAATAAAAAATAATTTAATTATTTATAAATTTCAGGGTGTCTGGGGATCCTACCAACCTACCATCCTAAGGATCTCAGGCCCACCTCACCTGCAAGTGGTGCACCTGCCGATCAACGGACGAGGCTCTGGCGAACATAGCAGTGCCCGGTAAGCGGCAATAGGCTCGGCACCTATTACGTGGGACCAACTACATAATTGGCGAAGTGTGGGCGTATAATATGCCTCCGCCTACCTTTTCGGGGAAACAGGCGTGAACGTGTGTATATATGTAGAAACAGAGATGATTTTTGTAAAGACTTAGGTACTATAAAAAAAAATTATCACACCACATTTTTTGACACACCTGTGACATTTTATAAACCGTTTATAATAACCTCTATGCTAATAATAGTAGGATGTTATAAGCTTAAGTCTGCATATTGTTTTGACTGTTAGTGACATCATATTTATGAAACGGCTTAAACGAGTTCGTTTGGACTAATTGGTGGGAAAGTGAAGCGTCATGCTTGCAGTTATGTTTAATTTTCTAAATTTTTTAATATTTCGAATATTAAAGTGTAATAATGGTGGATTCTTAACCGTTAAGTGTGTGTAAACGAACATGAGTGTTGGTAAATCAAACAAAACAGTGCAACATCACTTTTCAAATTCTCTCAAGAAGTCCATGTGAGACCTCAGTATAGTGACACATCTTTACTGAGGACTCAATTAGTTTAGGAGAGGGCATGTCATTTATCATCTTTATCACTACTTATTCTCATTTGCTATATATAAAATATTTTTGATATATATATCACTTAACACTGGCTAAACGTGCTAAACACATGAAGCCATTATTGAAAAGAAAAATAAAATTAAAAATTACTTTTTATTAAATTTCCTGAGAAAATGATTTGAACTTTTTGAAGATTATCATAGTATGATTTTAAATACAGTTTAGTCATTTTAGTTTTTACATACACTTATAAAAGTATAGGTACATAATATATATTTATATATCTACCATACTATCTCATAAGAACGAGGGGCAAAGCATGTTGGTATAATGTCTAAGTTTTCGTTTTGGGAAAAGTTTCTGAAAAGCGTTTACACAAACATGTTATTGTTTTGTTTCAATATATTGTGTACCCTCCATATAACTATAATCTTTGATAACAGCTTACGAATTTCATGCAGAATACCAATCTATCGAAGTGCCGTTCTATCAAACTACAATATTTTCTCGTAACACAGGGGTAAACAATTGTGTGAACATGTAAGTACAATAGAATAGGAGACGAAGAGTCGAAGAGGGGAATAATTTATTTTTACCATACATTTCTTGGGCCCGAACCAGTCTACCCTCACAATAGAAAACTTTGCTTGCTTTACAGCCAATATGATGCCGGAATTTCATAGGTGTCAAATAGCAGAAAGTTAGTTCGTAAGCCAACTTCCTACTGGAGAAGAAAAGCGATTTATTTTGTGGAAACGAGAAAGTTTATCTTCCAGATTTATACTGTTTCTTGTAAAACTATTAGTTATTACTATTATGTTTGTATACACACAATTATTCTTAATTTTAGAGTGGTTGAAAAATGTGATTGTTATTGAAATCAATCTTACAAAAATAAGTTTGCTGTAATTAACAAAATAAATGTGCATATTTAGTACTCTTAGTAAAGGATTAGCTAAGTTAAGATTTAGAACGACAGTTCATCTCAAATATATATATATATACGAAGAGAAATCTCGCCGAAAAATGGGTAGTAGCATTATCCTGCGTACTGGCTTGAACTGCGATCATCAACCCGCCTGCTCAGCGATGTGACTATGAGCAAATACCCCCCATAGAATGTAATCTACTTGGGAGGCTTTAATTTCTTTTTTTTTATGTATCACGTCATAATGACTACATCCTGTCTGATGGTAAGCTGCCGATGCAGTCCAAAATAAAATAAAGGCGCTTCATACCGTAAAAAAGCACGGTACAAATGCTAATGTTTAGCAGTGGACTTTATAAGGCTGTTATGATTTATGACGATGATAAAATAGGTGGAGATGGAGAGCCTTTGCCCTGCAGTGGAAAGCTTAGGTTAAGGAAAAAAAGCAAAATTTATATTAGAATAGTAATTTTAACAATGAGGTAGTAGAGTTCACTGTTGAATATACTACTAGTATTAGTTAAGAGATACTTTTGAACTGTATATAAATTTTTGGTATGTGTGTACATCAATTCATAGAATCTATCTTTTATTGGTTAGACAGATTTGCAGAAAGGGTTTAACATGCCTCAAAGGAACTGAATGGCAAATGGATTAGCTTCGCAGTTATCCCATTTGAAGTTGCTGAATGCCGTTTCGATTATCGTTAGTTACCATTTTCTCAGCTTCATGAGAGCTTTTAGAATAAATCAATTGCCTCGTTGGGGATTTTAGACTTGACCTTGTTAAAAGGCTTCGTCCGTAATAGTTAAAGCAGAGAATCTTTTTAACGCTTTTTTATTAGCTTTACCAGTAATTAGCTAAGAACACTTTTGAAGTATAGAATGTAATCTACTTCTACAATTTGAAACATTGCAAATATGTGCAAAACAAATGACAAATCAATACTTCGGCTAATAAAATATGATTAAGGAACTGGGACGAGGGTAGTGGAACTTTTAATGACTTCTAGAATACGCTTATAGGCTTCTACCCTCTGTCATGTAAATTTCAATTTTAATTTTTTTTGATATTTTACAATCACGTCATCCTGCTTGATGGTGACTTGTCGATTTAGTTAAAAAAACGAGAACTCTGCGTACCGCTGAAAAAGCACGTTTATATCATCGTTTTAGTTGCTTAGACTAGTGAGTAAGTCCAAATAATATAAGTAACTTATCAAATAGTAATATCTAATACCTTAATAAAATTCACCATTTCTTTATAAAATTGACTACGCTTTAGAATTTAAGTCAATTAATTTCCAAAGTCTGATTAAAGTTTACTTAGTTTAAGATTCATTTAGAACTTTAGGTTAGTAGATCCAGCGATTTGATTTCTTTAATATATAGATCAACTGATAATTTGTTTTAGTATAGTAGCTATGTAGAAAACAGAAGTTTGGAGTCATAGCGATTTTCACAGTTTTGATTAATATTTACTTAATGTATTTGAAACGAATAGAACGAAATTTTTCTTTTGTGTTTTGTTCAACACCATAAGAATTACTTAATTAATGATATGAAAATATTTGTCATGAATAATTGTTAAGAAATATACTTCAAAATCTATTATTTTTTCTTTCTGACGTCATGCTAATGGGGTATTTTTCTCAATCCATGTCCGTGATTTCATTCTGGGGCCTTTCCTGAAAACCATGGATAACCCCGCTTACCTAAATATCTCTACAACTGAAGACTCCCTCTTTATCACAAAGAGCTGTCTAGCCAATGCCCATAGTTTGATGTATATTAAATGAGGATTTTGGCAGATTCACAATTCAGCAGAATCGCTCCCCGACAGATTCGCTAGTGTTACTCAGTAGATGCATGTCAACTTCTTAATGTTCCAATAATGACCACCAGCCTCGTGTCGTCCATATTGAGAAAAACTGAGGTCATACTCCACCATGCGAATCCAGTACGGGTAGAATTTTCAAACCGCCCTTTATGGCCTCTAACATGTTAAGGTAAGAAGTGGTAGTTACAGAAAGTGGCCGAAACCAACGGTTTAACGTGGCTTCCGCAGAATGGAAACGCCTTATCACTCACGACCAATCACCCAAGAACTGCCCTTTGCGAACTCTGCTTTCCTTTGGTGATAGTTCCTGACCCTGCCATGCGTATCTGTAATATTTTCAGATTGCAAGACTGACGACATTTATCGATATCAACATCCATAGATACCTATGATAAAGGGAGGTGGACAAAGTCATACTCAGAAACAGGCGCTTTTAAAAAAAATAAAGAACATTCCTTTAAAAATACACCCTTTGAATCATCACACGTTTCCAAAAATAAACACGTTAGCCGTTTGATATTTACGAAATGGAGAAAAAGAGGTAGGAGCGTAAAGCGGAATCCATGACGACATCGCACGTAACCGTCCGAACTGGGTTGGGAGGCCGGACGTCCTTTTGCAATGTTATTTTATTGCCCATCAAAGTGTTCGTTTAGACACGATCGGAATAATTGGATTCCACTCTGTCGCGAAATCGACCATCGGTTAAATCATATTGGCCGTTTTGGACACTTGGCGGTCGGAAACGAGTTTTCATGACCATTAATAATACGGAATCTCTACGTATGTAACGAAAGTGAAACTTTTGCTTGTTTAAGTGAATTGAGTTTAGTTCCACGTCTTCGATTCAAGGTAATTAACAATGTATCTGTGTTTTTTGTTTATCATAGTTCATAGTTCTCTATTTGCCTCATATTGAACATAAAGATCTTATCATGATCCATAATGGTTCTAAAACATAAACCCTGCAAAAGACATTACTAAATTGTTACAATTATTATGTTAAATTTGTACATTACGAACTAAACTTACACACAAAATTACAAACAAAAATTACAACAAATATAAAAATATGTCTAATTGGAATCAGATTAGTAGAACAATCAATATATAATCACAATAAGATCAAATTACATCACATACAATAATAATACTAATTAAAGGTCATGACACTTTTGACATTGCGAGTATGGAAATATAGTATAATATTTATATTGCGGGTTTATAGGGATCCTACCAACGTCTAAGGAGTCTAAGCTAACCTCACCTGCAAGTGGTGCACCTGCTAATCAACAGACAAGGCTCTGGCGAACATAGCAGTGCCCGGTAAGCGGCAATAGGCTCGCCACTTATTACGAGGGGCCAACCATGTTATGGGCGAAATGTGGGCGTATAATATGCCTTCGCCCTACCCCTTTGGGGAAACAGGCGTGAATATATGTATGAGTATGGAAATGGTAATCCTGGGATTTATTTATTTATGGGATGAGTGCAGGGATTGCTGGTATAAATGTTTGTTCCCACGAACTAGTGTACAAATTTCAAAGATATACATAAGTAAGAGCAATGAAAATAATAGTTTATCATATATTATCCTCTGTAGTAGTTTTATGACCAAAATTGGGTATTATTTTGTCCCCTATATCATATACCTACAATGGGTTAAAGAAATATGGTTCAATCAACCCCTCTTTGTAAGTTTAAAGCGTATGTTATACGTGTTAGCATATGTTACTATTGAGATCACGTCTGCAGTGTAATTGAACTCAGTTGTCACTACATTATTTACCGAACGCTTAACCGATACGGTTGTATCAATATTTAACTTCAGTACATTTTTAATAGCATAAGTAGTAAAATGTATAAGAAATATTACAAATACTTAATGTTTGTCAGACAGCCCCCAAACATCAGCTAAGCAAATAGTATTGTGTAACACTATTCTGCGGTAAAACAATTTGGCACAGCCTTGCTTGCTTTTCATGTCTACCTCGACTTCCTCTGTCGTATAGATTATGTTTTATACTTTCTTATCGATAAAGTTTCCCAGCTCTTATAGCTCCTATGTCTTTGTTATTGTGTTTAACACATGCGCTCTATTTCTTTGGTCTGTATCAATTGCTTATCACTTATTATTAAGTTCATCGTTATTGCTCGACCATTTCTGAAGTACTAATCCTCCCTTGTTTATCAGTGTATTTATTTCTTTGCATATTTGTTTACCATCCTAGACAGTGTCACATCCGGATCGAAGGACCATGAATAAAACACCACTCGATACTAGGTGAAGACATTTAATGAACCTTCGAACATCATATATATGTAATCCGTAGTTGAAAACACTAGCGCGATTCAATTGAAGATAGTGGCATCTATTGACAATATGCGGAATAATCTTTTTGACCCAAAACAAACGTTTACAACTTAGACTTTTGCAGGATTTGGTCATTTTAACGCAATACATTGATAATTAAAGTTACAAATAAAACTGAACTATCTGCAATTTGACTGGTTTTACTTACAAGGGAACAGTATAATAAAAATATATTCCATCCATAGCTGAGCGCTTAAAAAATAGACTTTAGAAAATGCTTTGCCATTTCCCTATGGCTTAACATGCTAAGCATAAATGTAAGACATGGTGCACGGAGATACAGTGAACAGAGAGAACATAACGACGTTTGTGCGTTCTTGAAGATATTTATACCGAAGAGGAGATTTCCTCAAGAGAAAACCCGCACCAACAGAAATACATTAAGCACAGCTTTTGATCCCGCCCCGATACCGTGAATAAGATTTGTAGCAAAATTCGAAGCGCGTTGCACTGCAGACGTATGTTTGTTCATTCAATCAGGTGCCTTTTGGAAAACTAGCTATATTTACGACACTAGCTTTCTATGTTCGCTTTTGTTCTTTGTGTTAAACAAAAGATGTAAAATATTAGTTGTCATCTTTTGAGTACATACATACATAACATCTCGCCTGTTTCAAATATTAGACGCCCACATTTCGTCAGTTATATTGTTGGTCCCACGTAATAGGTGGCGAGCCTATAGCCACCCACCGGGAACTTTTGCGATCGCCAGAGCTTCATCCATAAATCCTTAGACCTTCACTTGCAGGTGAGGTGGGCTCCTCAAATCTTAATAGGATCCCGATATACCCTTGCCTTGCAGATCTGCTCTGTTTTAACTAACAAATAAGTATAAAATAGTAACTTCAAAATAACCTTAAAGCAAACAATGGTTTAAATATACTCCCTCATTTCGCTCTGGGCCAAACAGCCTTTTGTTCATATTCCTGCTACCGCAGCTTAAGTAGTAAAATGTTAAACAGTGAGTTTATAAAACATAATTTACACAAATACGGGAACAATAGCATAGTATCGCCTAAGCGGAAGTTCGTGTTGATATTCAGCACATAAATATAGTTTTGGTGCCGCAAACGCTTCAAAATGGAAACTCTCATAAAGCTTGAGAAATATTCAAATGTGTCGCTTGGCGTCGTTTATCACACGAGTAGTGTTGCTGTACATTTATATGGTTACTGCACGAGACAAACTCCAGACATTTGTACCAGGACTAGTGTATGTCTTCCTATTATCTATTCATAGTTTTCCCTTTGCACTTGACTAGAACTAGACAATTCAAAAGTATATTTTATGTTACGCATTAATATAACAGAAATGATAAACAAAGCTTATATTGTCTTGGTATCTTAATATATTAGATTCTATTACTACTATTAAAAATGCGATTCTGAGTTTGTTTGTCATGCTTTCAAGCCACTGGGTTTTATTTTTATAGCAGCCGGAACCGAAATTTGATAATGGAATAGGCTTGTGTACACTACATCCTGCAGCAGCAATATAATTAGTGAAATGAGGCCGTATAATATCTGTCTACCTCATCGGGGAAACAGGGGTGATTGTATGTAAGTATGTGTGTAAAACAGCAAGATCAGAATAAATGTGCGCACATGACGGTCGTTAACTATTGTGCTATGTTGATTATGGTTAAAAATGTATGTCCAAACTTGTGGTTAAAGGTCAATATCACGTGCTATATAGCTAAATTAGGCAGCTTGCTCATTAATTCTGTACCATTGGTCAGAATCTGTAGGATACTGAGTGCTACTTGGACAGAAGTACACAGATTATAACTTTAAGCTTTATTATCTCATCCTAATTACGTATGACGATTCAGGACATATCACACGGACCTAGTACGGATTGACAGAGGCAGATGTGTGGCGTTATGCTGTCAGAATTTTTCAAGTAGCCCAATAGGACCTAACCTTACTACTTACACATATAGTGGCTATTAAGACCATTACAGTTACTGGCCTTGCTATAAAAACGGTCAACCATTCAAGAACTGAACTCACCTATAGCGAGAGTTCCCGTCCACCTAGTTCCGTAAATCTGCGAGCTTTTTGATGTTCATATTATTAATTTCGTTAAATGCATATGCTAATGGTGATACCATCTGAAAGCAAAGTTCATATTACCTCAGAACGTATTAAACCTATATGACAAAAACATTTCAGTATGACAATAGTCAAGCCTGTTGGAATTTAACTTAGAATTGATATGGAAATTGACTGAGAAAGTTTTTTCACCTTCTGGTGTTATTTAAGCTATCTGCCTCCTGCTTTAAAGCAAGCGATTGAATTACAGCACAAAGAAGCATTAGAAAAACATTAAACAATATTATAAAAAGCCAAGCCTATTATATAAAACCCCGAGACCAAAAGACGTTAACAATAATGTATTTGCCGACATACAAGGTTTCAGATAAAACATTTATTGAAAAATACATCAGAAGCGTATTTTGGGTATCATATTCGTTGAAACCTGTTCGATATAATGAAAAAATAGTAAGTGGCAATAAATAAACCATCTATTGTTATGACATCCTAAGTTGTATTCCGAGAACTCTATGAAAAAGCTCTTCCGAATCAGGCGGACGTGTTTAGTTCTGTAATAGTTATTGCTGACAACATATTGTTTTGTTTAGAAGAAATGTTCGAGACTTTCTCGGGCCAGGTGAAACTTTGGCTGGTCGACTTCTATCGAACTTACTTTTGTTCTGCGAGAGCGGGGCGATTCGGAAGTTTGGCCGTCAATGGCTACTTAGAGTCCTGTCGATTTACTCAGCTTATCTATGATCGGAAGAAAAACATCTCGAAAATATGTCTTCATTGGAGAATGGACTTGTTTTTAGTCTTCGGAATTTCCGATATAAACTGTTCATAAAACCACTCATAAAAAGTTTTTTCAACATATGTGTGGTTAACTCATCTATGAAATCCGTCCATAGCTCAACAGCAATAATTTGAATTAGTTTCGAGAAAACCTTTAGGTCCATAAAAACAGTAATGATTATGGTTCACTATAACTGCTGAGATAAGCTTAGAATATCGAGTGCAGCTTTTAAGGTATATAGGGCTCCTACCAAGACCTAAAGAGGCCATCCAACTACACCAGCTTACGTGGGACCACGAGGAATCAGGCGTCATATTTTGTATGTATATTTATTTGGTAGAAAGATGTAAGTTTAATTATGTATGTATAATTATTTTTGATGTATTTCAGGATAAGTAAACTTCTCAGAACTCAGTTAGGGGAAATTGGCGATTAAGAATTACTGTATCAGGTATTTAGATAAGCAAAGGTCAATACCAAAAGAACATCTTGGAAATATATTTTGGCGGAGACATTTTTATGATCAAAGTTAACCTATAAAAGCTTTTTATTTTCCAATTTCAAACGAGAAGATTGCCTTTTGGAGTTTTTGAGCATTGAGCATCTGAGCTATTTTGCGTAATTCCTTAAATTAGATAACCTCAGATTTATTTCAGCAAAACTTTCTAATTTTGTACAACAAGTTCATTTAATTTTGACTTCACTGTAATACAATATCTAGTTATATGCCTTTAGCAAATTGTTTTGGTTAAGCTTACCACTTTTATTAAGTAAGTAAATTACGAAAGATAATATTTCAATTAATATCAGTGGCCACATATTGTGACATTATGTAAAAAAAAACAAGCTGGATGGGAACGATCACCGATGTAAAGCAGTGGTCACTAAGTGAATAGTTGAGCGTTTATGTGGCACGTTTAGCTCTTGGTCACGGTTATTATTGGAGTCGTCAAGCCATGATATTTGGCTTATTAGGCCGCTTGAAAAATTATAATAGCAGGATACCGTTTTTTCGTACTCCGAATTCCGCCTTCTATAGGCGACAGGCCGCGTCGACGGCGCGTTCGTTGTCCACGCGCACCCCAAAGAGATATCAGCACAGTGAGGCCCTCGGATAAGGCCAAGCCTGCCGGGGCTGCGGGACTGTTCGAAAGGGTTGCCGCGACCTTGTAGCAGGGTCAAAAAGAAACATGGATGGGTTTCAGTCAATAAATGTCTGACACAGCTTCCCACTCCAACCACAACGAGAAATTGGTACATAATCAAATCAAATCAAATCATTTATTTGCACAAATGTGGATATAGATGGTTTTACAATCAAAAAGAAAAATTATAACTTATGTCATATCTACCATTATTAATAACCTGAGTCTAAATAAACAAATAAAATTAAAAATGTATTGTATCTTAAAATTTACACCATTATTATAATTTAGACAAAGCCATTACGTAATTGTATTGTACAATACTGGTGTCGGATTTGTCTGACGAGGAGTATGATGAGTCGATTTACAAAATATCTACACTTTCCTGTCTTTTTTAAATGTAATGAATAAAAGAGCTATAAAGCAGACTTTAAAACATCGGGACTGAATGAACGTATCATTAAACACTTCACAAAGCTTTTAATGTTCTGAGAATTAACCTATTTAACAATAAAACTATACTTTCAATTTGATTAAGTCTGTACATACATACGTACATTCACACCTGTTTCCAAGAAGGGGTAGGCAGAGGCATATTATTCGCCCTTAGTACTCACTATCGGGGGGGAAACTAAAAGGGATCTGTAGAGGGGGCAGCGTGTGGGCCAGGAGGGCCCGTACAGCAGCGCCAGGAGAGCCTTAGGCAGCGGGGGCAGCGGGCCCTTGCAGCCTAACCATGGACCCTCGAGGAAGAAGGCCACACATGGTCACACAGGGAGGTAGGAGGGGCTCGTCCATTACGCCTCTCTGAGGAGGTCTACCCGGTTTTGTCCCGGGGGATGTTTGCCGCAGGCGGGGCGTCAGACGCTGCAACCCAGATACTGGCCCCCCTTTTTCTCAATAAGTGGCAGCGGTTTTTAGTACTACTGGCAGTCGCGTCTGCCGGTGGTGAGTCCCACACCCCCTTTCGGTCCCCCTTTGGGCGCAAGGCAGACAAAAGAAAAGAAATTGCGCTTGTGCGCAAAACAAACTAGTCTCAAAAATAACTTTATTAATTTATTTTAACTACCGACAGAATTAACACTGAACTGAGCATCTACACAGAACATAATTTTACTGCTTACATTATTCAAACATCGCGGCGTATTAAAAAAGTGGTGTCCCACTATCGCTTTCATACTTTACTATGTTTCATATGTACTATGTCAAAATTAATATTTTGTAGTAAATCTATATAATAGGTTGGGGAAAAAGTCTTTTCGTTTTTTGTATGAAAAGTTAAGACATTTTTTTCAAAGTTTATTTACATTTATTTACAATATATATGTACCGTTTAGTTGAATAACTTTCTGCCATTTTGTGGGCAGAGACATTATCCCGTTACTGTAAAAACTTTGGGACTTCTGATCAAAAAAACGGGACAAATAGTTTTGGCAGTCCTCTCTTGAGGTCAACCTTACAGAACCTAAATAATTCTGCAGAGACCGAAACAGGTGAAAATCTGAAGGCGCAAGGTCAGGGCTATATGGTGGATGCACTAGGACCTCCCAGTCGAACTCTCTTAATTTTCGCTGAGTGGCTAAAGATGTGTGTGGTCTAGCGTTATCGTGATGAAAGACCACACCCTTCCTGTTGATCAATTCCGGCCGTTTTCTCTCGACTGCTTCCTTTAATCTCATCAGTTGCTGGCAGTAAAGATCAGAATCGATGGTTTTGCCGGGCGGTAAAAGCTCATAATAAACAATGCCCTTCCAATCCCACCATACACACAGCATCACCTTATTTCGTGTTAGGCCAGGTTTGGCCACAGTCCGTGAAGCCTGGCCAACTTTCGACCACGACCTTTTTCGCACGTTCTTGTCGTACGTAATCCACTTTTCATCGCCAGTTATCAATCTCTTTAAAAACGGCTCGGTTTCATTACGTCTCAATAATGAATCGCAAATGAGTACACGGTTCATTAAGTTTCTTTGAGTGAGCTCGTGTGGCACCCAAATTTCGAGCTTTTTTGTATAACCAGCTTACTTCAAAAGGGGTCAAAACTGTTTTGTGGTCAATTCCCAGTTCTTCAGCTACATCGTTACTACTAATATGCCGATCTTGCTCCACTCTTTCAAAAATGGCGTCCATTTTATTCGTAACAGCGCGACCAGAGCGAGGTGCATCTTTAACATCATAATTTCCGGACTGAAAACGTTTGAACCAAATTTGTGCTACTCTTACTGACACTGCATCAGGTCCATAAACATCACAAATTTTTTTCACTGCTTGAGTTGCATTTTTGCCTTTTTTATAATAAAATTTTAAAATGTATCGAATTTCTTCATTAGATTCACTCATTTTTACGGAGAGAAAAACAAATGAAAAATAGCGGGAAACAACTTTTTTTTATTTTTTTCTTTTCTTTATAATGGAACCTTTTTAATGTTACCAAAACCAGCCAGACACAAATAGTACAGTCAATAAAATTTTATAATAAGTTTATACCTACGTTATGCGAAAAGACTTTTTCCCCGACCTAATATATTCATTAGAATGGTAGGGAAATAAGTATCTTCCATTAAGTTTAACAGACACCTGTATTAGAAGAGCTCCCTTTCTATTAACAAGCCGAAACGAAATAAAAAAAAAACAAAGTTAAAAATTTTAAATTCAATATTACAGAGGAACGTAGACCCTTTTTATGAATCATTCCACTTAAATTTTGATTGTTTTCAATTTACATTTCTAATACAGTAAGAAGACGTCCTACTGTAGCGCGCAGACCTGCTTTTTCAAACCAAGGTTAGCGAAATTGTAGTATTTTTACTTCACTAGGTGTTGAGTACGGATTGAGACGGAGTAAGATGTGTCACGTCCTGCTGATTTAATATTTGCAAGCCGACAGATTTTCAAACACATTTCCACGTAATCATTAAGCATCTGAGTCAAATAATTTTCCTGGTTTCATATTGAAATAAATGGAGGATTATTACAAAAATACTTTCAAATTATAAAGTATGACTCAAAATGCATCAAAGTTACCTAACTATCTCTCATCGATCTCTGCTTCACTTTGGTGATCATACAACTAGTACCACCGCCAGAACTTTCTGATTGCTCTTATTATTTTAAATCTCAATGAATAGAAAACAATAATGTATTCATAGTGGTATTGTGATATTCCTTTTAATATTCGAAGCAGAAACAAAGTCGAAGCGTTATCCTTACAACAAATTTAAAAGAAAGTACATTGCAAAATTAAGGAATGCATTGCGCCAAACCTATAAAATACCGGGAATCAAATAACGAATGGCGAAGAGCGCAGCGCAATATCCTCGTTTACGTGCTCCCAGTGATCTTTAAAAGTCCGCAGTCGCTGTGTTCGCCTGCTCACCCGCTTTAAGCTTCAGAGGGGAAATGGGAGGAGACATGTCGTACGTTGTTTGCCTGTTTCCATTTTTATTCTCAAGGAAAACATTCCGCGAATTTCCGAAGTGGTTAAGAGCCGACACTCTGAGTAATGTGTCCAAGCAATCGTACCGCATACTGGATTTAACAGGGATTTAATTTTAATAGATAAAGAGTTCTGATTTAACTTAGATGTTTTGCATTAAGGTTTTTTCCTTTTTAGTTATGTTGTGTTTCTTATGTATATAATATAATTTTAAAAAATATTTTTATTAATCAATATTTTTCTTTGTTTTAGTATTATAAACATATATGTGCTTTTTTGATTGATATAAGGCTTTATTGATATAAACTCAATCGTGCGGCACACTTGATCGAAAATAGTCACCGCGGCCTACGAATACCAGGGATATCAGGGATCGTCAGAACCTTTTGCTTCACGCCCTTTTGCCGTGCCTTAATCTTTTGGGAAGACTTCGTCAGAGTCATCATGACCAAAAACGCACGTCAAGCGTCAAATAGCTAAGCTGGAATACTCCAATACGCGGAGCCAGAGAGAAGGAAAGTACTCCTTATATAGCAATTACTTCAATATGGTAAAGTAAAAAAGTGATAAGTTAACTACTGTACTCCTTATACAGCAATTACTTCAATATGGTAAAGTAAAAAAGTGATAAGTTAACCATGGTACTCCTCATATACCAGAGCTGCACTAAAAGTATCGGGAATGGAATATTTCCACTGTTCCTGTCATATTACAATCTGTTTAATTGAAATCTATTTGGTTTTAAATATCGTATACTCATAGCCATATTATCCCAGTATTATAAAGTATCCCAGCGACATCCCAGTGGCGAGACCCCTTGCTTTTAAATTCAGAGAGTCTCGGGTTCAAACCCTGGTTGCGTACCTTTTACCTATGTCTTTTCAAAGTTATGTGCGTAATTATCGCTTGATCTGTGCCTCGGAAAGCACGTCAAGCCTTTGGTCCCGGCTGTCATGAACAACTATGGCAGTCGTTATTAGGAATTTAGTGCCTTCTAACTGACTGACAGCTGGTCTAACTACAGAATTATGATTCCCTCTGGATTGCGGAGGTCAGACGGCAGTCGCTCCACGTAATAACTGAAATTCAGTCAAATCTGGTTGAACCAGTGAGCAGACGCTCCCCCCCGACTGGTCTCCATCTTGTCGTAGTGGGGGGGCTGAGTATCTCCCGGAGGCCGGAAAAAGGTAACACCCAGAGACCGACGACTCTGGGTGCCCTTAGCACTGACTACCGGGGGAGAAACTAAGAGGGACCTGTGGAGGGCGCAGCGGGCGCAAGCGGTCAAGCAGCGCCAGGAGGGTCTTAGGCAGTGGGGGCAGGGGGCCCCTGCTGTCTAACCATAGACCCTTTGAGAAGTCGGCCACACACGCTATGGTCGCACAAGGAGGTAGGAGGGACGCGTCCACTGCGCCTTTCTGAGGAGGTCCTCTCGGTTTTGGTCCGGGGGACGTTGGCCGCAGGCGGGGTGTCAGACGCTGCAACCCAGGTACTGGCCCCCGCCTTTTTCTCAACAAGCGGCGGGCGTCGTCGGAAAATTTTTAGTGGGTATTACTGCTGGCAGTCGCGTCTGCCGGTGGTGAGTTATCATGAATTATTGGTTCGGTCACTAAAATGCTCTTTAAGATTGTGATAACATTTCTGAATTAGTCATGCATTTATTTTAAATATTATTTATTGTAAATATTAGAAAAATATTACTTATTATAATCCCATTATATCTCCTATATCGGGGAAGGATGAACCCGGTGCCAGCTGATTCACTGACTGTACAACGATAGGCTATGAAAGCCTCAAGATATTTTTCTACAAATGTTCATTAAAACATATAGAGAATTTACAAAAAAGTTGCCGACTGACTGACAAATCTTGAGAAAAAACCACAACAGATAGATAAACTGACAAACCTTGACAAATTCTGACAAAGAATTCATTTGGTTTTGTTTCTTGATTGTGGTACCGTACCGCTCATATCTCTTTCATTATTGTTAAAATAAATTATCAAATTTCCATTTTGTGTGAAAATTTTACAAATCTAAATGGTCCTGTTAATCTTAAAGACAATTTTATTTAACTATTTTTAAAAAATGTACTTATGACCGTAACCTAAGCAAGGATTGAAACAACAAACCTTTAATAGGATAGGATAACATAACATGTGCTATATGGAGCCTTGGCTTATCTCTAGTTCATGGCCGAAAGCGCATACACGGAATAATTCCTTATCGCGACCACATAATGGCTGTTTCCTATTCCAGCAGCTCGTGCTGTTTTGTGCTTTACGGTGCCTTTCCGTGTGAATTCGGTATTATTTCGTGGTAAAAAGTATCAGTATATAGTGATTCAGGCGTTACTTTGCGGAAATCCATTGTAAGCAAGTGATGGATTAAAAATATCTTTGTAATAATTCCCGAGAGTAAAGTACGAGAGTAAATCTCGTTTCAGCGTTGGTCGTGAAGACATCGTTGTTCTGAGGCTCCTATCTTACCTGAAGATGCCCTGTGTAAGGGCGAAACACGTGTCGTGTTGAATAGTTTCTCGATTCTTCGGGAAATTATAGTAGCGCAGGAATTATTACAAAGATATTTTTAATATTAGGTCGGGGAAAAAGTCTTTTCGCATAACGTAGGTATAAACTTATTATAAAATTTTTTTGACAGTACTATTTGTGTCTGGCTGGTTTTGGTAACATTAAAAAGGTTCCATTATAAAGAAAAGAAAAAAATAAAAAAAAGTTGTTTCCCGCTATTTTTCATTTGTTTTTCTCTCCGTTAAAATGAGTGAATCTAATGAAGAAATTCGATACATTTTAAAATTTTATTATAAAAAAGGCAAAAATGCAACTCAAGCAGTGAAAAAAATTTGTGATGTTTATGGACCTGATGCAGTGTCAGTAAGAGTAGCACAAATTTGGTTCAAACGTTTTCAGTCCGGAAATTTTGATGTTAAAGATGCACCTCGCTCTGGTCGCCCTGTTACGAATAAAATGGACGCCATTTTTGAAAGAGTGGAGCAAGATCGGCATATTAGTAGTTACGATGTAGCTGAAGAACTGGGAATTGACCACAAAACAGTTTTGACCCATTTGAAGAAAGCTGGTTATACAAAAAAGCTCGATATTTGGGTGCCACACGAGCTCACTCAAAGAAACTTAATGAACCGTGTACTCATTTGCGATTCATTATTGAGACGTAATGAAACCGAGCCGTTTTTGAAGAGATTGATAACTGGCGATGAAAAGTGGATCACGTACGACAAGAACGTGCGAAAAAGGTCGTGGTCGAAAGTTGGCCAGGCTTCACAGACCTGGCCTAACACGAAATAAGGTGATGCTGTGTGTATGGTGGGATTGGAAGGGCATTGTTTATTATGAGCTTTTACCGCCCGGCAAAACCATCGATTCTGATCTTTACTGCCAGCAACTGATGAGATTAAAGGAAGCAGTCGAGAGAAAACGGCCGGAATTGATCAACAGGAAGGGTGTGGTCTTTCATCACGATAACGCTAGACCACACACATCTTTAGCCACTCAGCAAAAATGAAGAGAGTTCCACTGGGAGGTCCTAGTGCATCCACCATATAGCCCTGACCTTGCGCCTTCAGATTTTCACCTGTTTCGGTCTCTGCAGAATTCTTTAGGTTCTGTAAGGTTGACCTCAAGAGAGGACTGCCAAAACTATTTGTCCCGTTTTTTTGATCAGAAGTCCCAAAGTTTCTACAGTAACGGGATAATGTCTCTGCCCACAAAATGGCAGAAAGTTATTTAACAAAACGGTACATATATATTGTAAATAAATGTAAATAAACTTTGAAAAAAATGTCTTGACTTTTCATACAAAAATACGAAAAGACTTTTTCCCCAACCTATTACATCACTTGCAAAAAGTATCGTCAATGCAAAAGCAGGTTATGGTAAGTCTGTGTGGCAAATTTCGTTTAGCTGTTAGAAATGTAAAAAGATACATGACTCTTCTTAATTTCAGTTACTTATCAGAGACAGTGTAGTTGTTAGTGTGTAATCCATCTTCATCATCATAACCTAGCATTATCCCGGTTGCCCTAGACTTAAGCCTAGGGCCCGTGTCTGCAGTAATTACATCCTCTGCCTCTGCCGTCTGACCTCCGTAACCCAAAAGGACATATATTTCTATTGGTAAAAATGGTAGGTTTATTTTATTTTTATTTATACTTTTCTCTCTGACGAAATTTATCCTGTGCAATTACTTAGTTTACAACTGGGTTGGCTGATAGAGATCTCTTGTAGAGATAAGCTCACCTTTATAAATTCAATTTTGTACACCTCATGTAACATTTTTAATTTCTTTTGTGCAATAAAGGATTATTATAGTTAAAAAATGGTGTGCCTTGAGAAATAGTATATGAGCTGTTCTCGATAGTTTTGTATATGGAAATTTTAAAAATTTTTTTTTTACTGTTAAATATTAGTAACTGGCTTATGCTTGCGGTTTTGCCTGCATGGTTTACGATTTTTAATTTTACTGGAACGACAACTTTATTGGGGCGTGACTCCTAAATGAAATTTCATCATAATCACTCCTATAGCTTAGACAACTTCGTGTTACTAATGTAAAAAAAATCTTTGGAATTTTATATATTACTAAGAAAGAAGTAGGTATACTCATATAGGCTAAGTAAATAATGTCGTAATAAAAGAAGATACACCATCAACGAAAAGATTGTATTTCAGCGAGTGTCGGAACGATTGGGACATTCAACTAATGGTAAGTGCAATGCCATTTGGGTAAAATCCTTAATAGTACTGTCAAGCTCGTCGCTCCGCTATGCTAGATAGTTGAAAATGATCACTGAAGTTAAACAGAGTCCTAGACAAATTTACATTTATAGGACCGATGATGGAGTTATTCTCAATAGTAGGAAGTTAATGGGCTAAGAGTAGAGTAAGAGTAGTAAGAGGGCGCATATTGAGCGCTTCCTTTACCAAGTCAAAATAAATCTTTATTTCAAATTTGGTTCGACTAAGCTGTTATAAATATCAAGGTTCTCGAGCCAGTAACAAAATTTACTTACAATAAAAACTTAATAAGACTAAAAAATCTTATGTTTTTCAGTCACAAGATAAAGGAAAATTTGAATCTGAATTTGTACGTTTAAATGTTGGTGCCGGTTCTTACTGCAGATTGTATTCGTAAAGCCTAGTTTAGCTAGCTAGTTATCGCACTTATGCTTTTGCTAATTCGCACAGGGTTGCGTGGCTATAACAACATAATCTCTCTTATTGTGTTTAGTGAGAGGTGGCCATAGTGCAGTAGGGAGAGGATAATTGACTGAGGTCATTAACATAAAGTTTGGTATACATTATATCATTACCTTAACCTATTTATTTTAATTAGGTTATCATAAACATTTGCCGTTTTTTTCGAATTATTTACCTTCTAACTGTACATGAATCTGAATAAACTGTTTTATTTATTTATTATTTATATTAAAGCTATTTATACTATCGAGTATGATAGATATTTATAATGTCTAGTTAACTCTTCCAATGTACTAATTTCTATGCAAATAAAAGTAATCTTATTTTTACCGTGTCATAATTATTGGGTTATTTTGTGTCAATTCTCCATTATATCAAGTACTTAGTAAGTATATTCAAAAGGATGTTGAACTATATCAGAAGTCTCATCAATCTTATCTTGCTTGTATCCTTTTAAATGATTTCTATTTACTTCGACAAGGGATTTAACAAATCGGTAGTAATCCATAGTATTCTCATAACTATTAGCCGACTTCTCTTTTTTGAACGCTACCTTGTACTGGTTATATAAGTTGTCTGCTTCGACAAGGTCATATAGCTCTATGCTTTCTAGATTTACTTTATCCTTTTGTTTTTTCTTTTTGTCTTCAAAGTTTTGAATTTTTTTAAGCGTTTCATCTTTGTACATTGGAATTTTGTCATCTAAAAGTATGTTTTGGAATTACAGTCGTTAATTATCAATATAATATAGAGGTGAAAATTTCGACAGGTATCCGAAAATCCAGCACCACTTTGGTTTTTGTTACTTTTTGGAAATTTTATCTTTTGGGACGATGGTGACGTAACGCGATTGGCTATGGTGTATTTACGCTGTTCAAAATTTACTTCTTTAGGTCTTAAAGTACTTACAAATATTAAAGTGCAAAATTTATCACTAGCAAACATATAAAGTTACAAACGCAACTCAAAAAAGTATATGAGAGAATGGCTCCAGTAAATAGCTTTATCTTAGGACCAAATACAAAGTGGATACCAATAAATCAAGACTAACTTACAAGAACTGACATTTACGGCAAATCGTTCTTCCAACTGTTCAGGATCAATATCAGCATATTTATTCAAAACATATAATGTATCTTCTTCGTTCGGGTTTACGTTCAACTTATTAATCCTGTTCAAGTTCATCACAAAGTTAGTAAAAGCAATTTTTTCATCATTTGTATTTTTATATCGCTTATTATACTTTTGCACGAAAAACTCAAAGACTGATGTAGCATTTTCTTTTGTATAATATTGCGTGTCTCCTGTTTTGAATAAAAAAATTGTTGTCAATATCACGCAAAAGAATAACATGCCTATACACGTAGCGAATCGTTAATCGAATGTGATGGATCAATTCCACTTAAGGAAATCAATAAAGCAACTGTCATGCTTCATCCATCAAAATGCGTTTCATAGCTGATCATGTGAAAGAGGAAATCCATTTTTCCGAACTCAATGGCAGCTGAGATCGCAAAAAATATTCAGCACATAATAATCTAATCTATCGTGAAATAACCGAATCGGGACTCAACACGATGTAAGTGGCGAGGAATTTAGAGGCCTCTATATTAAATCTGCCGTTATCTGACATTGGATCGGGACAAAAGGGGAGATTTCGACAAAGTTCTTGGCCGAACGAGGAAAATTTACATTACAAACGAAAAGAGAAAAGGAACTCTCCAGTCGTGAAATTACAACTGCGAAGATCAAGACGAGCCTGCCGGAGGCTCAGTTTAATAACATGGGCATTATGAGATTATGATCCTTTCGTTAACAAGGCACTGCATAAATAAATGTTAACAACATAAGTTCCTAAGTAAATATATTAATATTCTCGAACATCTCATACGGCACTTCGTGCTCCAAATTTAGCAATACTTATAAAAGTACTTAATTATTTATATTTTATGTTACATAGGAACTAGCTCAAAGTATGGTATGGTAATACAGTGAACATACTTTATCAGGGGGTGTTCATAATCGATAGATTACTATTAGGTAGGCTACGTTTATTTTAAGCTAAATATAATCTTGAGATAAGTAGGTACATTTCAATAAAACTCTACTGTTAAGCCACGGGTATAATAGAATAGTATATAGAATTGAAATTTTATTGTTCTTCATAACCATCCGTTTCCTTATAGATTACATCAATTTTCTTTTTTTTATTGGCGGAAAAAACGAATCTTGACAGCTTTTTTTATTCAAGTAAACGTTAAGTTTTGACTAAAAAGAGGTAAACTTATTTATGCAAACAAGTTTCAAGTCACTCTGAAAGTCTAGCTCTGTATGGGTTCCTTATTATCATAATATATTGTTTATAACTTATTAATTTTAAAGTATGACAAGAGGAAGACTACCCACTTCCCACATATTATTATATTCTAGAAACTTTATTTTCATCTTTAGAGTAAAATCGTATCAGCCTTATGAGTTCACTGCCAAACATTGGGCTTCCCAATATATTACATTCTATCGGGGACCCATATTCACCACAGGCTCTCATTTCCCACAGGATTTGCCCACAGGGTACCGTGACTAACATAGATCATAAAAATGAATATTATCTACATACCGCGCTTATAAGCGATCGAAGTTCAGTGATCCTGTTCTGTACTTTATAAGTCTTTCAGAAACGATCACCAAAGTAAAGCTGCGTTCACTGAGTTTGGTCCTGAATGATTGTTCATTAAGAAGGCACGCAAAGTTACTGGTCTCAACTACCAACAACTTGAAAAATTCTAACAGCATGATGCGGTACTGTTCGAAAGGGTTACCGCTGCCCCGGGACATAGCAAGCTCAAGATGAAATATGGATGGTTTTTAGTTCGTCAAAGTCAGACGCACGCTTCTACCTATTAGTCGAGCGCCGGGAGTGAAAATTATCAGATAAACACACCTGTCTCTGAACATCCGCACTGAGGACTGCGTGGTGGAGTCTGATTCCCTCTTATCCGGTTTTACAATTTGAAAGTACAGCAATCATTACAATGTGGACCAACAACCAAAATATTCAACATAGCTATATTAGAAATAAATAAAGTATTTTAATTAATTAATTATGCATACTCATACAGAACTTCACAAAGGTGTCAAAATTAACATCAACAAGACCCATTGGTTGTTTGGTATTGGCTCCGGCGAACCGAAAAGTTCCCAATAAGCGACAATAGGCTCGCCACCTATTACGTGGAATCAACATTATAATTGGCGAAATGTGGGCGTAAATATGCCTCTGCCATTAGAAAGTACTTTCAAGTTTAATTATTGTTTACTACTCTTAGTTTATTAGCTTTTCCTATAGAAAAAGTTAGATTCCACAGAAATTTACGCGAAGTAGAAAGCTAACACAATGTATAAAATAATTGTATACAACGAGCAGACTTTAATTTTATTCGTAAACTAAAGGCATCCTTGTTATTGGAGTCATTAACAAACTTTACTTTGTTTTGTATAAGCGTAGATTTGGTTAAATTTAATAACGAAGTTTAATATTCATGCGTTAACGGCGACGCTATCTCTGGGTCACGAATTCAATTTTGACCCGTGATCTAATAAAATATGCTATAAGGTTTGACTTTAAATGTTTTGGTTATGTTCCCAAGGCTTATGTTTAGTAGTGCTGGTATAAACTGTGTCTAATTATTTGAAGTTTCAGTAAATAATTAATGTAATACTAATGTTTATTTTTATTATTGTTGTTCGCTATTCATTTGGAGTGTTTTAAGCAATGAAGCGTTTACATCCCTGCGGAACTAGGTGTTTGGAAACGATCACCGAAGTCTTTACTGCGGTGAAGCAGTGTATTCAGAGATCAGTCCTCGGAAGAGTGACCATTTGTGCGGCATTTAATATCAAAATTGCTAGCTTCGAAAGACACGATAAGCCGTTGGTCCTGGTTGGTCATATTTATTTTCTCAAATTCTCTCATTCTTTTTTATTTTATGTGACATATTAACTGTTTGTAAACCCTCTTATCTCAAAGGGAGTCGGAAGAATTGACGAAGAGAAATCCTACCGGATGATGGGCAGCAACGAAATCCTATGTACTGGCTTGAGCAACAATCACCAATCTGCCTGCCCTGGGGTGGTGATTATGGGTAAATACGCCCTATAATGTAATATATGATAAGCAAGTATATGAGGCGGACATGATGAAATTATAATTATGTATATAACTACATTATAAATCAATATAAATATACAGCAAGAAATATTAGTAAAGTTAGATCATAGGTCACTATTTCCGAAAGAACAAAACCTTCAAACGAACATCGTTTTACAAAGAAAAACATTCAGTTCATCAATGTGAAATGATTTTTTCGACCAAAAAGTTAAGTCATTCATCTTATTGTTATTGAAACACAAATTGCTTCGGCATTTAGCTGTCAAATAAATTGAATGGATAATGCTCAAGCCCACGAATAATGGGCGAATTAACGTTTTCAGCAACGCGATTATATTATAGTCTGTTTAATTGATTGAAGTTTATTTAACGATTTTTGTGATATTAATCGGAATGTAAGCGAATGAAAGGGTTTTGCGATTAAAACATACATAATGTTTTGTCGTCAAAAACCTCTAATTATTCGTGTTTATTTCATCGGAATACCTTTAAGGTCTTATTGCAAAACAAGATCTGAGGCTTAAATTTAGTGCTGTCACTTTGATAAAGTGAAGACAGTCACAGCACTAGTTTTAAATCTGGTTTAACTTGAGATTGTGTTTTGTAAGAAGCCCCATAGTGTTTAATTTGACATAATATTTCAAATGATATCATTATGACCACATTCGTGCTGACGGTGAGCAGTTCGAAAAGATTATATCCTTATAAGGGCATTATTATAAAAGCTTTAATGATAAAGTAAAGACTTTATGAACTTAATAATAAAAAAGTGATTTTTCTAAGGAACAAAATATAAGAAAATCAAAAGCTAAAACAAGATATTACAAAAGTATTTATAAATATACAATATGTTTTTATGTAACTTGCATTATTTAAAGGAAATAAACGTTTTATCTATCTATCCATCTAAATAAAGGGTTTACTACAATTACTGCGAATCAGCAAAACTGACTATAGTCTGGCAACTTAAATCAGTCTTCGTCCGTGTTTCTTTTAATGAGTGTTGTGGGAAGTGGGTAATTGGGAGCAGGGAGTAGGCTGTACGTGCCGTCCGCTACCTACTGCCTCTTTTTTCGACTTACCCCGTTTTCCTCTTAGATAACGAAGACTGATTAATGTGTTTAGTGTATCATAGAGGCGTTCACATTTTAGTAAGGACATCAGACGAGCATAATTCTATTAATTTAATTTTTTCGCACACTTAAAAGAATAACGAAAGGTGAACTTAATGCCATAAGGCATTTAGTGTATCAAAGACGCGTTCACATTGTAGTAAGCACATCAGACGAGCATAATTCTATTAATTTAATTTTTTTGCACACTTAAAAGACTAACGAAAGGAGAACTTAATGCCATAAGGCATTCTCTGCCAGTTAACCTTAGGGTTAGTAGAAAACTTTAAAGGCAGCCCGGTAGTTAATAAACAGATATATAAAACAAAAACTGCCCAACTGCTGAGCACGAACTAAGGTAAGAGGGGGCGTCAGGTAATTCTCCATCCAGCGGACACAGCGCGTATTGGCAGAGTCATTTCAGTGCATTTACGAATCATTCACGAAATAATCTAATAGGAATAGAATTCCGCTCATCACCTCAAGGCATCTGGCAAGTCACAACCTAATCAGCTCTTCATCAAATTAGCCTTTTAAATTCCACTGCTGGATATGAATATAAGTTAAATTCCACTGCTGGTGGGTTGGTGATCGCAGTTCAAGCCAGTACGCAGGATGACGCTGCTGCCTGTCATCCGGTAGGATTTCTATTCGTCGACTCTTACGACTCCCCATGAGCTCATCTCATGTGCAGGAAGTAGTGGCACTATTCTAGGCCGGGACCACACGGCACCAGTCAGCTCTTGCACATGAAATCAAAATTGTGAATGCAAAAATACCATAATTGGAATGTTTAAGTATTCTTTGGAATGATGCTAGACTTGCATTCCAAAAAAGTTTAAAGAATATTTTCTGTACATTATTGTATCATTATTTATATATTTGCCCTGCAATTATGGATACACATACTTATTACGGTTCAGTATTTGAAGAAAAAAAATATACTAACGCAATAAAATTATGACAATTTGTTCTTCGCCTACGCTCTTTTGTAAAGCAAAACAAAGGGAACTTGCCACGATATAACTACACACAGAAAGTTACAGCTAACAGTTGCTAATTGACAATATTCAAGCAAACCGCATCACTAACAGAATATTACACAACTCTAACTATAGTATCGAACTCACAAATAGATATTTCAAAGCGTTCCTGAGTTGAGATATTCACAACTATGCTCATTGGTTCTCTCTAAATTGTAAACTAGTACTGGCCTGCGGCTTGGGGCAACGGCTGGTTCAATGCAGCTGGAGCAGAACTATACAACCTCATCACGGCTGAGTTATAGAATTTCGAATTGCTTGTAGGAAACATAATTCATGTATAAAGCAAATATTTTAAAAATTGACACAACGACAATCTAAACGGACAGAGCTTATACAATGGGTACTAGATACAATATAATTATGCTTACATGCTTCATCTCCTAAAAACATACTTTAGTATAATACAATTTCTTAATGATATTTATCTTGAAATGACTTGAAACGTAATAATTAGTGAGATTGTAAGAAAATTTTTATTTAAAAAAATACTCAGAAAACATAAAATATCAGAACAAACAAATATATATGTTCATACACACAAATGTTTTTACTGCGAGGGAATACAACCCACGAACTTTGGAACTAAGAACTGATACGCCGACCTCCGCGCCATATTAGTCGTCATTTATGTTACTCGATACTATTCCTATATACTTTAATGTGATATTATTATGAGAATACACTCGTAAATTTCTTATAAATATAACGCAAAACCTCACTATACTAAGAACTAAAATAATAAACCGGCTTATTATTCAACTTTCACTTCTAATATATATTTAAAAGAAATTCAAGAAAAATAAGTTAAAATTTCCTGCAATTATCGGTTTCAGAAGATTTTTTTAAGTGCAATGAGAGCATTGGAATTACTTAATTTTTCGCTTAACCATAATTTACGTGTCATTCAACTTAAAGGTCATTAAAGAGGGCCTATTTATGGTCATGTTATGTATACACTGTACCCACCGTAACTACAGATGTGTGTATAAAAAGTTTACATTGACTAAAGGAAACCATAGATATATTTTATCTTGGTCGGTTTATAAAAAGGTCAGAAAACGAAAGCTGAATAAAAGTGATAAATAAAATGAGCCCTCCCAGCTAATACTACTTCGTAGTTATTTATAGTTTCTATGAACAAGAAAATGTTCTAAAAAGGCTAAGCGCGTTTCAGTACCGTGGTAGGCAATTTTTTCACTATTAATATTTTATATTATTTTCACTACAGATACAAAATTGATTTATATAATTTCTGTTCAAGTTTCTTTATTTGAATTTTATTAGTAGTTTTTAACTAGATTATTTTATTGTGTATGAGTGTAATTTACCTGACTAAAGAATAATTTAATGTAATTTATACGATATTGATAATTTTCTGTTTTTTTAACTAATTTGCCTTGGCTACATATTAGCAAATTTGTGAAGGACTGCTCTAACGTTAGTTATATATATAAAACTGACTATTTCAATCGGTTCTTAATTGAATAAGTAGTAGTGAATATTATTGATTAATGTCAGTAATGTTCTATAATGTTCTATTACTGGGCACGGGCTGTTTCTACAACCCACGGTGGGAGCATGCTCTCCATCACGCGAAAACAGTTTTTGGACTATAATAAAATAAATTAGTACATTTATTTTAAAATTATTATGCCATAACTTATTAGTAAAGTCTTTAAATATAAAAGTATTAAACTTTGTTGTTTTTATTAATTTTGTGAAGACTTTATATGGTTGTTTACATTTTTATGTTTTCCTTTGCTGAATGAACTCTAGTAGTGACGTAACTGCAAACATCATAGCTAAATAAAATCAATATCGCTAAATAAGATTATAAGTTCGAAACTTATGCTCACAGGATGGGGTCTTGTTGTATGTCTAAGTTCACAACAAAACTTGTTCATGCATCGTCTATTATGCAGACGAATAATTTAATCAAAACATTGTGAAGCATACTACATATAAAGTTTTCTTCGTCGAGTTTTTCTGGCGAAAACTATGAGTAAAGCGACGGTGGGTAGTACAAGTAAAACAAAAAAGATGCAGTTTTTTTATTCGCGATGTGTAAAATATTGTTAAATCCATAAAATATAACAGGAATTTATAATCTTAACTATAATATTAGAAAGGGGAATGAGAAATATTTTTACATACAATCACGCCACTATTCCCGATGGGATATTATACGCCCACATTTCGCCAATGGTATTGGTGGTCTCATGTTATAGGTGGCGAACCTATTGCTGCTTACCGGGAACTTTTATGTTCGCCGGAGCCTTCGGCGGTCGGCTGGTGCACCACTGCAGGTGCAGGTGAGGTTGGCTTGGGCTCCTAAGATCGGGCGGGGTGCCAGAAGCTACAAACCAAGGCACTGGGCCCCCGCCCCTTTTTTAACAGCAGTGGGCGTCGTCGGAAGTGTTTTAGTAGGTAAGACTACGGCGGTCGCGTCTGCCGCAGTGAGCCCCACACTCCCCTCCCGGTCTCCTCTTTGAGGAGGTCTTGCCGGTTTTGATACGGGGGCCGTTGGCCGCAGGCGGGGCGTCAGACGCTGCAACCCAGGTACTGGCGCCCGCCTTTTTCTCAACAAGATTTTTAGTGGGTATTACTGCTGGCAGTCTCGTCTGTCGGTGGTGAATCCCACACTCCCTTTCGGTCCCCCTTTGGCCGGAAGGCAGTGCGTAAACGCATTTTGTTACCGACGTAAAACAAAAAATAAAAAAGGGCTCCTAAGATGTTGGTACTATCCCTATATACCTTTGTATTTTTGTATGTATGTCTTAACGCATAAACTCAAAAAACAAGTGGATGGAATCCGATATTTATTTCACCATTACACTGTTAAATTATCCCTGAGTAACATAAGTTATATTTTTTACAAAATAAATATGTAGAACAATGTAATCCAAAATGTTAAATAGGTATTGAAGAGAAGCGAGTTTGCTCTACAATTATGATCTAAGTCTGTATGACAAGCCATCATTAGGTGATAGGAAATTACCTATTTATTTAGTCGTGAAATTAAAACAAATTAGAAAACTTAATTTGAAATTTAAAATGTCAATAAGACTTTCATGTTACAGACGTATGCTTGTGATCATCAGCATTATAACATCTGTTAACGACTCACTATTGACGCTTACTTGGCGGTCGTGTCTGCCGGTGGTGAGTCCCACACCCCCTTTCGGTCCCCCTTTGGCCGGAAGGCAGTGCGTAAATGCATTTTGTTACCGACGTAAAAAAAAAAAAAAAAAAAAAAAGGGTCATATTCAACCATGCGGGCCCAGTGCGAATGGGCGAAGGCAGATGTGTGGCGTTCTTGTGTTAAAATTATTCAAGCCGCCTTAGGGCTAATAATTTGGCTTACCACATATAGAAAACAGGAACCAGCGACTTAACGTAGGCACTCTCCGTGACAGCTAAACGCTCAATATCAAATGCCATAGAAACGGTCTGCAATCCAAGGTATGAACTCCGCTTTACTTCGGTGATCGCTTCCGAATACCTAGTATCGCAAAGCTACTAGTTATTAGTTTAAGTTTTATTTTTTTATAATTAAAATGAAGTCGCGTAGCTACATAAAGTTATTATAAGTAACCCACTTTAATCAGTGGAGTTGTCGGAAGATAATAGAATTTCAACTCTATCTTGATACCCGAGGCGTAAAATAATAATGTACTTAGACCAGAAAAGCTTTTGTTTAATATCCAAAACGGCAGGTGAATTTGGATAAATTGCTCCAAAACCCTGTTCCAGTCTTGGCACTCCCTCTACTCATAAACATTCATTGAGATCCTAATCACCTATCTTATGACGCTATTATTCTTTTAAAACCCTTTCAAGTTTCATAATACGTGACTTTTTTCTCGGATGAGCAGACACGGACTACGGACTAACACTCTATCAGGGAAAATTGATTTCGCCGAGGAAATATTGTAAATTTTCGAGAGACGAGGGCGATGTCAGCGTAAAACTTACGAGGCACGACGTGAGCCCTGACTCACGTCGCTTCGATATACTGCCGAGAACCGACGAGTTTTTATCGTAATGGAACCACGTTGTTATTACACTTTCTGTACCTATATTATTTCTACGGAATCCACGTATGGGTAGAATCACTCTTTTGCTCCTATATTTTTATACTGTACCGGGAGAACTCCCGTACACAGGTAATTTGGTGGTATAATATTACTTTGCTCTACAATACAGTTTTATTATGTAGAACACAATTTTTTAAAAGGATTAAACATTTAAAAAATCACTTAAGCACTTTAAGCGTTTCTTTAAAAACAATTTTAAGCATTAAATATATATTTAATTCATGAAATTGCGATTAAATGAATTGGAAATAGACTCCGATTAAATACATTTGTACTAATTCTACAATTTAAATTTATTTGGTAAATCACTTGACAAGTTTAGGCAAATTTCAATCGGTGTTATCGCTAAAATATTTTACGAATTGTTAAACTAACCAGCGAATAGTTCTTGCGTGACATCATTAAACATCAAATGTTTGTTTATCTGAGCTAGATAATTCACCGATTGTTTGGGATTTTCATATTGCTTTAATAATGCTGTATTTGGCGACACCAGCCGAGAGATCTACAGACTATAAATCCCTTAATCATAACAATTTCAATAAAAAAAAAATGATAATTACATAACTATGCCCATAAATATCTAAATATTTCAAACAAGAAGACAGAATTAAATTTCAAAGAGTATGTAGGTTTTTTTTAATAAGGGTAATAATTATATGGTTTTCTGTGTAATGTAGAAAAATCAATACCCACCTTAAAATATAAATTTTATTTGAATTTTTAAGTATATTGGAATTGTTATTATCATTTAGAACAATTACAAAGCGACACTGGGTTAAGGTAAGTTATTCCCTGTATCTGTCAACTACACTAGCTTATTCAAAATCTTCCAACATTTAATTTCCCTTTTGATTAACTCTTCTACAAAATTTATTTAAAAGATAAATATCTTATTACTTTTAACCAAAAATCTCGCCAAATCAATGTATAGTGATCATAATTCAGAACACGCAATTACAAATAGATTAGTAACAGCGGGAACCTCTAACTAGATCCAAAACAAAGTGGGGATATTAAATTAAGCGTTGATGTATGGCCGACGTGATTAACCCTCGGAATTCGTTGCAGAATTACCAGCAGTAGCAGGCGTCGCCAGAACTTTTCTTTAGGTGATAAACGTTTTCGCAAATTGCCCACATTTATTCGCCTCGAGCCCACTGCTAATATAGAGGGTGCCATCGCTCTTTGTGCACATCTTAAGGCACTTCACATTATAAACTGATAAGTCTCATATCATAATAGTTGCCTGATTTTTTTAATTCAATTATGTGAAAGTGGCATAAAATAAAAGTGGGCAAAGCTCTTTTATTGTATGCAATTGTACATATTTAGACACTTCGAGCCCATACTTAATATAAAGGGTGCCATTGCTCTTAGTGTACATCATAAGTTAATAGAAATCATAAAACTTGACGACCGATATGGCGTGGAGGTCAGTATACCTACACTTCACTCCAGAGGTCGTGGGTTCGATTCCCACATAGGACAAATCTTTGTGTGCATGAACATGAATATTTGTTCTGGTCTGGGTGTTTTCCTATATATATTAAGTAAGTATTTACAAAAAAAAAGTATTTAAATATATTTATCCGTTGTTTAGTATCCATAACACAAGTTCTTAAAAATACTTATCTTAGAACTAGATAATTGGTGTACTTGTCAGAAAATATTTATTTATTGATTATAAAATGATAGCTCCAAATCTCATATTAGTTGCCATTTTTTTAGTATTACTAATATTACCACATATATTTGCCCCGAGCCTACTGCTTATACAGAAGGTATCATCGCTCTTTGCGCACAACTTAAGGTACCTACTAGGAACTTTCAAATTATAACTCCAATTCTCATTTAAGATCCTCTGACCCCTGGATAATCAGTCCACTACTCCGGTGGGCCTCAATACTCAGGTCTTATAACTATATTTAAAATTATAAATGCGTTCAAAAAAATATTATAGATGTCACATTTTTGTTGTTCTGAGGAGCCCAAACGAACCTCACCTGCAAGTGGTGCACCTGCCGATCAACGAACGAGGCTTTAGCGAACATAAAAGTTTCTGGCGGCAATACGCTCGCCACCTATGGGACCAACAATATAATTAGCGAAATGTGAGCGTCTAATATGCCTCTGCCTATCCCTTCAAGGAAACGGGCGTGACTGTATGGATGTGATGTTATATAACCGAATGGTTCACTTTTATTTGCCCCAAGTACACTAAGCCTACAAATCATATTTTGCTCTTAGTCCGCATTCGTTTTTTACGGTTGAAAAATCATCAAATGATAGCCTCCCACTGTTTGTGGAGCGGAAGGGTGTATCAGAATTTTACTGACTGAAAACCATCCTTGTTCCTTCTGAGCCCGTTATGTTCCGGGCCGCGGTAATTCATTCGATCAATCCCGCAACCCGTGCACATCTTTTTTTATTTCGGAATGAAAATCATTAAATTACCGTCTCCCGCTGTGGGTGATGCAGGAGGGTGTGTCAGACTTTTACTGAGTAAAAACCATCGATGTTTCTTTGTTTAGCCAGCTATATTTCGGGGCTGCGGTAACACTTGCGAATAAACCCGCAATTCGTGCACTCTATAAGTTACTAAAAAATACGAAGTGATAACATCTAGTCTCATATTTTTATGGTCGACTTTGCATAACTTTAGATAGTATTTTAATATATGTATGAATTTTTTATTATTGTGTTTGTGGACTATAATTATATTTTTTATTAAATATTACTATAGGACAATTACAGAGTTTACAAAGCAACTAACTATAAGATTACTAATATTTTTATCATATCCCAGCATTATCCCAATTGCCCTAAACTTAAGCTTAGGGCCCAGGGTCTGCTTACTAGTTCAACCAGATTTTGACTGAAATTCAGTTATTACGTGGAGCGAATGCCGTCTGACCTACACAACCCAGAGGGAAATATCATTCCGTGATTTAACCAGCTGTCAGTCTGTAAGAAGGCACTGACTTCCGAATAACGACTGTCATAGAATCAGATGTTCATGACAGCCGGGATCAACGGCTTAACGTGCTTTCCAAGGCACGGAATAACTAATATTTTTAACTATGTTGCGTGCAAAATGAAAAGGTGAATATTATAAGTGAATAAATGACATTTTATATGTGACGCTTCAAGCTTTTTATTTAAGCTAATGTAAAGGAGAATTTAATTGTGACTTTCAATAAAAGTTTAATATGAACCAGAAAATCTAGGAAAAGCGATCTGATACTCGATCGCTTCGTTAATGAATCAATGTAATTATAAACTCAATTATAACGAAATTGTGTTAAATCTGTATACATAAGTGGTAACTTGTATGCATCCAGTCGTACAATATTGAACTTTGCCGAGAGCTCGCAGCAAAATGAACAGAGCCGTTTAAAAGCATTTTATGGTCCGACGCCAGATTATCGGAAAATGTCGACGACGAAATTAATTTAATTTGTTCAATTATGATTATCGTGCAAATGATACGGAGGTTGTTCCGAGTGGGCGGAAGCCTCGATGGTTTCACTCGAGTATTCGAAATCATTCCGTTCATTTTTGGTGGTTTAACAGTATTGCAACGGTATTATTCGTTTATTATTTTTGAATATTGAACTCCACTATTAAAAGTCTGCCTTCAATTAATTTAATTGCAAAAGTCACATAAAATATGTTTAGTAAATTTTAACTGTGGTTGTTTTACGGTATGAAGCGCTCTCAATTTCACAACATCGACTGCTTACCATGAGGCAAGCTGTGGTAGTTTTGACGGATTTTACGCACTTCGTCTCAAGTTTGCACGGTCACGTTACCTGTTCAATAGTAATATTGAACAGGGTCACATTTACAACTGCTTTTTTGCAAGCGGTTGCAAGAAAAACGACATATGTCGAGGGTTCCGTGCTCAAAGTCAAAGTGTCAAAGTGACAAAATTTGCGTTTTTGGGCTTAAAGCAGTACTTAAAGGAATTTATTGGTTAATTAAAAAAAATGAAACTTAAAAGGTTTACTTATTGGATTATGATGTTCTCAGTTTTCAGTCTTCTTTTCTGAAATCGACTTATTTGAAATATCACAAGAAAAAGCGGCAGAAATTATGTATCTGATGTTGTCACTTATCGGGTTTGAGCACGGAACCCTCGATGTATTCAGTAACTTTTTAAATTGTCTAAAGCCTGCTAACTATGCTGTACGTATGTAGCCACAAGCTTTTAAATGTTTATAGCTTATTTAACATTTACTTACTAAATTCTTGAGTTACTTAGCAGCGATAGCCTAATAGCGTGACTCATAGTCTTCATTCTTAGAGGGGCTCGGGTTCGAACCCTGGTCGCACCAATGACTTTTTAAAGTTATGTGCTTAATCAAAGCAAACCCCGTGCCTCGGTATGCACGTTCAGCCGTTAGTCCCAGCTATCATGAACATCTAGGACTGGCACTCGTTATTTGGAAGTCAGAGCCTTCTAACATCCTGATAAAGCATGGAGCGACTGCCGTCTCACCTCCATGTAATAACTGAAATTCAGCAAAATCTGGTTATAGGTCAGCGTAATTCTAAGGCAACTGGGATAATGCTAGAACATATACATACATACTAAATTCTAGAACTAACAGTTGAATTCAATCTCATTTTATAGATACAAGTATGTCACCGCTATTGAAAGTTAGAGGAATCTCATTGCATTCTCATTTCCAGTACAGAGCTCCCTATTTCCGGACAAATGTTGCATTTCTATTGTGAGAGACAGTATCGATAATACGTCGATATCACATCATAACTTTTTTTCATTGGTGTCATCAAAAGGTTTAAATAAAAAAATCTACCAGCGACATATTTATTTTTTCAAAAGCTGTATAACTCAGATGAGTCACAAATAAAAGGCCAATTCACACGGAGCCATTTATTGAGGTGAGAAGCAATGGTTGCTGGTACCAGAAAATAATAAATGCATGTCCACCAGGTGCACCAGTTGCAAGAAACACGATATATGCTAGTTCCTGGAAGATTTACCTCAATAAATGGCTCCGTGTGAATTGGCCTTTTATTTATGCCTCATCTGAGTTATACAAAGGCAATAATTTAAACAACAATTATATCAGTGCTATTAAATTGACACGTAAGACGTGTAAAAGAAACATGCCTATACAATTACGTACAGACATACATAATCTCACGCCAATATATTCCATTTGGCGTGCTGCCTATTCGCTATAACTATAATAATAATCCTTTATTGCACAAAAATAATTTTAAGTATTACATGAGGTATATAAAATAACATGTACAAAGGTGGACTTATCTCTAGAAGAGATCTCTACCAGCCAACCTTAGCAGTTGTAAACTAAAGAGTTGTACGGGATAAATGTTGTCCACGAAAAGAGTTACTACTAAAAATTATAAATAAAAATAAGAACAAAATATAAAGCAAATTTCTTACACGCTAATAATATATTAAAAATATACATACATACAACTTATGCTAACATTATTGTAAGATAACGAATAACTATTTAAAAGGCAGCAACATAGGTTCACTTTTAGTACAGAACTCTTAAATGGTAAAAGGTAGCTTAGCAAACCCTTCGCGATCAACGATTCAACGCTTCAACGATATCATATTATTATCCTTAAAGAAATTGTAAAAATATTTAAAAAAAATAGCAAGAAATTAAAAGTTATTTGACTAACTAACATTGGTTTGACCGGAAAATATGAAGTTCGACGACTAATATGTCGAGGGTGTGATTATACCTGCACTCCGCTCCTGAGGTCGTGGGTTCGATTTCCACATAGGACAAATCTTTGTAAGCATGGACATAAATATTTGCTATGCTATATTTAGTATGCGTTTACAAAATTTTTCTGTTCTGTTCGTTTTTCTGTTTTTTGGAATCCTTAGCACAAGTTCTTAACACTTCTCATCTTGGAACTACAATTATTTAAATAATGTACATATTATACTCGTTACTTCACCCTAAGGCCATGAAATCGATTCCCACGAACGATGGACAAATATTTGAGTTCATGCTAAACTTGGTTTATTTTTGTCCGTGTGTTTTGTGTCTATGTCTGTCTACGTAGGAAATTAAGTTATGATATTAGCATTAGAAACCTTTCGATGCGAGGCGCGGTTGCAGATGAACCGTATGACATTAACATTTTGGGACCACTGCAAGCGTTCTAACAAATTTTAAAAACTCGAAGTTTAAGCGCTCTTCACCCATTTTACCAGTCGGTAACGGTCGAAAAGTAAGAAGCTATGGAGAGCCACTTTGCCACTTTGATGTTAAAGATTGTACAAAGTGGTGCTCCATTGTCTTTGCCCATTACTGTGGGAACAGGGTAAGTTTATGTATAATATTTATATTGTTTAAACCGTCCAAAAAGTTTTGCATATATTTATGTTCGGGAATATTAAACTTTACATTAATTCATTAAACAAATGAATCAAAAATAAACAATATTTATTAAGGCAATGAATCCATGTCTTTTAGTTTCTTAATGTCAAAATTTTAAATTGTAAGCAAAAGCCATGGTCACATTGATTATTTTCACTAGGTAAATCACACTCCTAACCGAAACATAGCTTTGTGTAAGGCTGCAGACTATTAATGTAACAACTATTAAAATTTAAATAAACGCCACACGAATACGTCACTCAAAATGCAAAAAAGAGCGAAAAGTCGTTGCTTAAAAATTTCATCATAGTATGGAAATACCATTTTTATTTAAAAAAATTGCTTCGTAGAAAATATCGACAGCCAGTGAACACACAGCTCTAGCAAGGGCTCCAAGTCGATAACCGACAGTGTCCACGGAACGTGACTTTAACCAAGTAAAGACAGAAGGAGCATCGCGACGCATTTTTCACCGCAACCCGATTTTAACCCAAGAAAATTTCAAATTTGCTCAACGCTAACTTTTCGAGATGTCACGGCTGCGGGCACCGGGTTAAGAAAAATTCGATAGCCGAACGGAATTTCTCATTTCACGATACTGGGACACCATATCGTTAGAGGTTTGCGTTCAAATTTCTCGCCAGATGAGCTTCTGCGGCTTTTACGATACCGGAATATTTATTGGAATATATTGTATGCGGCGTGGTGCGAAATTATTTCATCGTCATTTAACAGCAAGCCCGACAGAGCTAAATATTTTATAAGGAATGCATTATTAATTTACTTAAAAATAGGAAAGAGCATACATACATACAAACACGCCTGTTTCCTCGAAGGGGTAGGCAGAGGCATATTAAACGCAAACATTTCGCCAAATTTTTGGTCCCACGTAATAAGTTGCGAGCCTATCGCCGCTTACTGGGCAGGTGTACCACTTGCAGGTGAACTTGGCTTGGGCTCCTTAGATCTTGGTAGGATCCCTATACACCCAAGCTGTTAATGCTGATCTTAGTTCAATAAATGCTTTGTCTAGTTCATTTATATCGCTTGTCGATCCTGCTAAGTCTCAAGCTGTAACTGTCGGTGGTAGTGGAATTTACGGGAGGCTTGCCATTGGTTCCCATACTGATATATGGAGGTGACCAAATTGCGTTCATTGATAAAACTAAGATTTTGGGCCTTAAAATTATTAAACTCTTTCTTGGACACCTCATAATGCTGAGGCGTATGCATTTTGCATACCATTCTCTCAAGCGAATCAAACTTTTCTTGCCTTTTAGCACCAAATGTATTCTTGCTCAATGCGCTTTTACCCCCTTTTCACGACTACGCTGATATTTGTTATTTGAATGCAACTGAAGAGATACCTAATTAGCTGGAACGTCTTCAGAACCTGGCCTTAAGGTTCATATTTAGTCTGCGTAAATACGATCACGTTTCCGAGTACAGGGCAAGACATGAATGGCTTCCTGTAAGGCTCCGCAGAGATATGCACATCCTGTGTCTGTTGTACAAAATCCTTTACCATTCGCAGCTTCCCCATTACTTACGTGTTCGTTTCAATGTTCTACCTTCTACATCCCGCCCAAAACGATCCTGTGTAACTAAGACTCTTGGTTCTCCTTCCTCCAACACAAAGTTTTTATATAATTCCTTCTCAGCCCGTGCTGTACGAACGTGGAACAGTCTTTCCTCTCAGATCCGTGAAAGACTATTAGTTGTGTCGTTCAAGAGTAGACTAAGCAATCACTACTTGTCAATTTTGCCATATAAATGGCTCATATTTAATGTGTCATCAAAATTAATAAATTACCAACCTAACCTAACCTTTTTGTACATCAAAAAATTCTGATGGAGCACCTAATCCCCTATTAGATGCTAGATCAGTATTTTTGATGATCAAAAAAGTATTTTTTAGAGGTTCAGTTTATTATATTCCTATAATTAACAGTTTTTATTTCTTTAATATTTTTATTGCTTTGTTAATCATAATATTTATATGTATAAGTATATACGGAATGTATAAGATTTTATTTAAAATATTTGATCATGTTCTTCCAAGTAGTGATAACCAATTGCTGTCGACAATTTGTCCCAAATAATGATTAAAGCGGAAAAGAGAGCCTTTATCGATGGACTGCTGTTATAGTCGACTATGGTATAATGATGATAAATAGTTTTTATTACATTTCTCTTCAACTTGTATTAAAGCAAGTGGTGGATTAAAAATATCTTTATAACAATTGCCTCGCTACTATAATTTCCCGAAAAATCGAGAAACTATTCAACACGACACGTGTTTCGCTATTCGCCTCAGATAGGAACCTCAGAACAACGATGTCTTCACGACCAACGCTGAAAGGAGAGTTTTCACTTTCGTTTCAGCGTTGGTCGTGAAGACATGGATTTTCGCAAAGTAACGCCTGAATCAATAAATTAACTTGTATAAAATAAGAATGGCTGAAGCCCTATTTGTTCAAATAAAAGAACTATTGGTAGGTATAGAATAATATACTAAGGTATTTCAATTCCTTTGAGTATCGTTATTGTGTCCTGTTGCGATCTTGTATAATGTAGAAAAACTAGATTACCGTCCCAAAATATATTTAATTTATTAAAGCAATATGCATTATTATTTTTGTATTTAATAAGTAACTCTATAAGTTACTTTTAACTTAATACCCGAACAGTGCCAAAAGTATTTAATTTAATTAACCCAGTTGGTATTTTGAGAACTAAAGGGTCGAAAGAAAGTTATATGGGCTCATGACATAGAAAGGGTTGGCCAATTGGAGGCGGGTTCAGTTCATAGATATTCATATAGGTATACAGAATTATCCATTATATAGTATGGTCGACAGAGATAAAAAAATAACAATTTATATTTGAATTTTTGTTCCATAGAGTGCAGTCCTGTGACTTGTAGGATATTTGAAAATATATTTGTTTATGTTTATCGCAACTTAATATTTAAAATTACTTTCAGTACACTAGAAAAAGTTTTTATGGAACTTTAAACATGACATATATTTCAAATGAATAGAAGTGTTGGGAGGGGAAGACCACGTAAGACCTTACATGACCAAATTCAGAAGATTTTGGAGAAAGGGTAGTTCAAAAGTACCCTAAACCGACGTGCGTGTATGAGAAGGTTAATGAGTGTGAATTAAGCTAAAAGTGTGTGCGAAGATCGTAGCAATTGAAAGTATATGATAACTGCCAATCCCTACGGAAAAGAGGCGTAACATTATGGATGGATGGACGAATATAATTTAATACGCCGGAAAAAGATCAGTCCAATTGTAATGTATGGATTTATATTAAAGTTCTTAAATGAAATCAGTCTTCCCCTAACTATAAAAAAATACAAAGTATGTTTATAAAAACCATTAAAAAGTAAAAATTTGTAATTCCATGCAAAATAATTGAAAATCGAAGTTGATTGGTGATTCGATTTGGACGTCATCTGTTTTAATTGCAATTTGTATTGATAGTGAGTTAAAACCAGTCAGTGAGTATCATGATCAAACTAAAATTTATTGTCACAGTGCTGTTTATGTTAAAACTAAATAATAACTCTGTGACTTCACAAAAAGTCCAATTGGTATACGATTTGAAGAAAGGTCCTGAAATCTATGATGAATTCGCTAGAAAACACAACAGAACTTTTGTAGACATAGATGAATATCAAAGTAGATACAAGAAATTCATACAAACTTTGGGTAAAATAAATATAATAAATTCTCAACGTCTTGGGCAGAAAGTTATGTTAAACAATAATGCTGATTTGATAGAGACAGACCCAGGTGGGAAACAGGCTAAGTGGGACCCTGAATTGGAACAAATCGAATTTGCGAAAGCGAGAACAAGTGATTTTTGGGCTTTCCTAGATGACAAAAAGTGATTAATTTTTTTTTTATAAAAAACACAATACTAATAATTTATTGATTCAGGCGTTACTTTACAAATCCATTGAAAGCAAGTGATGGATTAAAAATATCTTTGTAAAAATTCCCGAGCAACTGTAATTTCCCGAAAAATCGAGATCGTTGGTCCTGAAGACATCGTTGTTCTGAGGCTCTTATCTTACCTGAAGATGCCCTGTGTACGAATCGTGTTGAATTGTTTCTCGATTTTTCGGGAAATTAAAGTTGCGCGGGAATGGTTACAAAGATATATTTAATCCATCACTTGCTTACCATACGAATATTTTATTGCAATCTGTAAATCTTATATAAATTAGTAAGGGAATCTACTCTTATTTTGTAAATATTTATTTTATTTTCAAACCGAATTAAAATATAAAATCTAAAATATTGAACGTTTAAAACTGTATGAGCCGTGAATCTATCCTTCGTCGAATTAACAAAGAACAATTTATTAACTTAAGAGTCCTCCAATTCCAGGGTAGTATAATTAATACTTGAACGTCGAATTCATCAAAGTGCCTACCTTAGGCTTACTCAATCCCTAACTCGGCGATAAAACGCTTAGAATGCTCAGCCGGGTCCCTGGGATTAGAAAATTTATTAGGCGAAGTAGACAAGACAAAAACCACATTTCGCTTAAATATTAAGTCTTTAAGCATTTAGTCTCTGAGAGGACTGTTCGATTTCACCGCATTGTTGAGATTTCCGGACGATGAGCGTTCCCAAAGGTTTAAGCTAGTTGTGAACTTTATGTTTGTATTCAGTGGGAGATGTAATAAATATAGGGCGTTTCACTTGTCTAACTCGAGTGAACTACATCAAACTGCTTTGTTGACGCAAAAGTTTGCAAGCTCAATATCCTGTTCTCAGTGGAATGAACGATTATCAAGTCCTAAGTAATTGTTTACGTCAGTCACGTACCTCTCGTGTTTACGAAATTTGCGATCGTATTTTCGGCTTTATTATGTTTAAGGTTAAACTTTGTTTATCGCCTTGTTTAATAAATAAACGAAAAGATCTAGCTTCAGCGTTTAGCTCATAGTTTTTTGTTGCTTTATTTAAGTTGTTTTAAATAGTTTTTCTTATAATAGTAAACATTACATTTTTGTTCCGTGGCTATCAAGTTACAGTTGAACAGTAACTTTTTATGTCCGAACACTTTTTATAAATCAAAAGATATGCAATTCAAAATAACTTCACCTATTTTATTGTCACACATTTATAACATTTCCAGCTAACAATTTTCAATATGAAATGAAATATTTGTACACGTTTCCGTTTTGGCCCTGATGAAGGACTTGTGAATATCAAAATATCCTAATAATAATATTTCGGTTTATCGGATTTTTGACGACCGATATGCTTTTACTTCACTCTAGAGGTCGTGGGTTCCCCCACTGGTCTGTGTGTTTTTCTACGTATATACATACATGCTTTCACGCCTGTGTCTCCGAAGGGTAAGGCAGAGGCATATTATACGCCCACACTTCGCCAATTATAAAGTTGGTCCCACGTAATAGGTGGCGAGCCTATTGCCGCTTATCGGGCACTGATATGTTTGCCAGAGCCTCGTCCGTTGCTCGGCAGGTGCACCATTTGCAGGTGAGGTTCGCTTGGACTTCTTAGGTCTTGGTAGAATCCCTATACACCTGTATTATCCTCTATGTATATTAAGTGTGCATCTACAAAAAAAGAGGCATTTAAGTATATTTATCCGTTCTTTAGGATACATAACACAAGTTCTAAGTGATACTTTTCTTGAACTAAATAATTTGTGTGATTGTAATAGAATATTTATTTACTTTATGTATTTATCACATATGGATATATGAAAATAAATTTAAAGACACCAGATATATTTTTCTCTTTTTACATATATTGCATTCACAATACAAAAAAATATTACTAAAATCAGCATATACCTTGATATGGTAAGAGTGCAGGTTTAACGCGAGTCCGTGGTTGCGGGAATTTTTAGTCAGTAAAAGTATGACCAATCTTTCCCCAAAGCCATTTGATGATTTTCCATTAGAAATAAAAAGTTTAATGCTAGTCCTGAAGAAACCATCAAGACAGCTGTCGTGTGATGTATGTCAGGGAGGAGGCGTAGACGCTTCCCATTACGACTTGAGAAAGGTTCGGCCATTTCCCTGACCGATTGTTCTAACAATGTGATATATAGATGCAAGTATTAAATCGACTCACAGCTTTTATTTATACAACTGTGTCTTCGTTCAGGTAGTACATTAACATTAATATGGGATTATTGTGATATAAATAAATAATTTTTAAAATTGTAAGGTTTTTAATTCTTTTTCTGTATTAAGAATAGCTCCATATCGCTTTCAAGGCATTCTTTAGTTAATCATTTTTATAGTTACATAGCTTTATCAATCGTATGCAAAGGTAAATTATTATGAAGTTTTGTTTTAAATTATATCATTGTATCAGCCAAAGCATGTCTACTGCTAGGTAAAAGCTTCCACCAAATTCTTGTCAAAAGATACCGATAAGAACCGATTCTGATACCTCAATATAAACATAATAGTAATAATCATGTAGTTATTACACAATCATACATTACTGAACAATTAACCATAATGTAGAGCACAAACTGTGCTTAGTTTTGGTCTAGATGAAGCTGTGTGAGAGGTCCGTACACATTTATTTATTCACAGCAGACTAAATCACATATTTGTATTATATATAGGTGTATAGGGTGAAAGTGTTCCTATCAAAATCTGAGTAGCCCAAGCCACACCTGCAAGTGGTGCACCTGCCGATCAACGGACGAGGCTCTGGCAAACATAAAAGTTCCCGAAAAGCGACAATAGGCTCGCCACCTATTACGTGGGATCCACAATATAACTGGCGAAATGTTACCCCTTCGGACAAATAGGCGTAATATTATGTATGTATCATATATTATAATTTATTCAAAGAAGAATCAGATACGCATATGAATAATATTTCTTTAATGTATATATTATAGTTACTCAGAGTGTTGAAACCTCATACCAATTTTTTAGGACAAAGAGAATGTATGTATTACAAGAAACAGATTATTTCAACTGAGGTTGAATCAAAGTAAGATTTAGACTTTGAAAAGTAAGTATTAGAAGAGACTAAGACCACATGTCTCACAAATGCAATAAGACGTACGTTCAGTACCGTATTCCCAAGCGGTTGCATTTAGAGAAAATACGTGAGGTTTCGTAACGAGACGAATTCAACCTATTTTAAAATTCGTACTTTCATAGCGGTCACATATTTTACACTCTGTGTCAGAGGAGTGTCCTTGGTTAAGGTAAAAGTGTAATTTTATAATGTCGACTCTTTTCTTGTTAAAACGAAATAAATTGTGGGGCTTATCATAACACAATTCATACAAAAAAATATATGAAATTTATATAAATAAATAGTCTCTTACAATCACACTTAAGATAAGTATCATTAAGAACTTGTGTTATGGATACTAAAGAACGGATAAACATACTTAAATACTATCTTTTTAGGGTTCCGTACGTCTAAATACAAAAACGGAACCCTTATAGGATCACTCGTGTGTCTGTCCGTCCGTCGCTTACAGTCAATTATCTCCGAATCTATTAGACCGATTAAGTTGAAATTTGGTACACATATCAATTCCTGTAACCCAAACACAGAGGTGTGACGTGAGCAGATGAAATCTGTATATGGGGGGTCAAAAAAAATTGTGAAAACTGCATCGTGTGGCATATCAAATGAAAGGTCTTGTTGAAAAGATCTTAAATGTATTTTTTTGTAATTTTAAAATAAATAGTTTCCAAGTTATTCAAGAAAATAGATGAAAATTGACCATTCCCCCCCCCCTTATCTCCGAAACTACTGAACCTAAAATTTTGAAAAAAGTACAGAAATTAGTTTTCTCCTTATAGATTATAGGAAAACCTATAAAAAGTCCATGATATTAAAATAACATGGTAAATCACTCAATATTGTGCGTACCAACTTACATTTGCAGATGGAATGTGTGGGAGAACATATTTTTTAACTCGAATGTTAAGTTTTGTTGAATCGGTTTGTAGATGAATATTTAATGAAAAAAATAAGCCCACAATGAGCATTCTACGACCAATATTTTAGGAGATATTAATTAATTTTTAGTTACCACAAACAAATTTGGGTCAGATTTAAAAAAAACATGATAGGTAACATCGTACGGAACCCTCTTCACGCGAGTTCAACTCGCACTTGTTTACGTTAATACATACTTTATTTAATTCTCGTTCCCGTAGTTTTTTCAGAAAAGTTATCAATGAACTGCCTATAAAATGGCAAAAGTGCATAGATTAAAACGGTACATACTTTGATTGATTAAATTACAAAAAATTAAAAAGAGATGTTCCCTTTTTTAGATGTAAAACATCAATTTAATATGAAGGGAACTCATCAAATGGTTTCTTATTTTTCGTCAAAATACGCCTCTACCTTCCCTAGTATTATGTATTCCAGAGTACCTAGAAATTCAATCATGTCAATTCAGACATTCGCCATTATACGACAAAAATCCAATTGATAAATGGTTACTGCTGTCGTTAGCGGTCACCCTAAGGTGGAATCGTCCCAGGTACAAGGGAAGGGCCGGGCACACAAGCCCATTAGTCGAAACTGCACTCCGATCGCCGTCTCAGCAACTGGGCTGTCTCGACTCAAAATCAAGTAACTGTCATTTGTTTCTCTCGGTTTTGTAAACAATAGTAGGTGTGTGATGTGTCCTGCTGGGTAATCTTGCTCTGGAAACACGTTAAGCCGTTATTATAATATAATTATGAAGTAGTAATGTAGTGATGAGGTAGTAATTATGCCAAGTTATATGAATAATCAGGCGGCTTGAAAATTTCGAACCCCAGTCGCGGAGACAGGTTGACAAGTTTGTGGAATCTGTCAACCAGTCTCCGCATATACGCACTGAGACCGTGTGGTGTAGAATAACCTAGATCTCTTATACCTTATTGTAGGTGAGGTGGCACCTGCCCAGTAGTGGGAAGTTAAAAGGCTAACAGGGTAAATAATACAAGACAAAAGACTGAAACACATTACGACCGTTACTAATTTACAACTGTTTTACATTCAAATAAAGAAATAATTTATTGAAACACATGCATCATAATAAATATAAACTATACTGTGTGTTTTCAATTTAAGCACCAACCAAGAAAACATTGCTCAAATAGTGTTCTGATTGGAAGACAGTTTTTTTATCCTTTTTTTTTAACTTTTATTTATGTTTATGACATAATTTAAGTTGAGTTAATTTAAATTAAGCAACTGTTGAAGTCAAATATATTTTTTTATAATTAAATACTTTGATCATTTTTTTAAAGTTGTTTAGTTTCACTGAAATCATTTACTGGGTTATGAGCTGAGACAGACAAAGTCGTAAAGTGTAATATCTACGAAAGAATTCTACTAGAAAGCTCTCGAATGGTCCCAGGGATCGGTATTTGGATGTACCAATGTCCTGTAAATAAGTGCCTTGTAGAAAGTATTAAAAATATAATCGGACTTTTCTCTAAAGCTGTCTTATTATTATATGTACTTGCAAACGCGGAAAAACGCAAAACAGTACAGCATTAAATAAAATATAAATTAATTATTTTATGTAATATTTACAAACAACAGTACAAACAAAGTAATTTTTTTTTATAAAACACCCAAAACAAATATTAATTTTCATGCACACAAAGACTAGTCCTGCATGAGTATAGTCGCGGAATGCAGGTACCACGCCATATCAAACGACAAAAATAATTCAATAAATTTGCTCATTTAATACGTATATATGTAGTAGTACTGCATGATATTCACGTATAATAAATAATCTCTCTGACAAAACTTACATAAAATATAAACATACATAACTCAAACCAGTTTTTTCTTTTATGTTTGTCCATGCATTCCTCTAGAAATACGAATCGGATATTCTATTTACGAACAATAAACCAAAAATTATCTAAAGTCGCGTTCTTGTTTTCTTTATTTTAATGATACATATTTATATTTAACCTTATGACCTATAAAAAGTTAGACCGCTTCGAAAGTATTAGTAAAACACATTCATGTAGTTATACGTCACATTTATTGTGTAAGAGACGGCTTACCGAAAACATTGAGTTCAGACCTTGATTCCTAATTAACAATCACAGGAATTTATACCCGGAACTTAGTAGGACACGTAACCCGAACGTTTGAAGAGGATTTTACGATCTGTATTTACATATATTTATATAGCAGTGTTTACATCGTAAACTAAAGTTTACCAGATTAACATTATAATGTATCACTATTTTTAATTAAACACAATTTTTATTTTCCTCTACGGATTTCTTTGTTGGTGAATTCAGAAAAATATTAAAATACATTTCTTATCTCACACCCACAAATTTGGGAGCGAGGCAAAAACCATGCTTTTTTGCACAACTGTTTTAATAATAATAATAATCAAAATGATTGTAGCAAAATTAGGTCTTAGCACAGAGATCTCTGAATGATACTTATTGAATGAACCCACACTGAGACAAGGCGAGATTCCATTCCATTTCTTTCTTAGTCGCTTCCTACTGCACCCCTGGGCGAGCCGTTATAAAAATAGGCAGTATAATTTGAATTATTTGAAACAGTTATTGAGTGGGTGCTCAAATAAGAAACATTAACGAACTTCCATTTCGACAAGCTATATAAAACTTTGAGTATTTACACAGATTCTATACAAAATTATGTAAATAAATGAACATATTTATTACCTACTAAGTTTACATGTCAAGACAAAATTTGAAAATTTGTCAGAAAAGTTTTAAATTAAATTCTTCAGCTTTCCAAGAACATTTCTTTAAACAAAGTTCGAAAGGAAACTCTGTCACATATTTTTTAATGAGAACAAACCCTCGACTCTGTTTGTAATAAAGATAGAGTTAATTCGACTAATTACTCTGTTTTCTTATAGCTTGAAAGCTGTTAGCATCATTACGGACGGGTTAGTCCGTGTAACTACACTTTTTATAGGTTTCCTTGTAATTATTTGTCGTTTAGGACTTTTTAAGAGTCAAAATAAAAGTGAAAAGTTCTTTTGTCTTTTTAGATGCAAATTACTTACTTTTTTCTCTTTAAAAAGGTTAGCAACATGTAGTCCACACTTCTTAATTAATAAACTTAATTTACTACTTTTACATACAAGTCGACTTCCAGAATAAGTTTACTTTAGTAATTTTAAAGTCAGCACTGTTCAAGTTTTGATGAACTTTGATGTGAGAGTAATCTGGCAGCAACTTAAAAAATATTTTTTTAATGTCATTGAATTTACAATTAAGTAGTTATATATGAGTACAAGTCATTTAAGTGCAAGATCATTCCATTTCATTCATCACTACATCATCATCGTATTGTGAGAGAATGGGATAAAAGAAGTATTGATGTGTGAGATTTTAATATTATATTTAACTTTTACTGTTTTTGATAATTAGTGTAATTGGTGTATTCCGTTCTGATTAAATAAATAAATCATCCTCTTGCTCTGCTCGCATTTTATGTCGGGTTTGCGCAGCATATCTATTCCACCGATGATCACCCACTAAATCAATTTCTTTTTTGGTCGTGTTTTATATTCGTTACTCTTGTCGCGCACTTCCCCTTTCTCATAATTAATTACTCTAAGCTATTACAGAACTGAAATTAAAATCTTAACAGAACAAGACACATAGACGTAGAGAAAAAAATAAACAAACAAAATAATCAAAAGCCAATTAGACCGTCGCTTATACCATTGTATTAACTCGTACGGAGTGTAGACATCAAGGCGTCTCTATGGGCGTTTCAATTAAAACTCCATCCCAAACAAAATAAAATCAAAATCCGAAACTCCGTGGAACGAGTCCCGGTCCGGGATATGTTTCGCCCGCACGGTGAACAATTGCCGGCAAAAGTTGTGCTGTATTACCTGCGGTGCGTTCATTTGCTCGTTGTCAAATGTTGACACCACCGGTTCGATGTAAAATTTTGCTTCTACTCTCACGTATAAGGCATGCATTAATGCCTTGTTTTAAGGATGTAACAAAATGTATTGTCAGTAAATAAATATAAATATTTTCTGACAATTACACCAATTATTTAGTTCCAAGATAAGTATCATTAATATCTTGTGTTATGGGTACTAAACAACGGATAATCATACTTAAACACTTTTTTTTTGTAAATACATACTTAATATACATAGGAAAACACCCAGACCAGAACAAATATTCATATTCATGCACACAAAGATTTAATTTTGTCCTGTGTGGGAATCGAACCCACGACCTCTGGAGTAAAGTGTAGGTATACTGACCTCCACGAAATATCAGTCGTCAAAGTATAAAAAGATTGCATACGAGTAACGAGATGTGGTGTTAGACTAAAAATAAACATTTGCCATTATAAAATAGTGGCGATACTAATACGAGGCGTCCAATTTTTAGATGTTTAGATGTAATGTTAGATGTAAACTTTGTTTCTATTCTCATATATTAGGCATACGTTGTTCCCTTGTTTTGTGTATGTGCCGAGGTGCTGTCAGTATAAAAAGACTTTTCTTCATAAAATAGTTACATAATGTTATGTAACTAATACAAAGCGCCCAATTTTGACACGACCGGTTAGGTGCAAAACTTTGCTTCTATTCTCAGATATACAATGCTCCCTTGTTTTGAGGATGTAACGAAATGTGTGAATGGACTTTAGCTCTATAAAATGTTGTAATAATGGTAAAAGTATATTATAATTACGAGGCGTCCAATTTCGACACGACCGATTAGATGTAAAACTTTGCTTCTATTTTCATGTATAAAGCATAATGGTGCCCTTGTTATGTGGTTGAAAAAATATTTGCTTCATAAAACGTTAGAATAATGATTTAAAATTGCTTTACAGATAAATGAAGATTATAATTAAAGTACCTAACCAATTAATAATTTAAAAGGGCATAGCCTGTGTGTTAAGTTCCAATTCATCTTACTGAGTGGCTTGGAATTGGCACTGGCAATATATATATATTTTTTAATTGTTTTGTTGCATGTAAGTGAATCAAAGCTTCGTGATTTCGGTGAATTCATATTTCGATTGTTTTTTAAATTTAATTTTGAAGTTTTCAAGTACTATAATAATATAATAGTTTATGAACTACACGTTTTCGGGTTTTAATTTTTTTGAGTTTTAATTTTAACGAGGCATATATCGCTCCATGTTTTGTGGATGTAACAAAATATAGTGTTAGTTTTTAAAATTTTCTCCTTCTAAAAGACGGTAAGTTAATTCAAACTAGTAAAGTAAATTGATCTACTAATACTAGTAAAGTGTAGGCTCGCCAACCATTATGTGGGGCCAACTTTATAATTGACGAAGTGTGGGCGTATAATATGCCCTGCCTCTCCCTTCGGGGAAACATGTGTGAATGTATGTATAAGTGTAAGTATATTGTTAATATGTGCTGCCATATACAGAATAAACGTTAGATTATTTTATAGATAACTATTGCAGTGGTATTAATTCCCGTAAGAGAGTTCGGAGCCTTATAGTACCTACTACTAAATAGCGGCCAAAATGTTAAGCACTATCAAAGCTCAAAGTCTCCGTGTTAAATAATCCTGTCTTCATTTAGTGAGTGAAACTCGGGTGCGCACGGCTTTAGAAATAAAAAAATTGCTATGCGACAGAGAAATCGCACGTTCCTCTGCAGCGCTACGTGGCACCTTGTGCCTTAAGCTTTATATTGGAGCAGATTTTAGGCAGTCTTGAGCTTGCTTACTATGTGAAATGGGCTTATATTACCCACCCTATTTTGGTTTTGATACAAATCTCCGAAAAATTAAAAATCTTTATCTTGCGTCACAGACAAATGAAGATTGTAACTAACCAATCAATAATTTAAAAGAGCATAGCCTGTGAGTTTCTTGCCAGTTCTTCTTACAGAGCGGTGGCTCGGAACTGGCCCTTAGATTCACTTACACTTAAATATTTTTTGTTTTTTTAAATTGTTTGGTTGCAAGTGAATCTAAGCTTCGGTATTTTAGTATAATTATATGTTATTTGTTTTTGTTATTTTTTTATAATTTTGACGTTTTCAAGTACTATGTAATAGTTTATGAAATAAAAAGTATTTTGACTTTCGACTTACTATAGGGTTACGGTGTTTTTCGTCAACGTAGTGAGATTTATCGTCTACACAAATAATATATGTAATAACACTTCTTTTAGTATGTTAATTTAGTTAATTAATGAAGCATATGCTAATCTGTATCTACGATTATTTGTTGTCTTTCTTCTGCTAACCCTGCTTAGGTTTCCTATTCTAATATTTTATTTTAATTTTTTTATTATCTCAGCTAACTATTGAGCACACACCTCCACTTACGAACCAAGGTTCTTTTACCTTTTAGATTGAATTCGTACTTCCCGACCCGGACCTGATGCGGATTGGCGGAGGCAGATGTGTGGACCAGAACCAGGCATCTAAAAGTGCTATTTAGAGCACGGAAACGCTTGAAAACAAATGCCAAACAAAAGGACTGACCCCCGTGAACGCTGCTTTATTTTTCGAGGTACGAGCGCAAGTATACACTCGACTTCTTGGCGGGAAAGTGAAGCGTCATGTCTGCAGTTTTGTTTTATTTTCTAAAATTTGTGATATTTCTAACTTTAATGTGTAATAACGGTGGATTATTAACCGTTAAGTGTTTGTGAATATACATAAGTGTTGGTAAATCAAACAAAGCAGTGCAACATCACTTTTCATTTTCTCTCAAGGAGTCCATGTGAGATCTCAGTATAGTCCCACATCTTTACTGAGGACCCAAGGGGCTTATGGAAGGGAATCTCATTTACCATTTATCATCTTTATCACCACTCATTCTCATTTACTATGAATTAAATAATATTAATATATCACTTACTTGACCCTGGCTAAATGTGCTAGACGCACGAAGCCATTATTTAAAATAAAGAAAGAAAGTATACACTTAAAATAAATTCATGTAATTAAATAAAATCTAAAGTAAACCACAAATAGTTTGGTAAGATGCACAATATAAGGGTTGTTCTAGAATAGCGTTATAAATTCGTAGATATTCCCGCAGCCGCTCGGGCGCGGCCCCAGAGAATACTTTATGATACCTGAACAATGCCCACTGCCATTTGGATTTGCCGGGATGGAAATTGTTCTCATATCATACAACTATATGGTTATTGAGAGAAGTTTTTTTTTTTTAATTATATAATCATTTATCACACACATACACATAGCTCGCAGAACCGACGACCGATGGGGCGTTAAGGTTCTTGAATGGCGACCACGAATCAGCAAACGTAGTAGAGGGTGGCCCCCAACGCGATGGACCGATGATCTGGTCAGGGCGGCGGGGAGCCGGTGGATGCAGGCGGCAAAGAAACGATCTACGTGGAAAGCAATTGGGGAGGCCTATGCTCAGCAGTGGACTTCAAATGGCTGAAATGATGATGAAGATGATGAATCATTTATCCAGCATAATTTTAATTAGGTAGTTATATTTAATTTTAGTTTCAGTAATCATTCTGAAATTAGCCAGTTGAGCTAAGTGCTAAAGCTTTAATAATTTGTTAAGTATCTTATGCCCATACATCTCGGCAATCATTTAAGTAATGATTCATAAAAGAAGTATATGTTCTAAAAAATACAATAATTATTAGTTTCGAGATAAGTATCATTTCAATTTAATTTAAAATCTTTTTATTCCATAAAATATTAGTACTTGAAAACGTCAAATTATCATTAGAACTTGTGTTATGGAATCTATCCATATAAATTTACTTGAATACATTTTATTTTGTAAATAACATGCTTAATATACGCAGGGAAAGCAGACCATTACAAATAATTATGTTTTATGGTCACAAAGATTTGTCCTATGTGGGAATCGAACCCACGACCTTTCAAATTCAACCGAAATGGCGTGGTGGTGAGTCTACCCCCACGTCATTTCGTTCGAATGAAATCTAAATCGAAATATAAATCTATACACACTTTTTATCTGACAGGGGACCTCAGCACATTTATAATAATGCATACATACGGCATGATAAGCACTAACAGAAATACTGTACAAAAGATTCTTATTATTTATTATACGACGATCGATATGGCGTGGAGGTCGGTATACCTACACTTCACTCCAGAGGTCGTGGGTTCGATTCCCACACAGGACAAATCTTTGTGTGCATGAACATGAATATTTGTTCTGGTCTGGGTGTTTTCCTATGTATATTAAGTATGTATTTACAAAAAAAAAAGTATTTAAGTATGTTTATCCGTTGTTTAGTATCCATAACACAAGTTCTTAATGATACTTATCTTGAAACTAAATAATTGGTGTAATTGTCAGAACATATTTATAATTTATTTATTATAATTTATATTTGTTCATGGCGTAGCCTTTTGAAGCGGCTGTTCTGAATTCTAGCATATACTTTTATTTTTTTTAACGAATATTACAATAACAAGCAAACTTAATACTTTTATAAACAAAGACTTCTGCTAGGTCTAGATATATCATAGTTCTTTTCACAAACTGTAACTTGTTTATAAGGTTGTTGAAACTAAGAGATGGGTGAGTGATGTGTCACAAAGTTTGAAGAAAATTTTATTAGCCGGTAAGTCCCGTAGCCTCTTGCCAACAGCCCTTTTAGAAAGTTTACGACTCGAGCACACATGTACTGAAGATAGAACATGTTTTTCGATAGTACACTTTACGGTGGAGAAAAATGTCTTCAAACAGCTGGTACGTACGGAAGAGATGCTCTTTGGCAGCCTACAATTTCCTAGCTATTTAAAGACGGATGAAAGAGTAACTCTTCACTGTATATGAGACATTATTTTAAATTGCGGCTTTGTAAAAAGCGACATCTAAATGCTACAAAGCGGCGGGAAGGTGTATGATCTGCATTCCTGTCACCTTGTTTGGTGAGACCTGTGTCCAGGTTGTTCAAGGCCGAATACCCGCCAAACGCAATGGACATTTTATTGTTTAGTATAGTAAGTAATTAATGGAATAAAAATTAATATGCTCACACAATTCACTAAGTGCTACTAAGCAGAGGTACAATTTTTGGTTATTAAGACAATGAATATGAATGCCCTCCTGATTCTAAAATCACGACAGGCTGACTGACAGATCCCCCCGATGAGAGTCACAGACAGACTGACAAATCTTGAGAAAAACCACAACAGACGGATAAACTGACAAACCTTGACAAAGAACCCATTTGCTTTTATTTCTTTATTATTGTACAGCTCATATCTCTTTCATTGTTGTTAAAAAAATATATCGAATTTCATTTTTGTGTCTGAATGTTTGACGAATCTAAATGATCATGTTGATCTTAAAGACAAAAAAGAATATTTTATTTTATTTCATAATACTGATAACACTTTTTTATACTGACTTATGACGTAGACAGTCAGCTAGGAAAAAACAAAAACATTTAAACAATGTACTAACAGCAGGTTAGTTTTTGTCTTAAAAGAAACTGAAAAGAAAATAAAACAAAATAACGTCAGTTTAAAACACCATATATCAATAAAAGCAGTACGTGCTTATAAATGGGGCCATATTCCTTTTGCGAGCTAAAACATAAAATAACCGAAATTCCTCGCGCTTTTTCATAATCATCACATTTTATAGGACGTTTGCATCATAAAGTGTAAGCATTTAGCTATAGAATACTTCCTAACGAGAAAGTGTACCGACATCACCGTTTATAGACTCGGGTAAAAGCTCTTACAGGTTATGTTGAAATAAGCAGGTGGATATTAAACTGAAAATAGGTACCCCTATACGTTACGATCGCTTGTTTACTCTCCTCGTATTTTTGCTAACGGTCTCGGAAATTAACATGTTTTAACATAAGATGTCAACGAGATTTCAATTAACAAGGTTTGAAGGTATTATTATTTTAGGTATATATGGGGCTTATTACAAAACAAGATCTTCAGTCAAAGCATTCTTCACTTTATCAAGCTTTGAAGGTAATCAAGAATAAATTTTGTGTCATTTCATTTCTATTTATTTAAGATACCCTTTAAAAATGAGGTATAATAATTTCGGGCGTTAAATAATGTATGTATGTATGAAAACATTTTAAATTTAAGAAATAGTTTTAGTGATTTAATTTTAAAATTTTAATACGATGAATTATAAGTTAGTACGTTTAAATTAAATACGACAATAAACCGCGTTTCTCATTCGTAAAATATAATTTATTAAGTTTTTTTAATAATAGAGTTAATTGAAGAAAACAAAATATTACTTGTTTATAAAGCACTTAACGTGGTTTCGGATCCAATACAGATAAAGGATAAAAAATATATATGAAACATATTATTGTTAATAATTCAATAACAATCTGTGCTTATTTAGTATGGTATCAATTCAATTCAAAATCATTTAATCAAGTTTGATTTAAGCCTTGGAGCTCTTATGAAGGCAAACTTAAAATTTTACGCGCCTATTAAATGTGGGCGGGAGTTTGATCGTATAAGGGCAAGAAAATCGTCAAGTTCGGGAATAAACCCTACAGAAATGACGTACCTATATTGTGACGTCAATGACTGAGTTCAGTGGTTCTCGCACAAAGTCAAAATAAGAATATCAAGTTTTGTTGTAAGATTAGCTTTTAACAAGATTGAAAAAAAACACCTCAATGTACTCAAGAAATTTTACTTATATTTTCTTCCTTATAATCTATCTACGTATGACACTTCTCTCTTTACGACAGCGCACCAACGTAAAATGCAAACTTATCGTGAACGGATGCTTCCATCCGGAGTTAATGAGCCGACATTGTGGTGATAATGCGGCGGTGGCACACACTCCACAAAATTCATATATACGAACAGAACAGTGGATTTTGCTGAGTAGGGTTGGCAACTTCTATCAGATCATAATTTGCGCCAAGCCAGGGTGCTGAGTTGTGTCTCTGTTACTGTGGCACCGCCGTAATAATTTCATTTGCTTCTGTCTTCAACGTGTTGTTTAAATTACGAGTGTAATATCCTGTTGGTTGAGAATTTGGTGCACAGCAAGCCTTATGAATTCATCATCACAGCAGCCTTTTAAAGTCCACTGCTGAACATTAGCCTCTCGAAAACATTACATTTTATTTGGTGTATTTGCCCATAAGCATCACGCTGTGCAGGCGAGTTGGTGATTGCAGTAAAAGTCAGTACGCGAGTTGACGCTGGTGCCCATCATCCGGAAGGATTTCTCTTCTTCGAATTCTTACGACTCCCCGTGGGATGAAAAAGTGGCACTATTCTAGGCTGATACCACATGGCAATCGTTTAAATTATTCTTATTTTTAATTAATAATAGTTAAGTGGTTAAAACTATCAGTTGAACGCTTGTTTTATAGTTGTACTCGCCTAGTTTAAACCTCATCAATATGCAGCGCAGGAAAATTATGATGACATTAAAAAAAACGCTTTAAAACTTTTTACGTGGATAGGTGATACATAATTCAACAAAATTTATTATTGCTTTAATAGCACGAACGTATAATACTTTTGGAAAACAATAGCATACCGTCAACATTGAACATATAATTTATAAGAGGAGCCAGAAGGGCGACAAAAATGGAAGGGATAAATGAAGGGGAGCGCTGATAGGCCCTCGTTTGAACTTGATGAATACGTGTCTAGGATTAGCCCTTACAATATGAGAACCATTTTACAAGCTTCACCGTGGACCCTACGGGTGACAAATGTGAGAGAAAAGGCCCCTATCCAGTGAAGCCGAAGCTAAACTGCAAATTGATTATATTAGGTAAGTTTGTGGCAAATTTATGGCTTTATGTAGCAAATAACTTTTTTGTTTATATTGTGTTTCAGTTTCATTGACCGACGGTATGATGCGGCGGTTACTATACCTGCACTCCGCTTCTCAGGTCCACAGTTCGATTCCCACAGAGGACAACCGGCACCAGGAAGATTTAACGATAGGACAAGCTTGCTCAGTTTGGAGCTAGATAGCTCTATGTAAGATGTCCATGGATATTAAATACATTTTAATGTGTAATTATTTTTTAATGTGTATGCAACTTTTAATAATTATATATTGGTGTAGGGATCCTACCAAGATCTGAGGAGCCAAAGCCAACCTCACCTGCTTTAGCCAACACAAAAGTTCCCGCTAAGCGGCAAAAGGCTCGCCACCTATTACGTGGGACCAACTTTATAATTAGCGAAATGTGGGCATACAATATGCCTCTGCCTACCCCTTCGGGGAAACATGCGTGATATAATGTATGTATGTATATTACCAGCGGTGAAAAGTCCAGGCATTTTTTTGCAAAAATAGTAAATTTATGTCTTTACCCAAGTTCTTATTCTGGTCCTAATCTTAGACTTTAGATTTGAAATGAAGATCGATATACCCCGTTCTTTGCTACAAAGTCATAAATTTATCACATACACAGGTCAGAGTATAATTCTACTAGGACATCCTTCTCGGAGTTAAGCTTATATAGGAACTATACTTTTTTTGCATTACCATAATAAACTATATAAATTAATATAATTCAAAAAGTATTTAAGTAGAATGATAGCACTGCTCAAAGTGGAAGCAGTGCGCTAAGTAACACCAATTCATACATGGTCTCCAACTTGGCAGGTTCCGAGGTATATTTTCTAATAAAAATGGTAATATTGCGAGTCCTTAACCTGATTCAGAATATCGTGTTAGTACTACAGTATAAAGAAGAAAAGAAAAATGGGAGAGCTTTGGCTTTGAACCCTCAAAAATGTTTATTATGTAAGACATATTAGCGGTATGAAAGCAATGACATTTCATTATGTTCGCTTGCCCTTTAAAGAGCTCTTTTATTTGCAATTTCACAGAAATATGACATTGCTTTAGATGTAATTATATTATCATATATATCTTGCTGAATAGAACCTTTTTGAATGCTTATGTTTTTTTTCATATTTTTAGGTTTAATGCTTTAACGCCATTTGTTAATTGTAATTTGAAGTTTATATTTAGGTACGATCGACCAATCTAAAATTTATTGGTCGATCGTATCTAAATATAAACCCGCACTTCACTTCAGAGGTCGTGGGTTCCCCCACAGGACAAATATTTGTGTGCATGAACATGAATATTTGTTCTGGTCTGGGTGTTTCCCTATGTATATTAAGTATTTATTTACAAAAAAAATTGTATGTATGTATGTTTATCCGTTATTTAGTATCCATAACACAAGTTCTTAATGATACTTATCTTGGAACTAAATAATTGGTGTATTTATTCAGAAGTGAATACTTAAGTACTATATCGCAACACAGCTATATTTGGATATTAAGCTTGTTACTCATTAAACGAGTCTTTTAAATAGGGTGTAAAGTACCAAAATGATCATTTACTTATGGCACGCCGAGCGAGGTACATAATTTCATTCATGTAAATATTTATCGAAAGTTTATTTTTGACTCACTCTTACGGCAGCCATCTTGGCACAAACTTTTTAGTCGAAACTGCTTGTCGAGTTATACATACTCGTAGAAGTCTTTGCGTTATTTACAAATATGAGTCCCACTGTGAGCACTAGAGCAGCAGAAACAGCTTTAAGTATTAAGGGTGTGAATGAGTAAACTACTGTTAAAGAAAACAAGGTAAACATTTTTGTTCCTACGTTTTCACATAGTTAATTGGTACCCTTAGAACTAGTTAGTACACGGGTTGGACGGTTGAAGACCCTGGTTTTGCGGACCATGTCAGAGTTAGATTATTTTTGATTTAATTATAGATAAGTTAAAAGTAAAAATATATATTTTAAGAATTGTAAAAAAATACTTTATGATTGAAACTCAACAGCAAGCTTCAGCGTGACTAATAAAATAATATTAATTTACTTACAACAAATTATAGTACAACAAATCATCGAACACCCAACGAGTTCTCCATCACATTATGTAAGAAAGTAATATTTTGGTAAAAGCCCATTTATAACTAGTGATGGGTTAAAAATATCTTTGTGATAATTCCCGCGCAAATATAATTTCCCGAACAATCGAGAAACAATTCAACACGACACGTGTCGTCGTGTCGACATTATTGTTATAGTAGCGCGGGAATTGTAACAAAGATATTTTTAATCTATCACTTGCTTACAATGGATTTTCGCAAAGTAACGCCTGAATTAATATAAAACCATATAACTTTCAATAAGAATAACTTTAAACCCAAACAGGTGTCACGTGATTTTTAACTTGTTATTAAATTCCTTTGTAACACTAAATTCGGTTTGGTGAGTGTATAAAAGTATGTTTTTTCATTTCTAAATTGACGAGTTTTGTTTTAATATTTGTGTGCAACTTAATCTGAGTATTTTTTTTTGTTGATTAGATTCTTCCATATTTATTTATATTTAATTTGAATCAAATCAATTACATAAAAAAACCACGATGAAAAATACAATTTTAATAACAACGTACCATATAATAAAAATACAGCGCAATAAAACCCAAATGCAAAATAACTAAAGCATCAACTCGCGTCGGCCCATCGAATCTCTGTAAAACGATTATTGCAAAACAGTAATGTTTTTTCTCCCCATCACGGTGGTTTTAAACAAATTGCTTCTGCAAATATTGACATTAAATTACTCGTATATATTTCAATGTAATACAAAATTCATGCGCTCTGTGTATTTTGTGTACTGGTTATTTTGGTTAAGTTTGTGCTTTTGTTGCGGCGAATTATTGAGTGATATCAATTACTTTAGTATTCACATATATTACGAAAAACATCTTATTGCCTGTTTTCTTAAGATATCTGTCTGGTAATTATACAAAAACAGCTATCGCCATTGACTTCGTTCGCGTGAGTTTCTTATATGACACTTTCATGTACAAAATATTTACTCATATGTAACTTCTCATCGCAGAAAATCATTAATTAAATGAATATATTCAACTATATTCAACAATTCAATATAGTCAACCAACGCTTCTATATTCAAGCTAAGTAGACCTTATACCCGACAACACTATAAGAATAATAAATTTACGCCAAACAGACTAAACAAGGAAGTTCGATATAAAAATCACGCGTGGCTTTACAAGTAACCCCTATAGCCAATTCTAGCGCTCTCTAGTGCTCAAGCGATCAATAAAAAGAAAAATAAACGTAATAGGGTTGATGGAATGTGGGCCTTGTTCGAGCCCCCGGGAGTTTGCGGGTGTTGATCTAATTTGCCGTCATGCGGCAAAAACACGAAATTACTATCTGCCCTTGTGTGACCAGTTACGTAAGCAGGGTTTTAAAATTACAGTTAGGTTAGTTGTTTGGTAAGGATAATTGTTAATTTGTTCAAGAGTAGCTAATTGTCTAAAATGGGAAGGAGGTTTTATTTATATATTGACCACCGATATGGCGTGGTGGCGAGTATACCGGCACTCCACTCCTGAGGTCGTGGGTTCGATTCCCACACAGGACAATATTTGTGTGCATAAACATGAATATTTGTTCTGGTCTGGGTGTTTTTCTATGTATATTAAGTATGTATTTACAAAAAAAAAGTATGTGTATCCGTTGTTTAGTATCCATAACACAAGTTCTTAATGATACTTATCTTGGAACTAAATAATTGGTGTAAGTGTCAGAAATATTTATTTATATTCATTTATTTATTAATTTATATAGGCATGCGGCTAACCTCTTGGAAAGTGGTCGCCGCTAACTATAGATGCTTGCAATACTATGGGCATCAGCAAAGCGTTGCCGCCCTTAAAAAATACTCCAATATGATTTATCAGCTCAATAAAGGGCACATAGCAAACTAACCAAGGTGGAGTTTTTTGCTACTCGGAATCCGGATTAGAGATGGAAGCAGTATGGCTTATTGCTGATAGAATATCACAAGCTACCTAATAGTACCTCTGTCTTGGCCAAGCATCTACCAAGTACATTAATTATGAAATCCAACATTATATCATGCTCTGCGAAAAACAGAAGATAAAAATAGGCTCAAGAATTTATTTAAAAAAAATAAAACAATATTCTTGTACAGGGAATGACAGACATACCTACATGGTACAATACATAAGGATTAATTATTATCCCCAAATACCTATCTGCTTATTCAACCTGCTCCCGTGTTAAATTTACCAAAAAAATAACACAAAACCTTCGGTAATTAAAACAGCCCAATTATTGAAGCCTGCGAGAGACGTGTTAATTAAGTAATCAATTAAGTGAGCATTAGAAGGTCGTCAGTATACAAAATAAATTAAGGTTCAAATTTGAACGCGTTAGCAAGTATCCTGTCTTTTGCCAGACATTTTGTTTCCGGACCTAAATAAATTATTTGTGAGATTATGAAATACGAACCAGGTATTAAAAAAAATTATGATCTCTTTGTGTATGAAATTTAAATAATACATTTATATTGTCAGACCCATATGTTCTATGTAAGGCTTCATTGCATTAAACTTTAATAAAATTCTATCATCATCATTTCAGCCATCTAAAGTCCCCTGCTGAACATAGGCCTCCCCAATTGCTTTCCACGTAGATCGATTCTTTGTCGCCTACATCCACCGGCTCCCCGCCGCCCTGACCAGATTATCGGTCCATCGCGTTGGGGGCCGCCCTCTACTGCGTTTGCTGGTTCGTGGTCGCCATTCGAGAACCTTAACGCCCCATCGGCCGTCGGTTCTTCGAGCTATGTGCCCCGCCCACTACCACTTCAGCATGCAAACGCGCTTCGCTATGTCGGTCACTCTAGTTCTCCTACGGATTTCCTCATTTCTGATTCTATCACGTAGGGACACTCCGAGCATAGCTCTCTCCATTGCACGCTGAGCGACTTTGAGCTTCCTTATGAGGCCCATAGTCAGGCACCACGTCTCAGTCCCATATATCATCGCTGGCAACACACACTGGTCGAAGACTTTCGTCTTGGGACACTGAGGTACTTTGGACGAGAAGATTTTGCGTAGTTTCCCGAACACAGCCCAACCGAGGTGGATTCGACGATTGACCTCTTTCTCGAAATTGAACTTACCTAATTGGACTTTTTGTCCCAGGTATACGTACTCGTCCACAACTTCGAGGGCCGAGCTTCCCACTATTAGTGGGGTAGGCACAACATGGATATTTGACATGATTTTCGTCTTATCCATGTTCATTTTAAGACCTACCCTTCGGGAAGCTCTGTCTGTAAAATTCTATAAAATCCTACTAATATTACAAACGTGAAAGTTTGTATGTGTGGATGGATGTTTGTTAGTCGTTCACGCAAAAACTACTGAAGCGATTGTAATGAAACTTTGTACGTGTATAGCTGCAGTCCTTTTTTTTTTTTTTTTTAAACGACGAAAAACTTTTTAAAAGTACCTCAGTGTGATAAAAGGCCACACTTAGGTTATGTGGGATTCTCCGATTTGGCATACCCACTAAAAAACGTCGGTGGATCTTCTTTCGCTTGTCGCGCGGGGAACTTTGTAGTCTTCCGTACGACACGTCTGCGTCGGCCCTAAGGCCCCTACTTTATTATGAGTGAACAATTAGCAGCAAACTGTCCACCTATTCGATAGAGCGCTGCGCTGCGCTCAAAATGACAGTAGTATCATGTTGAGCGCTATTGGTCCTTTGCTTTTATGACAAATGGTGTTCAAAGACATACTGTGATTAAATAAATAGTTTAAAATTACACCTTCTCTAAATGGCCTAATAAAATTATAATAAGTTTTTCGCGTCTTGGTTTTAAATATTTTTATATCATGTAACTGTGATATATAGCGCTCCCTATCCAATATTATATTTATTTTGCAGTGCCTGTATGAGGTGTCATATCGTTGCTCTAGATGTGACACCTCGTAAGTGCTATGTTAGTAGTTGTAGTTGTATCATATATATAAAGTGAGGAAAGTGTTTTACGAGCTCACTGACCGACAGTTTTTTTTGTAAAGCAAAAAGTGTGGTATTACTAGTTTAACCTCTGTCCGTTAAAACTTGAAATTCCATTAGCGAGGTGTCACATCTAGAGCGAAGATATGTATAAAGTGCCAGTGCCAATGTAACACCTATGATATATAAAAATTTGTGAATATGAATCCAAACCGTTAGACTAGTGCATTTTATTTTACACTGTGTTTTACAGCGAGCTTTTCGAACTCCTTGGTTAAAAGGCTCTGTGTATATTTTTGTGGCGCGTAAACAACGGTGAGTAAGCCCTCTTATCGGAATTTCAATTTATAGATTCCTAAATTATTTTATGAAATAGTAGGTATACCTTGGGGTGTTTTTATGTTTCGAGATTTTTGCATTATTATTCAACGTTGTGGCAGAAATATCGTAAGTGATTATGAATCCATAATTGAATGAATATTTATCTTACTATTTTAGTTTTCATCAATTATTTAGTTTGAATTGATATTCTAGCATTATCCCGGTTGCCCTAGACTTAAGGTTAGGATCCAGGGTCTGCTAAGTGGTCAAACCAGTTTATGTCTGAATTTTTATTTTTTATAGTTCGAAGGTAAGCGCCATTAAGGACTTGTGTTGTAGATACTAAATAACGCATTAACATTCGCATCAATGGAATATAGACATAACTCACAAAATATGATCTTCTAAAGAATACATGTCCTACTTGTAAGCGCATTAAATTAATACTGATTTATTAATTAGTAATTCTACTTGTGTTTTGAACGCTTAAATAACATTGATTCGATCACAGTAAGACACAGAAAGACTGTATAAGTACGTAACTCAAACCTGACCTATCTATTAATGGTTCTATGCTCCTTTAAGCATGCGATATATGAATATTTTATCTGTAAATATATACTTAATATATGTAGGAAACAACCAGACCAAAACAAAAATTCATATTCATGCACAAATATATATTGAGGACCTTTTGAGATGAGAGTATTTTAAGTTAGCAGATAGTTGATGTTAGAAGAAGTACCTAACGGAGGTAAATTTTAACATAAATAATAGCAAGACCCGGGCGGCCGATAGCAAAACACGAAAGCAAAGTAATTGCTTGAGATGTAAAATAAAGAGGGGCAAGAATACAGGATAGTTGTTTGTTGACAGAACTGTGGAAGTTTGTTTGGGAATGAATCACTTCTCTTCGTAAGGGACTTAAAACTAATCATAATTATACGTTTTGTCTAAAATATAGGATATTTTGGCGCTATCAAGTCCAGGATTTGCAAGAAAACCGCAAAAAGTATTTTGTATTAAAATTCTCTGTTCTCTCTCTCCTCTACTTTACTCTTATAAGAAAACTACAAATACTTTTGGTTAATGATATGCTGGATGGAGCTTTCCATTTGAGCGATATGTAATAGATTTAAAAATATATACGTTATAAAACTAACTAGATTTAAATACTTAGCATGCAATGCTATATAAATCGCTTCTCAGGTCCTCGGCATTTTGCCGGTTCACTTGATCAAAGTAAGTACCTTTAAGTACACTTGTACACTTTAATTCTTATTAATATATATGAGAATTGTATTAAAATACGATGTACTTTTAAAAAAATATGCATGTTTATCAATGATTCATAATTATTAAATACTAGCAGCGCCCTGCGGTTTTACCCGCGTGGTCCCCGTTCCCGTGGAAATATCGGGATAAGAAGTTTCTTATGTGTTAGTCCAGGACTGCAGCTATACCCCGTGTGGAGTTGCTAGTCTCCCATCGGGCGCGTCCCCCGGGTGGCGGATGGGGGAAAGCCGCTCAGATATGAGCGGTACCGGTTTAACCGGCGTTGACCAAAACTAGTGGGTTTCGGGGCGCACCCCTATTGCACCTCGCAATTGGAAAGCGGCTCAAGGGTGAGAGCCATGATTTTGCTCGTGGCTAGGTATAGGTTTTTCCACGTCTATTGGTGACGTGTGATGTGGCTGTTGTTTGCTTGTTGTCTCCCTACCTCCTCAATGGAAGAGGTGAAGAGAGACAATGGATTCCGCATTGATCTGCCGGCTTTGCCGGCAGTCAATGCCTCAATCCTAAGCTTGCCGGCGTGGCGGGTTATGGCCATTCGGGTCATACGCGCCTACCACACAGTGTCCTACGAGGCCGCGTGTGCTTTAGCAGGAACCCCACCTTGGGACCTTGACGCAATGGCCCTTGCTGATGTATATCATAGAAATGCGGAAGTACGCAGACAAGGGGCCCGACCATCATCAGAACTGCTTAGTCGATGGCGTGAAAGGGCCCAAAGAGTGACGATGAGTCGATGGCGGCAACGTCTGGAGGCACCGACAAGTGGCCACTGGACCATTGAGGGAATTCGGCCGCATCTGGCCTAGTGGTTGCATCGACGGCACGGCTTCCTTTCCTACAGACTTGTGCAGATTCTGACCGGCCATGGGTGCTTCGGTCACTTCCTGCACAGGATTGGGAGGGAGCCGAGCCCTCGTTGTCACCATTGTTGTGATGCCGATGACACCGCCCTGCACACATTAATGACCTGTCCAGAATGGTCTCAGCAGCGCGGTGCCATCGTTGCCTTGTGTGGATCGGATTTCTCGCTGTCAACTATAGTTCAGACCATGGTTGACAGCGCGGCATCCTGGGACGTGATCGCCACCTTTTGCGAGGGGGTCATGCTCCAGAAAGAAACCGCGGAGCGGGTGCGAGAGGATGATCCCCTTGCGACACCGAACCGCCGGAGGCGTACAGGTAGGAGGAGAAGGCAATTTGGCTTGCTCCAACCACCCTGAACAGGGCAACAGGAGACGGGATAGGGCCCCGTAGCCTGTCACATTTGCTCTATCGAATAGGTGGACAGTTCGCTGCTAATTGTTCACTCATAATAAAGTAGGGGCCTTAGGGCCGACGCAGACGTGTCGTACGGAAGACTACAAAGTTCCCCGCGCGACACGCGCCCAAGCGAAAGAAGATCCACCGACGTTTTTTAGTGGGTATGCCAAATCGGAGAATCCCACATAACCTAAGTGTGGCCTTTTATCACATAACTAATATCATAGAACTAATAGCATATCACCTTATTAGGTGTATGGGGACCCGATTAACTTTATCGAACAAATAAATAACACAAAAGGCGTCTGCCGGTGGTGAGTCTCACACCCCCTTTCGGTCCTCCCTGTAGTCAGTACTATTGGCACCCAGAGTCGACGATATCCGGGTGTGGTCTGGTTACCTTTTCTCGGCCTCCGGGAGGTTTTCAGCCCTCAGCACGTCAAGGTAGAGACCTGTCCGGGGGGGAAGGGCGAACTCCTTTTTTTCTTTTTTTTTTTACGTCGGTAACAAAATGCATTTACGCACTGCCTTCCGGCCAAAGGGGGACCGAAAGAGGGTATGGGACTCACCACCGGCAGACACGACCGCCAAGTAATACCCACTAAAAATCTTCCGACGACGCCCGCCGCTTGTTGAGAAAGAGGCGAGGGCCAGTACCTGGGTTGCAGCTTCTGACACCCCGCCTGCGGCCAACGTCCCCCGGACCAAAACCGGGAGGACCTCCTCAGAGAGGCGCAATGGAAGCGCCCCTCCTACCTCCCCTTGCGACCATAGCGTGTGTGGCCGACTTCCCGGAGGGTCCATGGTTAGACAGCAGGGGCCCCCTGCCCCCACTGCCTAGACCCTCCTGGCGCTGCTGAGCGGGCCCTCCTGGCCCGCCCACTGCGCCCTCCACAGGTCCCTCTTAGTTTCCCCCCCGGTAGTCAGTACTAAGGGCACCCAGAGTCGTCGGTCTCTGGGTGTTGCCTTTCCCCTAGCGCCTCCTGCGCCCTACCGGGAGGTACTCAGCCCCCCCACCACGACAAGGTGGAGACCAGTCGGGGGGGAAGGGCGAACTCCTGTCCCAAGGTGGTGTCGGTTTTTAGTCAGGAGGTCCATCCGTAACAACGTCGTCATCAAGAGTGTCGACCAGGTTAGCGTACCAAATACTTCAACGTATCCCGTTTGATAATGTAAGCTAGACATTCGCATTCAAAGGTCGCGCCTGATAAAGTTACGCTTAGAACCGAAGCTGCCCATATTCATAACCCCGAGAAATTTCTGCTCGATCTTCAAAATCGCTTCGCAGGTCTAAAGAAATGCGTGTCCGTCGAGGATCTAAGTAGCGGGGTAGTAGACAGTCTGCGCAGCCGTGTCCAAACTCTACAAAACCCAAAAATTATCGACTCTTTATCTCATGGAAGTGCGACGATATATGCAATTGCAGTCTTCAGCGGATGCGTCTTATTACCGGCGTATCTATAGACGGATCTCGAAAACCTCGCGACTCGTTTACCGTAAATTCAATGCAAATTGTTTTTAAGATGAATTAAAGCGGAACAAGGGTTCGAAAGTGTAACACCAGTACTACCAGTACTCCACAGGCTCTTTAATATCGTTATCTTCGAGGTACGACACAGGCGTGGTTGTTCTTTTCTTCAAGAAAGGTGACGAATCTCTATTGAATAATTGTAGGCCAATCACTGAGCCACGTCTACGAGTTGTTTTCATGATGACCCACGAACCGTCTCAACCATAGGTTTTACGACATCTAGCCTCCCGAACAGGCCTATTTTTAGATTTTTTTTTAGTCATAGATCACATACATACGCTGCGGCAGGTTATAAAGAAGACCGAAGAGTGTAACCAGCCATTATGCTTAGCGTTTGTGGACTATGACCGGTGTCAAGTGTTGAGAAGTTTATATAGAAACACCACCAGGTCCGTACGAGTATAAGACCAGTACTATCTTACCTGCAGAAGGGCATCAGGGAGATGTCCTATATCCGAAACTGTTCACTGCTGCCCTGGAGGATGTTTTCAAGTTGCTGAACTGGGAAAACTATGGTTTCAACATCAACGGCAAGCATAATATGTCACCTTCGATTTGTCTGTCATGTATAGAAAGTTTTTATTAGAACTACACAGGATTTTACCTATTAATTATTTATCTTATTCATGATTTCTCTCATTTATAATGTTACCTATTCATGATTTGTCCTACTCATTATTTCTCCTACTTAATATGTCTCCTATTCATTATTTCTCCTACTTATTATGTCTCCTACTCATTTTTTTCCTACTCATGATTTCACGTATTCATCATTTGTCCTACTCATGATTTCACCTATTTATAAGTTTACCTACTCCTAATTTCGCCTGCTCACTCATATTGTTTGCTCTGTGGCTAAAGGGTGAACCAAAAGCCTTTTTGTTCAAAAACAACAACAAATGCTACGAAGAAAATTTCCCTTGCCATAAGACAACAATTGGATAAATGAAATTAAATAAATGATTCGCATCAAGGACGCGAATTCTGAATAATGGAATGGCTGCCATTCGGGCGAAAAATGCTTTCAATTATCTTTAATTTGATATAATATCTACTGCAAATATTTTTTCGTACAAAAATAATGTGTACAAATATTTTTATAATATTATTTGAAATTAAAAAGTTAGAAATAAATTTGCTAAAAAGCTTCTCTCAGTAAACTGTACTTTTAAATTAAATGACGTTTTTATTTCTTACATAAAGTAGTTTCAGAAACGTTTGTAAGTATATTTAAAACTACATTAACAATCTGCATGTTGTGGCGGTCAGATATACCCATACGTGTGTTGCTTGAAAGCTTGTAGCGTCGGTTCCCATACAGGACTATTAATAAATAAGATTGGAACATAGGAAATGTATAATTCCTTTTGGATTTTACCAAAAAATAGTAGGCTATGTTAAAAAATGAACATCATATGGATGAAATGATGACTAACGTCGAACTTTATTCTTAAGTATACGCATTTAAAATCAGATACTGCAATTAGTTCTGTTTTAATATTTAAGTGCAAGTCAAGTAACTCAATGTAAGTACTTCGACCGTGAGAGTGCCATAATTATTTTGACATCTGAAAAATTTTACCGAACTATGCGACCAAAATATTTAGCTCTACGTGCCTTAAAAAGATTGCAGTTTTTTAACTGCAATCGTTTCTCTTTAGAAATGAATTAAAGCACGTCCTTAGAGTGCGGTCAACACACATTCCATCAAAGAACTTCCCATTTTTTATTTATAAAATTTACTGCTAAAATTCCCACACTTTTGATGGAGTGTATTCGTAGTGAATTAAATACCGTAAGCGGGGGGCGCGACTAGAGTATTTTTAGTTTTTGTCCCTTTGCTGTGACGGTCAGTAATCACAGGGGTATGTACTGGGTAAATAAAAAAAAAACACTATGTTTTTTAACTTCGTAATAGGCATAGTCACAAGTCTGTTCCGCTTGACTGATAGGCAACTACTGTCACTTCAAAGCTTGCACGCACCTTATGTCAACGTGTTAACATTTATGGCCGAATCCAGAAGCACTAGTTATGCGTAACTACGTTAAATAGTGTTTTGTTTGTGACATAAGTACCATTGTGAAATACCATTGGGAAAAGTGACAAAATACATATTATATATCTAATCTTAATAAGTACATATATTGATTAATTTTTTTCGTACCTATTTTGAAATTTTGAAATACGACAGGAATATAACGTATATTAACTAATAACTTATGATAGCTCGTATATTCTGAATTTTAAACTTCAGAGATTTTGGAAAATAACCTAAATACCTATTTTTTTCTTTTTTTTCGGATGTAAAATCATCAAATGATTGTCTTCCGCTGTGGGTGAAGCGGAAGGGTGTGTCAGACTTTTACTGACTAAAAACCACCCATGTTCCTTCTTGAGCCTGTAACACCAAGGCCGCGGTAACCCTTTCGAACAGTCCCGCAACTAACCTAAATACCTAATAGTTCATTATTATTTGACGCCCATTGGTCCTATATTTTGTAGGGATCGAAACAATATTTACGGCCTACTGAGCCTTAGCTACTATAATGATTTAATGTCACCAAAAACTTTACTTCTACGTTTAGTTAAGAGGGTTAACTTAAATACTGCCCAAACTCTTTGTTCTACGCGCTGTGTAGAAGACTGTCCCCGTATGAAGTCGTGTGCTGCTGCTAGCTTAAGTAATAAAGTTAACATAATTTGCAAATGTGCTACTACGTCTAAAAGTTGGATACGCATAAGGCCTCGGTTTCACGGACTGCTTGGGCAAGATGCGACTTAATTCTTACAGGTAACTTGCAAGCCTGACCATAAGAGCGTATAGTATGCCTCTGCCTACCCCTTTGGGGAAACAGGCGTGACTGTATGTATGCATGGCTTAAAAAAGTGAACAATGAACACTAAAGTTTATGGTATACATATCTCCATATCTTAGTGCCACTGTTTTGATAATAGGTACTACTTATGTATAATGTACTCATATGTAATTCTAAATCTTGAGATGACTGTAAGTAAATTATTTCAAAAACAGACCACGGATTTTACAAACATGGGTTACATTTTGGAATTTTTCGTAGCTTTTTTTTAAATTAAATTAGCAAGTTTTTTTTAAATTAAATTGGTACAAAAATACAATTTTAGAAATGTTCTTAGTGAACTATTTAAGTTTATGTTAAACTTAAATAGTTTTTCCGTGCACATTTAAAGTTACCGTAATTATATAAAAGTTAGTTGAATTCAAGTAGTGATCAATAAAAACATAATGTTCATAACAAACGAATGCTACCGAAGTCGGCCATCCGCAAATCAATTAACAATACAGAATGAAGCTTTCTAATGATAAAATATTTTTTTTAATCGGTTTAATAGTTTCGAAATTTTTTCCATGGACACAAGCAATAAAATCTTATTATAATTTTAGTAATTAGTGTACATAACGAAGTCAACGCAACTCCCACACATTTCTTTCATCAAGAGGTTTATCTTACTCAAAACCCTTTTTTTTTCGAATGGAAAATCATAATGGGCCGTCTCCCGCCTCCGATGTCCCCGGGCCGCGGAAACCCCATTAAACAGTCCCGCAAGCTTATTTCCGAATCCAGAAAACGCATATGAGGATCCTATACCGCACCCGCTTCCGCCTCTACAGTATGACCATGCTCTAAGTCATTCTATTCGACCTCGAGATTAGCGCATGTTGTTACTACATCTCATTTCTGATTCCCTGGGAGCAAACTTTAGGCTTAAACTTAATTAGAATAGGGAAACTATGTCAAAATGTATACATAAACAACTATACAGGCTGAATTTTTGAAGTGAGATTAATAAATAAATAAATAAATATTCTTAGACATCTCACACAGCGCCATCCAGTACTAAACTAAGCAAAGCTTTTGGTAAAGATTCTAGACCACGTATAATATTTTTTTTTCCAATAAATATTATTATACTTATATAGTAAAAAACATACAGACCAAGAATAATATGCATGCTCACGAACAAAAATGTGGGAATCGAACCCACGGCATATGAAGCATTAATATTGACCTCCGCGTCAAATCGGACACCGAATGCATCGAATATAAGCTACAATTGTTATTTTATTTTATATAACCACTAACTGTGCTTTAATAAATACATCTACTATTCGAACATTTTAAACTAAATCTTGACTGATCATGATAATATTATTATTATAAGCCTTATAAAGTCCACTGCTGAACATTTGCCCCCCAATAAATGATAAATGATAAATATTTTCTAACAATGACACCAATTGTTTAGTTCCAAGATAAGTATCGTGAAGAACTTGTGTTATGGATACTAAACAACGGATAAACATACTTACATACTTTTTTTTTGTAAATACGAAAACACCCAGACCAGAACAAATATTCATATTCATGCACACAAAGATTTGTCCTGTGTGGGAATCGAACCCACGACCGCTGGAGTGAAGTGCAGGTAACTGACCTCCACGCCATATCGGTCGACGAAAAAATATAACGAATAAATTACATTCTATTCGGTCCATAATCACCACGCTAATCAGACGGGTTGGTGATCGCAGTTAAAGCTCGTATGCAGCATGACGCTATCATCCGGTAGGATTTCTCTTCGTCGACTCTTACTTCTCCCAGTGAGATGAGAGGGAGTGGCATTGTTCTAGGCCTATAACACACGGCATACTACGAGTATTAGACATCCAGACATCTTGTCTAAATCTTCAAAAATACTTTTTATACATAAAGTCAATAATATTATCTAAGCCAATATATTTCTTCATTAATTGCGGTAAGTAAATGTTATGCACGCATTCCAGTCTATGACATTGTTCATAATTAAATGGAAGAATAGAATACAAATAAATACTTGACTATTGTTTGAATGCATAATTTTATGTAACCTATGTTTTCTTACTAAAGGTCTCTCTTTGTTGTCTTCATTTCTCTTATTCCTGGTCGAGCCTCCCTAAGAGAATACGCGTATATGCAAAATTACACATATTTTATTGCCCACACAAAATTTTCATTAGAGTACCTATTAATTAATGAATGAGTTCTTCATCAGACCTACTCCTCTACTTAATTAGATACAGTTAACCAGATTTAACCTTTGATCTTTGTCTTTCGAATTAAAAAACCTAGATATGAGAAATTTAGGGGGCTCAACATGCAACTCAATGTTTTTATAAAAGTCAAAATTTTAACTCTAATTGCGGAGGATTACGATCATACTTCGCCATTGGACCCCGTCCGAATTGGCGAAGGCAGGTTCGCGGTATACTGCTATTATAATTTTTAAAGTCTCCCAATATATTAACAAAAGGTGTTTATTGCGATAAACGAGACCAAAGATTTAGAATGCATGCAGCGCTTGTAGCTCTGCGGTGCTCGGTGGTCGGAAACGATCACCGAAGTATAGCAGAGTTTACAGAGGTCAGTTCTTGGATGGGTGACCGTTTGTGTGACATTTGATATCGAGCGCTTCCGTGCTTCGTGCACGTTAAGCCATTGGTCCCGGTTATCACTAAATGTGGTATTCGTTAAGTCATGTTAGAGGCCTAATGGGTGGCTTGAAAAATTCTAACAGCAGGACGCCATACACCTGCCTCCGCCAATCCGCACTGGGTCAGCGTGATGAAGTATGACCCAATACCCTCACACCTTGATATGACCCCTGGGAACGCTGCTTAACTTAGGTTCATCGTTTATCAAGAATTAGTATAAGTATTGTGCATAGAGGACTTCTTCAAGGCTTATTTAAAAAGTAATTCAATTAGTCAAATGACTTTGAATAAAGTAGAAGCAGGTCAATAAGACTGAATAATTTAATTCATTTGTTTCCATCAACGTTGAAGTATTTCAGAATTGCAAATTAACTCGATTTTAAAATTTGTCTTCGTTTTATGTTTCAATTATGCCTGAACAGTAAATAAATAATGGATTGCAATTAAAATTAAATGTGCTAGACTATACATATTAATTCTATGTATTATTATTTTGTCCATATAATCACGCCTGTTTCCCCGAAGGGGTAGGCAGAGGCATATTTTAGAGGCATATTGTGGTTGGTTGAGTCTATTGCCGTTTACCGAAAACTTTTATGTTTGCCAGAGCCTCGTCCGTTGATCGGCAGGTGCACCAGTTACAGGTTATATTGGTCTCCTAAGATACTGGTACTAAAGATGTTGAAAGGATCTCTATACACCCTATAACGACCAATATGGCGTAGAGGTCAGTATACCTGCACTTCACTCCATAGGTCGGGGGCTCGATTCCCTCACAGGACAAATCTTTGTGTGCATAAACATGAATATTTGTTCTGGTCTGGGTGTTTTCCTATGTATATTCAAAAGTCAGAAGTCAAAAGTCAAAAATACTTTATTTTATAAACTAATACATAGTACTTGAAAACGTCAAAATTATAAAAAAATAACAAAAACAAATAAAATATAACTATACTAAAATCACGAAGCTTAGATTCACTTGCAACCAAACAATTTAAAAAAACAAAAAATATTCCGAGCCACCGCTCTGTAAGAAGAACTGGCAAGAAACTCACAGGCTATTCTCTTTTAAATTATCGATTGGTTAGTTACAATCTTCATTTATCTGTGACGCTATACAATGCAACATAATATAACAATATTCATGCTTTAAGTCATTCATATTAGAATAGCCTGTATGAAACGGCGGTTTAATCCCAAGCATTTTTATCAGCCATATAGTCTTTAATAGAATAGTATCCCTTTAAAGACAGCTTGCGTTTTAAGTATGTATTTACAATAAAAAAAAGGTATTTGGCTTTGTTTATCCATTCTGTAATATCCATAACACAAGTTCTTAGTGATACTTATCTTGGAACTAAATAATGCGTGTGATTGTAAGACAAAGAGAATATTTATTATTATTTCACAAACAATTATTCAATCATACGCGGGCAAACGCGTACGAATTGATATTTTTTTGGTAAACATTTTGTCGCATAGATATTTTATTATTTTCCTAAGCATTGGACCGTGTGGTATCGGCCTAGAATAGTGCCACCCTCTCTCATCTCATGAAGAATCGTAACAGACGATGAAGAGAAATCCAACTGGATGATGGGCAGCAGGGTCCCTATCGGATCGCCTAATTTTTTGTACGCCTAATTTGTAATGGCACCCAAACGAAAAGCCTAAAATTTTTTCGCCTAATTTCACTCTTCAGAATCGTGTTTGCCCTAATTTCACTTCGCCTAACTTTTTATCGCCACATTGTCATTTACCAAATGCGTCATTTGGCAGAACAATTCGTAATCCCTAAAGTTTACAATTCCTAAGTATTAATTCGCACAAAATTAAAAATCATAAAGTACAAAACGCCTACTCATTTATATGCAAACATGCAGCATGCAAGCAGGCATGCATCATGCATGCAGACATTCAACAAGCGTGCAGTCATGCAGCATGTAAGCGTGCAAATACCAATACCAAATACGTGGTAAATACCCCCAGTATAACAAACTATTCTCCCAGGTGGGAGAGTTGACAAAGGTTAGTCCTTGAATAATAGTTAATTGCATTTTCCCAAAAGTTGACAGCATGAGGCCGCCATATTTGCAAACAAAACTTTGTGCCAATGAAAGCCTTTTATCAGACGAACACGTAAAGCATAAAATTGAAATTTGTGAACTACAACAGCTTTCGCTTTCCGGAAGGTTCCAAAGCGTGCATGCTGTTATGAAAAGCTTTATAAATTGATTCTTTTATCATTCGCAGATTTATTTTACAAAAAGAATTCAATTTTAAAATTCAAAATTTAGTGGAAGCAAAAGTCGTTTGATTTGATGATTGACGTACATGCTATCGACTGATCTGTGTTTTACTTATTACGAGCAGTTTTGTGTTATAGCAAACGAAATTACAGGACAATTATGTGACAAGTTTCAGTGTCTATTACATTGTGGTTCAAATGGCATAGAGTACATAAAAAGTGTGCATTAAATTTGTATTGGTTTTGCATTTTCCATATTTATTATTGTCTTCAACGCCAGTTTCGCAACCTAAAGCACCATATCAACCTCGCCCCTTTATGAGAACGATATGAAGCATTTTTTCTTTCATATAAAGAAACAAGAATTCTATAAGTTTGGTTTTATTAGACAAAGATATGGGTAGAATTTGTAGAAATTATAAGCAAAATAACATAAATAAAAATTGAACATAAAATCCGCCTGTGCAGGTCGTTCAAGAAGGTATTTATTTCATATTTATGCTTTGTATTGTACAGTCGCCTTCAGAAATTGCTGATCAATTTAGTAACTAGCCTGTCACTATAACTTGAAGACTACTAAAGCCTTTAGCTATTTCTGAGCGTGAAACGGCATTTATGAAGGCTGTCAAATGTAGGTGCGCTTGGTACTGTGGTTATTTTACTGTGTGGAGTGCTCTCATTTTTCTGGACTGCAACAATTGCTCACCATCAGGCAGGTTGCGATTATCATAACATCCCATATCAAAATCAAAAAAAAAATCAAATGTCAAATTTATATGAGGCTAAATGTGCTATTTTTTAGTACCACGTTTAATTTACAAATATATATATGCTTATTGCGTACGCCGTGATTGCTATAAGCTCAGATCCTAAGGAATTTAGCTAAGGCAGAAAATAAAAACAATAAGTCTAGAACAAAGCGCTCCGTTCAGAGAGTCAGATTCCTGTCGCGTCCCGCCACCCATAAATTTCCACCCGTCAATCGCACATTTAGTTCGTCTTTGAATAATATATTTGTCAGTAGTCGACAAATCGTTTATTTTTAATGTTCTCTCGAGGCCGATTTCGAATAAAATTCAGGTCAAATGAAGAATTGCGACGACATTAATGAGCGGGCGGTATTTAAAAATTTAAGTCGCTTTTAATATTTTTATAATAATCAAACAGCTTTCATATAAATGACTCCTGAGATATTCGAATAAATGCCTTTTTTAGGTGTTAGATATTTGATTATGATTAGGTAATTTGTAATTAAAATAATGAAACTATTTACTTTGCTTTTATTTTTAAGATTTAATATTGTTATAGTTTAATAAGTATTTGATTGCTGTCTTTGTAAAAGTAAGTGTGTATAGGGATTCCAAGATATAAGGAGGGCTCCTTATATGCCAACCTCACCTGCAAGTGGTGCACCTCCCATCAACGGAAGAGGCTCTGGCAAACATCACAGTGCCCGGTAAGCGGCAATAGGCTCGCCACCTATTACGTGGGACTTACTATATAATTGGCGAAGTGTGGGCGTATAATATTCCTCTGCCTACCTCTTCGGAGAAACAGTCGTGAATGTATGTATGTATGTAAAAGTAATTTAGCGTGAATCGTGTTTGCCCTGTTACTTAATTTTACTATAGTTTAACCTTGTTGGTGATCTAAATAAAAAAGTGCCGAACTATCAAAACAAATATTGTGTATTTTAATTAAGTGGGCTCGCACTTACCTTATCATTTGTGTTTGTGACTGTGTCTACTGGTAAGTTAGTCCCTAAGAATAATTTTAAATTCTTCTAAAAATATGAATAAAAATTTACAGATATCACGAAGAAAGTTGAATAAAGGAGGAATTCTGTTGAACCCTTTTTTACTGTCTTTTGGATTATTTAATCATTTCAGCCTATCAAACGTATTCTACTGGCCTTAGGCCTATTCTCACAAACCAAGTTATATAGATTAGCCAGAACAGATGTCTTGCTGTTACATTTTTAGGCCACAACAAAAGGACTCCTAATTGGCTTTACTTCTTCCACAATTATAGATACGTAGCTTTTTAAAAATATGGATCTAAAACAATTAGCACTTCAGCTAAGGCACTAGCACTAGACCAATTAGTTTAGAGAAGATCGTCTAATTCATCTCGTAAAAATAATTAAACTACACCAAAAGTGTTGATTGGCAACGTAACAAATAACACAAAGCGGCAGCTGATAGCTGCTCGCCGTGAAGACGGTCGACCTAATTGTTCAATCTGGCAGCTTTGTAGAGGGCTTTCGTTTAGATCACACCCGAAAGAGTCTAGGGAATAAGTCAGTATCTAAGTAAAAGCTGGGAATCTATCAATTGTTATTCGTTTCTTTTGTTTAAAGATAGCTTTTGTTTGGGTATGTGTCCTAGTTACAACTTTGCTAAAGTCACATTGTAGCGAAATGCGTAACATTTCAGAATTGCTAGTTTCATTGATTATCTTAACTTACAGTAATGAGCCCCTCTATAAACTATTTGTCTTTTACTTATTTATAACATGTCATAAAATAGTTTAACTCAAATATCTTGTATCTTTACACAGGTACAAGTTGTTTCTTGTTATTCATTTAAAAAGACGATAAGAATATAACTTAGGGTAAGATCATAATGCTATAAACAAAAATAAGTAGATATATAAAGTATATTATAGTATACCTCATACGAAATTTTATGGATTATCACTTTTTCGGAAGAAGCGGACGTGCACTGTTTCCTGGCTACGAATGAAACTACTATGACGCTCAAAATACCAATTGCTTGAATAATAACTGCCACAATCCTCCCCAAATGCTATGCTATTGCATTAGCACCACTTTGTGCCCCGGCTTTATCTGTAGTCGTGAGTTGGTAAAATGACCTTATTAGCCCAGTATGATTTATCGCTTTTAATATGGGCCTGACTGTAAGCTGGGGACAACAAAAGGCTTTAATTTACTGGTAATTAAGTATTGCTATTATCAGTTCACTATACTACTATAGGTAAACGTGATTAGGTAAAACGACAGCCGAAATGAAGAAGTGTTCATAGAATGAGAGTCAGTCCTTAGATAAATGCATGTTTGTGTCGCATTTGATTTCAAGTGGTTTCGTGATTCGGAAAGCAAGTTATTGGAAAGTTGGTGCTAATTGGCACATAGGTTGGTGCTAATTTGTGCAATCGTCAATACAGTCCCCCAGTACACACCTGCCTCAGCCAATCTGCGCTGGATCTGCGTGGTTGACCCGAGTCCAACTTGCTTTCTTAGAGGACGCCCGTGTTCAAACATCTAATAACATGTGACCATGTATAATGTAAGCATAATTCGTATATATATACAAGTTATGCTTACATTATTATAAGAGTAAGAATCAAATATTTAAAAAAAGAGCTATTTATGTGCCAAATTTGACAAGTAGTGATTTCTCAGTTTACTTTTGACCAACTGAACTGCTGGACTCTCAAGAATCTGAGAGGGAAGACTGTTCCACATTCGTACAGCACGGACTGAGAAGGAGTTACGTGTTTAACTTAATGACAAATAATTAAGATAGATTAGTAAGTTTTTCTTTCAAACTACACAGTTAAATACCTGTCTCTTATTCCGGGCAAGACGGTATCCATTCAATAAATATTTTACATTTGCATTAACTTCACAAGCATTACTGCTTGGTTAATTTATTATATGGGAACCAATTAGCACCATCTGTCGTACGTAGCAACAAATAGCCCCAGTATTATAATACATTTTTTTGACAGGCCGCCCTCCGCCTCTCCGCTTAGGTATTGACTCGTCAATAAATAATAGCTAACGATTGCCAATTGTTGTGTTATCATTTATTGTTTATTAATAACGACCAATTAACATGGGTTTCTAAAAATCATCACTGCTTAAGATAATATAGGAAGGGGAGAGGAAGCCAGTAGGTAATTGTTTCTCAGTGGACACACAGAAACAGAAAAAAAGGTTCTCCCTGTTTGGAATTTATTTAACGCAACTCAAAACTACCTAAAAACGGTTGATTTATAATGAACGAAAAAATTAAAACTGTAAGTTTATTTGTCGCTTTAGAGTGGTTTAGTCGCAAAATAACAATTCCTCAAAATGCCAGTCATTGTACAAATATTATTCCCTAATTCAGGCAGCTATCAGCATCTACAAAGATAAAGGATTTTACTAAATTGGGTCAACATAATCTACTGAATATCTCGCAATTTTAAAAAAAGATCTCTTACACGGAACATTTTGAGAAAGGTATATTTTGCGGCTAAACGTTAATAATAGCCCCACGTCAAAAAAAATCTGTTTATCATAGAATAATTGTAAAAAGATATGTGTATCAGAAACATGGCGTCATGCAATTTCTTTATTTTTCATTTTTACGCGATTACTAAAACATAACTTGTGGATTTAAATAGAGATTTATCATTTTGAATACTTTACAGTACCTAATAAGTGGTCACGGGGTGAGTATACCAAAAAGTATTCGAGACAATAGAAATAGTATAATAAACCGCAATATAATTTCGTATCACCCGTTTTATTTTTTAAGATGTGATTTTTTACGTATGATAGATTCTTATAAAACATGGATGCTTGTCTAGAGAAAAATTTTGAATGTACAGCAACTCTTGGAGATTAAATACGTGTTTAATATGTGTTAAGCCATTAGTCGGAATGTGGACACAACTTTTGGGTACTCATTAGTTGGGGAATCAATTTACATTCGTATCTTTCGTCGCCACAAATAGTCCTATGGGTCAAAAGTTTCGTGGACACACCGCCCTTTCATTGATTTGAAATTTTCCTTAAAACCCTAAATTACTTTACTTTTTAATTATGCGTTTTAATAAAACCTATGTAAATAGATGTCTGATTTGTTGTTTGCCAAACTTTATTAGTTTATACACTTTATATTTTTTTTCATATTTGTTTTAAATTATGGCTTCGTGCGTTCAGCACATTTAGACAGTTTAGTAATAAATAAAATTGAATTCATAGTAAATAAGAATGAGTGGTCATAGATAAATGGTAAATGAGATGCTCTCCCTTAAACCCCTTGAGTCCTCAGTAAAGATGTGGGACTATTCTAAGATCTCACATGGACTTCCTTATTTATTTCATTAACCAATACTTAAATACTACGTTCACAAACATTTAATAATCCACCGTTTTAACACAGTAATTTTTTCAAATATCATAAATTTAAGAAAATAACACAAAATTTGATAGAGATGACGCTTTACTTTCCCGCCTTTCCCTTTATCTACTTCAAAAGATTTATTAACTTTTTAGTTCTTGTCTATAATTTTATTAATGTTGTATCATCCTTCATGGTACATAGGTTATCACAAAATTTGTATTTGGTTCATAGAAACTATCACAAAATTTGGCTTAAATATTTTATGCTTTCATAAAAAGGAGGAAGTAAAAACTGTTTTTTTTCATAGTTAAGGCACTAATTGAGTATGGGTGATTATTCCAATACGTTTCTAACTAATTAATTTAAGGGTCTTGAAAGATATTGCAAACGAGATATCTCGAAATTTGACACGATATGGCATTCAAAGTCAAACTTTGTTTATTTTGGAGTTACGCAGTTTCAAAATGAGACACATTTAATCAGATATATTTTTTTAATTACTTATTGTTATTACTTTGACGAACAATATGGCGTGGTGGCGAGTATACCCGCATTCCACTCCTGAGGTCGTGGGTTCGATTCCCACACAGGACAAATATTTGTGTGTATAAATATGAATATTTGTTCTGGTCTGGGTGTTTTTCTATGTATATTAAGTATGTGTTTACAAAAAATTTATGTATGTTTATCCGTTATTTTAGTATCCATAACACAAGTTCTTAATGATACTTATCTTGGAACTAAATAATTAGTGTGAGTGTCTAAAATATTTATTTTATTTTTTTATTTATTTTTAATTTTATGCATTTTTACATAAGCTATAATGTGAAATCAGTATATTTTTTAACCTTCCAGGAAAAAGGTATAAAAGCCTTAATACCTGTCTCCAAGAAACCATCATGGGAGTCCAGGAACGAAGGCGTGCACGAGAGAGTTAACTTCGACGATACAATATGGGGCTTTGAGCTAGCTGGAGGTGCCTACTATAAAACCCCGCTTCGTGTTACGAGGGTATTAAAGTTCATTATAATCTATGCATTATCCCGCTATACGGATCAGGGTCGTTTTTCTTACATTTTCGCCTTCACTTCATACTTAATTCATCAGGCAAATCATCCCTTACAAAGTCAGGTGGCGAACAATTATGAAAGTTAACAAAACCTTTTTATTCACTTTTGGTAGCTCTTCTCGCTGCTGTGAACGTAAATCAGTTTAGGTGAATAACGAAAAACTATTAGAAAGAAGTACTAGAGATTGTGGCCTCCCACCCGATGAGCATATAATATCTGAGATGGCGGGAAGCTGGTGGATGCAGGCGGCACAAGATCCATCGTCGGAATATTATTGACTTGAATGAGGGAGATGATGATGATGACTAGAATGAACACCTACAAATGAATATTAAAAAAAAAAAGCAAATAAAAGTGGTATTAAAGTAAATTGTTTAGCACTATCACTTACATAGGTACGTAGGTAGGTCTTAGTATAATGCGACTTCCCACAGAGCCTTAGTCACTGCACTCAAGCGGCTATAATTAAAAAGATCTTTATCTTATTGCTACCTTGACCATTTTTTTTCAAATAAGGAGAATATTTTATATTTTTATATTTTATAGCTTGTATATTGAATATAGTTAAGACAAATAATATATTATTTGGGGGTATATTTCAGAATTATCCATAAAAAGTTTATTTTGTAGGTAAATAAATTTGAAACTAGATAAACATGTGTAAAATACTGTAAAATATTTATTTATTTACAAGTACTGTGATCCTAGTTAGTGTATATACCTCTAAACCACACATTTTCAGCGTTGATTGGTCAAAGTGCTGCAGTAGCCCGAGTTAATTAATTGTCCGGCCGTAGAGGTTGTATTGCGGCGGTGATGCTTAGCGTTACGATCGGCAGACGCAATCAACGGCCCCGAGCAGATTCCATTAAATATATTGCTATATCGACACCTAGACATCGTATATACGGGGGCTCAGCACCCGGTTTGTAAGGGTTAGGATTAATTTGTCAATAAATCTTTCGATAAAAGTAAATTCAAACTGAAAGTCAAAGTCAAAGTATTTATTGCCAAAACTGCAATTAAATATATTGCTATATCACCACATTTTAAAACTATCGTTAATTAAAACTATCGTAATGTAATTAATGGTGCGTTAAGGTTCTTCAATGGCTACCACGAACTGGCAAACGTAGTAGAGGACGGCCTCCCACGCGATGGACCGATGATCTGGTCAAGGCGGCGGGAAGCCGATGGATGCAGGCGACTCAGGATCGCTCAATGTGGAAATCTATTGGGGAGGCCTATGTTCAGCAGTGGACGTCAGATGGCTGAGATTATGATGATGATGAATGTTATTAAAAAGGTGCATAGTTATGGTAATAAATTTTGCTATATATGATCTTTCATTTCATTTACATTTTCAAAGCTCAAAATTTCACTTTTTAAAAGTAAAAAGATTTTTATTTTTATAAAATTAAAAGTTTTGTTATAGATTTGAAAAGTACCTTGTCATTTAAAATAAGCTGTTTGTCTTTTCTGCGCCATATTTTCCTTTATGCCAAGCTCTGAATCCGGCGTAATAGATGTACACAAGTCACTTTTAAGTTAAATTATTTGGCTGACAAGAACTACAACACGTACACAGTAAACATGCCTCCTCGTTCACTGAATGTGCTGCCATACTTTCCTCTTATATTGTAGCCTATCCTAAAAGTACACACGGTATGATATTCTTCATTGCGATAATACAGAATGCTATTGCGGTGACAAACGAAGGTCAGCAGTGAGTCAGGCACAGACAAAGCCATTGTACCGACTAAAGACGAAGTTTAAAGCTGCAGTTGAAATTAAAACCACGATCGCCTACATCAAAAGGCGTGGTCGAACGATGGCCACAAACATTTCAGCAGAGGATTAAAGAAATATCTCCTTCAATACATTGATAACGTTGGACCCACAATATATTTCCGAACGTATCACAAGAGACCCGAGGCATTTTCTCATTCAGTGCCACAAAAGAAATAAAAGATAAATCTTTTATTAAATTATTAGCTAATAACACGCGACGTTGCCTCGAAATTTCGTAATTTAGTTGGGTCTTCTTTATTATTTTACTTGAAATGTAAGCTTAGAACCTTTTCTAAATTAAAGCAAAATTCAATCAAGACCTTTTCGAAAACATTAATGGACATCTCAGTTTAATTAAAGCCAATTGTATTTGAATTATATTTTTAGTTCAACTATTCAGAAACAGCATTTCGAGAAATGTTACGTCTTCAACAAAAAACAATTAGCCTACTTAGGAAAATTTAATGAAAAGAATTTGACTCTGACTCGCCGATTTGGCGGAAATTAAGCATACCAGTAGCTTGTGACCGTATTATCGCATATAGACGCGTCATATTATTAAGGTTTATAGCAAAGAGCCCAGTATAAACAAACACACAATAATTCTGATGGTGCTTTTAATGAAAATCATTGATGTATGTTAAATAAAAATTATTGATTCTCACGATTATCAGCACATATTTATAATAATATAAATAAAACCCTTAACATCCACCCTTCGACAAAATATAAATGCAAGAAAATATTGATCAAGTGGCTTCTAAGTAAAAAATATGATGAAATAGAGAACATAATAATAAATAAATAGATATTACTTTATGGCACGAAAAATAAACTTAAATATAACACTTTCCTTGTAAACATGCACAAACAAATACACACATGCATCGACAAACATTACTCACAATATTACACACACACAATCTTATACACAAATACATATTACAATATCACATTTTTATTCACACATTCACTTGTAAATACCATATACTTCCTTATATTTTATTTGTTTTTTATTTTTACTGTTGTCACGCCATGGTATCACCACACATTCTATTCACTTTATTTTAATAAGTATCCTATGTAATTATATGGAAGAGCGGGGTCTCCTAACACAGGTATTCCATACTTAAAAGGAGATTCCAGCCATTTGTTATTTGTATTGTTAAGGATACCGAATAAAGAATTTTTCATTTTCATTTTTTTTTTTTTGATATAATTCAATTTAACCTTTTATCTTTTCTATGTATCTATGCTATCATACTACTATTATGTACAAGCACTTTACATATTTTTTTTTTGCAATTAGGTAAAACCAGATAGTCGCGGCGAAAAGGTTGGCATTAGGGTGGGAGACGTTTTAAGAAACATCAATGGAATCAGCACCTTAACGCTGACACTTCAAGAAGCACATGACTTGATTCTTGAAAGTGGGATTGAAATCAAATTGGAGCTATACGCGTAAGTATTGGGAAACTTGATTTTTTTAAATGTTCCTTGACCACATAATTTTGACGACCGATATGGCGTGGTGAGTATACCAGCCGCTCCTGAGGTCGTGGGTTCGATTCCCACACAGAACAAATCTTTGTGTGCTTAAACATTAATATTTGTTCTGGTCTGGGTGTTTTCTATGTATATTAAGTATGTATTTATAAAAAAAAAGTATTTAAGTATGTTTATCCGTTATTTAGTATCCATAACACAAGTTCTAAACACATACATATTTACATATACATATTTCTGACACTTACACCAATTATTTAGTTCCAAGATAAGTATCATTAAGAACTTGTGTTATGGATACTAAATAACGGATAAACATACATAAATACTTTTTTTTTGTAAATACATACTTAATATACATAGAAGAATACCCAGACCAGAACAAATATTCATATTTTTAACACACAAATATTTGTTCTGTGTGAGAATCGAACCCACGGCCTTTGGAGTGAAGTGCAGGTATACTGACCTCCACGCCATATCGGTCGTCTAAATGATACTTATCTTAGGACTAAATAATTGGTGTAATTGTTAGAAATTATTTATTTATTTATTACGTAATATTTAGCAGAAAGTGTGTCGTAAATTAAGAGTCTGGGAAAACTTTGTGCTATACTTTTAAGTATAGCTTTTTGGAAAATACTGTGTCGGCAATGCTTATAATTATAATCATCTCCGCCTTTCTTAACGTCTCACTATTGAGCTTTGCTTTCTCAAACCGTGGAGAGGGTATTTCGTCATACTTTACCACACGGATCCAGTGGCTCATCGACAACAACATATTATCTATTATATATATAATATATATATATCTGTTATATATATAATAGCCGAGGCTACCGGCTTCACGTGCCTCGCGAAGCACGTAAGCGATCGATATTAATTGCCACACAAATGGTACCCCATGCCAGAACTGACCTTTGACGATCGTTTCCGATATCCGAGCTACAAGTGCTTATATGATGCTGTTGATTACGATCAGATGACAAGTACGCTCTGGCTATTGCAATAAATAAATTAATATTCTCTTACCACACCAATTGTTTTATTTCAAGATAGGTATAATTGAGAACTTTTTTTTTTTTTTACGGATACTAAACAACGGGAAAACATGCTCTAATACCTTTTTTTTTTGTAAAAACATACTAAATAGGATAGGATAGAATAGGATTAGGAATTAAGTGATAAGGGTCGGCCCTTGTAAAAGCAGTAGTAGTAGTAAGAAGTACAGCCGATGTAAAAGAAAATATAGTGACAAGAATTGAGAAAGGTATGCTTAGATGGTTTGTATAATTATGTTGAGAGGATGAATGAAAATAGACTAACGAAAGTGATTTATGATGGACAAGTGAATGGAAATGTTGAAAGGGTAAGACCACGTAAAACCATCCATGAACAAAAACCAGAAAAATTTGGAGAAAGGGCAGGTTAAAAGTACCCTAAGCCGACGGGTGTGTATGAGAAGGTTAATGAATGCGAATGAAGCTAAAAGTGTGTGCCAAGATCGTAGCAAGTAGAAAGATGTGATCTCTGCCCATCCCTACGGGAAAGAGGCGTGACATTATTTATGTATGTATATTTATATAGGAAACACCGACCTTAATATCCATGTTCAGGCTTACAAAGATTTCTCCTATGTGGGAATCGAACCCAGGACCTCAGGAGCGGAATGAAGATATACTGACCTTCACGCTATATTGGTCGTCAACATTGGTCATATTAACAAAATACTAATAATATGTATAGCTTATTATAGTTTAAATATCACCGTAATAATTATTATAACCAGGGGCATGTGTTTGGAAAATGTAATTGTTGACCTACATGTGTTTGTAAGTCAATATTTTGCTTTATTGATTGTTTATTATTATCTCCATAATCTTCTTTTATTCTAATTTTTTTCTACTTAACACCTAACAGCCCGTAAAATCAAAATACTATCTACAGTTCTTTCCGTTGTATTTACTTAATAAAAGTGATTTACAGTACAATGTCCAGGAAAATATAAAAAAAAAGAATAGTCTAATGTTATTCAGGGAATAAACTAGCTACCTTAGCTCTAGGATTGTAACTGACGTTTAATTCTGTACTTTTAAAAAGTGCAAGAGACGTTCAAACCCCTGACTAGTAGTTCAGTCTACCTCCTATCATAATGTAGTTTCAGTTCTCTAAAACAAATAAACAAGTTTATAACACTCTGTAGAGGAGTGATGTATGCACTAAGAAAGTTGGAAACTAATTTAACTTTAAAGTCAGCTATATTTATGGTATAAAGTCGGTTTTGTGGCGTTGATCAAAATGAAGTTTTTCAACGTTTCAGAGAAGACGAGGTGGAGACAGGCCATTATGTTTATCAGGACGAAATAGTAAGTATGCATTTTTTTTACCTTTTCTGTAATGTGGGACAGAGTATTAGCGATTCTTTCTGAGACTTCTATTCCGTAGTACACCAGTTCATCGGATTTTAGGTCAAATATATATTTTTTAAGTTTTCCAATACGTCTGTTCTATGGTTGACCAGGTAAAATTCTTACGTTTTACTTTTGACGTTTTATTCTGTTTTAAACAGAAGCATGTCACCCATTCAACTTGTTAAGTTAAATATTTTTTCAATTAATCTAACCGCTTACAATTTATAGTTAATTTTTGTCAATAATGACGCATCGACAAAATTTACCTATGCAATTACGTAAACGCAACAAAAATATATAAGATTCAAATATTTGCATGATTACTAGGCTAGTAACATTCATTACTTATCCATGTTTACAACATTAATTAAAAACTATTCCTTGATTAAAACTGTCCTAAGTCAAAGAAAATAAATTTGACAAAATTAACAAAATGAAAACTTTCAACCAGTCTCGTGTCTTTTCGTTCCCGGCATAAATAATAAAAATTTGAAAAGTAAAATCCGACACCTTTTATCGTTAACTTTTATCTACTCATAAATTACTCGCAGAACCAAAATTATCTCGTTTTACCACCGCTATTCTTTCAAGCCAGGGTTAATTCAGTTTTCTTGTTAACCTGAGACTAATTAAAATACGGCAAAATTCATCCATCAATTTCCGTCCCGAATTCTTCAGGAATGGTTTTAGGTTTAAATTGATTTCGAGATTCTGTTTTAAGATGGATAATAAAGTCAAATTTATTTATAATTTGACTGATGCTCACGTTTTAGCTGACACTGCATTCTATGCATTGGAAAAAAAATTAATAAGTTCCTACGCCAATATTAGGTTCTAGATCTATTAGAGATACTTCTAGATTATTTACATTAATTCCGCCGATGAAGGAGATTACTATTACCTACTGAGTACAGCTCTTCCATTACAAACTAAGGTGGTTGTATTCCACGACACAGATTTAGTGCAGCTTGGCAGAGGCAGGTATACAGCTAGCATTTTTCATGACGCCCAATAAGGTCTCCAATATGGCTTAATAACTACCACATCTAGGTATATGTACATACATATACATACATACATATACATACATAAATTCACACCGAAGTGGTAGGCAGAGGCATATTATATGCCCACATTTCGCCAATTATTTTGGTGGTCTCACCTTATAGGTGGCGAGCCTATTGCCGCTTACCGGAAACTTTTATGTTCGCCGGAGCCTTGTTCGTTGGTCGGCTGGTGCGCCACTTGCAGGTGAAGTTGGCTTGGGCTCCTCAGGTCTTGGTAGAATCCCTATACACTCGGGAACAACATCTTGACGTGCCTTCCAAAACACGGAAGCGAACTATATTAAACGCTACAAAAACAGTCACCCATCCAAGGACTCTCTATAAACTTGTTTTACTTCGATGATCGTTTCCGACCTCCTTTTAACTAAGCCTAGAAAGCTGAAAGCGCTTCTTTTTTTAAAAAATAATGACTTCGTGCGTTTAGCACATTTAGCCAGTGTCAAGTGACTTATACATTAATAATATTTTGTTTGTAATAAATGAAATTGAGTGGTGACAAAGATGATATATATTAAATGATGAATGTGGGACTATACTGAGATCTCACATGGACTTCTTGATACTGGTACTGTTTTATTTCATTTACCAACATGTACGTTCACAAACACTTAACGGTTATTATACATTTGTGTTTGAAATAGCACACATTTTGAATATGAAACAAAACATGTCGCCTTACTTTACAACCAAGAAGTCCTCGCTTCTAATTTTAGTATCTCCTTCTGATTTTACTTTTCTTGCCCTTACTAAAAATAGAATTAAACTGACTACTCGTATTTGCTGTAACCTTTCTAATGAATCGCTTTTGTTTTTTTTTGCAGGAAGACGACGATACTGCTCAGCGAGGCAAGCATGATTTAGAAATACCTGTCAAAGACTATAAATTTAAAGGCGCTAAAACGGTACTAAATATATTTCATGCATACATACATACATTCACGCCTGTTTCCCCGAAGGGTTAGGCAGAGGCATATTATATGCCCATACTTCGCCAATTAAATAGGTAGTCCCACATAATAGGTGGCGAGCCTATTGCCGCATACGTTCAGTGCAGTTCGTCAGAGCCTCGTCCGTTGATCGGCAGGTGCCGAACACCACTCTTGACATCATTTAGCATTGCTCTGTTAGCCGACTTGTATAACTATATTACTAAATAAATAAATAAATTTATGTACGTTTAATTTTACTAAGTTTAGGCAAATTACGCTTAATCTGCATCTTTGTCCAATTCATGTACCTACGTAAAAAAAATATTTCAGGGCTATACCTACAGATTATACACAAATATTTTATTTTTATTTATTTTCAGAACGAAGCTTGGAGTTTAATTTGGCCTTGTAACAAGAAGAGAGACATTTTGTACAAGGAGTCTAATTGTTTTCTGGTTCCAAGTTCATATGAAACGAAACATCCGTAAGTATTGTTTTATAAACTTGCCTTGCGTTACTAAGGGAATATTTATAACGTTTTATATAATTAAGTAGTTTCTCGAAAGAAGGAAGGTCTACTAAATAGCATTCTAAGGCGCTGGACACACAGAAAAGACGTAAGACGCAGATGGGGCGCGGTTTTTCATATAAAATAAATGGAAGTGTCACGACGCAAAACATATAGAAAAGACAGAAGCCCTTTATTTCTGTGTATCCAGCGCCTTATATTTACGCGGATAGTAACGTAGCAAGAGAACACGTGCAAGATGGAAGGACAAACTGGCGAAGATCGAAGAATCACGTTGAATGCAGATCGCCTTCAATCAATCAGACTTATTCTCAGCAGTTAACGTTCTTGGGCAGATAGATGGTAATGACATTTACGCGATTATGATTCATACCGAAAAAACAATATTTGAATCGCGAACTATTCACAATGTGAATACACTTAATTATTTTACTCAGTAAGAATCGAACCCCTGACATGTGGATTTAACGGGTCTAATTAGTTAGTCATACCCTCCTTAATATAGGTCAAGTTTGTGGTATTTATATTGCTTACCTAAATCAGTAGAACTAAAATGACTTTTTTCTTTATTAGCCCATAAGCACTAAGAAAAAGTCAATAAACACTAAGAAAAACTAATTTGAAATTATAGGATTGTTGTGAAAGTCGTTATCGTTAGCCTGATTTAAACGTGCCTGTTGCCAATTATTGCTAATAAAACCAATTTTTGCTAACTTTGGTGTCGAGTTTGACCTTTATTTATAATTTATGTTTATATTTAGAATAAATAAATAAATATTTCTGACACTTCGACCAATTATTTAGTTCGTAGATAAGTATCATTAAGAACTTGTGTTATGGATACTAAATAACGGATAAACATACAAAACAATAATAACTTTTACAGTTTAAAATATTTCATTAAACAAAACATACAACAACAAAATCTATAAAATTGCAATATGTACTTAAAAGATAAGTGCTGCTTTATTTGAAGTCACAAGAAATATAGATACACCGGACCAACTGCTTAACGTACCTTCCTAAACACCGAAGTGACTGTCTTTTTTTTATTATTATTATAATATTACAAAAAAATATAACATTAATGATCCTAATCCCAGTGTCACAAAAACCAACATTGGTTTTACTGGACACTGCACTCAAAATGTGAAATTTTGAATGGTGCCACTCAAAATGTGTCACTTACCATGAGAAATAACCGCAAACAACTCCAAGCTAAAAAAATAAAACACACCGTACTGTAATTGCCAAACTGTCGAACATGCTGGCAACTTTTAGGAAAAAAAATCTCTGTGAAACTTTTCAATTAAGTAAGGTACCAATCGAATGTTGGAGAGAGAGTTAATCGGGCCGCGCCGACTTGATGCTTTGTCCGCTGCGTTACAGTGCGCGCTTTGTTTCAGGGAGCGGTTTTTAAGGAAATCCGAAAATGGTGGAAACTAATGGGCTAACGGTTTAATGTATACTTATTTCACCAACTCTTACTCGTTCCTTGAAGTTTCAATAATAATGTAACGCGTACTTCATACGGAGCATGATTGCTTTTAAACGGCTAGCTGAAAGCTATTATCGACACATTTATCTTTCCCGATTTGTAATTTCAAATGTCACTTCATACAAGTCAATAATAACAGAGCCAGGATTATATGTTATCAAAAAATTAACAAATGCTTTGATTTTTAAGTTAATGTCAAGGAGTTTTTAACACTGTTATATCAGTATGTTGTATCAGTAAGAAAGGTTCTATTCGAATGTCGGAGAGAAAGTTAATCAGGCCGCGCCGACTTGATGCTTTGTCCGCTGCGTTACAGTGCGCGCTTTGTTTCAGGGAGCGGTTATTAAGGACATCCGGAAATGGTGGAAACTAATGAGCTAACGGCTCAATTTGAACATATCAACCTACGTCTCATTGAAGTTTTATTGATATTGTATCACGTACGTCATATATGAGCAAGATTGCTCTTAAACCGGTTGCTGTAAACTGTAATTGACATGTGTAAATTTTTAGTATTTTGTTTATACTCTTATCTCTTTCAATCTTTATAAAACTAATTTTAATTGATTTGATTAAGACCCTCAGTCATCAATTTTAGTTTCGATTATGATTAACACAATTATGATATATTTCTTGTCTTATGTATTATTACATCACAAGTGAACCAGTGAACAATATAGTAAAAGAGTAATTTAGTATCAAAAATGTAGTTTTATGACTAAATAATGTAATAAATAGTTTAAATTTGAATTGTAGTTTTATTTTATTTTGTAAAAAAAAGCCGTAAGTTTTGCTAAAATCTATTGGTGAACTTATTTTTTCATCATATCCTAGCATTATCCTGATTGCCCTAGACTTATGCTTAGGGCCCAGGGTCAGCTCAATTTTTTTTTTGTTTTATGTCGGTAACAAAATGCATTTACGCACTGCCTTCCGGCCAAAGGGGGATCGAAAAGGGGTGTGGGAGTCACCACCGGCAGACGCGACTGCCAGTAGTAATACCCACCAAAATTTTCCGACGACGCCCGCCGCTTGTTAAGAAAAAGGCGGGGGCCAGTACCTGGGTTGCAGCTATGACACCCCGCCTGCGGCCAACTTAGGTCCTCCCGGACCAAAACCGCGAGGACCTCCTCAGAGAGGCGCAGTGGACACGCCCCTCCTACCTCCTTGCGTGCGGCCATAGCGTGTGAGGCCGACTTCTCGGGGGGTCTATGGTTAGACAGCAGGGGCCCCCTGCCCCCGCTGGCTAAGACCCTCCTGGTGATTCTTGACGGGCCCTCCTGGCCCGCCTGCTGCACCCTCGACAGGTCCCTCTTAGTTTCTCCCCCGGTAGTCAGTACTAAGGGCATCCGGAGTCGTCAAGCGCCCTCTGCGCCCTACCGTGAAGTACTCAGCCCCCCCACCACGACAAGGTGGAGACCAGTCGGGGGGTAGGGTTTGCTCACTGGTTTAACCAGCTTTAACTGAATTTCAGTTATTTACTAACACTTCAGTTATTTACTATTGGTGCACTTATTTGTTATAGACTATTTATTCCATTAGTATTTTTTAAGCTTTCAAATCCTTGGTGTGTAATAAAATACATTGAGTGACTGTTGCATTACAAAAAAAATAAAGATAACAGCTCTAAATTTGTGGGATACAAGCGCTCTAGTAGATTTCTTTCTAGCGTGAAATTGCCTTATGCATACCTTGTGGCTTTAAAGTGGCCAAGAAGTTAATAGGGACTGTCATTAATCTAGCCACTAAAACCTTGCGGAGCTTCTTGTTTACGCTAATAGAAAGTACAGGTTCGCCACCACCACATACCCTCCACCTTCGATCTATTTCACTTATAGCAAGTTCCCGCTTCACCCGTCAGATATACTTAAGTGTAAGGCGCTCATTATCGTCGCCTCTTTATCTTGCGATTAGCGTCCTCTTCTCTCTCACGATGTGCCATATACTGAAGCCTATGATTAGCATTTATAATCATCATTATGTCAGCTCATTACCGTCTCAACACTAAGCGCACAGAAGCACTTGTAGCTCCGCGGACGGTTTCGGAGCGCTAGTAACCTAACGGTGACAACCACTATCGCTCCGACTCGCATGCGCACGCACACGGGCTGACTTTGTTGAGCAAGCAAATTACTTCCCCTTTTCGTCAGAAAAGAGGAGCAATTGCGCCCAGGTTCGCCTGGAGGGACTCGCTAACCCTAACGCGCCTCCGGGGCGACGGACTACATCCCGTCGCCCTTATCAGCCGTGCGCGCACGCCCATGCACGCCCAATCTTTCCCCCCTTCCTTGCGTATCCTTGCACAGTTGTTACGGTGTACTTGGTGACTGCGGGAAGATGGAAGGAAACAAGAAGACGAACCCGACGACGCCGGCGACACCTCAGTCGCCTAGGATTTCGGCCGGAGAGGAGCGAGCCATTCCCCTCACCCCCGGGGCTTATGCCCAACCCCCTGCCGGGGAAGGGTATGAACCCGGGAGAGGACGCTCCCCAGCCATGACGCCCCCCACGCCGCGCATCCCGCGCGAATGGGGAAGAATATTGACGCCCCAAGAGAGCCCGGTGCTGACGAAGGCGCCCTACATACCTTCGCCGCGAGGACGGCACGAGCGCGACCTAGTGATGACGGCGCGCCTGGCCGAAGCAGGCCTCTTGACGGACGGGCTACTTAAGTGGATGGCTGCTTACATCAGGCTCGCCGAGTATGACCTCGGTCTGTCTGATGAGCTGCAGCCGCTCGACACAGCGGCCCTGGAACTTGCGGCCACCATGCCCTTCACGCTGCCCCCTCTGAGAAGTGAGGTCGAGCAGCCCGGAAGGGCCAGAAAAAGGAAGGAACCGTCACCGCTACAAACCGAAGACAAGCGGCGACGTACAGCTTCCGAATCGGGAGCAAGATCCCGCAGCGCGAGCGGGCGCGTGGAAGCCTCCTCGGCCGACATGCCGCCACCTACAGCACCGCCTCTGAAGAGGAAACTCACCTATGCGACGCCCGCCGCGACGCCCATAGCACCAGGAACACCGGAGCTGTACGCCGCCGCCGACTTGATGCCGCAACCACAGCGCGCGCCGCGCCCACACGCACGGCCGACCGTGCCCGCGCATCCCCACTCCTCACCCCCACCTCCCCCCACCACTACCAGCGGTGGGGCGCCCCCCTCCACCACCCCCCGCACCTCAGCGGGGGTTCCTTCCCCCTCTATCCCCACCCCTACATATTACCCCCCAACCCAATACTTCCTACCCCCACCACCTACACCAGCGGCCCGCGCGCCCTCCGGTACTTTCGCCGCCGCCGTTACCGCCGCCGCGACGACCGCTACCGTGACCTACGCAGCGACAGCCGCCGCGAAGCGCTCGCCCGCGGTCCCGACCGCCGCCGCCGCCGCCACCGCCGCCGCCGCTACCGCCGCCAAAACAGCCGCACCAAAGACGCCCCGATACCCGCCCCTGGTGGTTGAGAAGCTTCCCAACTGGAGCGCTCACTTCAGGGAGCTGAAGAAACGCCTGGGCAGAGCACCGAACGCGCGCCCCTTCCAGCAGGGCGTACGTTTCACGCCCACCGACGCCGAAGAGTACCGCATCATACAGCGGTACCTTAATGAAACATCGAAGGAGACCAACTTGGCGTGGTTTTCATATTCGCTCCCTGCAGAGAGGAGCTTCAAGGTCGCCATCAGGGGCATCCCGGCTGACACCGAGCCCCTGGAGCTGCTGGAGGAGCTCACCTCCCTCGGGTACACCCCGGAATTTGTACGGCCCATACGGGCTAGGCAGGGACGACCGGGGTGTATATTTTTCGCCCAACTGAAGAGGACCGAGGGAGTAGCCAACATCTACTCCATCACCGAGCTCCTCTGCATGCCAGGGGTGAAAATTGAAGCTTGGAGGAGTAAGCGCGGGCCGGCGCAGTGCCACAGGTGCCAACAGTTTCGGCACTCGTCGCACTGCTGCCACCGCCAACAAGCCTGCGTCCGGTGCGGGGAAGAGCACCCAGCGAGGGAGTGTCCGAGGCCATTGACGGAGCCTGCCACCTGCGCGAACTGCGGGGGCTCGCACCCGGCCAACAACTCGAGGTGCCCGGCTTACCTACAAGAGGCAAAGCTGAAGCGCGCCGGCACGGTAGCCAGAGCGGGTCGACCGCTTACCCAGAAATCCGCCGTGCCGGCGGACGCTGGAGTGCCCCACCTAATGGCCCCAGCCAACGACAAGCCTCCCCCCTCCCGCAGGAAGAGGGGGAAGCAGAAGAAGAAAGGCACCAAGCCGAGCGAGCCTCCCGCCGCCGCAGCCACCACTCCGGTGAACGCACAGAGTGCCACCACCACGAGAGCCGCCCAGATTCAGATCCTCTCTGACGTACTGGCGGCTCTTCAACAGGACAAAGACCCCGTCAATGTCCTCCTAGGACGTATGGCTACCTTACTCAAGACTAATGGCTAATCTAAAGATTGTCCATTGGAATGCCAATGGACTTACGGGGAAGATCGGTCAATTGAAGATCTTACTCCAAGACTTCAACGTGGATGTGTGCCTGATTTCAGAAACACATCTACGACCTACCGACACCCTCAAGAAGATTGGCCATTACATCACGTACCGACAGGACCAGGTCACGACCTCGAACAGAGCTTATCGCGGGCTGGCGGTCCTGATCAAGAGGAGAGTCGTGCACCAACTGATTCCTTCACGGTCAGAGCCACCCACGTCACTCTACTCACTGGGTGTAGAGCTCTGCCTGAACGGGAACCCCGTCCGCGTGTTTGCAGCCTACAAACCACCACAGGATCCGCTGGATGTGGGCGACATACACCATCTTATAGACGCCCCACACCCCACCATAATAGCGGGTGACCTGAACTGCAAGCACGCGGCGTGGAACTCCAACATACCCAACGCATGCGGTCGCCGACTCTTCAAGGACGCCGAGACCAGAGGATACTATGTCCATGGACCTGAGACACCCACTCACTACCCGTACAACGCGGCGCACACACCGGACGTACTGGACATAGCTATCCTCCACAACTTTGACTGCCAGCTGACGCAGGAAGTCCTCTTAGAGGACATCCAATCTGACCACCTCCCGGTACTGATGGAAATATCAGTGGTCCTGACTGCAGCGAAACCACCGGCACCCAGACGCTGCACTGACTGGGGCAGATTCTGTGAGCTGATCGACCACGGTACACCGTCGTACCCCACCGAGACTCCAGACCAAGTGGAGAGTTTAGCTGCCGACCTGACGTCTTGCATCCAGGGCGCCCTCTCGGCATCATCGCACACCATGCCCGCGCACAAGGGACGTCCCCCTGTTCCCGCGGGCATCAGGAACCTACTAGCGAGGAAGAGGCGCCTCAGGAAGGATTGGCAGCGCACCCGCTGTCCAACCATCAAGACGCAGCTAAACTCGATCTCCGAACGTGTGAAGACTGCCATCAGCTCACACGAATCGATGACATGGGACAGACATATAGAGAAGGCGGGAGAGGACTGGACGGGCATTCACCGTCTTTGCCGCCAACTCTCCAGGGCCCGTCCCCCAGTCAGACCACTGAAAGGATCAGACGACCTTCCGCGCTACCGTGCAGCAGACAGAGCGGAGATATTCGCAGAGCATCTCGAACAGCAGTTCCGGCTGAACGCAACCACCAACGAGGACCACGAACGCCACGTCAGGGAGAGTAACGCCGTATACTTCTCTGCACCGATGGCGACCAACGAGGATCCCATTGTCTTCTCGCCGGGCCAGGTGCAGAGGGCTATCAGGCGCTCTAAGCCCAGAAAGGCACCGGGCGCCGACGGCGTTACGAACCTCGCCCTACAACACCTGCCTCCAAGGGCGGTAGCCGCCATGACCAGAGTCTTCAACGGCATCATGCGCACTGGTCACTTCCCGGACACATGGAAGTCCGGAAATATCATTATGTTGCCCAAACCCGGGAAGAACGTGCAACTTGCCACGAGCTTTACTTTGGTCTCAGATATTAAAAGTGTGTTGGGCATATGGTGTCTTTAAAGTAAATTTAGTTCAGTAGTTTTTGTGTAAAGGAGAACTTATGCATACATACATACATATAATCAAGCCTGTTTTCCCAAAGGGGTAGGCAGAGACATAATATACGCCCAAACTACGCTAATTGTGTTTTTGGTTATAGGCGGCAAGCTTAGCGTGTATGTACTTTTATATTTGCCAGAGCTTCGTCCGTTAATCGGCAGGTGCACCACTTGCAGGTGAGGTTGGCTTGAGCTCCAAAGATGATAGTAGGATCCCCTGTACGTGTGACTACTTTACATGAAAACAGCCTATGAATGTTTTCTTAAATATTCATAACTTTATATAATGTTTAATCCGAAAGCTTACCAATATATATTTTATTTATGTAGAGAATTTTGATTATTAAACGTTGTACACACATTCTACATTGTAGTGAACAAATGCCACCTGCAGCTAATTCATCCATCCATAAAAAAGTGTTGAAAATAGAATTCGACAATTGAATATCGATTTTAGTTATCATACTGTGTGAATCCAATTGTGTGTGACAGTATCTTTGTTTCCATTTCATTTTCCAGTTTGGTTTGGCTAGGCCGTTTCAATCAAAGCCGAATGTTTTCAAATTCATCGACCATTTTCAATATGTTATATATTTCAGATCATAGGTTTCTATCGGTCTCAGGTGCACAATTCAAGTTCTATTGGTTCATGTCTCCTATCAATAGTCTGCTACCAAACAGATAAATCATAATTTAGGTATATTGTTCATTATCATCTCAGCCAAATGACGTCCACTGCTGAACATAGGCCTCCCCAATAGAACTCCACATTGAGCGATCCTGAGTCGCTTGCATCCATCGGCTTCCCGCCGCCTTTCCCAGAGCATCGGTACATCGCGTGGGAGGCCGTCCTCTATTCCGTTGGCCGGTTCGCGGTCGCCATTGAAGAACCTATATTGTTGCTTTGTATATTGTTGATATATACTTAAGAATACTCTTCTCTTTCTAGTGTTTTGAAGGTAGGAAGCCCCAGTGCTAGTATAAGTTCCTGCATCTTCTTAGTTGTCTACCAACATACTTCTACTAACTCTTTCTCCATAATACGTGAATGTGTTCAGGCAAAAAAAGCGACTATAATTTCAGTACGAGCTTCATTATTTATTTGTTTAATCTTTATTGCACACTTAAATGTAATACAAAGGCGGCCTTAATGCTACTAGCTAACATGAACATAAGAAGAAAAACAGATGGAGCTTAATTTATCATGGAGATAGTTTACCTTCAACGGTATATACCACAGTTACCTATTACCACAATATACCACGTGTGTCAACTGGAATAACAAAATAGAATACAAAAGTACATACAATCACACCTGTTTCCCCGAAAGGCAGAGGCATATATAAGCCCATATTTCGCCAATATATTGGTCCCACGAAATAGGTGGTAAGCCTATTGCCGCTTACCGTGAACTTTTTTGTTTACCAGAGCCTCGTCTGTTGATCGGCAGGTGCACCACGTACAGGTGAGGTTGGCTTGGGCTAAGGACTAAGATTTCGAATTATTACAATGATAAATTTAAATGGAAATTGTAAGACTGGCAGTTTTTTAGCAGTTATTTAGCTATTGAAATAAAAAACTAGATTTTATTTATAAATTACGTATTGACCTAATGCACACTGCCTAGCAACTCTAAATTAAAACGAAAAAATTATCCCTCACGTACGATCCCAGTATTTCCATAAAGGATACAATGGAAATATCATATGGAAAAACACGATGAAATTAGTAGACTATACCCTAAAATACCTTACTCGGGCTCAATTAAGTCGTAATTCTGCCATGGCGTATCAGTAAGTCGTTGGTCGTCGCTAACTACAATTTTATAGTAGTTCCCTGACCACTCAAGTTTTCCGGACGAACTTCGCCAATTATAGATACCGTTGAATCACAGCAAGCTTCGTAACTATGTCTTACTCCGAATATTCTTAACTTGAATAATGTAGATAGGAACACTTGTTCGAAAAACGGAAATTTTGTTCTGAAAGTGTTCATTTAACCTCTTCTGATTTATGTTTCACTTTTGCTTAGTATTTTGCTCGTTTACTTTATTTTTTTTTTAATATAGCTATGTTGGATATTTTGTTAAATGTTCTCATGATGATTACTATACCTTCTTATTTTAAGCATGATATATTCACCTGTTACCAATTGTACATTTAGCTAAGATTTTTAAAGTGTAGTTAATAAGAATTGATGTAACAATTGTTGGTGATCTAAATAAATACGATTTGACGTAAACAAATTCTAATTAATATTGTGTATAGAAAAAAAAAATTGTTTAGTTTTTAAACTTAAAAGTGATCTTTACAGTAATCGGTGAAGGAACTTAAATTAAATGAACCAAATCAATGAAGCTTTCGCCGACGACTAACCGTAATTACTTACCTAACTTTTTTAGGGCTTTATAGACAAGTAAAAGCTAAATAATGAAATAGCTTGAATATTTTTTAATATTATCCACTATAGACAAACACACGGGACTGTAGACTTTTATTTGTAATATGTAAAGATAAATAGGAAAGAGGATAGGATTAAGCTTGTCGGAATATAAAACATTCACTGTTTATTCAGTAGGAGCCACTACTCGTGCATTTCAATACTTTTGAAACAAACATGTATTTATTGGACTGATATTTGTATCAGAAGGAATTATTGTTAGTTCGGAAGGAATTTAACAATATTTAATAAGATATAAAAATTGTCACTCAACATTTAACACATAGGGCAGATACTGGTGTGAACGAAAATGTAATGAAGATAATTGAGAAAGGTTGGTTTGGTGTGGTCATGTTGCGAGGAGGAATGAAAGTAGATAAACGAAAGTGATTTATAATGGACGAGTGAATGAAAGCGTTGTGGGAGCAAAACCACGTAAGACCTTTTGTACCGTAAGGTTTTGAAGAAATTATTCCAAACCGACGAGAAGGTTAATGAGTGTCAATGAATCTAAGAGTGTGTGCCAGGATCGTAGCAATTAAAAGAATTTTATCTCTGCCTATCCCTACGGTAAAGAGGCGCGACAAGTACGCATGCAATATAATAATATGCGAGAGATTATACCCGTGCTCTGTCATCATTATCATCTCAGTCGCAACCTAATAGCTCGATATTGAATGCCACACAAACGGTTACTCATTCTAGGACTAGACCGTTTCCGACCGCCTAGCACCGCGGAGCTACAATCTAAAATTCGTGGTCTTCTACGTGAGCCCCCGTAGGGGGGTCACGGCGCGGGATCGGGGCAGTGCCCCCTGGCCGCGGTGTCCTGCGGCGCCCGTGAATACGGGCGCGTCGTTGGGTTGGCTGTTATGAGCCGATGGTAAAAGTCCGGGGGTGTCAAGTCCGGTGGTGCTGCGATCAAGCCCTGGGGCGATCAGCTAGCATGGTGTTCTGTTCTGGTTTAATGGCGTCAGGTCACTCCCTAGGTCTCCCGAGGGATAAGGCTTCGGGCATAGGCCTTGGCGTCCGGTGGTCGAGCGTGCAGCGGCGCCAGGTCACGAAGGTGTTCGTGGCCTGAGGCATCCGCCCGCCCGAACATCAGTTCCGCCAGGCGACCCACGAAGGCTTCAATGCTCTCTATGTGCAAATCCCTTGCGATCGTGGCATTCCTCACGTAGCGTGGAGCATGAACGATGCGTCGTAGGGTGGCGCTCTGCAGCACCTCCAGCTTCTTCTTGCCTGTGGGGCTCAACAATGCGTACCAGGCTGGCGCTGCATAGGTAATCAGGGGTCTAATGTAGATCTTATAGACCCCGAGCTTCGTCCTCAATGCGAGCGTGGAGTTGAGCACTGGTCGCAGGAGGAATCGCGCGGACTTGGCCTTTGCGATGATCTTCGCTACGTGAGTGCTCATGCTTAGGCCACGATCAATCGTGACCCCGAGGTAAGTGACCTGATGGGACCATTCGACGTCGTGTCCCTGCAGGTGGAGTAGTGGTGGGTGTTTACGCTTGTGCGTGTGGCGTGTCACCATGGCTTGGGTCTTCGGGGCGTTCACTTTGAGCCTCCACTTCTCAAGCCATGCTGGGAGGGCATCCAGGGTCTCCTGGACTCTTCTAGTGGCGAAGATGCTCCTGTACGACGACGAGAAGTACGCGGCGTCATCAGCGTACAGCGCCAGCTGTACTCCTTCTGTGACTGGGATGTCATTTGTGTATCGCGCGTACAGGAGCGGGGAGAGGCAGCTTCCCTGCGGAACTCCGGCTTCAGCTCTGCGTTCGGTGGAGACGGCGTCCTCCACCACTATTCGGAATCTTCTGTTCCTTAAGAATGAGGCTATCACCTGCAGGACTCTTCTGGGCGCGCTGGACGTCGTCAGCTTGTGCAGCAGACCTTCGTGCCAAACACGATCGAATGCCTTCTCCATATCCAGGAGTACTGCGACTGTGTGCTCCTTCTTGTTGTTCGCCACGGTGAGGTGGTGCAGTACTCTGGAGAGCTGCAGCGTCGTCGAGTGTTCGGCACGGAATCCGAACTGCTCTTCGCGCAGTTTCAGGTGAGGAGTCAGGTGGGCGAGCAGGAGCTTCTCGAACAGCTTCGATGTCGCGGACAGCAGTGCGATGGTGCAGTGGGATAAAGCAGCGTTCAGACGTCTGCCCTTAGATGGGTGATCTTTTAGGTGGCATTTGATATTTAACGCTTCTAACATTAAAAGTGTCAAACTAGAGGCCATCTTTACGTCCCACTATTGAGCATGGGCCTCAACGATTCAAAGCAAGATGGATGCAGTTGCAAACTTCATCTCGCGTTATCGGTGCAGAATGGCGAAGGGAGATGGGTGGCGTCCTTCTGTTAGATTTTATTAAGCCAGTTAACAGGGCGTCGAACATGGCTTACCGACTACTACATATAAAGCTGCTTTTGGATAAATAGAAAAACATTAGCAACCTAACTGCAGCTTTCCTCTGTCTTTACCCGCAGCAAATTAAACCCTTATGCGCGATGTCCCAATGTTCAATACAACCTCTATAGCTCTTGCTAAAATAACAAATTTAATATCCCAATTTCCAGTTTCCCATGTAGTTATAAAACCCGGTTTTTAGCTTTAACTTCGTTACACCAGATTTTGCGAAATATTTGTTTCCGTCTCTCCACAATTTGGCACGTTGATCGAGAGAGCAGTCGGGTTCGAGTGGCATGTGCGAAATCCGTTAATCAAAGACGATAGGTTTGGGTCAAGCGGACTTTCTGGAATTAGCTCCCGCTCTGTGAGGGACGATTAAGGGGGCACTTTTATTTTTGCTTTTGTTTTATTGTCACAGAATAATTCTACACAAAATATTGCTACTACGTATAATTATTTAGAACTCTTTTATTTAATTTTAATTAGTGACTAGCGGCCACCCGCAACTTCATCCGCCTAACCTAAAAGTACCTACTTTTTTAATTTGCTTGCCTGCGGGTATTTTCAAAGTGACCGAAGTTATTCCTTATTGCATCAGCTAATAGCCAGTAAAGTCCTGTCAAAATCTGTCCAGCTGTTTCAGAGATTAGCCGTAAGTAGCCGCGACTAACAGGCAGACAGATAGACAGACAACCAAAAACATAACTGTTATCAGAATCTTAACTTGCATTTCAATACACAGATACGCTCGATATTAAACGCTATACAGACGGTCACCTAACCAAGGACTTACCTCTTTAAATTCTGCTATTCACCGGTGATATATATCAACGTTCGACGTCCATTTATGAAGCCAAACTTGCATTACAAAAGTCATTACAAATAAAATTGTAAAAATTTTAATTTTTAGCAAACTGTTATAACTCAGTTCTTAGTAAAATTCCATACTAGAACACAATTTAATTACACGTAAAAACCGATAACACACCAATACCAATTTAACATACCTACAAGGAATATACAACAATAATAATTACTTTAAAACAATAGGAAATTAAATATTCAGTGGAGTAACATCAGCAAAATAAGTGCATAGTGCACTCACAAACCCAATTTAGGTTTTAATTACAGCCTGTTGTTTACGTGGAGAAGCGCGGTTGTGTGCGAAATGAGAGTTTGGGGGCTTACCGGCTGCCAGTTTATTTGTCTTGTGATTGCAGTTAAATCTTTCGTAATGTTTGTAATTGATACTTTATCATATAATAATACATACATATATAAAATCACGCCTTTTTCCTCGCAGGGTTAGGCAAAGGCATATTATTTGCCCACACTTCGCCAATGTTATTGTTGGTCCCACGTTGGTGGCGAGCCTATTGCCGCTTACCGGGAACTTTTTTGTTCGCCAGAGCCTCGTCAGTTGTTCGGCAGGTGCACCACTTCCACTTGCACTTGCACTTGCTTGGTGAGGTTGGCTTGGGCTTCTAAGATCCCCCCCGACTGGTCTCCACCTTGTCGTGGTGGGGGGGCTGAGTACCTCCCGGTAGGGCGCAGAAGGCGCTAGGGAAAAGGTGACACCCAGAGATTGGTGACTCTGGGTGCCCTTAGTACTGTCTACCGGGGGGGAAACTAAGAGGGACCGTGGAGGGCGCAGCGGGCGGGCCAGGAGGGCCCGTCAAGTAGCGCCAGGAGGGTCTTAGGCAACGGGGGCATGGGGCCCCTGCTGTCTAACCATAGACCCTCCGAGAAGTCGGCCACACACGCTATGGTCGCAGAAGGAGGTAGGAGGGGCGCGTCCACTGCGTCTCTCTGAGGGGGTCCTCCCGGTTTTGGTCCGGGGGACGTTGGCCGCGGGCGGGGTGTCAGAGCTGCAACCCAGGTACTGACCCCCCGCCTCTTTCTCAACAAGCGGCGGGCTTCGTCGGAAGATTTTTAGTGGGTATTACTGCTGGCGGTCGTGTCTGCCGGTGGTGAGTCCCACACACCTCTCTCGGTCCCCCTTTGGCTGGGAGACAGTGCGGAAATGTATTTTGTTACCGATGTAAATAAAAATAAAAAATGGGCTTCTAAGATGTTAGTAGAAAATATCTACTGCATCTGTTTTCTTTCAAAATATACGAAAAATACAATTTAAATTATATGACTGCCAGGTTACTTGACATCTTATTGCACTTAAGCCTCTGAAAATGTTTTTTGTGCAACTGCAGCTATAGTTTTATCATATGATAAAATATACGACAAACATAAATTAAACTATGTGCTTGCTGCGTAAATTACGATTTATAACTATAAATAAAACCAAAAAATACGTCGTTTTCGTTTGACGAATAATTATTTTTTTTCACAATAAAACGAGTGGTTAAATTTAGAGACATTTGATACGCAGAACCGGGGCCCTACAAACATACCTTCATAGAAATAATTCACAATTGAATTAATTCTTATTTTGAATTGTTTCCGTTATGAAAAACATACATTCTTATTAAGGCCATAATATATCAAAGGATTCATAACCTCTAACAATGCTGCTTAAAATAGTCTCATGATTCCACGAGTCTTCAATATAAAATTACATCTAGTTTGAAGTATTCGTTTTACGTTACTAAGTAGGTAAAATTACATTCCATTTAAAGTGTTTATTTAACAATACCAGAAAGAATACTAACGCATATTTTATTTACTCTGTTTCTAGAGTAGCCCAACCGTCTCTGTCGAAAGTAATTTATGAGAAAAATTCCTTGAACTTAAATGTGCGAATCCACTCTATTCGAAAGCAAACAATGTTGAGTTGAACGATTCTAGCGATAGAAATGATCGGACAATCCATTATTCGCTGTAATCACATCTGATACTCTTACCACAGAGTTGTGCTGTTACTACCCAGATAGTACTAAAACCTCTTCCATTAGATATTGTTTTATTGTTCTTTTGTTTTATCTCCGTATTTCCCTGATAATGTATTAGAAGTGACTACGTAAAGAGTAGTCGGCGGCTTGCTTACTTATTTGTCATCGTCTATCTATTAGTTCTTTTGCGAGAATAAACTGAAACATAATTCTTTTGTCACGTAAATATTTTGCGTCGAAAGAAATGACTTAGTGAGACAAAATGTACTTATACTTGATTGCATATATCATCGTCTATCGTCATGGATATCTATATAGATAAATTAATTGGTGTGTCTGTTTGTGGTTTAACTAAAAGTATATGGATTTTGTCTATCTGTCTGTTTGTTCTTTCTAATCTCTGAAACGATTTGCCATCGATTTTGACAGGGCTTTCAATGGCGAATCTGTAACTTAGGCTTATTTTAAAACCCAACAATGAGAAAGTGTCAGATACTTTCTACATTATTTTTATATTTCTACAGGTCCTGGAACTCACTCGGACGAAGTCGTAGGCGGCTGCCGATGCAGATTTTTTTTTATAATTATTTTTATATTTTTTTTGAGGACGGCCTCCCACGCGATGGACCGATGATGTGGTCAAGGCGGCGGGAAGTCGATGGATGCAGGCGACTCAGGATCGCTCAATGTGGAAATCTATTAGGGAGGCCTATGTTCAGCAGTGGACGTCAGATGGCTGAGATGATGATGATAATTTTTAATTAGACATTTTAAAAATATAGTATACTAACTAGTACACTAAAAAGTAGCACGCATTAAAGTTATGAAAATTTATATGAGGCTCTCAGGTGGCTCACGGCCGCCGGCGGAAGAGACATACATAATTGTTATGTATTCTGTTGTTTCGACGATGCATAGGCAAAATATTCGGGCACAAAATCGCGCGCTTCGCAAAGAGTAATCGCGTTAATAATATATAAAGACCTTTTTCACTGCGCTTATTTTGTAAGTTTGCTAGAAATATATGTAAGATTGAGTTGCCTATTTAAAAAAACTGGAATAGAGATCAGTATGTAAGTATATATGAATTTTGCTGTTAACATCATCCACACAGGACCATATTAAAATTCGTGTGCATGAGTGGTCAACAAATAGATTTTTTTCACATTTTATTGATGTCTAAACCGTTACAAAATTAGTTAGTGCGTTACTTTTCCTTTTTTGCAAATACACACAGTACGTACATACCTAATAAGAGTATATTCTCAAAAAAGAGTACGTATGTATGCTTAACTGTAACACAAGCTCTTATAGAATGGGGCTATATTAGTTGTGTTAGATGTCAAAGAGTTTGACTTAAAGTTGTAATATAATATTCGTTCGCAACTTCTCCTGTTTTTATGAGCCTCAAAATAGGATTAAGTAGCTTTAGTTTTCCAACAGGAAACAATGGATCGTGATTAACTATGGCTCTGTATTAGGAAGTGATGCTAACTCTGCAGGGATGATATAACACAGAGACATCAATTCAAAGTATGGACCGAAACTACTTACCTTCTGACAGTACGGTTTTTTTTAAGTGACACGTCAAAATGACTTCATCTTGCCTGATGGTAAGCAGTCGATGCAGCCTAAAAAATAAAGGCCTCAAAACTCAAGACGGCGGCCGTCGGCCTGCTAAAATGCCGTTTCACGACCCGCTTAACAGACCCGGGATTATAGGAACTAGAAAACACATGAGCCGGCAGCGAATTCCAGAGCTTAATAGTCTCACTCAGAAACGACTTAACAAATTTCTTGGATCGAGTGCTGATAGTCTGTACAGTATGTTAATATTATATATCAGATTGGCTAAAAGCAAAGAAGCTTTTAAAAACTCAACTTTCAATTACTTTTTTAAAGAATGATCATCGATGAAATTGCCCCCCATGTTATCTTAATTAAATGTGTATGTATTTGTGTTTATATATATGTGTGTATGTTTATGTAGATCAGCGTACAATTTTATGTAATTATATTATAACTATAAATACTATCACTTACTCGCAACGCCTTTAATGTCTCTGCTAACCCCAAGGTTGACTGGTAGAGAATGCCTAATGGCATGAAGTTCGCCTTTCGTACATTGTATCTTTATGTGTGTGCAATAAAGATTAAATAAACAAATGACTGGTCCTCTGGTACCATGAAAATAGATGTCAAGCTACATCTGTAAAATAAATGTTTTTCAATCACGGAATTGTTAACAATTTTTGAAATAGCAATTGGCCTACCCTAACGAGTGACACCGCTCGCCCTTCACTATGTAATAATATTCTCATGATCTAAAGATTATACATAAATACTAAATACTTGTAAATAAAATTAGTATAAATTTGCAAATAATACCAACGTGGTTCAAAATTATATGAAATCCAAAAAGAAATATTATTACTGAATAAAGTTGAAAATATACGGTATCAAAACATAACCATTTCACAAACCTTGTCTTTTTTTACGGTTGGAGATATAGATATAGATCTCAAAAAGGGCTACACCGTATTTTTCATTACTTATTTCCTAAAATAGTAAGAAATTCTGCATGTAATTATACAAGTGCAGGTGGTATCTTCAAATAAAGTAAAAACTATTTCAGAAAAGAAATCTTCTATTCGTCTCTATGTAAGTACGTTTTCGATGCTTTCATTTCAAACCATGTGTTAATGGATAGAATCCGATAGCTGAAAAGCTACTCTAGAATTTATTTCGGAAATTCTTGACCCAGTTAGCAATTCTTCAAGCAAACCTCGACATATATCTTAATAGGTCGGATTTATTACATATTTCATTACGAATACTGACAGGCATTTTCAATCAAAAAGTGTATTAATACCTCATAAAATGATCACAAAAAAGCTTTTTGTGGATGAAAAGGGACTTTGAGGGCTGCATTAATACAATTTTATTGGGTTTGGTACGTAAAAGAAATAATGACTCAAATATTTTTTGGTTTCATCGTTTCTATTTAATTTTAATTATGTATTTGCTTCCGTTATCAATAGTCGGAAAATACTACACTAAGTTTTAGTTTTTTTTTTTATTTATTTATTGAGATCACCAACAATTGTTACATCAATTCTTATCTACTACATTTTACAAAAGTTTTAGCTTAATGCACAATTACTAACAGGTGAATATAGCATGCTTAAAATTAGAAAGTACAGTAATCATTATGTGAACCAACAAGCACGCAATAACATAGAATATACAAAACAAAATACACAGCTATCTTAAAAATTAAATTAAGGGAGGTATACTGAGATTGTTTGGTTATGTTAAGAGGATGAACGGGAGTAGATTTACAATGGCGATTTATGATAGACAAGTGAATTGAAATGTCAGCGGGGGTAAGAACGTATGTAACGTATAGGCTTTCCATAAGTGAATCCAAACGGTCTTAGAGAAAGGGCAGGCCAAAAGTACCGAAAACCGGCATGAGAAGTTGAGTGCATGAGAAGGTTAATAAGTATGAATGAAGCTAAGTGCGCGTCAGGATCGCAGCAAGTGGAAGGATGATCTCTAAAAAAAGGTGTTCTAATGACTGTGTTTGTGTAAGCAGTTTGTAGTTAGTACTTAATTTTGTTTCCTTAAATAGTTGAACTACTGTTGACAGTACACAAATAGTACAAAAACATAAATTAGAAATCGCTATAAATGATAATCGGTATCATCTATCTAGGTAAGTAAATATCTAGGTAAAGATTAAAATTTAAAAAAAAACTGAAATACGTCTCTTTAATTTTTATCAAGTTAAATCAAAAACACATTTAAACACAGATAAATTCAAAAATAATTCACCGGAAAAATTACAGTATCATGTCTCGACACAAACATCTGCGGAAATTCAAACGTAAAATTCCAGCTATCATCAATTATAAGATTCACTGCGGATTCTCGTCTGCGGCCGCAATTCGAGAACTTCGCTTAGACACAACTACACTGAGTAATGGACGACATTTCACTACAATTTAAATTACTCGGAAAACTTTAGTGTGGCGTTAGGACGCACATTAAATACGGGAGAAATATCAAATGTAAGGAACTTTCGAACGGATCCGTGGTCCCACAAATTGCATGTAATTTGCGAGCTTGACTGAAGGGAATCTGCTAATGGTCGGGAGAAATCGGTCGGACTGCGACACTGAGACAAAACAATTAGGTGAAATAGCGAATACTAGTAAATACCTTGCTTAAATAATGTATGCTCATAACTTCAGTGCTACTGTGACAAGGTCAAAATAATATATTAGACAAATATAAAGAATACAGCCATAATGCTCAAGTAAATAAGGTCCATTGTTAAAGTCAAAAACTGTGTTCCTATTATGATATGTTATTATAGAAATCTTATATTAAATTATGGTATAAGAAACAGCGTCAGGGAAAGAATAGTATAATAAATAGTGATTTAAAACCGTAAAATATGTTGTATTTTGTATGTATAATCGCGTAAATGGAAGAAAATAACATGCAGCATAACTGAAAAAACTTCCGTGCTTCCGAGGGACGTTAAGCCGTTGGTCCCGGTTATCACTAAATGTGGTAGTCGTTAAGCCATGTTAGAGGCCTAATGGGCGGCTTAATAAATTCTAACAGCAGGACGCCATACACCTGCCTCCGCCAATCCGCACTGGGTCAGCTTGGTGGAGTATGACCCATTACCCTCACACCTTGATTTGTGAGAGGAGGCTCGTGCTTAGTAGTGGGACGTTAATGGGCTGAAATGATGATGATGAATGATGATAACTGAGAAATATGGTCCATAGTAAATCATATTCTAATAACTATTTGGACCTTAGTTATAAAATAGTTTATTAAACCGCGATCGAATTACTCAAATAGTGTTTTATCAACTAAACTATATGCCATAACATATGCAAATAAAATTATGTTAAAACATTCCAAAGAGGCTTATTAATTTCAAAGAGGCTTAATTTCAAAGTTTTTATCATTTCAACTATGTAATTCATGTTTTTAACAATGTGTGTTCAAAATGAACGGCGCCATAACCGCGCTGTGCTAATCCACTTGCAAACTTCTCACATTTCGCTGCGTTCCCAAATAAATTTGGATGTGGTGAATATTCCTGCAACTAAGCTCTGATTGTAGTGCTTTCAAATTATTAAATTCCCAAAATTTTGTGTTATTCTAGTTATACTTAAATGACGCTGTATACTTTTTGGGTATAACGATTTTTATCCTATTGTTCAAACGATCGGTATGGCTTGAAGGATGCTTCTGAGGTGGTGTATTGAATACTCAGACCCAAATGTTTAATTGTGTATTCAACCATGTTTATACGTTAATCAATTTGTGTGTTAAATAATAAATGTAACGACAACTACTATATATCATTAAAGTATAGGATGAAAATCTCAATAATTCCAGATTACATCCCAAAATTATTTGATTTTCCGTTGAACCTACAAACGACACATGCTTCAGCAACCGATGTGTTATTCGGTGTATTGGCACAAAACTCGATGACGTCGCCGTGTGCCCGTTCGGGAGCAGCCAGTTCCAAGCTCAAACAATCAGCTCATGTCAACACAGCTCATGTGAAACGTTTCATTTGCTTTCGGCAAATATCGATGTACAGAACCTTTAACGGCTTTATTCTTGGTATCCTCAACTATCCTCGAATTAGACTGGGCTCAAAGGAAAAATTTTACCATGCTGACCTTTTAGAGTTTATAGATTAACTTGACATTTGTAGTGATTTGTTTAACAATTTAAAAACTACATTTAAAAATGTTATTACTTCATTATTTGTTCTTGGTCTCGTTGACAACTGATATAGCGTGTAGGTCAGTATCCTGGACTTCACTCCAGAAGTCGTGGGTTCGATTCCCACACAGGACAAATCTTTATGTGCATAAACATGAATATTTGTTCTGGTCTGGGTGTTTTCCTATGTATATTAAGTATGTTTATACAAAAAAAAGGTATTTAAGTATGTTTATAATAACATGAGTAAAAATTTAAACATACGATTATTTTAACACATTAACTCGTGGTGCTGAATAGAGAACCGATTTTCATTAACGATTAATTAAAAAGTCAAAATTATTTATTCAAGTTTGGCTTAATTTAGCTCTTGTAAAAGTCAACTTAAAAACTAAAGCAACCATTCACTGCGGGCGGGATCTTAATCGTCAAGGTTAGCTTTTCTCCTGCGGAACTTTCAGCTCCTTTTACCTATGTACCTTTTGTAATCTAAAATTTGACTTGTTGACTGCTCGTGATATGTATGATGCACAAACAAATAATGTGACATTAAAGGCTTAACGTTATTAATAAATTCATACATTGCATAAAATCAAGCTTAGGATAAACCTTGTACACCCTTTTACACTTATAAGAGTACATTAAAGGCATCCATCAACATACTCAAAATAAAACGAAACACTAAGAGCTTTTATTCGATTCAATTATAACTCTTTTCAACAAAAAATATGAAAACAAGGGATTAATTTGAACCTTTCTATAAAATAAATTGAAATTCCTACTCAATCTAACCTCTCTGGGAGATTATTCATAAAAGGGTATGATTGTCCCACTACTGGGCCTTTTCATCTTCAATTAAATTTTCGGCAGAAAATATATTTGTGTTAATTTTTTTTTTTTTTTGTAAACAAATCATTTCTAACATACTTTTCAGAATTGCTACTTAGTTTGGGATTAGGTGGCGGTATGTAAGAGGTACAAGAATATAATAACTAGTGACCACGACATGGTCGCAACCCAGAATTGGTATTCACTAAGATTACAGTATACCTAATATTGCTGTACTGTGTCACAACATCAAAAACTACCAAAGCAAATCAAACTAACTGATTACGAAGTTGTATCAGAAACTTTTCCTAAGTGTCCTGTTGACACAGGCAACCGAACGCCACGGGCTTTGAACACAAAATGAGCACTTACAAATACAATGAGGAGTATCATCCGCTGGGCATCATGACGAAAATTTAGAGGTCTCATTAGTCCTAAAACAACATAAAGTTGTGACTCGGTTAAATGTCCCGGCTCAGTTGGCCGGCCCTCGAAAGTTGTTCCATCGTGACCTCTCATCCACTTCCGATTGAAAAGGTGACATTACGAAGTTTGCCCAAGCTAGATTGTTCATTATTGGAGAGCAATCAGGTGTCCATGAATCGAGCTGGGTCGTTTAAATATAGATGTAATTATGTAAGAAACGTTGTATATTCAAATATAACTGAACTTATATAAAAAAAAACTGACCCGTCAAACGCTGTATTGACATATTATTACTATTTAAGTACTGTTAGTGCCATTAATACATAGGGGTTAGTGGCTAAAGAGTCTGGAACCTTAACAAATTAAAAATTGTTCTACTATAAATATTTTATTATATATTGTGGTGTAAAAAATAGTTTACGTCATATTCTCAGACCCACTGAACAAACACATATGTTTCAAAAGAATCGTGTAAGCTGTTTCGGAATAGTTTTATTTTTATTTACATGACAATTTGGGAGATGATTGATGACATTTCGTCAGTTATATTGCTGGTCCCACGTAATAAGTAGCGAGCCGCTTACCGTGTGATATTCTGTTCGCCAAAGCCTCGTCCCTTAATCGGCAGGTGCACCACTTGTAGGTGAGGTTGGCTTGGGCTCCTGAGATCTTGGTCGGAGCCCTATACACCCATATTCATGAAATATATAATATAAATATATAACCTGAAATTAAACAATTCATACGGGAATTCAGTTTTCCATTTGTAAACATTATCCAATCACGTCAACATTGAGGTACCGCTATGGTTTATAACGCAAATTCAACATGAGAATAAATTTATTTTTATCTGAAATGTTAAAGAAAATATCAACACCGATGTTCAAAATCCCTTGCGATTGCAAAAACGTTGCGCGATGCGGTGTCGGCAATCACCCTTTTTATGGTTCGTATGAATTATGACATAAAATATTTATCTCCTTTCGGGTATGTGTAAGGCGTCTGCTTCTTTTTAGCTGATAATACAGTAAATCCCCATTTTATAACGTAACAAAATAAATTGACAACTTCTCGCTACAGTCTAGGAACAATGGACTGCGTGATTTCGATATTTTATTGCCAACTATTTCGTTGTGATACGAATTTATTGTTGCATTTAAATGCTATGAGTGTGTAAGGAGCAAGGGGGAGGAATAAATAGTACATGACTCTGTGAGATTTATCGAGACTGTAGTTCTTTTTAACAACTTTCTTAGGGTGTGATGAATACAAAATGCTCCTGCAATTTATATTTTTTGTGTTATTCTTTTAGTTGTAAATTTAACAGAAAGAGCGTTGCTCGTAGACTAACGAAAGTGATTTATGATGGACAAGTGAATGGAATGGCAGTGTTGGGAGGGGATGACCACGTAAGACCTTCCATGACCAAATTCGGAATTTTTTTATGAAAAGGCAGGTTAATGGTACCCTTAGCTGACGGGCGTGTATGAGAAGGTTATGGGTGTGAGTGAAGCTAAGTGTGTGCCGAGATCGTAGCAAGTGAAAGGATGTGATCTCTGCCTACCCCTACGGGAAAGAGGCGTCAAATTATGTATATGTGTATCGTTGCTCAGTACTAGGTAGTCGGGACCTATTAACGAGAAGAGGTCAATCTTAAGATATGTTTCCGTTTTTGTGGCTATTGATATCCAGTGCTTCGAAATGCTCATTTAACCCTGTTTATCACAATACCGTCAAGTTATTCCGGTAGTAGGCCTTAACGGCTTTTGCGGGACTGTTCGAAAGGGTTACCGCGGCCTTGGTGTTACAGGCTCAAGAAGGAACATGGATGGTTTGTAGTCAGTAAAAGTCTGACACACCCTTTCGCTTCACCCACAGCGGAAGACGGTCATTTGATGATATTCCACCCGAAAAAAAAAGGCATTAACGGCTTAAAATGTTTTACAACAGAAAGGGGGACTGAGGGGGTACTCATATTATCACTCTTATTTGTGCCCGTAGAGTAACAGAAGCCGTCGATAAAACTTTAAATGCTTATTTAATATAATTTTTAAACTCCATATTCATAAAGATTTTTTTTTTTACAACAGATCTTTCATCGAAGCTATGCTATCAAAAAAACAAGGTATAATCTTATCATGAGAAGGTCGAGTTCGTATTTTGACCCTTTACACCTAATTCAACCGCAATTAGGCTTTCCGTCATATGTTTTGCAATAAAAGCTTATGTGTAGCTAAAAAAAAATAATACGCGCGATACAGCATATTTTGTTAAGTATACTTGGGAGCCATATAAATCGCAGGTCATCTGCGAGGTCATTTATCACGGCTCAGTAATTTGTGGGAATGCGTGGTTTTCTTCATATTCCAGCAGTAATCCCCAAGTGCAATTTGTCAAAATTTCAACGTTACGCCGAGTCACAGAGGACTGAGAAGCTTTGAAGCTTTCCCCACCTCGGCCCTAAGCCCGTTTGATAAACTCTATGCATTATTTCGTGTCAGCGTCCCAACCGGAATGTTTTGTCATCCTACTTACCGCGGCTCGTAACAGTCAGTAAATTATACCGCGCCTTCCTCTGAAAAAATTACGCCGAAATACCAAGTGCCGTTTGTAAGGCGACATTTATATTGCACGTCGTCTGTAACAAGTTCATACAGATAAAATCATCTCATTTCTGTTTCTCACCGTTTTTTCTATAAATTTTCGTCGGCTTTTTATCGCTTACATTACCAATATATACACGTTGAAAAAGGTCTTGAAAAAGTTTCCATTTTATTAAAGTACAACAAAATAACTAAAGCGCTAATCATGTTACGTACAAGAAATTCTAGCATTAGTTTCCAAATTTTATTTTTTTATAAGCTTTAAGCTATAAGTTATTTACATCTTTTGTTAGGTTAATATTATTTCAGTAGTAACATCTTTAACTTGAACTTCTATTCTTATGAAATAAATGATGAAATAAAATATTACATAATACTTGGAAACATCAAAATTAAATATAAATATAAAAAGCAATCGAAATATGATTACACTGAAATCACAAAGCTTAGATTCACTTGCAACAACACAATTAAAAAACTCTTTAAAATAAATTAAAAATGGGTCAATCTTTATTTGTCTGTGAACCCTATATGCAATATAATATTATAACATTACTTCGTTTTCAAATCAAAACGCTATGCGCAAAAAGTATACTTTCAAGATATTGCACATAGCATATTTTATTAAGAGGTCATATTTATTTCTTTTATACATTTCTTTTATACTATAAATAAGACAGTAAACTAATCGCTATCGTCAAAATCTTGAAATCTTAATAAAAGGAATATAATAAACTGAACCTCTAAAAAATACTTTTTTGATCATCAAAAATACTGATCTAGCATCTAATAGGGGATTAGGTGCTCCATCAGAATTTTTTGATGTACAAAAAGGTTAGGTTAGGTTGGTAATTTATTAATTTTGATGACACATTAAATTTATGAGCCTTAATAAAATGCACATAGCAGATTTTGGTTTGACAACGACGAATTTTACGATTTTTATGTTCTAAGTCTATTAGTTATTATTCAATCATTTTATCTGCCATTTGATAGAATAGTATCCCTTTGACGACAGCTTCCATTTTATTGTTTATTTAAATTTATTTAAGCGTTATTGCTATATATTGCTTGAAATTTTATTGTAGAATCGCACACATTGACCTTTAAATGATTTGTTTATCTTGTGGAGCCTAGTGGCAGGTACAACTAAGTTCCCCCCCGACTGGTCTCCACCTTGTCGTGGTGGGGGGGGCTGAGTACCCCCCGGTAGGGCGCAGGAGGCGCTAGGGAAAAGGTAACACCCAGAGACCGACGACTCTGGGTGCCCTTAGTACTGACTACCGGGGGGGAAACTAAGAGGGACCTGTGGAGGGCGCAGTGGGTGGGCTAGGAGGGCTCGCTCAGCAGCGCCAGGAGGGTCTAGGCAGTGGGGGCAGGGGGCCCCTGCTGTCTAACCATGGACCCTCCGGGAAGTCGGCCACACACGCTATGGTCGCACGGGGAGGTAGGAGGGGCGCGTCCACTGCGCCTCTCTGAGGAGGTCCTCCCGGTTTTGCACCGGGGGACGTTGGCCGCAGGCGGGGTGTCAGAAGCTGCAACCCAGGTACTGGCCCCCGCCTCTTTCTCAACAAGCGGCGGGCGTCGTCGGAAGATTTTTAGTGGGTATTACTGCTGGCGGTCGTGTCTGCCGGTGGTGAGTCCCACACCCCCTTTCGGTCCCCCTTTGGCCGGAAGGCAGTGCGTAAATGCATTTTGTTACCGACGTAAATAAAAAAAAAAAAAAAAGGTACAACTAAGTTATGCTTATTTCTTTTGTGTAGGTTATATAAAAGCTAAGCTTTTCTTACTAAATTGATCAATATTCTTATGAACATTTACCAGGTTTTCATAAACAAATTGACGCACCACTGTCAAAATACCAATTTCATCGTTTCCTCAGCCTAATTTACAGAATAAGTGTCAAGCATAAAAAAAAAAACAAAAAAAGCTCTTCATTTATATAAGGTGTCTCAGAAACGAGTGTCAACCGGAAGTCCAGCGATTGAGCTCCCTTGAGGTCCCCGAATCATCCTATATAATATCCCGGGGGTTTTTGTTTTATTTTGGGAGTTCTGAAGTTTTCTGTGTATTTTCAAGAATTTATGACCTGACCTTCTTCAAAAAATTTTATTTATAAAAGTAACTTACACAAACACCAAAACCACAATTCCTAGCATTAAAAAGTTTATATAAATCAAAAACTAACCATTTTTCTACGTGTTGATACGACAAGGTTGCAAGTTAGCTGACGCAGCATAATCGGCCGGCAATACCCAATGACCCATGAAAATCGTTCCTCCATTACCATAACAATGAATTTTATTCTCACCTAAAATCGTGGGAGATTCGAATTCAGTCCCTCCATTTTTCGGGTCCATTAAAATCATAAGTTGTAAAAGGAAAAGTTTACGTTTATCTGTTGGATGAATTGATCCGACTGATTTATTTATTCATTTACATTGAAACCTAATCTAAAGATGGATTGGTTTTCCTTCCAGAAATAAATACGTAGATAGGCAAAATCGTAGTTTGGACTTTGTCTAACTGTAATATCAGGTCCTAAATACATATTTACTTTTCAACCATATTCTCTATTGAAATTGGGATGTTTTATGATATCAATAGCCCCTCCGAAAATTCTGGAGATAAATCAAGTTTTATTTGAAAGAACTTAATGCTTATCAAATCTAATATGGTGGTTGAGTCTATCTGTATGTACAATCACATAATGCAAATCATCATCATCTCCTAGCATTATCTCAGCTGCCCCAGACTTAAGCCCAGAGCCCAGGGTCTGCTTACTGGTTTAACCAGATTTGGCTAAACTTTAGTTACTACATAGAGCGATTGCCATCTAACCTCCACAAAGGGAAACATCATTCTATGGTTCTGGTTTAACCATAGAATGTCAGAATATTAGAAGGCACTGATTTCCTAATAACGACTGTCATAGATGTTCATGACAGCCGGGACAAACAGCTTTACGTGCTTTTCGAGGCACAGAGCAAGCGATAATTACGCACATAACTTTTAAAAGTCATAGATGCGCCATCAGGGTTTGAACCCGTTAGACCCTCTGAATTAGAAGTGTATGAGCCTGGCCACTAGGCTATTGTCGCTGTGTTTACATAATCACAGAACTTGTATAAAAATGAGGTCGTCTATGTTTTATTTCATTTAAGTATGTGTTCTTTTACGTGGATCTCTATTCTTCTTTTAATCAATCTATAAGAGTCTGCAGTCACAGTCCAGCTACTTCCAGCTGCACAGTGTAACACTTGATAGATCTGAAAAAAAATAGGATCCTTTTCGGCTTTTCTAAAATAAGTCTTTATAAAAATGTGTTCCAAAAAGTCCTATAATTATAAAAAAAATATAATAGTAGTTCAATGAATATTTATTCGAATAAGAACTCTTTCGCTCTAAGAAATAACGTACCAGTGCTGCCTAAGTGCATCGCAGAACGCTCGAGAGGACGTGCGCCATTTGCTAGCAAGTTCCGACCAAAAAGGTAAGTATGTCAAATCGGTGTCACGGGATATTATTATTCACTATTAATATATATATATTATAAATAACATATAATATTTTCTTACAATCACACCAATTTTTTAGTTCCAAGATAATTCCAAAGAACTTGTGTTATGGATACTAAATAATGGATATTCATACTTACATACCTTTCATTTTTGTAACCACATACTTAATATCGAATAAAACATCTTTTAAGCGGGGCGTGCAACGGCTTTTTAGCAGGCCGTCATGATGTACTTTGAACCGTGCTGATTTTACGGTATGAAGTGCTTTTTTTTGGACTGCATCGACTGCTTACCAACGGGCAGGATGTAGTCATTATGACGTGTCATAATAAGAAAATATATACATAGAAAAAACCCAGACCAGAACAAATATTCATGATCATGCACACAAAGATTTGTCCTGTGTGGGAAACGAACCCACGATCTCAGGTGTGCAGGTATACTGACCTCCACGCCATATCGGTCGTGAACATAATAACTGGTCTCTTTTAATAAGCTACTTTATTCTGTGAGATAGTCTTAAAAAACACTATTTCTACAATATTTCACTACATCAAACACAATTTTAATACGTCATGTAATAAGTCGAATTCGTACTAATGTTTGCCCTCAATTTCAGTGATTCTATCAACAATTATATAACCATTTACAGAAATGATATTTTTATCATTTTTGTTTAGTTTACGAACGTAAAACTCATTTCGGTATTTTTAAGAAGTTTTTCTAATTTTGTTTCAACAAACAAATAAATATTACACTTTAAACATAACCAACAAACACGATGAAAATTTAACTTGTAAAGTTAGCAGATTAAAAATGTAAATAGCGCCTGTGAAACCTACTCTTCTCTCTTTCAACTTAATGTAAAAGCTTATGAGTACTTTCGAAATATTTAGCATGCAAAGCTTATAAAGTCACAGCTCAAATGTAACAACACAATCAACAATACAACGCATGTGTCGTTTAAGAATTCCGAGCACATCCAATAACGAAATATAAGGGTGTGTGAACATGCAAAACCTATTCAGCATATTTACAAAAGAGTTCGTGGGTACTCTTTCGGTCGTTTATATTTTAAGCCAATTTTCTACCTATACAAACTGATGTTAATTGTGTGAAATCAGCTAGTACTGCCGTCTGCCAGTACTAAAAGTTGGTTGGTAGATAACAAACTCATACGTCTTATAGATTAAAAGTCTGGATAAGTTTACATAAATAAAGAAGGACGTGTTTTCCGCCTGCCGCAAATGAATTTATTTTTATCATTAAAGATCATCGAGATTTTCACGGTGATGGCGTAAAAAATATTAATTATTTAATAAAACAAAATAATATGCCTTTCACTTGTTCTAGGCGATAATTTATTTGAACAATGGACTAAGCTAACTCCACAGAGATGTCTTTACGCATTTTAGGCAACTTTAAACGTTACCCTAAAACTGTACTACGGAATTAATAATTCAAATTCAATAGTCATTTATTCAAGTTTGGCTCAATAAAGTTCTTATGAATGTCATACTTATAAACTAACGCGCCCGTAAGCTTGATCGTAAAAGAAAGGGCAAGAAAATCGTCAAGTTTGGTTTTTCTCCCGCCAGTTACAATAAAAATACCTAATGTTAAAACAATTGTGTTCTGCAGTGACAAGAGCCAAAAGAACAGAATACAAAACTCTCTCTAGCAATATTAACATAATTACGGACAAACACAGCAAACATAATAATTGAGTAATGGGCACCACACTTTAACGAAACAAGACAGTAGGTATACAATTTCTCTCCCTCTCTGAACTCGCCGCCCGTCCGCTATACGACGACGACGTCGACGACGCGTTCGTGTTCCACGCGCGCCTCAAAGAGATGTCAGCACACTGAGGGGCCCCTGCGTAGGGGGCTAAGTCTGCCGGGGTTGCGGGACTGTTCGAAAGGGTTACCGCGACCTTGGTGTTACAGGCTAAAGAAGGAACATGGATGGTTTTTAGTCAGTAAAATTCTGACACACCCTCCCGCTTCAGCGGAAGACGGTCTTATAATCATTTTTCATCCGAAAAAAAAGCGTGTAATATTTTTTTACCCAATACAATAATAAATAACTCGAGAAAGTAATCTATGAAAAAGCCAAATGAACGTAAAGCGAGCCTACGAGCATTATAGGGACTCCTTTGCATGAAACCGACATTATCTCTAATGAAAACATTGGGGGCGTTAAACATCGAAAATAAAAGATACTTACTCCCCATTCTGAGGGCTTTTGAAACGAATGCTACATTCATGTGTCTTCTTGGTCTCTTTCGCCTTTGCTCCTTTTTATGGCTGCTGTTATTGTGGTGACAAATAATACAATATAACAAAAATTTACGTTGGCTAAAAATATATGTGGTAGGTACTTTGACTTATTTGAAATGCATTATAAATATTAATATATATAATAAAATATTATTATTGTATTGGGTAATATAAATGACTTAAAACATGAATATTGTTAATGTTATATTATATTGCATTGTATAAGTAGCTTTACAGACAAATGAAAATTGTAATTCAAGTACCAAACCAATGGATATATTTTAAAAGAGCATAGCCTGTGAGTTTCTTGCCAGTTCTTCTTACAGGGCGGTGGCTCGAAACTGGCACTTAGATTCACTTACACTTAATTATTTTTTGTTTTTAAATTGTTTTGTTGCATGTAAGTGAATCTTAGTTTCGTGATTTAGTGTCATAATATTTCGATGTTTTTTAATATTTTAATTATGACGTTTTCAAGTACTATGTATAATTATAGTTTATGAAATAAATATTTTTTTTTACTTTTACTTTAATAATTTATGAAAATTGTAAGATATATTCCACATTTCACTCGAAGCCATTCAATATGATGGTAAGTACTCAGCTTAAAAAGGTACTTAAGAATATGTCCCAATTATATTGTTTAATTTGTATTTATGTTTAGCAAGGTTTTTTTACACGATTTTCAATTAAGGCGGGTATAATAACTAGGATATGTAACTTGTTAAGCCAACCTGTTACTAGTACTGCATGTAAAATAAACAAGAGCAATATACTAACGTGCCTTTTGCAGCACGTAATGGGTGTATAGGGTTCCTACCAAGATCTAAGGAGCCCAAGCCAACTAGACCTGCAAGTGGTGCACCTGCCGATCAACGGACGAGTCTCTGACGAACATAAAAGTACGTGGCAATAGGCTCGTCACCTATTACGTGGGACCAACAATATAACTGGCGAAATATGGGCATTATAATATGCCTCTGCCTACCCCTTCGAGGAAAGAGGCGTTATATTATATATGGAGCATGGAATCCCATCTAAGGAGTGAAGGCTGTCCACTCTGCTTAACTTCCATAATCGTTTCTACAAATTATTCATGTATATTTTAAAAGTAGTGGTTCTGCTTCAGCGTGTAAGCCACTGATAACAGTGGGTACAGCAGTGCTGGTGTTTTTGCAGCATCTTGTAACTCCTCCAGCCATCAAATTTACTGGTATATATACATATTATATACGAGTGTATAATGCTACGAACGCTTACGAAAGCACTTACTCGCGATCAATCACTACTGGCAGGGGTCTGACTATAAAATAAACCTAAATCCAGACCTTAGCATATTATTAGTATTCGAGATCCTTAATTGAGTAACATTATTTTTTTTTCAAATTGGACAGATTTTATCCATTACTCTTTATATTGTCATTGGTAATACGAGAATAACACTGTCTGTCCGTTACAGTTTTGCGTTTAAACTTTAACTCTAGGGATAGAGATAGAGTACTTCTATAACAAAAAAAATGTAAGGTACCTAAGATATCCATTTTTTTATTCACTAACATAATTAAATTTTGTAAACTAGATTGAGTGACATTTGGCCTCATTCATTTCGCAAACAACACATTTGACATAAGTATAATCTTACAAAATCTCACTTAGCATATGTTCATTAGCAAACACTGCACTTGTCAAAAAATAAAGGTGATATATATTTAAATTGTCCATTTCTCATTTTACCAAATAATATGTTTTGCAAATTAGGCATTTGTGCAAAATATGTTGTTACAGTATACAATCATAACAGGTCAAAACTATAACTTTTTGATGTTCATCAAAAAAAACAACCTCAACCTAATCTATCATCGAAGGTTTTGCCCTGATTGTCATTATATTTAACAGATTAAAAGAACATTTTATCAATCATTTTGAGACCAAAAGTAGTTTTGTCTGAGAAATCAGTTGCGAAATGTTCATTATGTTAAATAATCATTTATAACATGTAAATTTAAGTGATGATCATTTGGAAAAGAGAGTAGTTTGTAAAATTAGTAATCGTAAAATGATCAATTGGCGAAACCATTTTTTTTTTCCAAGTATTGCTTGTCAAGTGTAATTTTTCCGAATTACTTTTGGTCAAACAACAGGATGAAGTCAAATGGTCAAAGAATATGGATTTGTTATGAGAAAAAAATATTACTAGAAAAAAGCAACCCGTCCGCGCCTAAATGAGATTTGAACCCACGCCATGTATGTTCAAATAAGAAGGAGTGAATAAAGGTATGGCAAATCGTAGTTATAGTTTTCGGCTAGGGGGCGCTGTATAAGATTTTTAAGGTTTGATAATCATAAAACCGAATTTCATTCAGACGGCGCCGCGGGCACATACTAGTATAGTTATAAATTACCTTAAATAGTGAATTTTAAGTAGCCAATTTATTTTCTATCAATTATTCATGTGATGTTAGTAAAGTAAAAATAAAATTAAAATCACTTTATTCAATTTAGGCTTCAGTATAGCACTTACGAATGTCAAGACAACTTATTACGTTAAAGGTAACTACTTATAAAGTTTAAGTAAAGAATATTTAGGGAGAAAAAGTGCAGATAGACATATACAAATCATTTTAAAAGTTCATCAGACCAATAAGTTTAGAAAACTAATATAATAAGAAGAAATATGATTATTTTTCTTCATTACAAACGTCTTATTGCAATATAAGTACCTACCCATACTCCTCTCCTTAGTCCCTCTTAGAACAACTTTTTGTGTGCTTGAAAATGGATATTTGTCTTGTTCTGTATGTTATTAAGTAAAGGGGTATGTGGCAATGTGTGGAACTTTATAGGTCAGGAATATTAAGAAATAAGGAATTATTCTGATAGGGGCACGCATTCTCTTTGCTTCGGTATTCTTAGGGATCCATACATTTAAAATCTCGCCTGTTTCCCCGAAGAGGTGGACAGAGACTTAATAATAGAGGTTGGCTTGGACTCCTTAGACGCTTATACCATCACGATCACGAAAGTTGAACAGACTTCCTAGGCATCAGGTCTTACTTCCTAAGACACAGACTTCGAGCGCTTATTTGCTTTTAAGGGCACTTAAAACCGTTGGTGCCTTTGAAAAGTTAGCTCACATTCCGCACAGGATTCCTCCTAATTACTTTATATATTTTTACCTTTTCAATTGAATCTTTCAACTTTTCTAAAAACAACGAATTGGGGATACATTATTTATACAACATAAAAGCTTTTTCACGAACGTGCTCATTGAATTTATCTAATGTACCACCGACAGTCTACAAGAGCAATTCAATTGTGTCCCCCGACGGCTTTTCAGGCTCATTCACCTGTCTAATTATCTTTAATTACGACCTAAATGTACAGTTAGGAATAAAGGCAGCTAATTAATACATGCCTTTTAATGGAATGTCTCCTGCGAAATAATCTCTGAGGAGCAAACGTGCTATAATATAAACAAACTTAGAAAATTGCGTGTCAAACGACTTTCGCACTTCCGTCAGTTGAAATTGGGACGTGCATACGTTCAATAATAAAGCGTTATCATACTAGCTAACTTTGAGGGAGCCCTCCAGCATTCGCAACTATAAACTCAGTTGGATGTCATTTTGACACAGTTCTATTTCACGGCGATGTGGAAGATACTTTGTAACGACTGAACTTTTGCAATGTGTACCAGCTTACATGAGACAATGAGATTTGAAGAATTGAAATTTTATAACATAACGACTAGGTTGCGGTGCAAACTTACTTCATTAGACGTAAAATTTTCAATTATCTTAAATTTACTGTGTAGTCTACAAAGACCGAACTGCCAAAATATCCTAAATTAAGGTTACATTACCAGAATGCCCTAAAAAGTGTCCCAAATAAGGCGCAATAAAGAAGATTTAAGAGAATCTAACAAGCCAATTTTCAGTATGTCTAGACTATATTCAATCCAATAGTAGATTAATTTAAGGTAGGTAGGTAGGTAGTTAGTAAATCAGAGCATACCTACTTTTATCCTAATTGTGATTGACGTTCGTAAGAGCTCTTTGTTATTTACTGAGATGATTGAATTCATGATAATCTCACGTTATTTGAACATTTCTAATTCGACTCACACAGTAACAACAGACAAAGGATTCACTCGAAATAAATAAATCTTATTTTAAAACAGTTAAGTAGGTATATATTTCATTTTAATAGAAATCTATTTCGTTACACAAACAACGCCTTTTGTTTGTGATAAGGAAACATTTCACCGAAATCCCGTATCCCGAAGGGCCTTTGGCGATATATCAACAAAACTTCCACCGTATTTTATTTCTATGGGAATTTCCCACGATTGATGAAAGGCTTTTAGCTTGCTTTTTAATTTTATACGTTAAATGAAAAATAAAAGCAAACATTAAAAAACACTTATAAAATGCTATCATTTATATTTTCCTTTTAGCTCCATTACACCTTTTTCGATAAAAAAATACATATCGGAGTGAAACATATTCCATGGCTTAACGCAGTACGTGTTGGAGCTTCGCCTATCTTTGATTATATACAAAATTTAGTACAACAAAAACGTAGTAACGCGAAATTGACCGACAAATCCTTTACAAAACCCGGACTCCTGACAAGAATACGTTTCCAGGGACACTTAGATCCCTTACCCCTTTTCTTTGTTATGTAAATATCAGTGTCTGGTGAAAGTTTGCCAACAAATATTCCCTCAGTGTCGACCCATTAGAAAATGAAAGAACGTTGGCACGGCCCGAAATAAAAGCACGGCTCAGCGCTCCACTGATTGCATTAATGCTACACCCGAAACCATTGTTTGTTTAACGTGCCTTAATGTTAGTTTAGGGCTAATGATTCATTCTCTACTTCAATTTTACAAATTACAAGTTACTTTACTGCAAACAAAAATCGAACGACGTTAGGGTTCATTTCAAAACCTCATGGTTTACTTACTCGCGGCTGCGCTAATTTATATAAATTAAACGTATATCTAATAGAAAGGTTTCGTAAAAGTATTTATATTAATTGTTGTAAAACCTTTATGTGACTGTTGCACTCGAACATTACTAGGTCTCCACGGTAGACCAGGGCTAGTGAAATAAATAAAATGTAACTGTTTGTATCTAATGATTATACTAAAAGCACTTTAAAGAGTGTAACATAAAGAAATGTTCATATTTTGTCTGTCTGTGTGTCGCTATTAACTCCGAAACAGTGAGACCATCTCGCATTCATCACTCAGTCATTGCATCTCTGTCATTAGTTTGAAATAGAAAGAGACAGAATGATGTTTTAAATAGATTTAGTATGAAACAGGATTAGTGACCGTTGTACAAGACACACTAACAGCCTTACTAATTAAGATAAACGCAGGTGTATATATTCGTTATGTAGCTGTTGCAAACTATCGGGCTACCAAGAAAAGCATTTCTGACATTTAGGTTGTATACGTAGAAGAAAAATTACACAGGAACTCACTCACTCACGAACCGTTGTGTATCTATCGTGTAAGTATAGCAGGTATCCATTTTTGGTTTGTATCTTGGTTTTTGATAATTTTTGCTTTATAAAGCAAAACTTATCAAAATAAATAAAATACCGTATAAATACGGTTTACCTAATTTACTTAGATTTGCATAATCAGTGGGATTGGCAATTGAGAACTCAAGTTACGAGCAAACGAAAAATATATAAACGTTTCTCGTTAATTATAACAATGCAAAATTCAATTTAATATTTTCATTTAAAAGACAAAGTTAGAGAAATCATTGACTTATCAAAAAAAAATTTCTTTTACATGTTTTCTGATTTCTAACTTGATTCACCATTGTTTAAATATAAATAATCTAAATTACTGAAAAACCAATGAAAAAAATTGGACCTGCACACCGGAAGTAACAATTATTGACTGCCAGGCAGCTCATAAACAAAACAATATAATCCAATCATTTGTAAAATTATCTACTTAGAACTTACTTCCTGATTTTGAAACAGGCGCCTAAAATCATTTTCCTCAATATGCTGAGAAATTGTTTTGCTAAAATAGACCATTTATTTCACAGAGATATCCAAACCTCTCGGGAGAGTAAATCAAGTTAATGTTAAACAATATTCAGCGTCGGGTACAATACAGTGGTAAAGCAATGAAGGTAGGAATCGATGTAATTGATAATAATGTTTATTGTTCGTGTGGCACGTTTAATTAAACAACGTCCATACATATGTAAAGCGTGTTCCTCTAAATGCAAACATGAGGAGCGTCGCAACGAGGAAGGAGTAGGAAGATACAAGACGCGCTATTGTTTATGAGGTTGCCTTAAGAGGACGGCGTCAGAGCTCAATCCACTATTCAAACAAACGTGTAGGAACAGCTTGTGTTTTCGGTCGTATCTACAACTCTGAATACGGTACACTCCTAATATGTTAATTTCAAATCCCGGATAATCAACGTTGGGACCGCCCGCCTTCGGGAATTCAAGACGACGACGTTTGTAAACTTATCTCGTCTTCTAGTTAGCGGATCGGACAAGCCTCCTGAATACTTAAACGTGTCATTCATTATTAAAGCAGCGGTACGTTGTTACTGTTGACAATACATTTTGTCCTATTCAGACAAAAACACATTAAATTTAAGTGTTCTGAATAACTTAGTTCTAGGTATTTACGTTTAAGAAATTGTTTGTACAGCTATGGAAACATTGGGAAAACTTGCTGTTCGAAACTTACATAAGGAGATAAGGACACAACAGTCTATTATGGACAGACCGTTAAGTGTTGATACTTTCTTGAAAAATATTTTATATTTGTCTAATAGTAACGTTGGTAATGCAACTACGGATTAACAAAATTATATATTTATTTATTTAATTGGCTTAGACGTAGATACATAAATTTTTACGTATATGCATTTACTTCTTTAGACTTAGATTGGACAAACTTATGGTTATCGACTAATTAAAATTCCTAGTCTTAGTCCTTTAACTTTTCAAGTACCTTCTCTGGAACTGCTTGAACTGAACACGAATTCTTTTAATAAAGAGGTATAGTCTCTATATTTGTATATTGTACTTTTATTTAAACTGTTTATTTCATTTCAATTTATAAATGTAATTTATGTGTTTCAATGTATTAATATACGAGCTGTCGCCTGCGACTTTCTGTGTAACCTGTAGGTACTCTTAAAGATCGCGTTCCCGCGGGATGACAAAAAGTAGCCTAGGTTGCTCCTTATTATATCCACTATCTAATAAAAATCCCTCCAATATAAGTTCAGCTCTTCCAGAGCAGAGCCGAAAAAAACAGAAAAATAAATTATGTTGATAAATTTACCGTGTAGACCTTTATATGATTTCAGTTAAAATCGTTTCTTTTAATACACAACGACAGTCACATCAATTTTAAAATTGTTTAGTTTATTTTGACCTGTATTGTTTTAGTTATTAAAATTATTTTAGAGTCATATTCTCATCTGCAGCTTTAACCTATACTCAGATAACTGTTCGGGTTGTTTGTAAGTGATCTTTTTAGGTGATAACACTGCCTATATTGGCAATTGGCAGTGTTATCACCTACAAATATCACTATAGATCACTCATATCTGTAACTTTTTTTGTCAATGAAGAGTGTATGCTTTTTTATATTTTCGAAAAGCATCAATCGTCAATCCTGAGCTGATTGGAAAAAAAGAGAAATGTATCGCGTCCTGCAATTAGAATATACATTTTTAACAAAAATAATTGGGCCTTCATACTACTGCATACATTTATAACCGGAAAAAACTTAACGTACGTCCGAAGCATTCAGTTAATGTAGCTTCAAATCGAAACGACATTTATAAATAGACAATATCGTCTTCTGTTTTTCGCAAACGTTTGTAGTTTTGCAAGAATAATTCTAAGTTAAGCAAAATTCACAATGTCAGTCCTTCAGTGAATAAACTTTTTAATGACATTCAATCCTTTTGATTTTTCAGTGCTCGGGAAGACTTGTTGATTGTAGTCGCTAAGCTAATTTAGAGGCCATAGAGACCTAAATCTCCCTTATCTTAAGAGTTAAGTAACTACTTACTGCTACTTACTAGTTAGTTTGTTAAAGAAGGCCTGTGCCTAATAGTGGAACGTTGTTACGATACTTTAATAATACATAGTCCTTCAAGATTCGTGTTATTTCTAAATATAGGTATATACCTAGGATTCCTAGATCTTAAAAGCTCGTTTCCCCCCCGGTAGTCGGTAAACCCAGAGTCGCCAACCCCTGGGTATTACCTTATCCCGTCCTCCGGGAGGTACTGAGCCCCTCCCCCCCCTCACGCCAGGGTGAGAGTTCTTTCATCACCTGCAAGTGGTGGACCTGACGAGCAACGAACGTAAACATAAAAGTTCCCGGTAAACGACAATAGGTTCGCCACATATTACATGGGACCAACATTATAATTGGCGACATGTTTTTAATATTCCGTGTATTGTACTACTGTATTCCTAGTATACAGGCGTGAATGTATACATGTATGTTAGTTAACTAAATTGCTAGTACAATACTCACAAAGTACTCTACAAGCTGTATTACATAAAGTTGCTTTCTATAATTTACGCGACAAATGCTAAATAAAACACACATAATATACTAGATACTTAGCAAACATACATAAGCGTGTTGAGAACCTGTAAAACAAATGACTTTATCGAGCAATTTGTAGGGATCAAGTAAATACGACCGATACGTGTATACGTAGGGCCACCAAGTTTGAGAACCATATCACCGGCGTCCCGGAGCGTGGTAAACGATCCCGAAAATTGCGAGCAATTTATTCGGTTCAAGGGTGAACCGGAATAAAGAGGATCGGAACGTTTGTCACTCACTATATTATTTACTATCGGACACTGCAGCATAAACCGCGGTAAATACATATTTGAAAGGACGACTTTGTTTATCTTGTAATATTTAGTTGTTTGGTGTTTAAAGAAGACTTACTTGAACTTAATAAAGTTACATTTAAAGTACTGAATGTGCGGAATAGTGCTGACTGTATCATTACGATGTATAAATCGTCTTTAAATTTTTTTTTTACTCTTTGATTCGTTAGCCTTTATTCTGACGAATTAATTTACCTAATTTACTTTACGTATGAATAAAGTATCGTATATTACAAATTGCGAGCAATATGTTCGGTTCAAGGGTGAAACGGAATAAAGAGGATCGGAACGTTTGTCACTCACTATATTATTTACTATCGGACACTGCAGCATAAACCGCGAGAAATACATATTTGAAAGGACGACTTTGTTTATCATGTAATATTAAGTTGTTTGGTGTGTAAAGTAGACTTACTTAAACTTAATAAAGTTACATTTAAAGTACTGAATGTGCCAAATAATGCTGACTGTATCATTAATTGACTTTTATTGACATTTTGAAATTTTACTAAGTTTTGTCTCTAGTCTTAAAAATGTATTAACTTATTTATTTATTTCAAATACATTGTATCAGATACTAATTTATTTAAGCAGTTTATTCTGTTTAAGGGTGAACCGGAATAAAGAGGATCGGAATGTTTATCACTTACTATATTCTATAGATATCAATGCCACTTCTAGAAAAGAGTAAACTAAGTATAAGATTACATTTATGTAAAGAGGGCTGCAAAACACCCTTTATCATTAACAGTGTAATACCCTTTCTTAGTAAGTGAAGCCTTTACAGTTTGCTTAATCTTTTCCAAAATCTAGAATACAATATATATTCAAAAGGAAGAAATTGTATATCTTATAGCTTATAACATTAGTACTTTGGTGTTCAAACTAAACATTACAGATTTTCAAAGATACTAATGTTACATCTATAGAGCTGACTGTATGTTACACTACTGTCATTTGATTTTACAAATTATACTAATCATCATCTTGTCAGCCTTATAAAGTCCACTGCTGACCATCGGCCTCCCCAATAGATTACATTCTACTGGGGGCTTTGCCCATTTTCACCACTCTGGGCAGGCGGGTTGGTGATCGCAGTTCAAGCCAGTACGCAGGATGACGCTGCTACCCATCATCCGGTAGGATATCTCTTCGTCGATTCTTACGACTCCCCGTAAAATGACAGAGGTGATACTAAATTTGATTAAATTCCACCTTCGGGCTCTTTCAGGATCCCATCCACTAGGATCACAGCGCGACGCATAAGGATCCTAATTCTTTTTTTTTTTTGGAAGGAATAACACTATTGCTTTTTAATCATAGAAAATACTATAATTCGTCTTTCTATAAAAATATGAATATTCTTATAATTAGTTCGGCTATAACTAATTTATTTATTGATTTTTTTATGTATTGAAAAAAGATACACCATTAACGTATAATTTTACATTGTTAATTAATAACACACACAAAGAAAAGTTAAAAGGTATCTCTTCCTCTACTGGTATATACAACACTTTAAAATTTATATCGACAATAAGAGTAAACATAATAATAAAAACAAACACTATAGAACAATATCCAAAACATTATTAATAACATACATTTACATAATAATTACCACTAATAATTTGAAATTATTCATAAATAAATATTATCAAACATTTATTCTTAAAAATACGCTCAAAATCATGAAAAATGTCGATGCTGCTGGTATTAACACTATTACAAGTATGCACGCACCGATGTAGTGGAGTACCCCTACCTAAGTTAGTCCTACAATAAGGTACAACAAAGTTTTTATTCGTAGGGTGTCTAGGGACACGAGAAGGAACTGCATTATTAATTTGGTTTAACAAATTGTAACAGTCTAATTTCCCATGAAGAAGCTTGTGCAATGTCATAAGATCCAAACATTTGCGTCGATTAGCTAGTGTAGGTATTCATTTAAAAATGCGAAAATCTAGCACTATAATCTGCGCCGCGTGGACAATCCCTACTTCTGTAAGCAAGATAACGAGTAAAGCTCTTCTGTATTCGCTCTATTCTTTGAGAATGGACCATGTAGCTAGGATTCCAAATACTTAAGGCATATTCCAAATTACTGCAAACAAACTAATGGGGTGTATGGGCAATCTACCAATAAGGAGCCCAAGCCAACCTCACCTGCAAGTGGTGCACCTGCCGATCAAAGGACGAAGCTCTGGCGAATATAACAGTGCCCGGTAAGCGGCAATAGGCTCGACAACTATTACGTGGGACTAGCATATAATTGGCAAAATATGGGCGTATAATATGCCTCTGCCTAACCCTTCGGAGAAACAGCCGTGAATCTATGTTTGTATGTATGTATATAATAACTAATTAATCGTTCACTCCGTCAGAACATTATACAAATAATAATATTATTATTATATTGATTTTGTCCATCCTTAAATACGTCATATATCATAGAAATGGCATAACTTTTGACGTGGAAACCAGAATTCTAACACTTTTTGGGACAAACTGCCTTCCGTCGTCATGTTGGTATATCACAATTGCTAGTATACAAACACACCGACGAGAGGCGTAAACTCCGCTTTATCGATCACGCAGACGTAGTACGACAACTATAACGTTGCACGATAAAAGTAGGTAGATGAAGTAGTTGACTACTATTGCATTATAGAATGAAATTATCAATAGACAAGTTATTAGTAGAGTCGCAGAAGTCAGAAACGCTGACTGAAGTAGGGGCAGTGATCACATAGGTCACTTCTTTGATGTGTGACCGTTTAGAGTGGTGACGAGTATACCTGCTCTCCGCTCCTAGGTCGTGGGTTCGATTCCCACACAGGACAAATATTTGTGTGCATAAACATGAATATTTGTTCTGGTCTGGGTGTTTCCATATGTATATTAAGTATTTATTTACAAAAAAAAAGTATTTATATATGTTTATCCGTTATTTAGTATCCATAATACAAGTTCTTAATGATACTTATCTTGGAACTAAATAATTGGTGTAATTGTTAGAAAATATTTATTTATATGACATTTCCGTCCAACAGATGGCACGTTAACCCATTGTCCCTGTTTCCACTATATGAGTTAGTTGTTTGGCCACATACCTGCCTCCGCCAATACGCAGTAGTTCCGCGTGTTGGAGTATTGACCAGAATCTCTTCAAACTTTCTTCGAGAAAGGAAGCCCGTGCTTGCATGTGAGTAATGGCACGTTAGAGGTAGACTAAGATGATGATGATATAAAAATTAATGTCATGGATGTTTTTCAGAAAAGTGCTATTGTATATTCCATAAAAATAAAGTGAACCGAAAACCTAATAATCTACAGGATAAAACTTAAGCTAAGTATTATGTGCTGTTCAGAAACTCTAAATCCCTCTTTCAAACTAGACCTCAAGAAATTTCTATTTAGACGGCTGATTTCCAATGCATGTGTGTTCGCTTATGTGTGTGTTTGGATATGTGTGTGTATATCCAAACACACACAAACTACTTTCTGTGATACACATACAAACACCTACGAAGATGTGCACGTAATTTTGTTTTTTGTAAGTGTTGATATTGTATATTATAAGTTAGTTTAGCATTTATACTTTTGATCTATTGTTAATGTTTTTCGATGTGATGCTGACGCTCCCTCGACTTATTGTTTTCACTAAAAACTAGCGTCAAGTATTTGTTTTAAATGCTTGGTACATATTTTTTTGTATATTTCCTTTTTATTTTTATTTTCATTATTATAATGGGCCAATAAAAACTAATTCTAATCTTTGTAACATTTACGATTTCTTACAGAAATGTTGCTAATGTCTGTCCAATAGGTACTTACAAAATACAATGCAAGGGTTGTAAATATCGTCACAGATCTTCTTCGAAGCGCAATGTCCACTATAGAGGCGATTATTGGATGAAAACGAAATAAATTTCTAGTGGCGTAAGCTTAGCGTGACTTACGACTCGAGCGAGAGCCGAACTTGATATCATAAGAAGATTACAGCAGGATAGCTTCCAAATTATCCGTTTACCAACGTACTGAGTTCTGAGTTTAAATTCGACATCATTTTGTTAGACTTTATGATAATAATGACATATAGAAAAGTTGAATGAACTATCAAAATGGGTTGCTTTTCAAATACGTAAATTATCATATAGTAAAAATAAACTATATATTTAAGTTACAACGATATTTAATTATTGTTATTGTCGACTGATATGACGTGGCGTCAATACACCTGCACTCCACTCCTGAAATCGTATGTTCGATTCTCATACAGAACAAATTTTTGTGTGCATGAACATGAATATTTTTCTGGTCTCCGTTATTAAAAAAAGCTTGTAATTTTACTTGATAATTTATTGTATTCCATAAGAAGGGTTAAAAAGGTGAATTTCACTGTATTGTCTTCTACATTTAGAGTGGGTTCATAACAGCTTTACATCTCTTCCAAAGACAAGAAACAAGAAATCCTCGTTACAAAATAAACTAAACATAGTTTCTAAACTAATTTTTCAAAGCCTTACGGACCTTGTTTTAAAACAAAGCGACGGGGGACAGAACCTTGCCGACTTTCTTGCGAACTTATCTTCTCGATGAATGCGCACGCCTTAATGAAGTGGCGCTACGAGATTTAAGTGAGGTTCACAAGCGCTATGACGCAAAACTACTTTAAAATTTTGAAAGAATTTGTGCAAATTTAATTGTCGAAATACCCACATTTTAATTATTATAATCCAGAAAACTCATATCAAGAAGTATAAGCGAGTGTTTTCCAAATGTCATTGCCGGTTCTAGTATATATATTTGTCCACATGTTTCACTAGACAAATCGTGTTTCGCCGCCATATGGCGAGAAGGCACATGCCTGCCATAAGCTGACATATCTCAAGAAGTATAAGCGACTGTTTTCCAAATATTATTGCCTGTTCTTACGTATATATTTGTCCGCATGTTTCACTAGACATATCGTGTCTCGCCTCCATATGGCGAGACGGCACATGCCTGCCATAAGCTGACATATAGAGAATATTCGTCATTGCCCTCTCAAAGGATTCTTACAGCAGCATAAATGTTTAGCTACCGAAACGTGACTTACTGAGCGAACATGAAAGTTTTATGTAAATGCTTCGTTGGAGCCGGGTATTGTGTAAGTTGACTAATAAATTAGTGAGTTCCTCTTGTGTCCCACAGATAAGTGGAGTAGACAAAGGATTAACCTCGTTTCGCCGTGGACACCACAGAGAAAACAATTTCAGAGAGAAATTTGAACTTTCACTTTTAAAGCTCTCATTTTGTGAGGGATGATATCAATAAGGCTTATCTTTCAATTAATAGATCTATGGTGTTGATAAACTGTGTGTGTTTTATAAATCACTATTAATATTTTGAATTTTTTATGACTTGAGTATTCTGTTTGATATTTTTTTCACTTTATATTTGAAATGGTTAGTAAATGATACTTATTATTTATTTTATTTATCGGTAAATACAAGGCCTTGGAATCCCCCCCCCCCCCCCCCCCCCCCGTATAAAGGCGACACATCCCACAAGGTGAGGTTAGCTTGGGCTCTTAAGATATTGGATCCCTACACACAATAATTACTTTGATAAACATGGAAGTCGTCATACTAAAACACATTTTTAACAATGCTATGATTTCCACCCGTACAAAAAAATATAAAAACCAGCAGAACATAATGTCGATAGCAGAATATCTTCTTAAATATAGGTTGTCTTGAAAAAAGAACTGTAAGGTTTTGCTACAAAAATAACTCAATTTCAGTTTTCAATGTCGTGATAAATTTATAGAGATATAGGCAAATATATTTTCCGAAGCATTTAGATTGAGGTGCCAGTTAAAATGTGTCATTTCTTTAAGTACTCAAATTACGCATTGATTGAACTATTGCTTCCATGAAATAATGACGCGTAAAATTTTGTTCTGAAGTGCCACTTACAAAGAGTTGTAACTTTTTTGGTTTCGGCACTAACACAAACTCAGAATAGGGCTACCATTTTTTTTCGAACCCTACAAAATTATACTCAGTTTTGATAGCAACACATCCATAATGTTCCTAGTTCTGAGGTGGCACGGCACGTCAATCTAAACTTTTAGTTAGATAAATGCATGTAAATTTTGTAGAACTACAAATCACAAGCGGACCTGCAATACTTTTTAAAATCATCATCATCACAGCCCATTAACGTTCCACTACTGAGCACGAGCCTCCTCTCACATATCAAGGTGTGAGGGTATTGGCGGATTGGCGGAGGCAGGTGTGTGGCGTCCTGCTGTTAGAATTTTTCAAGCCGCCCATTAGGACTGTAACATGGCTTAACGACTACCACATTTAGTGACAACCGGGACCAACGGCTTAACGTGCCTTCCGAAGCACGGAAGCGCTCGATATCAAATGCCACACAAACGGTCACCCATCCAAGGACTGACCTGTGTAAACTCTGCTGTACTTCGGCGATCGTTTGCGACCACCGAGCACCGCAGAGCTACGAGCGCTTCAATTCTTTTTAAAATACTACTAAATAAATGAATGAAGTTGTGTAAGATACAGGAAGTGAGACCTCCTCAATTTAAACACACATTAGTTTGTGTTCTTTAAATAAGGGTTGACCACTGTATGTTGGTTTTATATTAATAATTGTTTGTGTGCCTATTGAAATGCTTTTTTCTCTCAATGAAGTTTCCCCGAAATATAATTCCAAATCGGATAATGGATACGACAGAACCATGCTAAGCAAGTGTCGAAGATAAACTGTAACCACATCAAAGCTCTGTCGCGATCGCTGGCATTTTCAAGTTCTTGGAATCTGTCAATGGTTAGCTTTTTTCATCTTATTAGCAAGCTAGATAATGATACAAAATAATACAAAGTTTTGGTAACAATCCATCCATAGTTCTGAGGTGGCATTTTATTCTTAACGTTTAGATTGAAGTGCCCTTTGTGAGTTTCTATAACTTTTGAAGCATTTTCCTATGAATTCCAATATTGGGCCTACAAAATTGTTAGAATCGAAATTTAATTGGCAAAACTTATCCTTTTTCACGTCGGTAACACAATGCACTAAAACCTAAGAGAGATGGATACTTCTCACTTCTCGGAGGGTCTATAGTTAGACTGCAGGGGTCCCCTGCCCCCGTCACCGCTGCGTGACAGGCCCTTCTAGCACGCCCGCTGCGCCCTTTTCAGGTCTCTATTTGTTTCCCTACCTGGTTGTCAGTAATAAGGGCTCCCAGAGTCGTCGGCCTCTGGGTTTTGACATTTTCCTCCACCTCCACGTCAAGATGGAGACGGTGGATATGGGCGAATTATACCTAGGATAACCGATTCACAATTTTAACTGTCATTAACCTAAGTATCTAATTACTTGTTATTACCATATGAACTCATTTGACGGGTTCACTACGTGTTTCTTAAGCAGTTTGTAATTATGCTACATACTTTAAGTTTATCGGCGGTGACGTCAATTTGGTTAGTTTTGCCAATTTAAAGAATTTCACACACAAGTTTAACACTTGTGTCATTTAAATTATTTTATTAACATTTGAAAAGATGTCGCTATTGATCACATTCTGCCTAATGGCAAGCTGTCTAGCGTTTTATATTTTATGTCTGTATTCAACCATCTACCACTAATTAAAATTCAAGAGTTGATGCCCAACAATGTCTATTCAACTTGTTATTATTGTTTTATCCTGATTATGATTTTTGCTATCAGATTATCCCCTTATCCAGGTCGCATAATCTCCTTACGTTTATTAAGCTCCTCCTCCGCAATCGTCCCTCGTAACTCCAGATAAACCTTTGCTAGTAAAATGTTTATTTGCTTAAAGCTGATGATTATATAAACTGAATATATAAAGCATTGTTAGTATGAAATAAACAGTTTCGTGTTAAATAAGCTATAATTATTGCATGTTATTTTAAGTTTACTGAAATAAATAAATTCAACTCTCGAAGTGTATCAGTTAATCAAACTTACAAGCGGTATTAAACTCTTAAATCTGAGGAGAGATTTTGCCTTCTTGGTGAGTTCTGTCGTTTGTATTATGGGGTGTGGTCTGTGGAATTGTTTGAAATGATGCTAACGGTCTCATTCTATCATCGCATCGCTCGTCATCGGCAGGGAGTCCCATCTCACACCTTATAACCGACAGGTGACGACACAGAAACTTTCCTTTTCCGCGTACCCATGCGTTGTGGAGCGAACTCTCTGGAGAGGTTATTTCAAGATATTATAGCATGGGGCTTTTCAAAAAGGGCGTGAAATGGTTTAAACAATTTTGCAAACGCGCTGGTGTTGCAACCGTCCATAGGCTGCGGTGACCACCTTTTATCAAAAGGGCGGCATGCTTAGTGCCACCTCAGTGGCACTGAAAATAAAAATCTATCAAATCTTTTTCGGTCGTTCTTTTCCAATCCATCCGAGAACATTTTTATTTATTACTTCTTAGCACATGATCTTCGTCTTTTCTCGTGACATGGTCATGTAATGACAAACGACTTCCTATCACTTTCACAGTCACAGGTGTCAGCAGCTAGGCTGGCATGTATGAGCTAATCGTTAACTAATTCTAAGAATGATGAGCATAGAAAATTTTACCTTTATTTCAGCAATCACCAACTGACATTAGAAAAACGAGAGCTATCATTAATGACAGCGTTATTTATTTAAATGCAAATAAATTGATTTATCAAAATACTCATGTACTGAGTCATTTGAATACGACAATTTTTCCGTCATTTAGTCAAAGTCAAATAAAGTTCGTCATGGTCAAGTCAACGTGTACTCCTGTAAAGTAGTAGGTAGATATTTTACTATAGACTTCTATAGACTTTGGATTGGGTATTGGTTTTGCACTCAAAATGGAACGAAACAATACCTTGATTAGATTTTTTCCGCGTCAGCGTCAAAGTTCATTATGAGACTTGTCTTAGTACCACACATGTCATAATCAACAAGACATGACAACACAAAAGGTTTCATTATCTCAGCCCATTAACATCCCACTACTGAGCATGGGCCTCTTCTCACATACCAAGGTAAGAGAGCAATACTCCACCACGCGCATCCAGTGCGGAATGGCGGAGACATTTGTGTGGTGTCCTGCTGTCAGAGTCTTTCCAGCAGCCCAATTAGGCCTTTAGCAGGCTTACCGACTATTACATATAGTGTTAACCGGGACCAAAGGCTTTACGTGGACGGAAGGGCTCAGTATTATATAAATTAAAAATAAATATTTTCTAAAAATTACACCCTATTTAGTTCCAAGATAATTATCATTAAGAACTTGTGCTATGGATACTAAATAATGGATAAACACACATGTATACTTTTTTTTGCACATAAAATAAGTCAAAGGCAAAATCATTTATTCAAGTTTGGCTCAATAGAGCTCTTATGAAGGTCAAACTTAAAATTTAACTCGCAACAAACATACTTAAAGCCATACTTATTATAATATATAGGAAAACACCAAATGTTTATGCATACAAAGATTTGCCCTGTGTGGGAATCGAACCCACGACCTCAGGAGCAGAGTGCGGGTATGCTCGCCTCCACAACATATCGGTCGTCAATCGTTAATGCCACACAATCCATCCAAGCACTGTCCTCGGTGAACTCTGTTTTTGACTATCATATATATCGTCCCGACAAAGGTGGCTTTACTAAAATAATTGAAAGAGTATCATTAATCTTATCTTGTGTCATGTGGTACCGGCCTAGAATAGTGTCACCCTCTGTCATCTCACGGGGAGTCGTAAGAGTCAACTACGAGAAATCTTACCGGTTTTAAATTAAAATTAAAAATTAAAAATTCATTTATTCAAGTTTGGCTCAATAGAGCTCTTATGAATGTCATACGTACAAACTAACGCGCCCATTCACTGCGGGCGGGAGCTTGATCGTAAAAGAACGGGCAAGAAAATCGTCAAGGTTGGTTTTTTCTCCCGCCAGTTATTAAAATATATAATATTAAAACAATTGTGTTCTGCAGTCACAAAATTTGAAAAAGAAAAGGGAGACAAAACTCTTTTTAGCAATATTAACATAATTTCGGATAAACATAGTAGACATGAGCAGACGTGTTACGCTCAACCATATTTTAGGGAGCGCAACGACCCGACGCATGACGCTACCACCGCGGAAACATATAAGTGAGCGTGATATACTCAAGCTGGATAAAAGGATTTTAGTAAAAATAACATTAATATTAGAAGACTGAATTAAATTAAATTAAATTAAATTGAATTAAATTGGTTGATGGGCAGCAGCGTCATCCTGCGTACTTTTTTTTTTTTTATTTACGTCGGTAACAAAATGCCAACGTCCCTCGGACCAAAACCGGGAGGACCTCCTCAGAGAGACGCAATGGACGCGCCCCTCCTACCTCCTTCTGCGACCATAGCGTGTGTGGCCGACTTCTTGGAGGGTCCATGGTTAGACAGTAGGGGCCCCCTGCCTCCGCTGCCTAAGACCCTCCTGGCGCTGCTTGACGGGCCCTCCTGGCCCACCCGCTGCGCCCTCCACAGGTCCCTCTTAGTTTCCCTCCCGGTAGTCAGTACTAAGGGCACCCAGAGTCACCAATCTCTGGGTGTTACCTTTTCCCTAGCGCCTCCTGCGCCCTACCGGGAGGTACTCAGCCCCCCCACCACGACAAGGTGGAGACCAGTCGGGGGGGGGGGGTCATCCTGCGTACTGGCTTGAACCTGCGGTAACCATGGCGGGTTGGTGATCGCAGTTCAGAGTGGCGATTATGGGCAATACACCCAAAAAAGTGTAATTTATTGGGGAGGCTCATGTTCAGCATTGGACTTTATAGTGCTGATATTGTACGTAAGTACTTTATTTTTCCTTGCTAAACTTAATAAATCCATTTATGTTGAAAATTATAGAATAGTTTGATATTTTTAATAACCATAAAAAAATAGAATGGAATATGCATTAATATTAATAAATAAGTTTTAATTTCTTTTTTATTAACCAATATTAATAATGTCCAAACATAATAATTCCTTCTCTCTCCAATATTGTAGTGGCCGACAAGGTCCATGGTTAGTTTTAAATATAACTTTAAAATATTTTGTTACACTGTGGAATGTAATAAAATGATTCAATCAATTTAATTACAAAATACAGTACCTACACATTAAATTCGCTAAAGTACGTTATTATACACTGGACAGCAAATAAACCGGGCCACCCGCTACCATGAAACTCTGATTCAATTTTCTCAAAAAGTATAAAACTTACAACTATCAAAGTTATGCCTACAAAAAAGGCTTTTCATGATGGTTAAAATGATCACTTCCTTGTAGACTCACCCTGGTTACATCAGTAAAGAGTACATTGCCCCACTGCTCTAACGTTCAATCCCTATGCTCTCGAGCAAATTCAAGTCGTGGTCTACGGTGGGCTACCGTTAATTTTGGGCCTGTAGCAGCTCTCTTTGGAGTCACATTTCGTTCAGCAACTCTCCTTCTAACGGTATCTGAACTTATGACCACTTGGCATTCGTCACGCAGACTTTGTTGGACTTGAACTGCGTTGAGGCGACGATTTCGCAAAACTGTAAGTTGGATATTACGATCATCTGCTGCTGATGTAGCCCTAAGTCTGCCTGTACCTGGTCAGCGATCGAATGCTCCAGTCTCTAAGTATCAACTGTACACCCGTTGTACCGAAGATCTGCTGATTCGAAGCCTCCGAGCGACTTCACGTTGCGAAACGCCTGCTTGAAGTAGTGCTACAGCTTGAGCTGCTTCTTGGGGTGTCGTATCCATTATTGACCGAAGAAAATAGCAAAAATACACGCATCTGGAGCAAATAATGGATGGCAACTAAAGAAATCATAAGAAAAATCCGACTATCCTCATTTAGAAAAAAATAATGCTAATCGCAAATTCTATTCAAAACAGAGCAAATCGTTGATATTGTGTTTGTTGCTTGATTACAATGTGAATTAAGGGGACTTTGGATAAATTTGTGGTCATTTCTCAAGAAACATGAATCGCACTTTTTTCAGGTGTAAGTTTGATAGTTGTGAGGTTAATACTTTTTAAAACAATCGAATCAGAGTTCCAAGGTAGCGGGAGGCCCGGTTTATTTGCTGTCCAGTGTAGTTTCAGTACTAATCCTCTTACAAAGTCAAGTGGCCATACCTCCATTTCTATAACAGATAAAGCCAAGGCCAGGCTTAATGCCTTATGCCTACTACTGATAAAGCGCTGGATACAGCTCTCCTCGAAATGTACTGAGCGTTTATCTATAATATTACACACTCAAAAAGAAATTGTAATACGTGTTTGTTACTCTTTCACGCCTTAACCACAAAGTTTTACTAGAATCGGCATACCGTTCACCTTCCAGTGCCCTCTTACGTAAGTTCGTTGAAGGCCCGTGGTCAGTAGGGGGCTGAGATGATGAGGCCATATGTCTTTAGAATCACGACAGGCTGACTGACGAATCCCCCCTTTAACAGTCACCGATAGACTGACAAATCTTGAGAAAAAACCACAACAGACAGATAAACTGACAAACCGTGACAAATTCTGACAAAGAACTCATTTGCTTTTATTTCTGTATTATGATAACGCTCATATCTATTTCATTGTTTTTAAGAAAAAAAAAAGAAAAAATATATATATATATATTATTTTAATCTACTAGGCTAATATTAATCAAATTTGGTATAAATATAGATAGGAAGCTCAGACGATCGCGCTCTACTGTAGAAGCGTATTTCATACACATAATGATAGATTTTTTACTAAACTTCAATATTCTTAATTAAATCAATTAATTTTTATTGTAAAAAAGATAAAGAATTAACGGCAAAAAACTGAGTTGCGATCTCTTAATGAAGACTTTAGATGCTAACTTTGGTCCTGTAATAAAGGTAAGAACGATTTAATTTATTGCTAAAAGCGATAAGAAAGGCCATTGAATTTATTTGTTTTAGTTTTATTTACTTTTGTTATCTTTTAACGGTGTACAATAAATTTTAAATAAATAACGATTTCAGTATCTTTTTTCGCAAATGTCCAGCTAAGTCTCAGGGCATACAAGATTCATTTGTCTAGAAAATTTAGTACTTACTTAAAACCTCACAGTGATTCTGATTACACATAAGCGCTTGAATTTCATATGAAACAGTTACCTGCAGATGTTTTGCTGGCGACAGATAAGGCTTAGCCAACTCCCTGGCCTAGGCGAGGTGGCACAGTATCAGTAAGTAGGTTTTGCTTCAGAACACAGCGTTGCTTTGATAATGTTATTTCACAAATACTGTAAGATCCATTTATTTAGGTAAGTCGAAATAAATATAGGCTCTTAATATCTAGATGAAAATATTCTATAAAAACTTTGTAATCTATGGTCAAATGACCGTACATTGCCAAAATATAGAGAAAAAAAATATTGGCGTTTGTTGACAGGCTAGTTACGAGCACCAGTCGGAGGTACCACAAATTATGGTCGGAGCCTTCCAGAACATAATTAAGCGTTTATTATTGAAAAACTATTCGGCTTCAAAGATATTTATTTATGGAAACTTATCGCACATAAGTGTACAAATACGATAATTTATTCAGGTAAATTATATTACAATTAATAAACAGGTGTTATAAAGACTAATTTTAAAATACTTGTACCAGTAGGCTCCGCTCTTCCATGTCTATTTGAATCTGCCTCGTTAAACAAATATTAAACAAAAAGTTAAACGTAATAAAAATTTAGGAATAAAATGTGTGTGTGCGTGCGTGTGTGTGCATGCGTGCGTGCATATATGGGGGCATCCGTGCGTATACGGGTGCGTACGTGAATGTGTGTATGTGTTGATATTTTTATATTTAAATGTTTGTGTGTATTAATAAAGAAACAAAAGGCGAACTTATACAACACAGGCATTTTTTATATTACCCATAACCTTTGATTTTTGTGTGTATTAATAAAGAAACAAAAGGCGAACTTATACAACACAGGCATTTTTTATATTACCCATAACCTTTGATTTGTTTAGAGCAAGTGAGCACTTTATGCAAATTAAATTAATACCGTGATATTATCAAATTACATACGATGCTTAATAGGTATCCTATTTCAATAAAAGATCTTTCATCTTAATTCGCATATCATAACCTAAGCAGACAAAGCGATATAATGATTTTATTGACGCATAATATATTATGAAGACACTTTACCTCTCTTAATCTTCAGTCGATATTAAAAAATAAACGAATCTGTTCAGTAAACGCTTAACGAAATTCCTCATCGCTTTTGTAGGGGCCTCGTCCTTAGCAGACCGTAGCTTAACTGCCTACAGTAGATAAACCTTTGTTGTAGCTTATCTCAAGGGACTGCGAACGTAACACTTAAATTAAAAGTGTCACGTCTAAAAGGAACAATAGAAGCTTCTTTGTACAATTACGTTTGATAAGGGGCGACATTTATAATTACGTCAATTCTTCTTTCTTCAGGAGAATCAGAGTTATTTTATTCGAAAGTTAATTTACTATCTACTGTGATTTTGGAAACGTCGCCTTTATTTTCGCTGCAATATCAAAGTTGTAGGCATTGCTACAAAGATTTGTGGTGGCGTTAGGTATCTACTGATTAACTTGCTATAAAAGAGAAACTATACAATTTTTATATATGGTATGTGAGCTTATATATGTAGAGCGATACGATAGCGATTCTAAAATAAACACTTCACAATTTTTTTTTTGTGATGACATCTTGTCAATGCACTGTTATCAAATTCACTCACTGATGACGGACTGCTTAAATCCCGCTTCTCGCCTCTCTAAAAAAAACCCTGGACCAAAGGGTACTCATGTGCCGCAAAAAAATTCGGATTGTTTTATAAGCGAAAGAATTTAATAAAATATTTCTAGTCCGCACAACATGACGATGATTCCTAAAACCAGCACAGTAGTTCGGGAGTGAATGAGAGAGGACGGGCTTAGATCGACAATTTCTTCAGAAGTTTACGCAATAGTAGCTACTTCAACTTTAAGTAGATTAAATTAAGGTCCGTATTATTTTATATACTATATAATATTGGTTATACCGGGCTTAAAGCTTGCTTCCATGAACGAAGAATTCTCGGAAATGATAAGCCTCCATCTGTGTTAAGGGTTTCGAGTGACTTGTATATAATACTTACTTAATAGCTGAAATAAGTATAATACTTTATTGGAAGAATCGCCTTTTCAGACTGGCTTCTGCTTACTCGGTTGCTGTATATTTGACCACTAAATTTGTTTTTATTTCAGTGGCGACAAATTCATCTTTATCTATCTATTCTGTTAATAATATAACGAAAAAGTTTTTTACTAATTTTTAATATTAAAATGATTATGGAAAAGAAAAAATCTTAGCCTAATTATTTTTCGTAACTTCCAAAAAAACTAGTTGCCTTAGTTTTATTTTCCAAATGAACATATCGCAACTGTACATTTCGCACATAATTAATTTAATCCAATTTTTTCTTTTTTCTTTTAAATAATGGCTTCGTGCGTCTAGCACATCTAGCCAGTGTCAAGTAAGTGATATATTAATAATATATAATTCATAGTAAATGAGAATGAGTGATGATAAATGGTAAATTATCTCATTTACCATCCCCTAAGCCCCTTGAGTCCTCAGTAAAGATATGGGACTATACTGAGTTCTCACATGCACTCCTTGAGAGAATATGAAAAGTAATGTTGCACTGCTTTGGTTGATTTACCAACACTCATGTATATTCACAAACACTTAACGGTTAATAATCCACTGTTATTACACATTAATGTTAGAAATATCACTAATTTTAAAAAATAAGACAAAACTGCAGGCATGACGCATCACTTTCCCGCCAAGAAGTCCTTTAGTCCAATTATCATTTGACCTTTTTTTCTTATTAAAATTTTATATAATTAAATGTTAATTTTCTTCATATTATTAGTTCCTAACTAAAATTTAGTTAGGATAATGTAAATGTTTTTTGTAATTTTTTTGTCAAACATGTCAATTTTGAAATAAGTCATATTTTATTATAGTAGGTATATAGAATAGTAAAATGTGACATGACCACATAATTATATGCTAAACAATAACTTTCCAAAACAGAAGTATGCCATATGAAAATTTTGCAATAATAGTTTGTGATGTGGTTTTTGACATTTGCTAGCGATGTGTGCCCATACATTATTAATCCTTAAATCTCACAAGTCTTTCGACACCATATGTACGATTAAACGAACGGTGCACTATTACAATTTTTTTTTAAATTTTAATAACCATGCAGGCTTGCCTGTTCATTAGCTTATATGAAAATAAAATACTCAAATTATGCTGGTAATAAATTTAAGTCGTCCAATATATGGCATTAAACTTTTCATCAAAGAATTACGAGGAAACGTGATCGTAGCAACAATCATCACCGGCCCCTCGGCTGGACAGCTCACATTGCTCGAATACCAATGGATACCGGCGGATTTGCCTATATCATTCAAAATATCATCTGCCCTTACTATTTACATACCTGTGACCTGTGACTTCTTGTAAAACAGGTATATACTCATACCTATCTCAGGCATCAGTCTCACACAAACAAACTGTTACTTTTTTATTTTAGATTATAATCATCTACATACTGCAATGTCCCAATTGTTTGAGTTGCGAAAAATAAACATTATTGTTATTATTAATAATTAATCCTAAGGGCAAACTCTCTGTATGGTTGGCATCGACTTAACAAAAGAGTGTTTTTCTCTTGACACCACAAGATTTTCGAGACTATGATTAACTTGACTTCGATTATCACAAAATGTTTACAATAAATGTCGACCTGTGGGAAGCCGGGACGTGCCGCAAGTACGTTATAAAAGCAAACAGAGTTATCAACTCATTCATGAACTGAAATAAGACCAAACTAAACTTGTTTTGTTGCTCATTCTGTATCTGATGTAAATTTAAAAATAAAGATTATTTAATTCAAAGTTAACTAAATGCCACAACGCATTATGAATGAGTTAAGCTGTGGGTTTGCCGGAATTTATAAATCGGTTACTTAGAGTCAATTCCTTACAATGATATATCTGTTGAAACATAATAATGTTAAATTTAAGTAAATTGAAAGTAACGCACAGAAAAACAGCATACTAAACAAGAAGTTGGATAATTTTATATCAAGAAACATAGTTGACAGTAAATCTACGCTCAGAAAATATTTTTAGTCCCATCACCAGTAAGTTCACTAGCACACGACACGTTTTACTTTTTTCTTATTTTTTATACTACAAATTCTTGACATGTCCCAAGGGATTTCATTTCTATTTTCACCCTTAAGATGTTTTAGTTCTTTTATCAATTATGTACTGTATAAGCTATTGGCTTTCTACATCAGTAAAACATTTTCTTTTTAAATTGTGTACACCAAAATAAACAAGGTTATAAGAAACAAGACTTTTTTTTTTCGGATGGAAAATCATCAAATGACCGTCTTCCGCTGTGGGTGAAGCGGAAGGGTGTGTCAGACTTTTATAGACTAAAACCATCCATGTTCCTTCTTGAGCCTGTAACACCAAGGCCGCGGTAACCCTTTCGAACAGTCCCGCAACCCCGGCAGACTTGGCCCCCTCCCCAGGGGCCCCTCATCTCTTTGAGGCGCGCGTGGAACACGAACGCGCCGTCGACGCGGCCTGTCGCCTATAGTAGGCGGACGGGCGGCGAGTTACCCATTACCCACCGCCCACAAGCTAGCGCCTACGGTGGCCGGGAGTCGTCTCTCGGCTCCCGACGTCTCGGGCGTCCCCCGCGGCGGCTGGATCCGTGACGAGAGGCACTCTGCCTCTCTCGTTCCGCCGCCTCCTTTGCTAGCATGACTGCTTCGCAAAAGGAGGCAACAGCATCCCATTCCCTCTCGCTCCGGACCATGGTCTCCACCAGGGCCGAACGCGAGAGGTCGCCGCCGCCGATAGCCGCTACGAGGACACGTCGATGCGCCGCCCAAGCGGGGCAGACCGCGGTGGTGTGCTCCACCGTGTCCTCCGGCCGATCCTCACAATGGTGACACCCGGACGTTTCCTCCCGCCTGATTCTGTGCAGGAAATAAGAAACAAGACTAGCGTAACAACTCGAGGGCTTATCTCCAACAATTTTTGTATTTATAAATTCGGGCCTGTTTTTCAGAAGGGATAGCCAGAGGCATATTATAATATGCCCACACATCGCCAACAGTATAGTTGATCCCACGTAATAGGTGGCGAGCCTATCGCCGCATACCGGGAACTTTTATGTTTTTCGAGAGCCTCGTCCGTTGTTCAGCAGCTGCACCACTTGCAGGTGAGGTTAGCTTGGGCTCCCTAGATTTTGGTAGGATCCCTATACAATATGTCAACCCATTATCGTCCCACTACTAAACACGGGCCTACTCTAATAAGATAATGTGAGAAGGTATAAGGGTCATACCCTACCATACCATGTTTATTGTTGATAGAATTATTTTACAATATTTTACTATCCATTAAACGTAATCCATTAGGCGTTTTTGTAAACACTAAATAAAAGGACACCTTATATGCAGCCTATGATGTAACAAATCTTATAAGCAAGAACAGACGCATCCAAAAATTAAAACAAACCTACATACATGAGAAATATGACGAAACATTACACTAACTATATAAAATTGTTCCTCTACCTCGCATATATTTGATTCATACGCCTATGAAAATCATCATCGAGGCGAGTCCATTAACGTCTCACTACTGGACTTGGGCCTCCTCTCACAAACCAAGAGGGATGCATGGCGAGGGTCTCTACAGAGTTTTGAATTGCCGATGCCGCTAGTAATTTATCAAAATAATCATTAAAGATTTTTTTCGATATTGTCAGACGCAATAACAGATTAATTAAACTGACTTAAACCTTTTTGCTAAAGGTCAACAAACAGATTCCAGCAAAAAATTCAATTTGATTTGGCCATTATTTTATTATTTTGATCAATAGCTACGCAAAAACTAATATCGTGTGTATCGTATGTGTGTGAAAAAACCATCGACTAAATGCAACACTGACCCGGAATTTTTTGTTAGTGTCTTACAAAACAAGTTTTCGAGGTCGAGAAGTCGATGATGTAAACATAACGATGAGCTTTTAGTAGTAAAGTTGATCTCCAAAATGAAGACGTGTCTGATATGTATAGCCATTTTTGTATTCGTTAATAGTGTTGAAGCAGTTAGTTATGAAGATGACGACTACGATGAAGAAGCTAAATATGACCATTTATATAGATTTATACCAAAATCGCTTGAAGTTAAACCTGCAGAGAACGTCAAGAAAGTAATTTACAAATTGGAAGAAGCATCATCCTTGTTTGAAAAGTTCATCCGTGACTACAATAGACAATACAAAGATGAAGCTGACTACAAAAAACATTACAACAATTTTATTGAAAGCTTGAAGGAAATAAACAGGGTGAATTCTATGAATGGGATGCATACATCGGACATCAATAATTTGTCGGATAAAGGAGATGAAGAGTTCTCTATTTTAGCAGGCGGCGGCGGATTTGAGTGATGCAAGACCCTATCAAGTAAGCTGTGAACTTAAAAACATTTTTTTAAACAGATATATCTATCTAAACTATTTATTACTTCTTTCGAGCAACTGTAAAATTGATTTTTAAACGTTTATGAGATTTATGAAATCTATACCTTTATAAAAATTGCTGATATCATCAACATCCGAGCGTTATCCCTGTTGCCGCTCCACGTGCCCGGGGTCTGCTTTTATACTCTATTCCCTCTACTTTACATGGTCTTCAGGATAAAGGAGACGAAGAGTTCGCTCTTTCAGCAGGCGTAATGGATTTAATTAATGCAAAACCTTATCATGTAAGGTGCGACATTAAAAAAAATATTACACATTTGACCTCTTTTTGTTGCTACTGAACACGCTTTTATGAAACAAATTTTTAAAAATCTATAAGTTAAACAAAATCAGCATAATTATAACAAATATTTCATAACAAAATCGCGATATTCGCGCGTCATACCGATATCATAAAAGATTTTTTTTAAAGAAGTGAATGCATTATATCTCGATGCTTTGCAAGTCAAGCTGATAGCAGACGTTCACCGAAGTAAAGCAGAGTTTAAAGAGGTATTAGATGATTTCGAGCCCGAACAGGTCTCCACTTTGGCGTGGTGGGGGGGCTGAATACCTACCGGAGGCCGGGAAAAGGTAACACCCAGAAATTGGCGATTCTTTGCCCTTAGTACTTAGCCCTTAGCGCCAGGAGGGTCTTAGGCAGCGGGGGCAGGGGGCCCCTACTGTCTAACCATAGACTCTTCGAGGCCACACACGCTATGGTCGCACAAGGAGGTAGGAGGGGCGCGTCTACTGCATCTCTCTGAGGAGGTCCTCCCGGTTTTGGACCGTGGGACGTTGGCCGCGGGTGGAGTGTCAGAGCTGCAACCCAGGTACTGGCCCCCCGCCTTTTTCTCAACAAGCGGCGGGCGTCGTCGGAAAATTTTTAGTAGGTATTACTGCTGGTGGTCGTGTCTGCCGGTGGTGAGTCCTACACACCTCTCTCGGTCCCCCTTTGGCCGGGAGACAGTGCGTGAATGCATTTTGTTACCGACGTAAATAAAAAAAAATTGTATTAGATGGTTTAACGTTAGTGTTGGACTTCTTGGCGGGAAAGTGAAGCGTCATGTCTGTATTTTTGTATTATTTTCTAAAGTTCGTGATATTTTGAACATTAATGTGTAATAACGGTAAATACCGTTAAGTGTTTGTGAACGTACATGAGTGTTGGTATATGAAACAAAACAGTGCAACATCACTTTTCATATTCTCTCAAGAAGTCCATGTGAGATCTCAGTATAGTCCCACATCTTTACTGAGGACTCAAGAGGTTTAGGGGAGGGCATCTCATTCATCATCTTTATCACCACTCTCTCTCATTTACTATGTTTTAAATATTATTAATATATCTATAACTTGACACAGGCTACATGTGCTAAACCCTCGAAGCCATTATTTTTAAAAAAAAAACGTTTGTGTTGATTTTTACATTGCGTGCTTCAAAAGCCATTATGGGCATTACTGCAGCAGGATGCGACACTCCTTCCTTTGCCAAATTCCATTGGGCTCGCGCAGCGTATTTCCTGTATTTCCGATGGTTTGAGCCCAGTAGAACCACGCACGTATGACAATCACCCCTTCAAGGTCTGACCTCCGTGAACTCCGCTTTACTTGAGGCCACCTAGAATCGCGAAGTTGCGAGCGAGATAATAGTTACATGAATTCGAATAGTGTCAATGTTTGTTTAATGTCTATATTATAATGAAGCAAAAGTATTCAAATGTTTGAGATGAAACTGAGTACATAATATTTACCATAAATAATACAAAAAAGTGTCATTTTTATAATACATTGTAGGGGGTACGGTCGTGAATTAGTTATTAATAGTGTATTAGCATAGATTTTAATTGTTAAAACGTGAGCAAAATCGCGGAAAACAGCTAGTAATTTATAATACGTAAGTAATAATCTAAAATTACTTTATTACCTGTCATACATAAGATATCCCATCATAAATCAAACCGAATTCCAAGTGAATAGAGCCCGAAGCGGAAGCAAGTTATTGATAATTAAAAGTGTTGAATTTTATCATTAAATGCATGAAGCGTGTGTAATAATGATTTGTAGTCGTGTATACACTGGTAAATAGCAAAACGTATCTTTTTCTAACTATTCTATTTTTTTCTAACTATATTCTATATATTTTTATATAGATCAATAAATTTGTGTCTGTTTGTCATATTAAAATAACCACTTCTTAAAATAACAAATAAATAAATAAATATTTTCTGACAATTACACCAATTATTTAGTTCCAAGATAAGTATCATTAAGAACTTGTGTTATGGATACTAAGCAACGGATATACATACTTTTATTTGTAACAAAGGAAAACACCCAGACCAGAACAATCATATTTCTGACAATTACACCAATTATTTATTTCCAAAATAAGTATCATTAAAAACTTCTGATATGGGTACTAATTAACGAATATATAGTTTTTTAACAATACATACCTACTTAATATACATATAAAAACACTCAGACCAGAACAAGTTTACAGATATTTTAAACTCTCTTTAAAACAGACATTAAATTTACAATAATTGATTAGTATGTAAATTACTTCCATTGGTATTTATTTAGCTATCATGCAATGCATTTATTATTGCTCAAAACATCCCAATTAAAAGAAAACATATAATAATTAAGCAATCAAAAATTACATAATTAAATTATTAACTTTAAATTGATACAAGTTTTATAATTTATTATTACCTTCGCGCCAATGTTACACTCGGATTAAATTTCAGGAAACGAGCAACTGTTAGGCAGAACACATTATACACCCAAGGTTGAAGAATTTTGCATAGGGACGTTTCGTGGAGGCAAAGGGTCGCAAGGCGCGTAATGAATTAAATTAGGTCCCACTGATAACCTCTCGGCACAATCTCTGGGGTTAGGGGATAGCGAAGACATAAAATGCGTGGAATGGTAACATTTAAATCTGTGACACATGTAACGTTATTGCGTCAGGGTATTTTTAGAGACTTTTTCAGCAAGAATGTGCTATCTTCTTTAGAAGTATTTTCTTGAACTTTTTTTGTGTTTCTAACAAGGTACAATTAAAAATAAACTGAAAATTTTCTCTATGTTGCGGTTCGACCAAATCATCAACATCATATCTTAGCATTATCCCGGTTACCCTAGACTTACGGCCAGCTTAGGGCCCAGGGTCTGTTCACTGGTTTAACCAGATTTGGCAGAATTTCAGTTATTATACCAAATATGACTCTAAAACTGCGCTTTCGAAGCTTACATTACCTATCTATAAAAAATCCCATTACAATCTGATGATGAACAAATTATAGATGATGTTGTTAAAAAAAATTACAAACAAACATACGTCCATAATATCATGCCTGTTTCCCCGAAGGGGTAGGTTGAGGCATATTATACGCCCACATTTCGCAAGTTATATTATTGATCCTACGTTATAGGTGGCAAACCTATTGCCGATTATCAAAAACTTTTTCATTTGCAAGAGCTTCGTCCGTTAAACGGCAGATGCACCATTTGCAGGTGAGGTTTACATCCCCAGATCTTGGTAGGATCCCTGTACACCCCATACAATTAATCAAGTATTTCTAAAATTAATCACAATGTCTGAACTCCGTATACTAAAAATTTATTTTAGTGTCAGGTTTAAAGCTTAAACTATCACAAATTATAATAATTTATAATTAACCTAATAAGCAAAACCTTGTGACGACCGATATGGAGTGGAGGTCAGTATACCACCCGAGGTCGTGGGTTCGATGACGGCAAATCTTTGTGTGCATGAACATAAATATTTGTTCCGGTCTGGGTGTTTCCTATTTATATTAAGTAATAATTTACAAAAAAATCGTATGTATATCCGTAACTTAGTATCCATAACAAGCTCTTAATGGGACTAAATAATTGGTGTAATTGTAAAAGAATTATTTAGTAATTCGTTATTTATACCTATGCTTGTATATAAAAAAGTATCAGATGCAACTATATTTTACTAATTACTATGTCTGTAAAAATTATTTATGGATCAGAGAATAATTATTGTTTACTTATTTATTGGGGTAACATATAACTGATTCGCTGTAAAGACGATTTTGTTAAAATCTTTCGCTTTTCCATTAATAACCAATAAACATTAAGTTTCAAACAAGACGACATACGGACGTGAACCTACGTGCAACGAAAAAGCTTTAAGCTTACCACTGTTCGTTTATAGATTTTGATTCAATAAATGAACCATGACGGCAATGGTTTTAAAATATTTTTAGATCAAATATATTCATAGTTTAATAAAATAATAATGAGACATTGGCTTCTTAAGTTGAAGATAAGGAAATAAATATCTAATAATAAATTGGTTTAGGGGCAGCGTAATTAGTTTAGCTAATTTCTTTTGTATTCAATCTTCCGACCGTGTAGAATAAGCGCATTAATTTAAAGTTATCTTCATATTCTTATGTCAAACTGATAAACCGCACCAACTACCTCGCACAAATAAAATGCCCACGAACCTGGAAACAAAGAAAAAGACGATCTTAAACCGAAGAACTGATGAAGTGGACAAGGCGGCTGGAAGTCGGTGGATGTAGGCCCAAGATTGATCAACGTGGAAACCTTTTTTTTTTTTTTTTTTAATTTTATTATCGTCTGTAAAAAAATGCTGCTTACGCATTGTCTCCTGGCCAAAAGGGGGAGACCGGGAGGGGGTGTGGGGCTCACTGCGGCAGACGCGACCACCGCAGTCCTACCCACTAAAAAACTTCAGACGATGGAAACCTATGGGGGAGGCCTACATTCAGTAGTGGTCTTCATATGGCTTGAATAATCAATCAATATTATTTGAAATAACCTCCAGTTATCCTACCTAGTTCTTTATTAACAGATTTGTTACGAGCTCAAAAGATGATAATGATAAAGTTTATAAATTATTATTTTTTTTCTTTCACATAACCTATCTAGTTAGTTATTAAATGTGTTACCAGGGCAGACCTTGCTAATGTCAAGTGGTCCGAAGCTCAAGAGTTATGTGCATAACGCCTGCTCTGTGATTTATCTCGTTTGAGATCCTGCCCAAATACATACATATGTATGGACCCATACATTTTAACACAAGCTTTTTGACCGCCGCTGTCATTGAGAAGTCCGTTTTATTTTGAAGATTTATGTGAAAGACTTTTTGTTTTATTTTCAGACGGCAGTTTCAAATAGACGCTGCATCAGGATTTCGGTATTTATAACTTGTAATATGTGAATTTGTAACATGAAAATAAATTTAATTACCTATATCTTTACACATTCTGCATTTTTATTTGAAATGACAATGTCACTATAAAAATTTAATTTATATATCAAGAAGTATATGCGATTTAAAAAAAAAGATACGATGCCACAGCACTGAGATAATATGCACATTGTAGTAAATATGCACTTCGCTCCTGAGGTCGTAGATTCGATTTAAGAAAAAGCTTTGTGTGCATGATGATGAATGTTTTTTCTGGCCCGGATGTTTCCTATGTATATGAAGTATGTATTTACAAAAAAGAAGTATTTATTAAACCGTTATGAAATGAGAGCCAAGTTCAATATTATATATGCCTTGGTTGGTTTGGATGACTTCAACGACAAAAGAAGTGAGATCTAAACGGGTGCCAAGTTCAGTGGTTCAGGTCAAATTTATTTATAACAACGTAAAATATAATTCCTTCTTTTAACTTACGATAATATATTTTAGCCTACGGTCTGACTTGGCTAGTTTACATATACGAACTATTATGTTCGATGGCTAGTTTCTACCAAATTTTCGGCATATAAAAATAATAACCGACAAGTAACAGGCTTAGAACTTGCGAAGGCTATAATATAATTCGTATATGAAAACTAGCAAGTCAGACCGGAGACTACAATATATTACCCTAAGTTCATGATATCCTATTACTTTTGGTATATAAATTATAAGTAAGTACTTAACAAAATTAATACCAAATGGTTTTTGTTAAACTACTGTATTTTTCTTACGTTTACGGGGTATAATTGTCTTTTTTGTGTTATGTTATATTCAATACAAGGTACAAGATACCTTTGAAATTTTCGAGTGAATACCCATTCAGTGTGCGGGTTTTTATTTATACGTTTTCTGTTCATACATATTTAGTCCACATAATAAAAAAATACCAGTTTCTGTTTTATTCCTTTATATTCACCTAATTACCTATCTGCTACAAATTTGAAGTTTCTAGGTCATCTGGATCTAGGTTAAAGCTTTGATCTATAGATCAGTCAGTGACAAAAATGACGATATTCTGACGTTATAAATAACCGTTTGAGATGTGTTTATGCAAGTGGACACATTTATCTCGCAAGTCTTAAAATTTGACACGTTTATGTGAAATAGTTTATGAGTGCTGGTGCTGCCCAGCTCTGTTACTAGATTAGTATACATATTACAAGTTAACTTAAGTTGGAAGTAAATAATTGGTGTGGTTGTGAAAGAATTATTCAGTAATCAGTCATTTATACCTATGTATGCTTGTATATACAAAAGTATCGGATGTAAAATATTAGGTCGGGGAAAAAGTCTTTTCGCATAACGTAGGTATAAACTTATTATAAATTTTTTTTGACTGTACTATTTGTGTCTGGCTGGTTTTGGTAACATTAAAAAGGTTCCATTATAAAGAAGAGAAAAAAATAAAAAAAAGTTGTTTCCCGCTATTTTTCATTTGTTTTTCTCTCCGTAAAAATGAGTGAATCTAATGAAGAAATTCGATACATTTTAAAATTTTATTATAAAAAAGGTAAAAATGCAACTCAAGCAGTGAAAAAAATTTGTGATGTTTATGGACCTGATGCAGTGTCAGTAAGAGTAGCACAAATTTGGTTCAAACGTTTTCAGTCCGGAAATTTTGATGTTAAAGATGCACCTCGCTCTGGTCGCCCTGTTACGAATAAAATGGACGCCATTTTTGAAAGAGTGGAGCAAGATCGGCATATTAGTAGTTACGATGCAGCTGAAGAACTGGGAATTGACCACAAAACAGTTTTGACCCATTTGAAGAAAGCTGGTTATACAAAAAAGCTCGATATTTGGGTGCCACACGAGCTCACTCAAAGAAACTTAATGAACCGTGTACTCATTTGCGATTCATTATTGAGACGTAATGAAACTGAGCCGTTTTTGAAGAGATTGATAACTGGCGATGAAAAGTGGATCACGTACGACAAGAACGTGCGAAAAAGGTCGTGGTCGAAAGTTGGCCAGGCTTCACAGACTGTGGCCAAACCTGGCCTAACACGAAATAAGGTGATGCTGTGTGTATAGTGGGATTGGAAGGGCATTGTTTATTATGAGCTTTTACCGCCCGGCAAAACCATCGATTCTGATCTTTACTGCCAGCAACTGATGAGATTAAAGGAAGCAGTCGAGAGAAAACGGCCGGAATTGATCAACAGGAAGGGTGTGGTCTTTCATCACGATAACGCTAGACCACACACATCTTTAGCCACTCAGCAAAAATTAAGAGAGTTCGACTGGGAGGTCCTAGTGCATCCACCATATAGCCCTGACCTTGCGCCTTCAGATTTTCACCTGTTTCGGTCTCTGCAGAATTCTTTAGGTTCTGTAAGGTTGACCTCAAGAGAGGACTGCCAAAACTATTTGTCCCGTTTTTTTGATCAGAAGTCCCAAAGTTTCTACAGTAACGGGATAATGTCTCTGCCCACAAAATGGCAGAAAGTTATTCAACAAAACGGTACATATATATTGTAAATAAATGTAAATAAACTTTGAAAAAAATGTCTTGACTTTTCATACAAAAATACGAAAAGACTTTTTCCCCAACCTATTATTTAATTAACTAAGTCGTTGTGAAATTTTTTGGTCCTAAAAGCCATTTTAGAGTAATTTATTAGATTTATGGATCAGGGAATAATTATCGTAATGTATGTAAATGACTTACACTGAATAACATTACTACAACATAACAGTTAAAAGATGTCATACTAGATTGTTAGTAACCTCGGGCCAGTCTTTGTCGGACTGTTGGCGAGAGCGGTAGCTTGTTGGCAGTTCAACTTACTATTTATTATTTACAAGTGATCTACGATAACCTACGACTAAAGTGTGTAAGTATTATAATTAAGCGAGAATTAAAATTAGATTCGCCAAATTGTAAAGGATTTGGTGTGGTGGAAGACCTGCAACAAATGTTGACGGAGTGTGACCGGAACAGAGATGCTGGACGGGAGTTGATTATAATATTTAAATTATGCAGTAGCGATGTTGGGAACTCCGAAATCCGAGCCCATTTCGGAGTGTGTAAATATGATATGGTCTGTAAACTTGTATCTCATCAATCTTTAAATATTTAGTATTGTAAATTTTAAATTTATGTATCAATGTTAACAAGGTAGGACAGACATGTCTTTTTTTAGACAAAACTCCTGAAACAAAAATTGAATAAAAAAGAAAAATAAAAAAGTCAATAGATTTAATATTTTTATAACTTAATTTGTAGTTAAAAATATTGTAGACTCGGTTAATCTCAGAAATGAGAATTTTCGAAAAATCTGCAATTCATACAATTTTAAACTAAGAATTAATTAATTTTTAATAAAATCCAAAGAACTTACAAGTCAATGCAGCGGACTTTTCGCAATATCAATAAAATGGTTTAAATATGCAAATTTTCAACTTTTTGGGAACTAGGCTAGAGTGAATGCCTACTTTGGCCGTATTAAGAAATAAACGATTAGTTGAAGACATATCGTCTTCGACCTCCTCTTCTTCTTCTTTTAAATAATGGCTTCGTGCGGTTTGCACATTTAACCAGTGTCAAGTTAGAGATATATTAATATCATATAAATTATAGTAAATGAGAATGAGTGGTGATCTTCTTTACCCGGCCTTATTCCCATTTTGATTGGGGTCGGCTCTCCTAATCGATTTTTTCCACATTTTTTGATCCTGAGTCAACTGAGGGTCAATATTTAGGTCTTGCATGTCCTTATTTATTTATGGTTTTAATCCATGTGATTTGGGGTCTTCCACGTCTTCTCGGCATCCTCTCAAGCTCGAGTACCGTCCTGGTCATATGATCCGCTGGCCTCCTCATGATGTGTCCATACCATCGCAGTCGTGCTTCTATTAGTTTTTCTTAGATAGGTGTAACTTTAAAAGTTCCTTTGTCCAGCAGTGTGACTCCAGCGGACCATCTGAGCATTTTCATTTCTGTAACGTGTAGTTTGTCGCTTTGTTTCTTTTTGAGCGGCCAGCATTCCGAGCCGTAAGTAATTGCGGGTCTTACGGCAGTTTTGTAGATTTTACCCTTGGTTGGTATGGGCATTCGAGCGTCACACAGAACTCCAGTGAGCTCTCTCCATTTTTGCCAACCTACATTTCTGCGATGTTCAATGTCTGCGTCGATGTTTCCGTCGTTGGATAAAACGCTGCCTAGGTATTTAAAGCTAGATATAGATTTTAGAGCTGTAGATTGAAGTTTGATTGTGTAAGGGGTGCTTGATTCGGCGAACTTGCAGTGCATGTACTCCGTTTTATCTCTACTGATTTTGAGTCCTGCCGTTTCCAGCGCCACTCGCCAATTTTCTAATGTACTTTGGAGAGCTACAGGATCAGAGTCGATAAGCACAACGTCGTCGGCATACAATATATTCCAGGGTGTAGGTTTCTGAACTTTGGATGTAAGGTAGTCCATTACCAGATTAAAAAGTAGTGGGCTGAGGGCCGACCCCTGATGGACTCCTACTTCAACCTGGAACTCGTCACCCAAATCAGCTGGACACCGCACTCTGGTTGAGATGCCGCTGTATATGTCGATTATAACTCGAATGTAATATTCGGGGACATGCTGCGACCTTAAAGCTTGCCATATCAGTGGTCTAGGTATGCGGTCAAAAGCCTTTTCTAAATCAATGAACACCTCAATCAATCACCTCATCAATGAGGTCTTTTTTCATATCCCTATAAGATCCCATTAAAATGCGAATGGTGTGGATGGCGTCCGTGGTTGATTTTCCTGCCACAAACCCACACTGGTTTTCCGTCACTGAAGTAAGCCGACGCAATCGCTCACTGATCACTCTTTCCCAAATCTTAAATGTGTGCGATATAAGTTTTATAGCCCGGTAATTTCCACAAAACCTTATGTCACCTTTATTCTTGTAAAATGGCACGAGATAACTTTTTCTCCATGCTTGCGGGATACCTTCAACAGTGATTTTATTGAATAGATTGGTAAGAAACAAAATACCCGTGCTGCCCAACTTCTTCCATATTTCTGCTGGCAATTCATCAGGCCCAGTAGATTTATTATTGGCCATGTTGCGCACCGCTGCTTTGACTTCATCCGGTGTAATGACAGGCCAAGGACCTTCTACTGTCAGCAGTGCGGCAATTGGTTCGCAAGGATAAGTCTCGTTAAGCAACCTCGACTAGTATTCTCTCCACCTCTCATTTATATCTCTGTCCGATGTTAAAAGCGTACCTTGGGAATCCTTGATGTACTTAACCGCCTTAGTATCTTGGGAATCTCGATGTCTTTGTTTGGCAACTCTAAACAGTTCTTTATCATTTGTGGTGTTTTCCAGCCTTGTATAAAATTTATCTCTATTACAGGCTCTAGTTTGTGCCACAGCACGCTTGGCATTCTTCTTCGCGTCTTTGTAGGCGTCTTGATCCTCGTCTTGTTTAGAGTTTTGCCAGATCTTAAAAAGTTCTTTCTTCTTGTTTATTTTTTCTTGGACATTCGGGTTCCAGAAAGTAGGATCTTTATTTTCTCTTAAGTTTCCGTTTGAAACTCCAGGACAGGAAGTGGCTTTTTGAATGGCAATACAGTGAAAGTCGTTTCACATTGTGTCGGCACTCTTACTTGGCTCATCATTTTCTATATAATTACTGAGGTCAGCACATAGTCTGCAGCCTTCCTCTTGGTCTAGCTTGTACCATCGAATTCTCGGAATTTTAGCTTGTTTGGTTTTTATAGGCCTTGGCATTTTAAAATCTGCGACAATCAATCTGTGCTGTGATGTTAAGGGTTCGCCAGGTATTACCTTGCAATTTTTGCAGGTTTTAAGCAGTTTTCTATCCGCTAAAATATAGTCTACTAGTGTGCTCTTTCTCCCGCTTTTATATGTGATCAGATGTTCATCACGTTTTTCAAAGAAAGTGTTCATGATTGCCATGCCAAATGTAGAAGCGAAACTCAGGATGTCCTTACCCTCTGCATTTGCCTTGCCATAGCCATAATTCCCATGGATATCTCTATGTGACGCTGTAATTCTACCTACGTGCCCGTTGAAATCTGCTCCAATATACCTCGACTCGTGGCTGGGTATCGACTGCATGACTTCAAATAGATCATTCCAGAAAGCCTGTTTCTCAGTTTGAGGAAGACCTGACTAGGGTGCATATGCTGATATTACATTCATACAGGGTTGGTTATCAAGAGCCAGTTTGATTGCAATTATTCGATCGTTCACTCTGTTCACATCGACTATTCTGGCTTGAAAGTTTTCATCGACTACAATGCCGACACCGTTTCGATCAGAATGCTTTCCAGTGTAAATAAATTTGTAGCCGTTACCGATATTACGCGATTTGGACCCCTTCCACTTCGTCTCTTGTATGCAGCAGATGCTGATCCGTCTTCTGAGCAATACGTCGCTTAGCTCCGAGCTGCGTCCTGTTATGGAACCCACATTCCAGCTGGCTATGCGCACTTTTGGGACATCGGTTCCTCACGTCTTCGTTCCGTCGCTTCGGGGGTACGCCCTAAAATTTGCTGCATTGTTTACGCCCTTGACGTCGCTTTCGGGGGACGCCCTAACATTTTACTCATTCCTTTTATTCTTGTTATTCATGATTAGGAGAAATATATTGGCTGTGAATTTTACGGCCGGCTGCCACCTGACGCCAAGACAGTAACCCTTCATGCTAACTAGGGCTTAGGATGCCGCCGTTGGCTCCCGCTCTTCCGCCGCCATCCTCTTCACGGCATCCTGCCTAATGCCGTTGTACCCCGCCGGCCCGGACCCGAAATATGTCCGAGCGGCCCGACGGGACCTCCTGGGACACCGAGAACGACCTTCCCTAGGGGTTTCATAACGGAGTGTCCATCTCCGGCCTGTTTGGTCCGCGGGATGTATTTTATTTCCCTCCAGCCCTACATATCTGCCGAGCATCCCCTATCCGCCACCTGGGGTTGCGCTCTCTAGGGGTAAGGCTCCCCCGAGAGGGTAAGGCTCCCCCGAGAGAGTGGTGATAAAGATGATAAATGGTAAATGAGATCGCCTCCCCTTAAGCCCCTTGAGTCCTCAGTAATGATGTGGGACTATACTGAGATCTCACATGGACTTCTTGAGAGAATTTGAAAAGTTATGCTGCACTATTTTATTTTATTTACCAACACTCATGTACGTTCACAAACACTTAACGGTTAATACTTAATCCACCGTTATTACACATTAATGTTCGAAAAATCACAAATTTTAGAAAATAAAACAAAACTGCAGACATGACGCTTCACTTTCCCGCCAAGAAGTCCGTCTTCGACCTCAGCGGAGCAAAAGCCGATATACTTTGAAAGGCAGCAGAACACGAAGTTGGAGCCTGGACTAATTTATTATTTTTTTATTATACCTACACGTCTTTATATCTATTTGCTGTGAAATACTCTGCAAATCATAATAACTAATATGAAATGTTACTGATAAAGAATATTAACTTAAATAGGTCAAATATTTAGAACTGTCCGTTAATATCTAACTGTTAATAAATTTGATTCAGATTGAAATATAATTTATATGCCAACTTTGATTGAGCTAGGTGTTGATGTATCCACTGCGCCTCTCTGAGGAGGTCCTCTCGGTTTTGGTCCGGGGGACATTGGTGTCAGACGATGCAGCCCAGGTACTGGCCCCCGCCTTTATCTCAACAAGCGGCGGACATCGTCGGTATTACTGCTGGCTTAATTTAAATATTACAAAGCTTTCAATTACCCCGTTGACTTCTTAGCGGGAATCAAAGCGTGATTTGTACAATTTTGTTTTATTTTCTAAAAAATGTGATGATTCGAACGTTAATGTGTAGGTACTTACGGAGGATTAGTTACCGTTAAGTGTTTGTGAACGGAGATGAGTGTTGGTAAACAAAACAAAACAGTGCAGAAGTCAATATTAACGAGAAAAATAGTTACCGCATTATCCGTTTGATGTAAAAATTAAATACGAGTTTAAAATATCAATCAATACAGTGTCACTCAATGTCTTTTTTCAATATAAAAAGGACTGTCCCTAAGGGATTCAAGGCTTTGCAAAAAATAGCTTATGTACATTAACTATCATTTCGTAGAATTGGTGAATTATCAGAAATACTTTGTAATTTCAGCGGATCCTTTTTGTGCCTTTTTCAGGACATAACTATGAAAAACACGGATATATATTATTATTAATTTATGGTGATTGGTCCTCATGTTTATATTTTTTCAATAAACATAATTTCAATTGCGTCGTCAATTTCAATTACAAAAGCTATGTTGTACAAACAATAGATCTTAATTATAATTATAGTCTCAAGATAAGACCCTGTTAGGACACGGCAACATAAAAGTATGTACTTAATTATTCTTCAGCAGCGAAAACACATTTTCTTTATAACATGTAATTTGTTGTTACTTGAATTAAATAAAACATACACCATACATTCATATTTTTTTAAATAATCCAAGTTTTTTCTTGTAAATTAACATCAGTAGAAATAAATGAAACCATTATTTTTAAAATGTTAGGCTGAATATTTCTAGAAGATGGCCTTTAGACATAACTGTCAGTTTGGCGCCATATGTCATTGTCATACTTGACGTACAAGAATCGAGAGCGATGTCTTAGCCGTGATTTATTTATTTTGAGTTTGTTTTGAGTGCTAGTTGTGTATGTATGACTGATATCGTTCTTTACGCCAATTTTTTAATAAATAATCGCAGAAATAATATTCTTCATTTTGATAAGTTATAACCGTGGTAGAAATATGTGCCCTAAGTTATAGATAAATAAGTTTGGGATACTTCGTAATTCAGAAGAAAGCGAAGGTAAGTTATTGTTAGTTGTAACTGTTCATGTAACAGCTTTATTCAGTAATTAATTTAATACTTAAATAATTGAACTCTATTCATGATTTCATAAAACACGAATGAACTAAAAAACGTTATATTTACAGAATGTTTGTTTTAGGCTTAACACATTTAAGCTGTAGTTATTAACAAGCTATCGCTATCTCAATTTAATTTCGATTTTATAATAACAATAAAATAATAATTTTCTTGAAAAAATTTCTAATGTGTATATACCACAGTGATAAATCTTTTATTTCTAATGACTGGTTATTAGTTTAGGCTTGTGATTAATGACGATATAATAATCGTTTATTTTGCGATTTTTGTAAATAAATTATTGTTTATCTTGTCTTATATATTTCTAGAATACTTTGTAATTCAATACTATCAGAAGTTCCAGTTGGATTTTTTTTCACAAACATCCATCAGAAATTTCTAGTAATAATACTGCAATAGTACCACTAGTTTAAAGTTCTGGTCATTTTTAACAGTTTTGAACTCTAAACCCACATATATACCACAATGTATTAAGAAAGATTGGTATATTCCTTGTGTCTTCAGAAATATTCATGCCACAATATACACAAATGCCTCTACTGGGTACAGTACCCCTCTTTTAGGCAATAACTACCTAAGTTTGACTGCCAGGATAAGATAAAATAACAGAATTTCAACTATATCTAGATCATTGCTGATGTAATAGTTAAGTACTTAATTAATTAATGCCCTGACAGTAAGTATCCAAGACTGGGTCTGATTTTGTACTTTACTCGGTTTTTCTGAGGCCGAAATAAGAGATAAGTAAATCTATCTATTTTTATAGGCTTATTTATAGTAAGTATATTTCAATAAGTTGTTTTATTTTACTAAAAACTCTTATAAATTATTAGCATACTTATCACAGAGTAAACTAACTAACACAGATTTGAAATTATTCGAAGTTAAGGATGAAGATGAAATATTTTAATGCTCCTTTTATCAATAAGTGTAGTGCAATAAATTATTTGTTTTAACATGAACTCTGAAAATTATTAGCATTCTCACATAGAGTAAACTTGATAAATTTGTCTCATACTTACCGAGTAAACTAACTAATTGGAACTTATAAATTCAATGTTGAAGGATAAATTCTCCAACTGAACTGAGAAAATATGGGTACATTGTTAGCATAATCATCACAGAGTTTCCTGACTAATATAACTTGTAAATTAAAAAAAAACTATAAATAATGTAGATTATTTAGTAATTGTTTCATAAGAATACATATTATTGATTTCATAGAATTACTATAAAACGAAGTAATACAATTATTATTATGCAGATTTTTTTTTTATCAGATTTGTCATAAACATTTTTGCCATAGTTTGAGCCAGCTAATGTGTATCAAGCGATATTCAATAATGAAAATTACAAGAAAAATTAATAGACAACCTCCTCTATTGGTTATCTATCACATCAATAGTCGTCATAGACTTTGTTTGTGTAGGCTTATTTCAATATACCTACCTACATATTACCTATCACACCTGCTTCCCCAAAGGGCTAGGCAAATGCATATAAGCTCATATTTCGCCAACTATTAGGCCCACGTAATAGATGGCGAGCCTATTGCCGTATATTTTAATACAGTATTTAATAATAGAAAATGGTTCTGCTGGAATGCTTGTGAATTCATTTCGATAAAATACCACACAGACGAGGCCGCAGGCGGATCCTAATAAAATATAGAAATCGAACAAATAATTGCTTAAGGGAATTGATTGATTCAATATCGAAATGTGCATAAAAATGTATAAGTACTCTATGTAGTTTGTTATTTAAATGATATCCACATGACTGAATATTCATTAAGCAAGGAGCGGTCTCTTAATAATGTTTATTGGCAAGTTAAAGGACTGGTTCATACCACTTTCACTCTTAGAGGGTGACTACTAATAATGCAAACACACTCGTATACTAAAGGGTCATTGACCGTTAACTCCGAATTTCGTTTAAGGCTGTGCAAATGTACTGTGATGTGGTTCAAAATATATTGTATGCATATAATTGATACTTAACTTTATATGAAATACATTACACGCGCGCTCGTCAGTTTAACGGCAACATGTGTTAACCGGCTTGCGCACACGCAGCTCAAGTAAGTACGTTATTTTATTTATTTTTTAAATGAAAATGGTCCTGATCGCAACTGTTCTTAGGTGGGCATATTTCAAAAAGTTTGTCCGTGACGAAATAGGAGTTCCTATTTTTTTATTGTAGTTGATTATAGTTCTATATGTGTAATATCATAGGACACATATACTATTTTATAAAAAATATATTATTTTATATTGGAATACTTTAAAAACATGAAAATCTCAAGTTTTTACGTTATGCTAGAGAATGAATCGCTCCAAATCGTCACTTTTAAAAGTAATGTAATAAAAAAAATATAAAAGTTAGTATTTAAAATAAAGGTGTTTTTTGCAGTTTAATGAAAATAAACTATGAAAAAACAAAACATAATGCAAAATATTTATTATAATTCAAAAGTTATACAGCATAAATGATCCTAATCGTCACTATTGGACCATCACACACCATCAACTTCTATTATTGTATCTAAAATCAAAAGAAATTAAAAACATTGACTATTTCGATATTATCACATATTATAATAAAGTATTATGAAATAAAAAACAGTCTTCTAACATTAATATTTATTCATTAAATCTAAATTATTCAGACAAACATAACTGGACGCTAACGCTCCTGGAACGTAGCGTGTTTGTCAATAAAAAATATTCTTATTCTTATTCTAGCGTGACTATTAGGAAGTAAAGAAAGTCGGAGTGTACAACACTTATAAATACCATACGTCTATAGGTATCTACTGAAAATTAACATAATGATAAGAAAATATTTAGTAACAATAAAATCAAAGTGCTAAAAATATCGTAATGAAAATAACTAATTTCTTAACATAGCAAGTAAAGTAAAAACCTAACAAAACATAATTATAACAAGGTTTACCAATTGTATTTAATCAAAATGCAAAACGTTTTCATTAATACACTAACTGTTAAAACATTTTATGGGATATAAAGCTGTATTTGGTTTAAAATATTAAAAAAATGTTTGATAGTAATTAACAATTCGCCTTAATTAAATCAAAACCTTATTACGCGTGTTTCAACAAACACGTTTGTGTACTTAAGAAGGTTACATAATGTAACTTACTCAAAATTAGGCACCAAAACATTTTAAACATATATAATCAAAATGTTGCTCTCCTGAACTACATGCCATACAATTCAACTTTTTACAAGCCATACACTCGGTCATGGGAGCATGTACAGGAAAGCAGGTATATTCCAATTATATATTTTCAAGTGTAATGGCAAGATGAAATTTGGTGTAATCACCAGTGATAGGAATAGGTAGTGCCTATTTGCCTAAACTTCGAAGAACAGAGACAAAATCGGAAACTTTCTTAGGACTAAATTTTTTAAAATTATTTATTAAAAAAAAATTATTTATTAATTTTTTTTTTTTTAATATTTTTAAAGTCACCTAATAGAGTGCGCTTGTTAAAAAACACCTTTCCCCACATGCCGCTTCCTCCAGAACCCGTTATTACAAGATTGACTTGGTTGGAGACGGTGTCATATTATGCAAAATATTACGAACAAATTAAAACAATTGTAAATCTTTTAAGAAGTTCCGACGCGCTATCTATTAGGTGCGCCAAAAATGTTCTTCAAAAGGAAAACTTGAAATCAGACTTGGACTACATTGAGGAATATTTTAAAGATATACAAATTGGGTTAAAGAAATTACAAAAATCTAATTTAACTCTAACGGAATCCTTTGAAATATTTGATCACGTGAGAACTGTGCTTAGCTGGTGTTCGTCTGATCCTATACAAAATAAACTCGAAAATGTTATGGACAGAAATCTTTTTGGAATATGCCCAGGTACCAATATAAATTGGTTGAGAGTTAAGAGAGAATTTGTTGTGGTCTATGTTCAGCAGTAGACCTCAAATAGCTGACATGATGATAACGTACGTAAGTACGTAAGAAAATACGTAAAGTATTTTCTGAAACGTACGCGCAAAAAACGAATTACTGGGCGGAAACTTAAATTATTCATTCAAAATAATAGTGTTACCTAACTTCTGATGATTCAGCTTCGTGTCTACTTTTAATGTTAGTAATTAAAATTTATGTCAAAAACGTTACTGAAAGTAATCGTGAAACTACATTACACGTGTATTCCGAATTTCCGATATAAGAAATTCACATAACTTTATGACGAACTTTTTGGACCATTCTGTGTAATTTTTCCTCTTTTATTTTGAATGTCTGTTTTTGTTGTTGTTAGTTTTTTTTGTAAGTATACTTAAATAGTCTTACATAATAAGTACAGAAAACTAGCACCGCTCAATTTTTTTATTTTTTTAAATATATTTATTTTGTTTCATAGAACATCATCCCATAAATATTAATAAAGATTATCACCACAGTTCACCATAAAATCAGATAGGTAAAATATCTAGTGATAAGGTTATCTATATGAACTTAATAAACCATCATATTGATTTTTATATCTAATCTTTTACATAATCAACCATTCTGTGACGTGATTATGATTTATGATTATGTAATTTTTCCTGAAATTTATATTTATAAAAAATACGTAACGACTTAAAAAAAATATATTATGTTTACTGCCCATAACTTGCTTATATTATGAATACTATAGAATACTATAGATAAGATTCCTGCTTAAGTTTTTTTTTCTATTAATGTGACACGTCATAATAGCCATATCCTGCCTGATGGCAAGCAGTCGATGCAGTCCAAAAAACGTGGAAGGTTCATACCGTGAAATAAGCACAGTACAAAGCGCACCCACTCATGACGGCCTGTTAAGATGCCGTTTCACGCCCAGCTTAAAAGACCCGGTATTATAGGAACTAGGAAATACATGAGCCGGCAGCGAATTCCAGAGCTTAGTGGTATTACTCAGAAACGACTTACCAAACACAGAATGTGGATGGTTTCTAAGACCAGCACGTGGTGTTCGGGAGAGAAATCGAGACGGCGGGATGAGATCACTCGTTAGAGTAGTTCCGGTAAAAGACACTGAGAGATGCAATGTCTCTACGTAGCTGTAGATCTTTGAGAGAGGCTGTTACCTATGCACCCTCTATAATGCGAACCGCACACCGTTAAAATCTGTCAAGTAGTGCTTCTCGACGCACTTTTTTATAGCAGAACCGTCCCAAAGATGGGAACAATACTGCATACTGGATCGCACTTGAGTCTTGTACAACAAACAGCGCTGCTCGGGAGTGAAAAAACGCCATTGTGCATAACTTACGGGAGGCAGTTAAAATAATACCCTCGATGTAGCATTTCGGTTCTGTAGTTAATGAATATAAATAATATACTTTTCTTATTAGGTTTTATGATCCTCCTTGTCATTGCATGCAGTTTTAAATGTTTAGTAAAATTGCTCTATAAGTAAGAAAATACTAATTTGTAATATTTTTTCCTCAATTTAACCGACAAGAAAAGACATTTCCTGCACCCACTAATTGTTCCTAGACTTTTCATCGGGCGTGACTTCAGTGAGCCGACGTTAATACGGAATATGAGAGTGAATCACTAGTAGAGTACAATTGCTTACCTGCAGCCCGAGTGTCTATTTTAATATGACGTCATAATGACTGACTGATAGCAGTTAACGCGATCCAAAAAAAATTGAGCGCTCCATACCATGTTACTGTAAAACGTGTGTAATAATAACGCTGCGTATTTGGGTTCGGATGGTTAAAAGCACATTCAACCATTGGTCCCGGCTGTCATAAAGACGTATTATCATTCTAGGTAGTCGTTATTAGGAAGTCAGGGCCTTATATCCTAACAGCTGGTTTAATCACGGAATGACGATCCCTCTGGGTTGCGGAAGTCGCTCAAAACTACCATTTTCATTTGACCTGTTTGACTGGGCCCTTGAGTCCCTATCTTGATAGATTCTAAAGTAGGTAACTAATATGTTATATGGAAAACATATTGACACAACTGTACGTATTTGCTATAACAATGAGATAGATAATTTCAATGGCATTACTGTCTGTCAATATTTTTATCATACAACTGTAGCAATATAATGGTTAATTACCTACCATTTATTGTGTTATTGAAACCGAAGATGTTTACTAGTTTCATGATATAAATACTCTAGGTATTTCCTAGTCTTAGTTATTTAGGTACTTTCACCTTGCGCTTACCCTTCAAGTTATTTTATTTAAATACTAAAAGTGAAATGAAAATGAGGAAGAGACTTTAGTAAAACTAAGGCTATGTCCGCGTTTGTATGACATTTAATATCGAGCCATTTTAGGGATGTAACAATGATCGGAAAAATTCTAAACAAATAGTAAAATTTTGTCTAAAATTAAACGATTTTTTTAGTAATAATGGTTTTTTTTAAATTTTGCTATTACTTAAAATTTTCACGCCACCTTTATTATATTAATCGCAGGTTCGGTCAGCATCAAAATAAATAAATAATCAAAATTAGTCAAAATGGTGTCAGCTTTTGAGAATGATATCTGTGCTGGGGAGACGATCAAAACAGCACCGAATGTTCTGTAAATATTTTTTTCACGTTTTTTGGAGCACGATTACGCTGCTAAACGGAATAAATTAAACACCTAATTAAACAAATCCAAATATAGCCCTCACTGATAAAAACAGTACGTATCTAATACATAAAAAACTAAAAAATAAACTTAATTCTTAGGTTGAAGCTTAGGGGACGTCCATTAATTACGTGAGTTGTTTTTTTAAACATTTTGACCCCCCCCCCCCTCCTTGGTGAGATGTGAGATGGTCGGACCGCCCCTCACGTGAGATTTACTCAATATTTTTTAAATAATTTAATTTATTTGATTTGTCTTCTATGTACTACATTTTTCTGTGAAATAAGAGGAGAATAATGATACCACGTTTAAGGTGCACTATAACGAATGATGACCGGTATTGATATTGTAATACAAAATTTTACTGTGGTATAAAAATGTATATTCTCTGAATTAAAAAGTTGACGTGACATTTTTATTGATACCCCCCCCCCCCTTGGTGAGTTTTGGTGAGTTGTGGCCGGACCCCCCATCCCCTATTTTAGACTCACGTAATTATTGGACGTCCCCTTATAAGAACGATGTATATTTAAAAATATATATATTTTTATTAATCAATAACTTTTTCATTTCCCTAGCCATTCGCAAGGCACGTTGAGCGCATCGACCTGGATGTGAGGGGATACCCCCACTTGCCAGAATTTCATTTGCCCGAATTTTAATTGCCATACTATTCAACAGACATATTATTGTTTCTCATAATATTTATATGTCATACTCATTGTTTACTATAATAGTCACGTGCTAGAAACTTTGTTTCCCATAAAGTTAATTTCCATAATATCACTTGTTATAATCATTGTTTTCCATAAAATCACTTTCCATAATATCACTTGTTTGTAAGCTGGAATTATCACATGCCATGTCACATGGATTGATTATAGTGATAAGTAGGTACTTAATAGAAATAAAAACAGTATCAATATTATCTTATAATGTTATAAAATAGGTTAAAATTATTATAAAATTAGGTTAGGTTAGGTTTGAAACATGAAAGACAACGCACGAGCCGAGCGAGCGAAGCGAGCGTGCCGCGGCAGCGGCCGGCGAAGTGCCAGAAAGCCAATCGTTTATTTATTAGAACAAAGGCGTTAAGTTAAATTTGTACGGAAGCGACTTGGATTGATTATAGTGATAAGTAGGTATTAGAAATAAAAACAATTTTAATATTATAATCATACTATATTTTTGATTGACTATTACATTTATTACAGTTTTATTTTTAGTGCAAATACAGATTCGATGCTAAAGCTCGCAAAAATTCTTCTTTTGTATATTCACCTTTTTTAGTTAATATCTCATTGATTTTAAGTGTACGATTTAAGGTTTTTTTACGTTTTTTATTTAGCGTGGCGTTGGAAAATTCGGTTAAATAATATTAGTGCAATTAAAATTTTGGATAACAATATTTATGGCATTCGAATCATTATGGAATCTGAAGTTCGGGCAAACAAGAGTATGTCACATGTCTTTTATGGTAAACGAAACATTGGGGCAAATGAAATTCGGGCAAATGAAATTCGGGCATATGATTATTATGGCATATACTTGTCGGGCAAACAATAGACAACCGGATGTGAGGTAGGTAGGTGAAAAATCATATTGGCTCGTAAATGTTTCATATGTCGCACCTCGTGGTGGAGTTGATATTATTTATATAGTTACCATTAGTTCGACCTTTTAAAAGCTGTAAAAATTGTAACATAGTATATTTGTTTATACTAAGAATAGGTAAAGAAACCAATATATTTATTAACTAAGAGTATTTGGTTACAAAGTATATGTATGTAAAGGTGAAATACTACATACTGAATACAAACGCTTGTTTTTTGATACAAATATAAGGTCGAAATGTGGCAAAAATTTTTTTGGAGTGTACAAACGTTCCTCGTGGATCATTTACGTCCGCTTCCCGAGGTTCAGTAGTTTTTAAATACGAAACTTATTCGGAACAGAAGAAAAACTACAAACTTCCCAACAAAACTAAATTGAGACATAAATACAACCTAATTAAAAACATACTAACCTAATAACAATACATCATTTATTTCATAGAATTTTACATACATGATCAGGTTTCTCTTCCAAATATGTTCTATCTCTTTTCGACGTGGACATATAAAATGTTTCATTGGAAGTTACATTAATTCATTAATGTATATGAAATAAATAAAAAACGTCGGAGCAAAATAATTCCTATATCAAATAAAAAATATTTGTGTTATGTCAAAAAAATTCTTATTAACAATTATTCTTATTCTTAAAAATAAAATAACACAAACAAGATATATTTGATTCTTACGCGCAAAATAATTTTCAACAACAAGCAGTTTCATAATGTTATTAAAGAATCAATAATTAAAAATTTATCTGTCAAAAAGTATTTTTTGTTGTAATGTAGTTTATTATATAGTTTATCATAAGGTCGATGACAGGCAAAAAAAAGTTTGTTTATATTTATTTTTGCATAAGAGAAATCCGGTTTTCTAAATGCCTTCACTACCTTCACTCGTGATAGGCAACATCAGATAAGAAGTTCAAATACCTCTTAAAGTACTTACTTAACTCGTTTGATGTCAATGAAATATTTGGGCACATTCCTAATACGAGTATACTTTGCATAAAAAGGTAACTTTACTACTAAACATTCCCGTTGTGAACTTAAAACTGTACCTTTAGGTTTTAGTCATATTTTAAGAATCAAACAAGGTAAAATAAGGTTTGCAATGTCTTGAACTTATTTGAGGAATGTAAGATTCTGACAACTAATCTTACGACTTTTTGGCGGGAAAGTGAAGCGTCATGACTGTAGTTTTGTTTTATTTTCTAAAATTTGTGATATTTCGAACATTAATGTGTAATAACGGTGGATTATTAACCGTTAAGTGTTTGTGAACATACACGAGTGTTGGTAAATCAAACAAAGCAGTGCAACATCACTTTCAATTTCTCTCAAGGAGTCCATGTGAGATCTCAGTATAGTCCCACATCTTTACTGAGGACTTAGGGGAGGGTATCTCATTTATCATTTTTATCACCACTCATTCTCATTTACTATGATTTATATATAATTAATATATCACTTACTTGACACTGGCTAAACGCACGAAGCCATTATGTAAAAAAAAACTCATCTTTCTTTATTGATAAGACTTTAAAATGGCCAAAGATGTTTATCCAAGAAACACTAGGAACGGAAATAGGTTGGTGACTTCCACTATCCCCAAAAGTGCTCGCTTCCAAAAAAATTGCTTCTATATGTGCATTATTATATACAATCAAGTACCTGAAAGTATAAAAGAACTTAACTTTAAGAGATTCTTAAGTATATTATATAAATGGCTTATCTCACACACTTTTTACACAGTTAAACAATTTTTAGAGCACAATCTTTGTGATACTTGTAGTGTTTTTAACCTAAGAGGTTAAAGTTACTATCTATGTTTGGTTTGACTAATATTTTGCGCTTTTGTGACATGATTTCGATTTTATTATTATTATTTTTGTGATTGTACTTATGAATGACTTGTGGGTATCCGTATTTTGACATCAATAATGTTTAGTTGCTAATTCGCAATTTTCACATTTAAAAATTTAATTATGTCTAGTTGATAATTCCCATTTTTGACATTTTAATGATTTATTAGTATAGTTTTCTTTTAAAAATTGATATGTTAATTTAATTATAATTTGCATGCTACCGTTGTTGGCTGAATGAGAGGAGCTTTATTTTATTGTACAAGAACTGTAATGTACCTCAATCAAGTGCAAATAAAAATATTCTATTCTATTCTATTCTATTCTATTGACACTGCCCTTTAGCGACTATAACCCTTCCGTATGTTTTTTTGCGCAGTGGCAGTGAATTTACCACACTTAATATCGAGCGCTACCGTGCTCCAGAAGGCACGTTCAGCTGTTGGTCCCTGTAATCACTAAATGTTGCAGTTAAGTTTGTTAAGCCATGTCAGAGTCCTAATTGGTCATCTTGAAAAAATCTATAGCAGGACGCCACACAACTGCCTCCGAGAATCCGCACTGGGTTCGCGTGGTGAGAGAAGGCTCGTGCTCAGTAGTGAGTCGTTAATGGGCTAAGATGATGATGTAGAGGCCACTTTGTACGTTCTTTCCATCAATGTGGAAAAGCAGCTTTACCTACATTCTCCTTCAAGCTGGACATCTGTATCAATATTTTGTAGCATAAATATTAAATATGATAACTTGGGTTAGAAGTAAGAACAAAATAAGTTAACTACAGACTACTTTGACTCTCCCCTTTGTCCGACATGGCTCAAATATCCGTGTTTCAGGAATGCTTCTCGATTCATTTCTCGCCACTCGATACTGTGCCACAATATCGTCTTACTTTGAATCCGCAAGCAATAATAGCATCATTGTTTTCTTGAAACGAGGAACCTAAGGCCAAAATTTAACCTTACAAATAAACAATAAATAAATTTGTTTTAAATGTTCATGTAGATATTGCTAATAAGTGAACACAATTAGGTATATATTTTTTATGTAAATGATAATTATAATTTAACAGCCTTACTAATAAAAAATCCTTAAACCGCTACTTAACGAGTTAATAGTTACCCAGTGAATAAACTTTGAGTAAAGTTATACACGAATTACACAAAGACCCTACCAATAAACATTGTATTAGCTGTGAATAGTTAAACGTCTGCTTTACATGGTTTAAACATAGCAGTAGCAATATTTTTGCGTTACGTTTAGAAACCATATTGTTTGATGTGTTCATGGAACAGCAAATAATGCTTTTTAAATGATAAAACTACATCAAGTACGCAAATAATTATTTATATTATTGTTTTGGATATATTACATAGTAATTGATAAAATTATTGTTGAACGTTCACCTGAACTTAGTATTGGAGACTTCAAAACGAACGTCATCCTTCCATGTTTTGTTTATGAGCTGCCTGGCTGTCAATAATTGTCACTTCCGGTGTGTACGTCCAATTATTTAATTGATTTTTCATTCCTTTAGTTTTCATATAAATTTAATAATTTATATTTAAACAATGGCGAATAAAGAAAAATATAAAAGAAATTTTTTTTGATAAGTCAACTATCTACTGCTATTTTGTACATTGTCTTTGGAAAATATGATATTAAATTTTGATTCGTTATGATTGACGAGAAACTTTCATATATTTTTCGATTGCTCGTAACTTAAGTTCTCTATTTCAATTCGAAGTAAATTTGATAAACTGTATAAAGCAAAAAATATTGAAAACCAAGATACGAACCAAAAATGGCCACCTGTCATACACTTACACAATAGATAAACTACGGTCCGCGAGTGAATAAGCCCTGTGTAATTTTTCTTCTACGCTAAAACTGACATACACAACCGAATTGTCAAAATTTTTTTATTGGTAGCCCGATGGCTTGCATCACCTGTATAACTGATATATACACCTGAGCTTATCTTTATTAGTAAGGCTGTAATTGTATAAAAAAATTGTATGTAATTGATTTACATTTTTAATTAAGTTACAAATTATTATATAGACCAAACAAGCTAGAGTCGTAGTAGAGTCGCATTAAGAAGTTCTTTGCAGTCTTATAGTTAACTAATATATTGCAATTCGCGTCAGCTATTATCATTATATGTATATAAACGATTGAACAAAGATATGACCTTGCTGTAATACTTACCTGCTCAAAAATCCTGAATCACTTAAAAGCAACCATGAATCTGCTATTGGTTTCGAAGTTTTAAAAGAAGCATTTAGAAAATACGAATATAATATTAATCTGCGTCACGATGTCGTATCGATCTACGGGTTATAAATGATTGAGCTTATTTTCGGTACCGTAAAAATGTAAACGCTTTATCACTCAGGGTCCGGTTATGTCCCAAAGTAAAATTAATTTTGTTGTTCAAAGGGCGTTGCAGGTCCCGATCCTCGATAACGCTGATGCCGTTGACGGATTGTGTTTTGGACGGTTCAAATAAACGAGAGAAGTACGTGATTCTGCGCCGTGTTTGCCTGATGAATCGGCGACTTGTTATCGGCGATATAACATTGATCGATCCCATCGTTTTTTATAGGCACTTGTATTTCCCTTTTTGTTATTTTATTTCACGAACGAGACGGTCCACGATATACGCCTGCCTAGCTAGTAACTAGCAGTCCCATGACACTGAAATAAAAAACGTTTTATCTAGAGTTTTTAGTGCCAAAAGTGTACAAGAATCGACCAAGAAGACTAGTTACAGCCTTACAAAATTTCGTCCTTAATGGCGTACATTTTTAATTATGTTCAGTGTTTGTCTAGGCTAATGTAAGAAACTACTACGATTACCGATTTTACCCTCTTTTTTTATCCACCCGGTCAATAGTAGGAGGCATAGTATTCGATTCCATTATCGATATGATTTTTTGATTAATAATCATTGAATGGATAAAGTTATATGTATTTTAAAAATGTACAACAACATTTTTTGGAAGATACTCCGATTGCTAAGCAAACAAAAGAGCAGCGAAAGCAAGTTAGTTATAGAAGTAATTGCTTTAAAAGCAAAACCGTTTGTTTACGTTTGCAAGGTTTACCTCCCCTTTATCCATTCGGTTCGAATGGAAACATAATTCCGTTAATGATAAAATCGGCAATTCGCGTTTTGGAGCTGCCGATTCCGAATAGATGATCCAAGTACGTGCTCGGACTCCCGGCGTGAGTTGATGAATCGGCTACTGTAATCGTTGGACACATCGATTCCGTAATTTATTATTGCGATGTTTGTTCTGACTAGCTAGCCTTAGGATTTGTAATCTTTAGGAGAACATATGCTTCAAGACACCACCATTAGGCCGGCCGGTTCTAAAGTCACTCTGATTGACGGCGCTGATGCATAGGTATCAATGTCGCTGACCGTTGATTGCTGGCGTTTCCGCGAATTTCATACATTTTGTCATTATCGATATAGTCGATTACGTCATACTATGCGCCAAACGATCAGTGTCTATAGTAAAACTTTTGAAAAGTTTTTTTAAATTTATCTAGTGTGCATGTCTGAAGACTCAATTTTATTTTTTAAATATGATAGAGTTTTGAGTACAGTTAAATATAGGTTTATGAGGTTGCCACCGGTGTCCCACTGCCGTCATCTAAGAAAAGAAACTCAACTATTTGACTTCTTCCCGCCTGCGTCTTTGTACGCGTAAAAAAATAAAAGTAACTTTAACTTTAAAAATAATAAAGTAGCTTAAGTTAAGTACCCGTCAAAGTTAGCATTTCGGAAAAATCCTTCCCCGGAATAGTTACGCGCGGCCGTCCCGTAAGAAAACATATTTCTTTATTTTAGTAAAAAATATAGCATCAATGTAAGTTTTCAGTAGATCTTTTTAAATAAAAGATTTTCCATACAAACTTACACCTCCTATTTCATTTTTATAAGGGTTGTGTAAAAAAGTACTTAACTACATTTTGATTTTCTTTAAATAAGGAGAACTCTCTTATAATTTGGAAACCCTAATAAAAACTTTGCCGCCCCTTTTCACACTCTCAGGGATAACATTTTGCAAAATCCCGGGAATTGTGAGCACCTATCTTGAAAGGAACCCTATGCAATGCAATTTTTAAGACTGCTAGCACTTGTAGTTTCTGAGATATCGTGACAAGTTAGTTAGTGAGCCTACAGAATGCTTGTAACTAATATTCCAAAGTTTCATTTAAAACGTACTAATATTTAATGATTATACTGAATATAGAACTGCAATTTTTAATGAATAAATACATAATACAAATACATTTCATGTAAATATCTTTACCGTAAACATTTATCATCCGATTGAGTCTACATATCATAATTACTATTAATTTTGTGTATAGGTATATGTAGTTTATTAATAACACATATTTAATTCTATGTAAGTTTTAATGTTTTGTTATTCGTACTGCCTCATACTTTTCTGCTTACCCAAAGGTTAACTGGTAGAGAAAGCCTTGCAGCATTAAGTTCGCCTTTTGTACATTTTAATTTTAATATGGGCGATAAAGATTAAATAAATAAATAAATTTATATGCCTTTGAAAGCTAATAACAGATATCAACAAGTTACGTAAATGTCAAATAATTCAAAATTTCGGTAATCATACCAATTCAATGCAAGTTTCCTTTTGTGTAAATTCATTAAATGCTTAAAGACGTTTAGTGACAAATGTCCGATTGAGAGCGCCAAACACTAAATCAAATATGTTATCTTTGTTATGAAAAACAAACTTGATCAAATGACATTTACGTCTTTTAAGAACTAGATGTGCGTAATGTTTCCACCATTTGTTACGCCTAATTGAGTTAAGTTAAGGTAGAAAACCAATGAAAAATTTTAAATGGCTCTGCCTTAAGTTAAGTCTGTTAAGGTAGCATCTATTCGGTATAATTATATATCATCGATATTTTTGTTCAATTGTACTAGTTAACGTATAAACTTTCAGGTATATAAATATTTACAAAGGCTTTTTCCTGTGTATAAAATCGAACCCTCGACCTCCGAAGTGGGCTGAATGTTAGGACCTACACGCTGTTTAAGTGGTCAATATCTCTTAAGTAACACGTTACTACATTATTCCACGTCATCTACAAATTCAGACATTTTACAACTTACTACGTATAAAAACAGGCTGGCTCCAAGGCTTTATATTAATGATCGTTACGTGGCAAACTTCAGAGTGCGAGACAAATCGCGGGCTCGTAATCGATGCGTCTGATTCAGCCAATTTGTTCTTAAGACGCGTCTGGTACGGCCTTTTTCGTTGTGAAAAGATGCTGGCTTCGCGATAAATTGTCGGAAGTCAAAGAATGTTTGAAAAAAAATATGATGCCATGTTATGAGAAATCGATAAATACATTATGTATACCAAAGGACGACAACAATGATTAGACATGTCGGTATTTGCTACTATGTACTCAATACCGCTTTTTTAAAAAAATAATTGTTAGATTTTTTATGTGAACTATAGTGAATGAATCCAGATAAACAAGCCTAGAAATACTACCTACTAACCAAGCTGTGCCAGCATAACAAGAAAGAAATAAATTTAAAAATATCAGATGAAAAATGTGTTCCGAACGCATAAAAAAATCTTGATTTTACTTCCTTTGTATTTGTGTATTAAAAGTAATGGCACGATTATTATAAATAGGCAAACTGTACAATGAGTTTTCAAGTATCTGCTTTCAAGTCTTTCTATCAAAATGGACAACTATTCTGCTCAAAGTGTGAATCGAATACTAAGCTCTTCGCCAGGCATACCCGAGGCTCCTACCAGTGAAGGTACTGAGGTTTCGGTCGTTACAAATTATTGCATGGACGTGTGAAAGCTTGTGTGGATTTTGATACTGAGAGTTCTTACAAATGTATGTACGTTATATGCAAACATATCTATCGCTACATTTAGTAAACGCTTCAAATCAACAACAAGTGATACTTTCCCATATCAGAGCATATGTACTAGTACCGGGCATTGGTTACCTATTGAAACGCATAACGTAATTGGCCATAAACTGAAAATGCATAATGTTGATTACCGTAATCGTCACTTGCCATACCGCTATAAAGCACAACGTTATAACGCATATCATCAAACGGCCGAATTTTGAAACGCAGCATCATTAAAAGGCATAGTTAATGAAAGGCATATTTTTTGTTGGACATAATTATACTGAATTATACTTATTATTATTTATAAAAAATAACAATAATATTAGTCACGTGGGCAAGTTGTATTATATTGTATTGTTGTTGTAGGGCGACTATTACAAGTAAAAACTTTTTATTATTAAAAAAAAAAACTCAACGTTACCCAAAAAGAGAAGTATGCATTATAAAAATATGGCAAATGAAAATATAGCTGGCAGTGTATGTAGCGTAAGCGCTCAGACCGCCCTTTTAAAATAATAAAGTAATAGGTACTCCTTTTTTTAAGAGGTTATAATTCGATTGATTAGTATAGAAAAGTACCTTGAAAATTTACGTGTAATTAAAATAATTTTCGTATGAATAAAGTATAGCTAAAAATCTCTCGTTATGTACAAAACTAATAGACTTGTCAATCTTTATCTAATAATCGACGATTATCGCCGCGATTCGCCAAAAACTAGTATTTTTGCGATTCCCCTACTGCCTACTAACAGTAAAGCGTGAGTATTTGCTCGCTTATTCATAAACTCAATATGATAATATACGACATAACTAATGAAACACATATGATTTCATTTTATTAATTGTTCCTTTTTTATTTTCTTTACGTAATATGAACTAACCTTGTCACCATTTAAAAAGCTCAAAAAATATTTTTCATTGGTTTTATTTTGTCGCAAGACTGTGGCCTTTACTAATATATTTATATAGCTATAATAAAATAATGCAAATTTTATAAGTCATAAAACTTATACATTACACAACACATCTTGCCATGGGACCTTCACTGAACTACGTCAGAGAACAGTCAATTGAATGCTATTCGTTTTGAGCGTTGAATGCACACACATTAATTACACTGATCAAACTGTTCTATAATCATATGTTGTAAGAAGATTGTTGAAAACAATATAGGTATACATATTGTCACAGCTCATTTCCATAGGGGAAGGCAGGGATCAAATTTTTTGACTTACTCCGATTCTGGCACTCATTTTTAGGCTTATGTATACGATACTTTTGACCTAGATACACATTTTCCAATATCTTTTGGACAATTCATGGTCTTCGCGGTTTCACTAATCTTATCACAAAATTTTACCCCTAGCATAATTTTAAGCGTTCTAACTCCTATCTGACATTTAAAAGAATCTATTTAAGAACTGAATAGTAATTACTTTACAATATTTGAGAAATAAGATATTCAGGACACAAATTACTTTAGGAAACCTTCTTTAAATAAATAATAACATTCCTCGAGCGCTCGGACATGCCAGACAGCTTCAGGTAGCCCCGGTCGTCCGGGCATGCTAAGCTTGTAGAGCTGGTTTGAAGGTTAGTTAACATATTATATAATATATATAAATAGAGCGTAGGTACTAATGTTATATATATATACATTTATCATAAATATGAACATCCAGACCTAGAAAAAACATTCATGCTTTTCAATCCCGATTTGCAAGGTTTCGAATACTTTTAACTGCTTCATGCTTACGACGGGGGCGACTGAGATGACAAGTGCCTTCGTACACAAAAGTCTCAAATTTTAAACTACCTTGACAATACATTTGGAATTATCGAGAAGATTAAAGAGGTTAAGTCTAAAGAGGACAGTCGAACGGCAAACTACGTGACTACTTCCTTACGTGATATAAATATAAGTGGCTTGTTGTGTTACTTCAAATGTATAACGGTTGATTTTAAATTCTTGTAATTTTTTGAATTAATTTAATCTAACTGTGTGATGTTAAGCATAGATTTGACTAAATAAAAGGACCCTATATGATAAATATATCATTGTGATCTAGTAAAGAAAAATGTTCTATCAATTTCCAAAGTAAATACAAATAAAAAAGTAAGTACAAAATTAATATCTCCTAAATGTTTTAACTGCTGTATGTTTTAGTTTTTCTTTGAAGCCATATAGTCACCTGTTTAATTTTTTATGTAAAGTTCAATATAAGTTTTATTGAATTATGACAACAAAAGATTTGCACGATTTAATGAAAGTAAATTTTTCACTTTATACCAACATTTTCATGTTTTCTTTTAGAGTTACGAAGCTAATAATTTATACTAATGAAATTTTTATTGTAAAATAAAAAATCTTGAATTTTCATTGTGTAATAAAAAATCTTGAAATGTCGTAGGAGGCCACCACGAAAGGTGACCTCCAGAGGTGGGCGACTCTGGGTGCCCTTAGTAACAGACTACCGAGTGGGCCAGGAGGGTCCGCCAAACAGCGCCAGGATGGTCTTAGGCGGCGGGTGCAGGAGGCCCGTGCTGTCTAGTTCTAGCCCGGGGAACCATGGCCGCGGGCGGGGGTGTCGGACGCTGAAAACCAGGTACTGGCCCCCCGCCCCTTTATGTCAACAAGCGGCGGGCGTCACCGGATGATTTTGAATGGTAATACTGCTGGTAGTCGCGTGTTATGGTGGTGATCACCACACCTTTTGGTCCCCCGTTGGCCGGATGGCAGTGCATAAATTCATTGTGTTACCGACGTATAAAAAAAGGGCTGCTAAGATGTTGATAGGATCCCTTTACACCAAAACTATTGCACCGATTTGAAAATATCTTTCAGTTCTTCATGGGGCTGTATTATTATTCACTTTAAATAATAAAGAAAATAAAGAATATGTAAAAAAGTAGTTCAAGCGGACAAAATCGTGTTCAGAAACTAGTATAATATAATTTGAATATCCGAATTATGACAAACTTCTAAGATGTCACTGATTACTATTTTTGAGCCCCGATCCGACACGTTCTCAGAGACGTTGACAAATAGCACGAAGACGGACAGACAGATTGATCGACGAATTACGTGGCTCACATGATTTATAGCTACAGGGGATAGTCCGGGAGTGAGCATTGCAATCCCTCAGGATTCGCCGATAGTTGAATCTGATGACGTGTGCGCCGCGCCGGGACTCAATTGCTGAACTAATGGTGTAGATAAACTTTGCCATTTCATCACTGGTTGAACATGCTAGGGGCTAGGAGATGTGATAGCTATTAATTATCGTGGATGATACGCTATGTGGTCCAGACATTATAGACGTAGGTACTTAAATAGATAGACTAATATTATGTTTTTTAATAATAAATAAATATTTTTGACAGTTACACCAATTATTTTGTTTCAAGATAAGTATCATTAAGAACTTGTGTTATGTATACTAAATTATGGCTTTTATTATATATAATATAACTGACTAATTTTTAAAAAAAAAAACCTAATGAACTTATAAAAACACCGTAACCGATTAAAATATTCATGGTTACGCACACAGAGATTTGTCCTATGTGTTAATCTAACCAACGACCTGAAGAGGAGCCAAGTGTGATATACTCGACACCACGCCATATCTGTTGCATTTTCTTTTACCACTTATTAAAGGCACCTTCTAGTACGATTTTCATTTTATGAATGCTGTGAACATCCCTCTAGGCGCGATTTCATCTTATTCTTATCTTATTCATTATTATATTTAAGTGTATAATAAAGTATTAGATGGTGTCATACATATTTTTTTACATATAAATATAGCGCGAACTTTTTGGATAGAAGCAATATTTTTAAGTCTGCTATTTTACCATCTAAATGGTTTGCCATATCGCTGGGTTAATGGAACATATACCCATTAGTAGATAGGTCAGATTTAAGTTGCGTACATGTACAGTTTCTTTTAATTATTCACTGATATCTCATTAATGTTAATCAACATTTCAAAAACAAGCAGCATATGTAATAATAATTCAGTTATCAATAGGATAAGTCCTCATAACAAGGTCTTCTTGTGTGATGTTTAAAAAATTGCCTTTTTGTGTTAAGCCAGTATTCCATTAAGCCAGCGATATGTCAACCTGTTAGAAAGTTAGTACCATTTGCAGGTCTATAAGTGAATTTATGTAACTCACTGCCAACGTTACAAAACTCATTTTGCAACTTACTAAGTATTTATATGTCTGTATAAAAATAGAAAAAGAGGCCGTGACTTGAGTCTTTTTGTTTATTTTTTTGGAATGTTATTATATTACGGTCTGATACGGTCGACCTCTGAAATAGCCGAACAGTTGAATACTATGTCGCACCAATGATTTTGTTCGTATAATAAGGTTTCCATATATAAAACAAGCGTACTAGTCTGTACGACAAAGAACTATAATAATAGGTTGGGGAAAAAGTCTTTTCGTATTTTTGTATGAAAAGTCAAGACATTTTTTTCAAAGTTTATTTACATTTATTTACAATATATATGTACCGTTTTGTTGAATAACTTTCTGCCATTTTGTGGGCAGAGACATTATCCCGTTACTGTAGAAACTTTGGGACTTCTGATCAAAAAAACGGGACAAATAGTTTTGGCAGTCCTCTCTTGAGGTCAACCTTACAGAACCTAAAGAATTCTGCAGAGACCGAAACAGGTGAAAATCTGAAGGCGCAAGGTCAGGGCTATATGGTGGATGCACTAGGACCTCCCAGTCAAACTCTCTTAATTTTTGCTGAGTGGCTAAAGATGTGTGTGGTCTAGCGTTATCGTGATGAAAGACCACACCCTTCCTGTTGATCAATTCCGGCCGTTTTCTCTTGACTGCTTCCTTTAATCTCATCAGTTGCTGGCAGTAAAGATCAGAATCGATGGTTTTGCCGGGCGGTAAAAGCTCATAATAAACAATGCCCTTCCAATCCCACCATACACACAGCATCACCTTATTTCGTGTTAGGCCAGGTTTGGCCACAGTCTGTGAAGCCTGGCCAACTTTCGACCACGACCTTTTTCGCACGTTCTTGTCGTACGTGATCCACTTTTCATCGCCAGTTATCAATCTCTTCAAAAACGGCTCGGTTTCATTACGTCTCAATAATTAATCGCAAATGAGTACACGGTTCATTAAGTTTCTTTGAGTGAGCTCGTGTGGCACCCAAATATCGAGCTTTTTTGTATAACCAGCTTTCTTCAAATGGGTCAAAACTGTTTTGTGGTCAATTCCCAGTTCTTCAGCTACATCGTAACTACTAATATGCCGATCTTGCTCCACTCTTTCAAAAATGGCGTCCATTTTATTCGTAACAGGGCGACCAGAGCGAGGTGCATCTTTAACATCAAAATTTCCGGACTGAAAACGTTTGAACCAAATTTGTGCTACTCTTACTGACACTGCATCAGGTCCATAAACATCACAAATTTTTTTCACTGCTTGAGTTGCATTTTTGCCTTTTTTATAATAAAATTTTAAAATGTATCGAATTTCTTCATTAGATTCACTCATTTTAACGGAGAGAAAAACAAATGAAAAATAGCGGGAAACAACTTTTTTTTATTTTTTTCTTTTCTTTATAATGGAACCTTTTTAATGTTACCAAAACCAGCCAGACACAAATAGTACAGTCAAAAAAATTTTATAATAAGTTTATACCTACGTTATGCGAAAAGACTTTTTCCCCGACCTAATATTTTGCATTTTGGTATATATGCGGCGAACTGTAATATTCGCATAAAACGAGAGTAGTACCTATGTTGTCAATAAGTATGGTATTTATTATCTATAATTTGTTGCTATGTGTGGATATAGGATATAATATATCAACCAATTCAGGCATCTTTCAACAGTAAGTAGGTACTGCTTTGCAAACACCTGTCAAAATAGGAATAAAAATTCAAACCATTCAGTGCATTTATGCATTTACCTTATGCATTATTAATGAAGTTTTTATACAAATTATACATATATAGTTTTTTAGTTTCAGTTGAACAAGTCTTATACCCCAACCTTAACAGAATTGCGTTTATATCGCGACAGCCACGATATACTTTTTACCATATACGTATTCTGTTAAGGTGATTCCACTATCCAAAATAGAACAGCTACAAAAGGAGCAATAGTAGAACCGTTTAAGCCAGCCACAAATTAATAGCTCACGAACTGATTATATACCGAATCATTATTTATAGATTACAGTTGAATTTAAACGATTACTATTATACTGCATGTTGTCTGTTTTGCTACAAATTACAAAGTGTATTGTACTGTATTCTTTTTAATACTTGTATGGAGATGGTTTTTCTATATGACATAGATTAGATCCTAAAAATCGCGGATAAGAAACTGTATGTACCACTTATCGTGGCTGTATCGATATCAACTCAAAGAAAATAATTTTTAAGTAAAAACAATAGTTACACTTGTCAGCGTGTAATTATTTTTGAAACAGGTGATAAATTAGTAGTGAGGAACATGTACGCAAATATTTAACCAACGTACTATTTAACTGCAGAAAATTATTAGAAATCCGTAATGAGCATCGCAACATTAAGTAAGATAAGTACCTTTACATTATTTTTATAAAACTGATATAAAACTACACTTGTGACCTTCAATTTAAAATAGAGCTTAGTTTCAGTCCACAAAAAACTACATTGCAGCTAATAATATTATTGACTGCTATAAGCTATATAACACTAAATTATACACATAGATTAACGCTTAGTAGCAGCATTACAAGTTTGTGTCCTTGGCGCATAACAGTGTTTATAATACAGATGAAAAATTGATTTTTAGCCATTGCAGTCCCAGTGTTCCACATTATTTATTAGTCTCCATAATTGCTTAACATACACTAACGTAGATGCAGACTTCATGTGACATAACGCAGTTTTGTGCTTATGGACGTGGTAAGCTTAATGTTTGACTGCAATGATAATCGTAAACATTAAAAACAAAAAGTAAATAACATAATATACGAACAAAAACACAAATAGGAAGTCCATCAAGGTTAGCTTGATTCATAAGCATTTAAACTAGCTGATTTGCTGACGTTGTTCAGTGATCAGAATTGTAAATTAAAAAAAATATATTTATATATATATGTATATCCTATGTTTTTTTTTTTCAATTTTAGGTGAGTTCTTACAAAATGCAAAAGTATTCAGTTTACGCCACAGAATTTTTTTAAAAATTTTTGTACAACTTTGATCCTGTAATCTTAGCCAACTGCTGGGTAAAGCCTCTTCACGATGCCCCCTTTTCTCGCTATCGTGTGCGATCTCTTGCTGTTATTTTTTTGTTAGGTTCATTAGGCTTAGTCCAGAGGGTACAAAACCTTAGGATTTAATGAGCGGTTTACGAGTAAAAACGTGAGAGGCTTATGCACAAGACAGAGTTGCTCTATAATATTAGCACAAATATCTTACATAGATAGATATTCCAGTATTATCTTATGTGGAGTAGTCTAGGATTATCATTAAAATTTGGATTTAAAGAATAGTGCCACCCTCTCTCATCTCACGGGGAGTCGTAAGAGTCGAAGATTAGAAATCCCACAGGATGATGGACAGCAGCGTCATCTTGTGTCAATGTTTAGCAGTTGAATTATAAAACTGATATGATAATAAGACAACCATCCACCCATTAATATCCAGCGATAAATATGGACCTTCTCCGTGTGCTTCCTAAGCTTTGCACAAAAGCTTACTGGCATACACAATATTCGCAGTTGATCGTCTAGGGTAAAACGCTGAAGAGATCGATGTTTGAAATACCCATATTCTGATTACTAAAGGCCGCAGACTCAGTTTAATCAAGCTTTGATTCTGATCAGTGGACTGACTTGAAGTGAATTATTTTCTGAATCTGCTTGAGCTAGCGGCCACCCTGATAAAGTTATTATCTCTTCTGATTGGTGAAATAACTTTTTTTCTGTTAACGATTGGCTTGCGACCTCTGCACTGTGATAATATTATTGACCCTGAATTTGGCGCTTCATCTTGCAATGAAAAAAAATATCAGAGCCGGTTCACTTTTAATTAGGGCTATCAGATCCAGTCCAATGTCAGTTGGGGCTGTAACAGCACTTTCAGCATAGCAGCACACTAAATGTGCTCTATGTGAAGAGAGGATGATCCTTACTTATGACATAGGAATAAAAATTATGTGAAAAATTAAGGACTATCGATCTTATCAATCCCATCTAGATATTCGAGATTCCGCACCTGCGCTTTTAGCCAGCTGACAGAATTTGACGAAAAGTATATGCAAATCAAGTCGCGAATTGCGTATATTTAGATAGTAAATAGGATATATCTGAGCGACTTCATTGTGTCATTAGTTGCATTGCAGCATATAATAAGATACTTACTATTACTTAATAAAATACTGTATGATAAAAAACTATAATGAACGTCAATATAACGAAAAGTATACATTTGCGATATGATATCGCAAGGTTGGAGTTTAGCGGAACAAATTGCCTGAAGGCCAACCTAACTACTGTCACAAATTGATGTAATCATAATTCATCCATAAATTACATAGGTAATATACCTATCATGTAAAGAAGTGAAGAGTCCTAGATAAATATTTCCCGATGTTTGTATAAAAATAAATAATTAATATGAAAAAATTGGAAGTAGACATTTTATTTCAATACAAATTAATTTGACTAGATCCTCTTTATTTAAAAAATAAGGAGACTCTGCCCAAGACCTTAGGAAACCAAGTCAACCTCACCTGCAAGTGGTGCACCTGCTGTGCTGAAGCGGTATTAGGCCTATTTCGTGGGACCATAAATATTTTTGACGAAATGTAAGCGTAAAATATATCGGGGAAGACAGAAGCATATTCAGGGAATCATGCATGATTTTATGTGTATCTGTAGGTACGTATGTAAACGTAATATTTAAACCATATCGTCAAATGAAATTCTGATAACATAGTGTTACTAATAGATAAACAATTTTTTTGTATTTTTTTTCTTTTATTTACGCGATTATACTATCACACATACCAAACCACTACCATCACATCAAATAAATTTTTGTTGAATCATCGTGTTAACATATTTTGCAGATAATTTTTTTTATAAGTACTCTTAAGATTTTGACCTTCTAAACTTATACAGTGATTCGAACACATTTACAGAATACGAGCTTACTACGTTGACCAATCTTGGACTTAGCTAACACAGGGTCCCAAGCTGGTGGAACATTCTAACCATCTTCTTTATTGGAAATGGGATGTTTGTTGATCAGGGTTTATGATATGTGTAGTATGAGAACAAACCAAGTTTCCTTAGCGAGAAATTGAGGTTCATCAAATTTAATATAGATGTTGAATGACAGTGTTTACATTTATTTTGGGTACTTTTGTTTATACAATACAAATACAATTGGAGAAAAAACTATAAACAAAACATGCAAAAGCGTGATGAGACTCATCACGTTGTTTCGGTGCGTTGAATGAAATGTCTCAAGTGGTGCCACTTGTGCAGGTCGTGGTTCATGAGTGAGTTCATTACGATATTTAAATATGATACGTTTTAATTTCGAGTTAAAAAAGATTATACAGTCCTACCCTGCTTAGTGGAGTATGACCTGAACCCCCTAACCATTGTCCGAGGAGGCCCGTGCTTAGTAATGTGATCTTAATAGGCTGAGATGATGCTGTATTTGCAGTAGGTGCCTTAAAACTCAGCACAATCAAATATTGCGGAATTTAGGTCTAGAAGGCACCGTCCATAAGCCAGATATGTAATCTTACAAAAAGATGTCCCTTAGGAGTCCGTGTCCATATTTTGCACATAGAAAATTTGTCATCTTATTTACTTGACAACAAAAATCCTTTTCTTACACTCCACAGAACACTTGCCCAAAAGTAACAGCTTTGTTTTATTACGTTAAATAAGGTGAAACTAAATGAGAACATTTGCAGCCTATGTAAGAACAATGTAATCTGTAAAACTAACGAGATGTATACAATACATACATACGAACAGAGAGTTAATGGAAATCCTCAACCCAATTGTGGCAAATAATTGGCTGGACCCCACCTGGTTTAGGCAACAAAGCCGGCCGCGTCCCTTCGACATTGTTCGCCAAAGGTTTTATTAGACCAATGTTACGTCTCATCGCAAATTAACACAACCAGGCCAATATCGTCTAGTACATGACCAACACCCTCCTCATACCCAAAGCTTAATAGGTAATTTCCCCCCTAATAAAATGAGTTAACAGTAATTGATTTGTTTCAAGACCCATTACAATGTTCTGTTGGAAGGTATATAAGAACAGGTTTAGGCTCAGAATTTTCGGGTTATAGGCCATTCGCCACATTGTTCATTCGCCATGAATAAAGTATGTGTAAATTTTAGTCGAAAATAAAAACGTAATAAAATCCTGCCTAATAACACTAGAAGTCATATTAAAACAATTTCAGTCTGAGTGATCTTAAAAGTGATCTGTACCAAAACAGAGACATGAAAAAGTACTTATATTTTCGTTCTTCTCAAGTAGTGATACACTTAAAAATAAATATATTTCTTATACATAAAAAGAGGTAGATAATGTTACTTTCCGCGGAAATGTTATTGTTATTCCCATAGGATTTTCAAATAGAACCCACTTTATATAGCTGAGTCTCTAAACTTCTATTCTGCTTAAATTTATTTCCATAATACGTATTATTTTTAAAAGACAATTCTATGCATGAAGTGAAACCTACCTATCTGAATAATCCATTGGAGTAAAATATTTCATTACATTAGCGCTGAAACAAATCTAACAAAATTATTACGTTCTAATAAACAAAATCAGATAAGTGAATACTTTTTATAAAACGTACATATTATGTACCCTAAATGATTATGAGTACAAGGTCTTTTATTGATTTAGCTCAAATCAATCATTTTATTGCATTCCAATCCAATCCAAAGATCTTAAAGTTTTATTTAGAAGTAACCATGGTCGGGCACAACAACAATATAGGGGACGAGAGGAAATGTTATGTTCATAAATAAAAATATTATATTTTCCTTGATATTATTATAATTATAGACACAAAAGGCACAAAACTATCTCCTAGATTAAATCGACCTCCCAGTATTCCCACTGGCCGTTGCCATAATTGGTTGTATTGACACAGAGCACACAAATACCTCACCCAAACCAACTTTATGGGTTTGTTTGTGGAAAATATATATGAGACAAAAGCAGAGCTAACAAAGCGTAGTAGTACTTTCTATAAATTAACCTAAAACTTAATTCCTGAAACAAAATTCTTCAGAATATGTCAAAATGAAAACTCCATCACAGCAAAGAGGAAACAAACAATGTTGTAAACTTTTGTCTTCTGATTTATTGTTATCATATCGTGTTTTGTCGATTTTGTACTTATATATTATTTCTTTTTGTCTACTTTTGTATTGTTTAGCAGAACGCGAGTTGCGTAAGGTATCCTTTGGGATTTCCAATATTGTCGCGTTATTATTTTCGTTAAAATTGTTTCGTAAATATCGGTCGAATAAGATCGCCGAAGAAGAGTTCACAGAGCTCAATCTTTGTGTGTTTTATTTATACCACAAAATGTCACTCAAGCATACGGGCCACCTGATGAAAAGTGGCAACGCAGTTTGGTTTAGACTGTCACTACAAGTGATTAAAGCCGAGTCACGTTAAACATCTTATTGACCACCTTGAATAAGTATTGTGATAGCAGTACGTCACATAGCTGTCTCCATTAATTCGCACAGAGTTAGCGCGTAGAGCTGACCTAAATTTTCACCTCCTAAGTTTGTGAAACTAAGCGTGAGCACTATATTGGAACGCGGAGCTAACGCTATGAGATTACAATCAACCAATTATTTTTTATGAATGAAAGAATAAAAATTAACATAACACACAAACAACGTACAAACACTAATACTCTTATATACCAATGGAAGGTTTCCTTAGTGCTACTTTATTGGTTACGGCTTCTGGGGACCCTTTCAATATCTTCAAATATTCACTGTGTGTTTTGTATCGTTAATTTAAATTATATGTGATTGATAATTTAAAAGAGCATCGCCTGTGAGTTTCTTGTCAGTTCTTCTCACAGAGCGGTGGCAGTGCCAGTTCCGCACTTAGATTCACTTACACTTTATTTTTATTTTTTTGCTTGTCAGTGAATCTAAGCTTCGTAATTTCATTGTAGAAACATAATTTTTTGAAAGTTTACATTTTGTTTTGACGTTTTCAAGTGCTATATAATAGTTTTTGAAATAAAGAACTTTTTACTTTATCAAAAGAGCCCTTATTTGATCGCTGCTTCTTTTGTTCACAGATCGAGTTTCTAAAATGTCATCACCATCCAAACAACGATTGAAACGTCAAACATGGTGCAAAAGGCTTTTACACAAAAGATTGCCTATAACGCAATGGTTACCTGGATACAATTCAGAAAAAGCAATAGCTGATCTTATAGCTGGAGTCACCGTAGGATTGACAGTCATACCTCAAGCTCTTGCGTACGCAACTCTAGCTGGACTCGACCCTCAGGTATACAAGCATAATACATACATTCACGCCTGTTTTCCCGAAGGGGTAGGCAGAGGCATATTAAACGCCCACACTTCGCCAATAATATACAACTATACGATTGGCGAGTCCCACATAATAGGTGGCGAGCCTATTGCCGATTATCGGGCACTGTTTTGTTCGCCAGAGCCTCGTCCGTTGATCGGCAGGTGCACCACATGCAGGTGAGGTTGACTTGGGCTCCTTAGGTCTTAGTAGGATCCCTATACACCCATAATACTACAAGCATAATAATACTGCGGCTGTTTTTAACTTTAAAAAAAACTGGTAGGATATGTAGCTTTTGGCTAGTATCTGTTTACGAGCTTTTTATAATTTAATTTAGTGAAGCTAAGCAGGCACTCACTTTCCTGCATAAAGTGCTCGTAATTGTATATTATCCAGTGGCTTAATTCTCGCACCAGTATTTTTAGCCAGGTAAATGCATTTGTTATATAAAATTACTTATGCTCACAAAGCCACGAGCATATAGGTAATCTATTAAAGGTGTATAGGGATCCTACCAAGACCTGAGGAGCCCAAGCCAACCTCACATGCAAGTAGTGCACCTGCCGACCAACGGACGAAGCTCTGGCGAACATAACAGTGCCCGATAAGCGGCAATAGGCTCGCCACCTGTTACGTGGGACTATATAATTGGGTGAGCGCATAATATGCCTCTAAGGGTAGGCCCTTCGAGTAAACAGGCTCGATGTGATCAGAAACGATCACCGAATTTAAGCAGTGCTAAAAGAAATTGTATTCTTTGGATGGGTGGTGGGTGGTGATGTTGCGTAGTAGTTGTCTAACAAACTTCTTGAACTCTTGTTGCGGTACTATTCGAAAGGGTTACCGCGGCCCTGAGACATAGCAGGCTAAAAGAGGAACATGTATGGTTCTTAGTCATTAAAAGTCGGTCAAACCCTCCCGCTTCAACCACAGCGGGAGACGGTCATTTAATGATTTTCCATTTGAAAAAAGAACTCTCATTTTTTTATTGTAACTGTACATGTCGGCAGTATATTATAGGCCAAGAAAATTAAAACAATTACAATTCATAAAATTACACCTCCTCGACTACACCACTACCTTGCATAGGCAAGGTAGAGGTAGGTAGGTGGTTGTGGTTATAGAACCAACAAAGTAAAACCAAATTGAGCACAAGTGAGATACGTCCATACTTCGTTCACATTTCTTAACTTCCTTACGCACTCCAAATGACGCAGCGGGTAAAAGCTAATTGGAGTTAAATAAACTAAATCACATTTAAGTATACGCAATGTATAATCCAAGTTATGAATGCAAGCAAACACAGTGCAACAATTTTCATTAAGGAAGGTGTAACAGTAATCAATCAATACTAATCAGTAAGCAGAAAGCTAGAACAGCTATTTGTTTTAAGGCCTTCCCTTAGGAAAATAGTTGCAGGACAGCATCTGCAACAGAATATGAATGTTGGAATTTTTACAACAATTATATCGCGATTCTTATAATACCGAGATGAAGTGTAATTACTTAACACACGCATAGCTCTTGCAAGGACTCGAGTAAAATTAAAAAATTACTTACTTAAATATTTTTCTTTTTTTTTGTTAACATTATTTTTAGTGTAAGTACATTTGTAAGTGGCGCGAGAAAAAAGCCAAACTTGACGATTTTCTTGCTCGTTCTTTTACGATCAAGCCGCAGTGAATGGGCGCGTTAATTTTTAAATTTGACCTTTATAAGAGCTCTATTGAGCCAAACTTGGAAAAAATTATTTTGATATTTGCTTTTTTTTTATTTGACAATTACACCAATTATTTAGTTCCAAGATAAGTATCATTAAGAACTTGTGTTATGTATACTAAATATCTGATAAACACACAGAAATACTTTTTTTGGACATACATACTTAATATACATAGGAAAACACCCAGACCAGAACAATTATTCATGTTCATGCACACAAAGATTTGTCCTGCGTGGGAATCGAACCCACGATCTCAGGAGCGGAAAGCTAGTATTCTCGCCATATCGGTCGTCAAATATATTAAAAAGTGGCTTTTCATCGTGACACATGCCAATAAACAAGGTAAGACAAATTCAGGTCTCCATTTTTTGATGGCAAGTGTGTAGCGTAGTATAACGACAACCACATACAGTGATAAGCGGGACCAACGTCTTATCATGCCTATCGAAGCGCGGAAGCGGTCGATATCAAACGTCACATATACGATCACCCATCCAAGGACACTAACCTTTATCAGCGCTGCTTAAACTCGGTAATTGCTGTTCAAAATTCAAAAGCGTGGCTTCATTCGGAAGCACTTGTAAACCTAACTTAAATTTAAGAGCGCCTCACCACCAAAGCAGGAGCCTGTTAGTATATTTATTATATATGAGGATGTATTATTTGTTTTCAGTATGGCCTGTACTCTTCGTTCATGGGCTGTTTCGTGTACATATTCTTAGGGTCATGTAAGGAAATCACGCTCGGTCCCACAGCACTCATGGCCCTGATGACATATCAGCAAATAGAGAACAGAAACATTGACTACTCCATCCTTCTATGTTTCCTCACTGGATGCCTACAGTTAGTGATGGGCCTGCTACATTTAGGTATGTATATTTCTGATTTCCCCTTTTTAACGTTAGGAGCTATCCATAAATTACGTCACACGTTAAGGGGGCGGGAGGAGGTTGACGAAGTTTGACATGGTGTGACAAGGGGGTGGGTGGTATTAAAAATTTCGCAATGTCACATTTCAAAGCTTAGGTCCTAAACTAATTTAAAACGAATGCTGTTTTATTGTAATTATTTCCGGTTTTCTTTCTGCAATTGTATTGCAAAATATGTGACCACACTACTCCCTCCTAGTGAGACTCACAAATGTGACCTGCTGTGACAAGGACGGAGGGGGGGGTCAAGAGATCATGAAATTCGTGTGACGTTATTTATGGATGACTGACCCCTCCCTATACTGACATAATTAATAAGTAATAACCATATCAACGTATATAATTGCGTAATACTTGAGTCTTGAACAAACGCAGATATTTTTTCTGGAGATCTCTGATTGTTTTTATTTTACCAAAAATCTGAGATAATATGTATTGACAAGCTTCTTGCCCTCTTTACCAATCATGCTCGTGTCGAAAATGGCTTTGTTAGTATTAACTAATCTCGACATTCATAAGTGCTCCATCGGCGCCCAAATTTGAATAAAACATTTTTTATTTTCGTTCATCCTCTCTGGAAACGACACTTCATAAGTGATGTTACTGGAGGTCGGGAGATGAGATGGGATGTTTCGTTCATCTACTATATATAAAACAAGTAAATACCCACTAGTGCAATAAAAAAATTTGGGGTCGGTGTAAGTGTGCAGTTATAATGCAGCTTCCTTAAAAATATTTGTACTGACACTCATTCTTATCATTTTTGAAATATTGTAAGTTATATACGAAACAAGGGGTTAGAGCTTGCTAGATATACAAAATAAAACCGTCATAGTAAGAGTCGCTTATATTTAAGGTTTCTTAAAAAAAAACGAAAAAATATTTGTTGCTTACTTTTCTTAGTAACTCGACTTTTTTACACTTTTTGAAGGGAATATAATAAACTGAACCTCTAAAAAATACTTTTTTGATCATCAAAATTACTGAGTGAGCATCTAATCACCTCATTAGATGCTCACTCAGTAATTTTGATGCACAAAAAGGTTAGGTTAGGTTGGCAATTTATTAATTTTGAAGACACGTTAAATAACACCCTTTTTGAAGTACTCCGGTGTTTTAGTCCTCCAGCCATAGTAAAGACCTACCCAATCAGATCGGAAGGGGTCATAAACCAATAGTTTAACTGTCTCTCTTATAAGTTTAAATACTTCAACAGGGGGCGGTGGAAATTGGTAATTAAAAATAAAACAATGTCAATGACGATAATTGCTCAACGAGTTTATAATTAATCCATTATTTCAATTAGTGTTTACCCAAAGTTGAACAAACTTGCAACCTACTTTTTCAAGGTTGTAATAGCGGGGAATAGTAGTCAATGAAACATTTTAAAAATTGTCATTATGAATTAAAAATTTCAACAAATGTAAAGATTCTCTTGTACTAGCTTATCAGTAATAAACGTTTCAATAGGTTATCTGTTTTTCTATATTAAAAGACCAAAAATACTATAATTAATTCGAAGTAAATTTTATCAGTAAAAATTGTACAGTTCAAGCCGATCTGTGCAAATCCGTAATCTTAATTGACGTATATGAGAAACATGACATCTGAGTCAGTACTAACTGTACTTCATTACTTACATATTTTACTCACATATTCCATTGGGTTTAGCCAGAAACCTTGCCGCAACTATTTCAAAGGGATATAGTGGGGGTTAAGTTTATTTTTAGTATAGAGTTCTCTAGATGAAACGAGTGAAAACGTCGAAAAGGTAGCCCTTTGCCCGAATTATTGGCACGAGCTTCTCTTACGTAAGGAGATCTCAACGACTCTCTTGTAAATTGCTTTGGAGGTACTACGCCACTACATTGCTTATTTATATGCTTAAACAAACTTACATAAGGTAATAATGCAAAGAGAAGAATGAGAAGAGATGTCTATATAAAATATGTATCTTGACTATATGCATGTAGTAAATAAAATAACCCAAAATGTTATTTATTGTTACAGGCGTATTAATAGACTTCATATCAGTCCCAGTAACAGTAGGATTTACATCGGCTACGTCGGTGATCATCGCCGTATCTCAAATAAAGAGTCTCCTAGGCTTACAATTTAGATCTGGTGGATTTTTGGATACAGTTAAGAAGGTAAAGTTACTTATGTTGCTTTCATATTTACACACATACATACATTCACGCCTGTTTCCCCTAAGGCGGAGGCATATTATACGCCCACACTTCGCTAATTATATAGTTGGTCCCACGTAATAGGTGGCGAGCCTATTGCCGCTTTCATATTTATTATATTCATTATGTCTGCTATAGGTAGTCCACTGCTGGAAATAGGCCTCATTAGTTGTTTTCCATGTTGATTAACCTTAACCTTAATTGACCTTAAGCGGCCTAGATCCATCGTCATCCCGCAGCCTTGACCAGATCATCGGTCTTTCGGATTGAGGACAAGCCTCTTCTTCGTTTGCTGGTTCACGATCGCCATTGCATAACCTTAGCGCCCCATCGGTCGTCGGTTCTTTGATCTTGGCGCTCTGCTCATTACGACATCAGTCTGCAAATCCATCCTGCTATTTCGGGTAGTTCACTCTCTGGGGTAGACCTGTCTTCTGCAGATATATTCATAGTCCTCACATTCGTTAAATCATTCAACAGCATATTAAGCGTTGCTAATATTTATTTGCATATAGTTTTTGATTTAGAACTCGGTTCGTTAAATCGGTTCTCGGGCTTCAGATCTGTAGCGTAGGTTTATTGTTTGCACCTTTAACATACTCCATTATACATGCTTTAATACTACCAATTAATATGATTTTTGTAAAGCCTTTTATCTTTTCAGGTGATTGTGAATTTGCCAAACGCACGACTATCAGACAGCACTCTCGGTATATCCTGCATAATTGTTCTATTATTAATGCGAGTAAGTATCTTTTATTTATGTAAAGAATTTGAACGGTTTGTAAGCATAAAACCATCTGTGGTAAAATTTGTGACCTTAATTACGTATTAATAAGTATATAGAATTTTTATCTCCAATAAATCATTTTTCCGACCTAAAGTACGCATTAGAGAGGTTAACTGTAGGCCAACCGTTCGATTGGCATACGGAACTCACTACTAAAACAAATGATGGCAGTTGTTTAATTTCTTACCGACTATTCTTTTAAGCTATTGACGTGTTTTAGAAAATGAAAGATTTAAATTTGTCACCACAAAGGAAGACGTTGAAGAAGGCTATGTGGCTGATGTCGACCTCACGGAACGCTATCATTGTAATCCTGTGTTCAATCCTGGCCTACGTTATGGAAAAGCACTTCGGCTCAATGTTCCAGTTGACCAGTACTGTAAGGTAAATATATTCCGTAGTCAATACCCTTTTTTACCACATCCTGCGTGATGGTGAGCATTTAGTACGTTCCAGAATGGTAATACACAATCAATTTTTTTGGTTTGAGTGTTGTTAGCGCAGCTTGATCACGGTTGCCGTAAAGACCAGCATGTGTAGTTTGGAAGATGAAAGGAAAGGGATTAGATCGATAAACCTGGCTGTTGCTCATAATTATATGCACCGTATGAGCATTAGTAACTGAAGTAACTCAGCATGATAATACTCACGTCAATTATTCTATTATTACAAAAACTACATAATTATTATATAAACATACATAATGTCACGCCTCTTTCCCGTAGAGGGTAGGCAGAAATCACATCCTTCCACTTGCTATGATCTTGGCACACTATCATTGTGATCACGATCTTGAAGCTATGAGAGCTTCATTATTAACATTCTCATACACGCCCGTCGGCTTAGGGTACTTTTGACCTGCCCTTTCTCGAAAATCTGACAATCAATTTTACAAAAACTGTAGGGTTTATAAAATGTTTCAACATTTATTGTTATGAATTTCAATTTGTAGATAAAACTTTGAAGACAAAATATTATTTGGAAAAAGAGATTCCGCAATGTTATCTGTAATATTTTCTTTGTTTTCCAGAGAAGGTCTACCTACATTTGCCCCACCGCCCTTCGGCACAACTCTTGGCTCTAGAAACGTCACGTTTATCGAAATGTGCTCGGATCTTGGATCCTCCATAGTGCTCGTTCCAGTGATAGGAGTTTTGGGCAACGTAGCCATCGCTAAAGCTTTTGGTGAGTTTGTGCTTACATTTGTTTATCGTATTTCATATACAAAATTACTGTACAATACCTACTGACAAACAAAGTATGTAAATCGCTTTTAGAAACTTGCACAAAATGCTTGCTTTATAGACTCGGTGCAAAAAATATATTAAAAACCGTCATTCGTTATTCGTCATTTGTTTCCAATATTTCTCTGAACTTTATAAATATTCACTCTGGCCGTCTCTTTTCAGCCAGTGGGGAAACAGTAGACGCAACACAAGAGTTGCTGACTCTGTCTTTGTCTAATATACTTGGTTCATTTGTGGGCGCTATGCCTATCACTGGATCGTTCTCAAGAAGCGCAGTGAACCATGCCAGTGGAGTTGCTAGTCAAATGGGCAGCATATATACCGGTAATGTTTCCATATTTTTATTAATTATCTTCATGATTCATCATAGTGACCAATCCTGCCTGATGGTAAGCAGACGATCCTATCCAAAAAAGAGCTCTCCCTACCATGGAACAGGCACAGTAATAACCGCCCATCCAGGACGGCCAGCAGAAATGCCGCTGACGCATCGCTCTTTAGATACGGAAACACAAGCATCGGTAGAAAATTTCAGAGCCGAATATTCTTACTGAGGAGCGACTCGCCAATTTTATGGTGTACAAGCTAGGAAGCTTGGTTTCTTCTTCTGAGAACGTTTTCGCCCTTCAAATCTCGCGGACATACGAGCGTTTCATCATATTACTGGATACTTCCTAATACTGATAAGCCTAACAATTGATTTGTTTGTTCACAGGTGCCCTAGTCCTTTTAGCGTTAAGTCTATTGACGCCATACTTCTATTATATACCAAAGGCGTCGCTTGCGGCCGTTGTAATTTGTGCTGTGATATTTATGATAGAATATGAGGTAAATACATCAGCTTCTATTGCATTTAATATATTTACATACATACATACATTCACGCCTGTTTCCCCGAAGGGGTAGGCAGAGGCATATAATTTTTTCAATATATTTAGAAACAAACAGAAAGTACTAAACTTTTTAGTAAAATTAAACATACTTTTAGACCTATAGTTTCATATCTAAGGCACTTAAATGGAAAAATAAAGACGCCCACACTTCGCCAATTATATAGTTGGTCCCACGAGCTTATTGCCGCTTACCGGGCATTTAATATATTTTTTGTGTTTAATTTATTAAAAACGTGTAACGATCTCTGTTTGAGTAGATATTTATTTAAATTGTCAGTCTTTGTTATTGAGAACGTCTTTTTTGTTGCAACTAAGACAATTGCGTACTTATTACCCTGTTTAAATATGATCTACATAAAACGTACCTATCTTAATTAACACCTGCTTAAATGTTTAACGTAGGTATGTCATCACATTGTTTTATGTAAAATAAATGTTAATTTCCGAAATATTTTAGTTTCTTAATTCAATATATATTTTTTGCGTCTGGTCTACCTATTTTAACTCACTTAGCGAGCTATGAAGAGGGCTTTTTTTAGTATTTCGTTAAAATGACACAGACCTAAAGGCATAGCCCAAAGAAGTACCAATCTGAAGTGGCAGTGGGTCGGTCGTATCTACTGTAAGGCCGATAACAGCTGGGGTGTACTAATTCTAGACTAAAGACCACGGGTTAGGAAGTTTAGTACAGGACACCCTAGACAATGCTTTCCAAGCAGCGATTGGAGACAAAGAGCCGAAAATCGAGCTCATTCGCGTACCTTTGTAAGACTTATGTCTTTTATCTTGCAATGGATGAAAGTAGACTCTTGATGGTATTGTTTACTTCGTCAACTTTCAAGCATGATAGCCGCAAATCTTGTCTGACGAAACACGAAAACAAAGTTGATGAAAGATGATGACTTTTTACACCAAAACAAACTCATCGAGAAAAAAAGAGAGTCAACTATACACACATAGTGTATAAAAACGTGGAATTTTTGAATAACGTATTGACTTTGAGTTCGACCACTGAGTTTGTATACCTACGATAGGAGAAGGAATGCGGGACTATTGTTGTAAATTCAGAGTAGTTGAATTTCTTACTAGCAACACCTTTCAAGTATGATATCGGGAGATCTCTATAATGTAAGCGCATACGCAGGCAATCACTAATGTATTAGATATATTTTTTAAATATAATTGTCCCTGCCCTGTCGAAACAGGCGTGATTTAATGTTTGTACCTATATATCACAAAAAATATGTGTATGTACTTGTTTCAGGTAGTTAAACCAATGTGGCGTTCTAGGAGAGCGGATCTGGTCCCAGCTTTCGCTACTTTCGCATTGTGTCTCGCTGTGGGTGTAGAACTGGGCATATTGGCGGGAGTAGCAGTTAATGTTATACTTCTGTTGTACCCAAGTGCCAGGCCGCAAATGGACGCTGAAATTGTCACGGTAAGTCGACGTAATTTTTAGACTTTCATGACTTGAGGAGTATAATCATCAAAATTCAAAACATTATTCCATGTATTTCAATTTGAAGGATAAACTTTGTGGTATGTTTAAAAATTTCCACTTTTCTAAAGCCATCAATGATAATAAGGCAGATAACAATATATTACCATTAGAAAATGAACATTAAGTTCCAAAATTTGAGTAGGACATCCATTAAGTTTGAACTAGATCTACGATTTAAAGAGGTTTATAGTTGAATTTTAAAGATTTCTTTTACCTATTTTGACTACCAATCTAACGAGTTTTACTCAAATAGTTTTATATATTAGTGGTTTAATGTTTTAGTTGATAACCTTTTGCTATAATACTATAAGCTCATATAAGTTTTTTTTAAATATTTATTTTCGTAGTGATGATTATAAAAGCTGAAAACATGTAACGATAATATGTGCTAAAAGTCTTAAACATTTAAAATGAAGCTATGTTTTTTTTTTAACTTGCAGAACGGATCTGGATTTAGTTACGTTTTAGTAACTGTGGGTAACAGTTTGTACTTCCCTGGCGTAGAGTATATCAGACAGTATGTGGAGAGAGCTGCGAAGAAGCAAGGCGGCTGTAGCATGCCCATAGTCATCGACTGCAGATATGTGCTTGGTAGGTTTTACCACAAAATGGTAGATAGTTGTAGAAACTGCGCAGCAGTATTTTATTTATTTATCTATTTATGCACATAAGGTACAAAGACAGAAGTTATAAAAGACAGGTGCAACGGTACTGCTTAGCGCTAAAGGGAATTTCTTTTAGCAGACCGAAGAAGGATAAAAAATATAAACAAAGTAGACGCGTGCACAAGTTATATGAAAAGACTAAAATTAAACAATTTGAATAAAAACGTACAGATTGCTGGCTTAAAAGAAAGTGTTCCTTTATTGCCTTCTTAAAAATGGAAATACTTTTGGAAGTGCGAATGGCAAAACGACTGGCAAAGATTTCCACAACCTAACCGCATGCACAGAAAACAAATAAGAAAAGAAATCGGAGTTATGCGAGGGGAATTTCAGGAGTTAAAGGAGATGCCGGAATATGCAATAGAGTAGCCCCCCAAAACCACAGGAGGTAACTGCTGCAGAATGTCACCAGAAGTAAAATAACGGCTACCTATTATAATAGCTTGAGATTTGACTGGGCTCAAACGGAGACCATGGGCTTCTGCCCATTCACCGATGCGGCACAAGTCAGCATTGAACGCAGCAATACCATCATCATTAATCAACGAAAAGTGGCTATTCATTTGCAGATCGTCTGCATAGAGATGGTAGCGAGATGTAACAATGACCTTCGCGATCGATTTAATAAAGAGAGAAAAAAGCAACGGGGAGAGAACTCCACCCTGCGGCACATCTGAAGAAATATTACACCATTCCGAGACTATCATTTTGGCGAACACATTGCGTGCGATCTAAAATATAGGATTAAAACCACCCTAGAGCTAGATCAGACACGCGAACTGTTTCCGGTATGGCAAGAAGGATATCAGCATCGACGAACTTAAAAGCATTACTGAAATCAAGGAATACTACAACCGTAAGAAATTTTGTCATCCATAGCCCAGTGAATGTCGTCAGTGAAATTGACGAGTGCAGAGACAGTACTATGGCCAACATGGAAACCCGACTGAAAAGGGCTAATGAAATTATGCAAAGACACGAAAGCCGAAATTTGTCGCTGTACCAAGTGCTTGAGGACTTTAGATAGTAAGGGTAAAATGAATATGGGACGGAAATGGCTTGGCAAAGAAGAACACGAAATTTTAGGCAATGGTATAACATTCGTATAATGTCTCTCAATTATACATATATATGATTTAAGTACCATACCATAATGAGAAATAAATAAATTCCGCTTATTATCAAGTCTTAAATTACCTAAGAAACATGTGCTATTGTCCTATAGTCTCTACCTAGGCATGTTATTAATTAGTTTCTGTCCAAAAGGTGCTGATTTCACGGCTGCCAAAGGCCTGTGCGCGTTATCAAGTTCACTTTCGTCCCGAGGGCAGCCTCTAGTACTGCTATCTCCTCGAGCGAGCGTCGCCTCAGTATTCAGCGGAGCTGGTTCTAGGGTTGTCGTGGTGCTTTCTGCTTCAGAATTGGACTCCACCTTACAAAGTATGTATAACTGAGTGGTTTTAGTGTGAAATTACGTTTGGTGTGGTATAAGTAGCGTGGGGTTGCGTCACATACAAAGAATTCTACCACCGCATGTCTTGCCCAAGGAAGTAGTGCCATAGAAGGCAATCAAGAGAGTGGGATCTAGTCTATTGTTACCATGGCGAAAAGCTAACCATCACTTATCATCTTATATAAAGTAAACTTTGCTCCAACTATATAAATTCCTTATAAATATTGTAGCAAGGTTTATGCCCAAATGAGATGTATAGGCGATAGATAATGTATGTAAGTTACAAGAACAAAATGTACCTGTAGCAATTTTCATAGCAAATCATTCAAGAGTGGCAGTTGCTGCTATGATTTTTTTAAGCCCGATTCGGTCTTTTTTTAGTAGTAGTTTGTAGTTGTGACGTTCCTGAATCCGGACAATGGTTTAACTTCGCCACAATGAGCGCCTTATGAGGCAACTATGCATATTACTTAATAACCCTTAATTGGGCAGAGTAAATGAAAATAATCATATGATATATTAATAAATCATTTATTTCATAGAATATTGTTATCATATACATTAATCTCTTCTCGTCTTATAAATGTAGGAAATAAATACCTTATTGATTATTAAATTTTAAAACTTCTTCCAGATCTTACCGGAGAAATACCACTGCCGTTACTCAATTCAAAAAGCAGAAATGAAAGTCCACCACCGAATTATGCCTTAATCGAGAAGAGCGATGACGTCACAGAAATCATCACCGAACCGAGAAACACTACGCCGCTGATAAACGGCAGCGGATCGAAAATTCGCAAGACTGAGAACAGTGACACGTGACCAGGGTATTAGTTAATGATATTCTAATTTGTATTATGTGTTAAAATATTTTCACACATATCACCAGTGAATTCCAATATGAGAACGAACTCTCATAACCATTTTGAAGGCGGGGGGCTTTTAAATAATCCTGTCGAAGGACCAGTTTGGCCTTGCAAGCCCTCTACTGTATATAATTAACTGTTTGTCATAACTACAATTTAGAACTTATATCCAACTAAAGTGGCATTGTGTAGGGAATGTACATGATTATTTCATACTAAAGTTCACACTTTCTACGAACTTCAATCTCTGTTTTTTGTATTAGTTTACCTTGTGTACGGGTTCTTTTATGTAGCTTCACTCTTATTATTATTTTTTTAATTTGACTGGAATATTATGTTCGTGTAACGAAAACGTTTGAATTTTATTAATTTTGTAGTGCAAAAAATATACTTAAAATGACGGCAAATAAAATTATACCAGACCGTTGAGTCATTTAAGTCTTAGTACTTATTACAGTACTCACTGTACTTATTATATGTACTTATTCCAAACTACGTTTCTTATCGTTAAAGATAAAAAAACTATTTTATGAAAACTTTTATTTTACAAAACGTTTAAGGTGTCATTGCCAATATTTAAACCTATAACAAACAATTTAATTTTCTTTTGTATAAAACTAGACTTCCAGAAATAATAAATAATATGTCTTCCTTATGAAACATTCTTTTTTCAATGTAATTACTATGTCAAATTATTAGCAACACTGTTTCAGTGCGCTCGTAAAGTTCCCTTTCTATATCATATTGAATTAATCAATAATTTTCTTCCATAATATAAAGGAATATAATAAACTGAACCTCTAAAAAATACTTTTTTGATCATCAAAAATACTGATCTAGCATCTAATAGGGGATTAGGTGCTCCATCAGAATTTTTTGATGTACAAAAAGGTTAGGTTAGGTTGGTAATTTATTAATTTTGATGACACATTAAATATGAGCCTAATATAAATAGGAAGGTTATTCTGCCTTCCGCATGAAATATATTAGCACTTTTTGTGGAGTAGAATCTCCCAAAAAATCTTACTATACGTTTTTTAAATACCCTACTTACCAAATATTTGTATATCTGGCTTCAATAGTACCTTTGTTGTTTTATAAGGAAATAATTATAGATTCTCTAGCGAGTACAAATGAATGTAAATGTCAGTCTTGCTTAGCAGTGATTTCCAAAATTTATTAAATTATATTTAAGACATAATAGATAGGTAAGTATAAGATTTAGTAATTTTTTTTTAGGTAAGCTGTCGAAATATGTTTGTTAATTATTACCGCAGCTGATTAAAAACTTGTTTTAAAAGTGGCATAAGACGTCGTTTTATGTTTTGGACTTTATTATACCATTAGTTTGAGTATTTTTTTATAGTTTTAAATATATAATAGTATAAATATTTTGTATGAGTACCATTGACGTCGTCTTTTCATTCAACAACTTATGTTAGCTCCGATTTTTCCATTTTTAGAACGAATAAGTATCAGGAATGTCGTTAGGTTGAAGTATACTTTATTTAATTCATGAGATTTGTTCGTATTATCATAAACTTTTTTCAATTCACGATATTTGGTGGGATTATATTTTATTCAAATTACAATATTTTGCCTTATCACACTTTATTCAAATCACGATATTTATTTTTTCTTTTTATTTAATTGAAGTTCGTTATTTTACTTGTCAAAATTTAAAGGACTTATTTTAAAATTATTATATTAACTTATGATTGCTTTCCGAAGTTCCTTTAAAAACTATTTTCTTCACTCACTTAAAAAAACAAATTTTTAATTTTGTCATTTTGTAATTTTTGAAATTGAAAAATTGGTGCTTAAATAGCAATCAATAGAGTTCCTATTATATAATAATTCACTGATCTTGTTTCCACTAACTTGTAGTTCCTCATGTAACGTACTATTAACTGTATTGTTTTAATTTTTACTTTGTCAGGCAACTAGACCTCATTTACCAAATGTAGACACATATACATACTTCTTTTATAAAAACGGTGCAATCGTAAATTCGAAATCCGTTTTCCAAAATTACTAAGTTAAATAGATACTACGCCCGAGAAAGCTTTTCATACTTAAAATCTGGTCTGTGTTTTATATAGAATTCCAAATCGTCAGTCTAATTTTCAAACTGCGTAACGCAAAAAATACAAAATTTCTCTTTTAATGCCAACTAGTGTAAAATTTCAAAATCGATAGGAATGGATATCTCAAGTCCTATAAAAAAAATGAAGAATGAACGAATTGGAATAACACCTATATTCAACTATGAAAAATAAAGAGTTTTTACTACCTCCTATAAAGTATGCTCAAAAGAATATAAGCAGTTTAAAAATCAGGCTGACGAAATATAGTTTTGCATATTATCCGGAATCATAAAATATTATTGAATCCTTTATAATTACCATTTATTTCCATCACAATGACTTACATTAAATGCTAATACAAGTTATTTATGATATAAATTATGTTACCGGCCAAACCCGACTTTAGGACAAACTAGTAGGGCTGCATAAAATGTTTTTTAATGGTGAGAAAAAAAAATAACCTCAACCTAACCCAAAAATAGAAGTATAAGTCTCTTCTTGGGTTAGGTTGAGGTTATTTTTTTTTCTACACATATAACGTACATAAATAAGAAAGCCAATGTGATTGAACGGAGCCCCGTACTAAGATACCCTGTGTTACAGTAATCCGGAATTACTTTACAAATTTTGTAGATTGTCCCACAAACTTTAATTCCTGACAATTGTTTCGTGTATTATTTCCACAAGCCAAGTACTGTATTAAATACTTTAATAATAATATCTTTCCAAGGCTTCCTTGACTAGTATTCCTAATATGTTGTAGCACATACTAGTAGTATTTTTAGTTACTTGTTAAATTTAACGAAGTAAGTAACCCTGTTTAAAGTTTATTTTATTGTATAGGCATGAAATTGCGTCGCAAACACTAGCACAATGTCTGATTTATCTTTAAATCTTCAATTATTCTTTTAATCGCATTTTGACTGCCACGAGTCACTTTATAATTGAAGTGACAGCTTATACTAATTAAGTATACGCACATATTACAAAGCAGAATTCATCAATACGTGTAATTTGCATACATTTTAAAGCCACTTCTAATTTTTTATAAGTTTAGAAACCTAATAAAAGTTGCAAAAATACACATGACATTTGTGTGTATTTTCTTGCATTATATCAAGTTAATCCATAATAAAATATAGTCTTCATGTAGTTACTACATAACTTAATTCTCATTCGTTGAATACATCGGCTGAGATAAAAGTGAAAATAATTTGGTGCTTATCTGACCTGTTAAATGCAAAATCTTTATTATGCTTCGTTGTTAATTTTTAAATATTGTTTGTGCATTATTGTGGTATACTTTGCGAAGCACTTGTGATCGTTATTAAAATCTAAAACCCTAGAGTGCCTATCCTCCTAGAAGTGGACCTTGCTATAAGAAGTCAAGTCAAGACAATTACATTCTGCCTGCGGCCCAGTGATTAAGATCAATAGGTTTGATAAGTCTTAGAAATCGTAACGAATAAATTAGCACTAACATTACCTCCCATCACAGTTAAGAACGTAAGTATCGGTCGTAAACACATTTTTCATGTAATTTTCATACAGAAAGTACCCTTAGTACGCTTAAAGGTAATCATATTTTCCTATAATTCTATCATATTATGTACCATGCATGTTATGAAGACAAACAGCTGAAGACCCAGCTCAGTGGCGTGCCATTAGAGAGGCCTATGTCCAGCTGTAGACTAATGTAAGCTGATGATGATGATGGTGATGATGATGCACCATGTTTTGAGATTTATCAGTTTCCTTTCCCAGTGAATATTCCTAGTTAAGTATCGCTAAGTACTGTAAGTACTTCAATATTTAATTGCTTATGTTTTATTGACAAATGATATAAATACGTGCAATATAGAAAAATATGCGTTGTATAATTATTATTGGTGTTATTTTAATCAATATCTGCAAAAAAATATTTTCTGTTCTTTTTTAATTAATAAAAACATCCCTTTCCGAATCTGAGTTGCTATTTTATTTTTATTCTATTTATTAGTATTATATTTATCGTATAATTTCTGTCAATAGACCAGTTGCATTTACTAATTGTAATTCGCATAGAATTTAATAAAAATAGTTACGAAACTATCTTTCAATTCTTTATTTTCATTCTACTCAACTGATTGTGATTTATCAAAGGCAACTGGACTAGAGGACCTGAACTACAAGATATGCAGCTTGCTGAATACTAAAATAGTTTCAACAATGTTCAATACTTTTTTTAAATTACTTAAATTTTTTTGAAAGTTTCCCAGAAACGGTTACCAAAAGTGGACATAGGGGCGGATTTTTTAAACCAGTAAGAAAAAAAATCCTCGCAACACCATAATCATAGTATTTCGGTAGCCGCACCCAAACTTGCGTGTGACCTACAAATACTCGTATGAGGCAGTATTATCATAAGCCTATAGGTATTAGTCCACTGCCGGACAGAGGCCTCTTTAATGGCACGCCACTAAGCTCGGTTTACAGCTCCGCCTCGTACCGCCGCCAGCCGGTTGGCGTATCTCATTGCTCCACCTAGCTGGAGGGCGTCCTATAATAAATACGCTTTCCAAGCCGTGGTTTCCACTCAAGAACTCGTCTACAACGCTTATGGGTAGTAAATACAGCAGATATAACGGCCACTTCAGCTTCGGCGTAGACATATCATAATTATAAGTAAAATTTGGACGAAGCAATTTATATGAGGAAATGTATACTTACGGACTTTAAAGTTAATTAATCATTCTCGTTTCAATTTTCTTATTTCAATGAAATCCTTATTTAAATATATTGAGTCCTGTGATAAGGACTCTACTGGGTTACGTGTTAAATTCCAACATTAGCATACGCACAATAATCGTCCGTGATCATACTTCTGCATGTCGGCGATAGCCGTGTTGCGTGGGAAACTTTATTATCTTCCATATGGTAATTTTAATTTTATACGCATGTAGGCTATGATATCTCCTATACTGACCACGAAAATACAAAAAAACTAAATATTTATCGACAACATCTCGACACTAAATTTAAACCGGGTGTCTAAAAAAAATTTTGAATCGCCCAGTGCACTAGAGGGCACCTATATGTGGGGGCGAAACCACTAGCAAACAAAGTTCTGCAATATCCACCAACCCGGCTATAAAATTCTTTGCCGGACTTTTTGCAGTCACGAGTGCCCCAAACGTAAAACATGGTGACATCTTACGTGATAAAGACAGATCCTGATAGATGTGGACTGATGTACCTACCATTTGAACATGCTGCGCTGACCCTAGATGAACTGGGAACAGGCTAGGAGGATGATAATAATATTATGATAAAAAGGAAAAAATAAGAATATTTTAAATAAATTATATTTTATTTTCAATTGTAAGTTGTATAATTAAAAGTGTAAAATTACCATTTCACCTAAATACTTACTTAATCTTAGCACCATAAGTTACAAAATATAAATGCACTTTCTGACTAAATTACAGAGTAATGAGTATCAACTTACGGACTTATTTTAACAGTTCTCTTAGTTTTAATAAATAATATATTATTTCAGTCGATCATCTCTAGCTACCGATTTCATTGACTTGTATGAATTACTATCTAGCATTCTATAAACTTCTTTTATCTCATCATTTTCATACTAGTAAATATATCTTAAAAAATAATATGTACTTTCGATTACATGTTTATAGTTATTTCGGAGTAAATGCAACCTAGTATTCAGAGCAGTAAGCTTTGAAGTTTACTGCTGAACATCGCTGTGCAAGAACATGGGTTTGGAAGCTGCGAAAAGCTTCTCTGACACTACGTGGGCGATTCTCGAGCTTCGTCTCCAGACTAGCTCACGTGTTCTCTCGTGGTTGCTATCGACACGGACCTAGAAAGACATACAAGACAAAGGTATAGTATAATTTTTTGTCAGGTATAAACAATTTAACGCCTTGTGTAGTATTAACCTAATTATGGGTCATGTAATTAAAACAAGCATCACCATAGATGCCGTTAGGTCGCTTCTTAGTAATTAGTCTTCAAGCCTGGACTGTTGCACTAGTTAACACTACATGTTAAGTGCAGTTTAATATAAGGGGGCCTGACAGGTAACAGATATTCTGTTGCTAACTGTCTTAAGGACGTGGAAGGTTTAAAAGTAACTTAGATATATAAATCACATGCGACAACTTTTGTTTCGAAGTCATGTGAGCATTGCAGTGCTAATTAAATATTTCCTTAAAGGAAACTTAACTGAATATGGGCAAGCGTATCATTAACCATCGGGTGAAAGTCTCGTTCGTCTTGTCATTAGGTGAAACTAGCACAGCACTTGTAATTTTACCTGCTTCGGTTGTAAAACTTTGATGGCATGCAGTGTCGCGACACCTTGACTGTTCACCATAAGTGTTATTTTTCCTGTCATCTCTGCTGTAGTAGCTGTGGCTGATTTCAATTCCTTCTCAGCTCCACGTCCAATCTAAAAAATTCATTAACAATTAAGATTTTTCTCCACTGTATAATATTTGTTACAGAGCAGATTTTTATTTATTTTCATACCTCTTTTTCCACTCTCAAGATCAATGGTCCGACAGCAAAGTTGCTCTTGACCATAGTACGGTTTGTTTGAATGTTGACTCCGACATCTCCAACTCTTCTCAGAGAAGATAGACCATACAAGGTTCCTCTAGCTCTGGGCTTATTTTTCTCGCTAGTTGTCTTTGTCTTATTTTTGATTGCGGGCTTCTTAGTCGTAGATTTTACTGGAGGTTTGGGTTTCGGTTTCGTTGCTTTAGTTGGAGGTCTTATTTTATTAGTAGTAGGTTTAGCTTTGGAGCTCTCAGTTTTTTCTTTGATTGCTCTAGACTGGGAAACATGGTCGACCCCTTGTGATGCTTTAGTAGGCTCTTCAATTTCTGGTTTCTCTTCAAAATTTGTTACGGCATTTGGAATTTCTGTCGACTGAGGTTTGTTGTCACCAGCTCGAGCGGTATTCTTTTTCTTATGCGAAGATTTCCTAAATTAAAAAAAAAAAAATACTTACAATTGTAAATCAATCTCTGTAAACCTAAAAATCATCAATCAATTCAAATATATATGCTCGAAGAAAACAGTTATTACTATAATGGAACATAGGTTATGCTTTCATTTATAAATGGTTTGTATTAATACTACGCCTATTCTTTCTTAAGCCAGTGTAACATCGTAATTTCGAAATACCTACTAAGACAATATTTATTTCTACTCACTTTTTGTGCGATTTGGTCTTGTTTTTCTTGGGCTTTGCGCTTTTCTTACTGGCGTCAATAGGCTGCAACTTCACGCTCACAGGGTCATATGACTTCCTCAGGATATCGTTCATCTTGTCCAGAATGTTGTCCACAAATCGATTGTACTTCACGATGTATATTGCGGGTACTGGCGGCTTTTTGCTCGGTGTCTCGCTCAAGGCGCCTGTATGTTTATTAATAGTTATGAACCACTACATGTGTAAATTAGTTTCTGCATTTGTTGAAATTGTTTGACTTATCTTTATAACTATTTAATCCCTGCCTATAATAATAGTTCGAGTTTATAAATATTAGGTTATGAGATTGCTATTGTTTTTTTAAGCTGTATTTTTATTCAATTTGTATCGGTAATAGTCACGCTCTTTGAAATATGGTAGCAAATATGACTAAAATCACTTCAGTCATCCAAACTATCTCTCTCTTTTCACAATTTCCACGAAACTAGTGCCCTCATTTAGATATGAGGGCGCGCACGAGTTGCCACGTGATATGCTTTTTAACCTCAAGATACTTACATATATGGTTTCACTAATTTATGTAGGATATAACTCGAGTAAACTTGACGTGAGGAAACTACAGTTAAGACTGGTCGAAATTACTGTATTTTTAAGAAACCAACACTTCAAGTGTGTCTCCTTAAGTGCGACGTTTTGTCATGAATCTAACACAAAATAAGTCTCGATGGCTTTAAAAAATGGATTAACAGTTTGAAACGAAATTTAAAAAAATTATATTCAAATGTGTTGCCTTTGTATGACAAATTATAAAAGAATACAGTTTTAAGCATCGACTACGAGTAGGATATAGATAGTTATAATTTTGGATTAGGGCTATAATCAACCAAGAACCACGTTTAAAATTAGCACGCACGTTTATAAGAGCTTACAATTGTCTGTAAAGACCTCATATATTCAAACTTTGGGCAAGGTAATTAAATCCTACACTTTGTCAATGTTATAGCTTGTTAGATGTTCCTTAATCTCGAAAAATGCCTTTGTTCCCTTTAGATTTGGATTGCATGTCGACACCTTGTCCATATAAATTTTCATATTTATTCGGAAAATGTAATGAAATCTTTCTTCCTACTAATATTGTATGTGCGATGGCTTTTCTATTATATCATGAATTTCACAAAAATAAGGCTTTAATCTGTTCAGATTTGATTTAAACGTTGACAAATTGGTAAGGATTGATACTGTTGCATGGATAAACCAAATTCCACTTTTCTCGGAGACGCGGGCATAATTAAGTAAATAAAGACAAATTTTGAAGCAAAGAATTAATATTGAAAGGTGTATAGGGTTCCTACCAAGATCGAAGGAGCCCAAGGCAACCTCACCTGCAAGTGGTGCACCTGCCGATCAACGGATGAGGCTCTAGCGAACAAAAAAGTGCCCGATAAGCGGCAATAGGCTCGCCACCTATTACGTGGGACCAACAATATAACTGGCGAAATGTGGGCACAGAATATGCCTGTGCCTACCCCTCCGTGGAAACAGGCGTGATATCATGTATGTTAAAGCAACCCCTATGAAATCCAAGATAACTAGATACTTCTTGTTGTAGGCACATAATTTAAACAACATTACACGGTTGTGGTGAAAGAAAGTTAATTGTATGAAGTTAACATTTAAATAGCCTTTTTTATCATATAAGTATCTAAATAATGTAAGTAGGTGATATGTTAATAGATGGTCTTAGTTTAAAACAATATCCGCTATTTTTACGCGTATATCTGTAAACATTATTCATATGATTAACATAATCTTTGTTTTGCGACACGGTCTGATACACTCCATGAAGTAGTAGAAAAAAAACTTCGCATCCAGTTACTTTAAACTGCTATAATATAAAAAATTACTGAATTGCTCACGCTACTATTACCAACAAGATTATTCTCTATAGATAATGCTATAAAGTGGAACTAGATGACTGCTATTTATATCACGACGATTTGTTTTATCTACTAAAGCCTGCCTTAGTATTTCCTCCTTATCCATTTAAAGTTGAATGACGTTATGAAGTCACAGAGTTATATTCTTATTGTTCACCTCATTTCAATCGTTAAAAATGTGACAATTTACACTGCGGACCATTTTTTATATGACATTACCAGAGTATTTGAAGTTTAACTCATCTCGTAGTGAGTAGTTCAAATAAACATAGCTGTTTAAAATGTTACAGACAACTTTTTTTTTAATTTTATTGTTTGTTTCTTAAAAGACATAGAAAATACTTCTAAATTCTGTAGCATTCGTGTTGATAATTATTATTCAAAGTGAACTGAAAAATATTTCTTTAATTCCTAAGCCTTAATGGCTGTTGAATTAATCATAGAAGTAAAGAATAATAGCTTTCACTTTGTCTAAAGTTCAATTTGTTCAATTCTCAATACCTAAACTTTTACTATCTATTTAAACATCGACCTACGAATTCGAAAAGCAAATGGCGTCACAGCAACTACCGAAAACTAAAAAAGTCAATACTTTCTTCGTGTCATTACCTCGACGCATTCTATTCGTTTTCTTGTTTGTAAACATCATGACCGTACCCAATTATAGAATTAACCAGTATTATAATCTTCGTCTCGTTATCCGTAAACAATAGCATTCAAATTTTCTAATAACATGTAATTACGAAATTTCTCTTTCATCAACTTGAACATTCTTGTCACACAACATATTGATTCCCCTCATATTATCATGCGAGTGTAAAGTATAGCACAAAAATTATTCAACTGAATATATACCTAATTCAAAACACGTTACGGTGGCACGCGAGCTAACTGTATCGGTCTCACGGAGCCCCGCATGAATTCTAATAGACGATTACAATTAATACGTCCAGTCAACGGTGAATTTTCTATTTTCCACACGTAAAAGAAACCGCGTGCCGGTTGCAAACATTTAAAGAAACCTAATTACGACACACTTAGCGTAGGTACCTTATGTTGTTTCCTAAACTTTAAAATCAGCTACAATATATGTAGTGCTCTCTTTAAACGCAGTTATATCTAATTAAGTAATATCGTTATGACCGTGGATTACGTATCTTACGCATTTGACCTCTGCAACTATTCTCTACATATTTTGTGAATAACATAATGTTTTGTGTCTTCAAAAACCATATTAGGATACGTGTCACATTTGTTTTAAAATAAGTTAGTGAAAGAAACCGAAGATTGTCCACTACCTTTAGTAGGTGTGCCAATGTGTGACTGCCGGAAACAAACAAGTTTCATTTAGGTCGTATATGACTCCTCGCAACTCTCCCAGCATTTCACTACAGCAAACATTTTAAATTTCTCTTTTCGCATCTCATTATCTCGTTTTCACTATGACAGACGTTTATGCGACAGATAATTTCGTTTTAAATTCGTCACTCAGTGAGAGTAAACATTAGGATTACGATTTACTTTCTATTGAGTTTTGAGTTTTTAAGATCCGTCAAGGTCGCCATTCGGCGCCCAGGGAGCAAGGTTGAAGAAAGTGTCAAGGTTGTAGAAGAAATCGGGCGGGTTCATCGAACGATGCTCGAGCCGGGAAAGTAAGCCCGCCGACCCCTTAACACACATTCACGACCGGCTAGTTCCTACTCGCCGCCGAGTGGTCGAGCTGCGTGGCCTACGCTCTCCATCGCTCCCTTATTATCATTGAATACAATCTCTTTTGTGGCTTAGATATCGATATCTCTCATGGACGGGATAAAGGGAAGGGAATAAGATTGGTTGTGCGGTAGATTTATAGATAAATGTATATCGGTCAAAAGGCTAGTTATTATATCTATTTTTAATTGATACATATAAAATACTGTTATATAATTATCATACTATGGAATCTTATGGGAAATTTAGTAGGCATATGTATAGAAATACGGTAAAATGGTACATACATTTTTCAATATCAGCAATACTTATAGATATGGATAAAGGGAGTATTTTATAAATATTTTATACTGACTAGTATATTTACAATTCATTTTACCAAAATTAAATTAATATAACTAGATAATGTCACTCGATTAGCTGACAAACGCAATCTAAATTGATAGGCAACTAGGATTCTGACCGATGCATTATTTATTTTCAATGTATAACTTATACACGCACAAGTCATCTTGAAGGTAAGATAAAAAATTTCACACAACAATTTAGAACAACAGATTTATTTCCAATAAATTGCCACGAGACCAGTGTGACATGATCTAGACATTAATTTAACTTTTAACTCTCTCGGTTCCATACTAACACTTGCACACATCAAACACACTCACTTAATAAATAAAATAAATTAAATGGGATAAATAAATAGTCAATAAATAGCTAAGCTAAAGGAAGGGACCGCGGAGGTCACTCAGGTGGATTAGGTGGCGTGTCTTGGCCAAACTCCGCTTACTCACTATCTGAACTTTTTGTGTTCTGTGGACGCCGCCGCGGCGGATGTCGCTTTGGTTTTCTTAACTTTTCCGATGTAATTAGCTTTTTTCCCCGTCTTTTTCGCATGCGCCGCGACTATCGCCTTTAGCTTTTTAGACTCACGTGCTTGTTTTTCAGAGTTATTCCTGCCGAGAACGTCGGTGACGTCATCTTCGTCATCGTCGTCCTCTTCCTCCTCGTCGTCGTCGTCCTCGTCCTCCTCGAGAGCGTCTGTGATGTCATCGTCCTCATCTTCATCGTCATCAGAGTCAGCCGGGCTCTCTGCACTGGCAGCAGGCGCTTCTACTTCAGCACTTGCTGGCTCTTTCTGAGCAACCTCTGATTCGTCTCCTTCCGCAACAGCTTCTGTTTCCGCTCCTTCAGCATCAGCTACGGCGGCTGCGTCTTCGGAAGCAGCAGCCGCGGGTACTGCGGCTACAGTATCGGCAGCCGCAACGACGGGCTGAACGGCTGCTACTGCGGGCTCATCATCTTCGTCTTCATCCTCACCTGAACAAATAATTAAAAGTTATTGACTGTTTTAATACAGTTATTATTTATGGGATTCAATCTTTTAAAGTAAACCTTTACCTCCTAAGATGTCGTCGAAGAATCTTTCTAAGTAGTCTTCATCTTCTTCCTCATCGTCATCATCAGCTTCTTCTTCCTCGTCATCATCGTCGTCGTCCTCGTCGTCCTCCTCTGTACCAATAGAAAAAAAAACAATAACATTATTATTTAAAGTTAACAACAGTATCCACAGTGTATTAATGCTAGTATTTTTTCCGCTTTAAAGAAACATTTCAACGTAGATGAACTGTTAAACAAACTGTTAATCAGCGTACGCGCCGCTTGCGCTGCGTCTCGGTGCGTGACGTCCTGTCCGAGGCTTTCGTCTAGAAAGCTGGCGTCAATTTCTCTGATTGAGTCTTTCTGTTTGAATTAATTAGCTATTGAGAGCGCTGTCACGCTGGCCGGCTTACATTCCTCGTTGGCCCCGGCCTCGATCTTAAGAATTTTTATCGATGCGATGTAACACTTTCTAGGTGATGATTTATGGCCAAGTTATCATAAGAATCATATATATTTATCCATTCACTTTTGACTGCTATTTAGATATATTTATTGGTAGTATGTTTTAGTACCCTTAATTTAAGATAAATAAAATTGCCACGATATCATATTTTTGCAATCATAATAAATTAATGAAAAAGGAAGTTTTGATTGAGTTAAAGATCTATCTCAATAGAAGGGATGTAAAATCCAAATCGTAAATGTTAAATAAGCTGTAAATCGATATATAAACCGTATTTGAAAGGTGTAAATATTATGACTTTAACAATGAATGTTTCTATTGAATATGTTTATACTTTTAGTAACTCTAGTAGTCACATTATTTGCAGTAAAGATGTAGTCGGAACATGTGTACCTGGCCACCGTTATGTTGTACATCATTTCAACGGTAAAAACTTGCGGTCAGTGGTAATTTCTAGACCACCCACTGGTTACTTTTACATTTATCACTACTACTAGAGTAGTCTTTAAACAAACAAACGTCCTAATTCTTTCTTTCATCACGAGTTCAACCTAAGCAATAACCTACATATAAATGTAATGATTGTAATATTCTAACAATTGTTATTGAAGCCGGAAAGTCTGACTAGTGAGTGTCTTGTAATTTCATTAATTTTTACTTATAAAGGGCCTGTTTTGCAACATCCAAATAAGTTCCCACTAGCGGTTACTTGGCAGATAGTGTATGTCTCTAATTTTCACTACCGACTAATAACACATTGTTATAGAGGTCATAAGGAAAATATTTATATGGTGAACTTATACTGAATGTTGGTCGATTGTTTCAGGTTTAAAATGCTACTTTTTGAATTAAAATTGTTTTTTATCATTGCTAAGATTATCTTGAATGTCTTGAATTTAATAAAATACAAGTGTATAATTGGACAAACCTCCAAGACCGAGGTCTACGTCGTCTTCGTCATCATCATCGTCGTCGTCGTCATCGTCGTCCGCAGCTGCCGGAGCTGCAACAGCGGGCGACTGTCTGCCGACCTCTTTCTGCTCATTCTGCCCTTCCCTCGACACAGGGATGGCATACGCAGACAAAACTAAGCAGCACAATGCCGCTAACAAGAATAACGACCTCATCTCGTATCTGAAACAAACATCACCTTTAATTTGGCTGTCCTATATTCACACGTTCACGATCACAACACTGTCACGGTCACAAATGAGCACGCGCACTGCACTTCACCTTTATTGGAACTGTGAACTGTCACTGATCCGGCGGAAGAGATCCGCCCGCGTCCTTGGAAGCCGGTGGTCGGGACGGAGTGACCGACGTTGGCGGAAACGGTATAGCGGCGGCGTCTTCACTGGCCGCGCTTTTATACAGTTACGTCACACACGTAGGGAACGAAAGTAGTGGTGGCTGCCGCCGTCCACCACAGAACAACGCTCGCGCAGAATCGCCTTTTGTTATTGTTTTTCCGATGAATACTCGATTTATGTACCAAAAAACCAATAGAGGATGAATACTACACTCAATATAGGCTCTAATAGAGCTGAAAAGAAAGTCTAGAATAAAGTTTAGTAGACACAAATAACTATGCATACATCTGAGGTAAAAGAAATTTGGGACACCTTAAAAATTTCTTTGAAAAAGATGAAATTAAATTTATTCTCATATTTCAAGCATTTCTCTAAAACATTCGTTAATAGAAAATAATATTTGTAACAGTTTTTTTTTCTGAAACGACCTAACTTTAATTAAGTACGTATAATTTACGTGATGATTCTGTTTCATTTACAAGGGTCCTAAGTATTGATGTTCACAATTTTTTTATGTAAACTTGTAATGTAGTTTATTTTAGTGTCTGTTACTTTCTACATAAATATCATAAAGCACTCCAAACATTTTACTTTTAACAAATTAATGTTCAGCACCGACTTTTACAGACGTAATAATTTTAACATGCTTAGAGTAATTTTCTCGCATCTGTGAGTATCTAAGCTAGGCGTTTTAATATATGTTGTTAATACCTGAGGATTACATACTCTATGTCCTAGAGGGTTGGTTGGGTTCGATTCATTAATTTATTCGGCTTATTTACCGCTGTCATGTAGCATTGGTGAAAAGTGTGGCCCCCTTGTGTGAAGTTGGAATCTTAAAAAGTTTGACCATTAGTATGAGCAGGCCGCCCCAATACTTTCACTTAAGGTTATGTATGTAAATTCGCTTTAAGTAATTTATAAAGTGACGTAAATGATGATCGAACGCGAGGGAGCCGATTACAGATCTTATAAAACGTTTTATGGATAAGCTGAAAGATTAGAGCGGTTATTCCTATTAAGTATGATTTGCCTACGCGACATAAGAAGATAATGGTATAAAATTGTACGAGAAAAATATTTTTTATTTAATTATTTTGGTCGCTTGTTAGTGTTAAGAGTGGAATATGTTTTTTTATTATGAGAAATTTTCTGATATCTTATTATATAAAATTTTATATATGTAGTATGGTGGTACATTAATATATGTATGTACGAGTATATTGCAGTAATGTGCGATATAAAATTAAGAAATAGGTTGTACATAATATTTTACTATGTGATTGTTCTTCTTATGAAATCAACCAAACCACAATGTCAGTTATTTAACCGTTATAATGACCACATCCAGCAGTTGATGCAGTCCAAAATATTAGAGCTATTACTGCATAGGGTGCTAAATGAGAGTGTATGCCGAACGCAATGCAGTGACATTGGGAATTCTGAAGTCACTTCAGCTTCCACTGCTGAATATTAGCTTCGCCAAAATACATTTAATTGGGGATATTTGCCCATAATCACCACACTGGGCAGGCGGTTGATGGTCGCAGTACCAGCCAGTAGGTACACAGTACGCTGTTGCCCATCATCCGGTAGGATTTCTCTTTGTCGACTCTTACGACTTCCCATTAGATGATAGGGGGGGGGCACTAATCTCTGCACCATTCTGAAATGGCACTGTTATTAAGACAGCAGGCGTGTCACATGGCATTAAATAAAATACTTTTTGTTTTTATGGAAGAAGACTTGGTAGGTACACAGTGAAGATATATTACCTAAATTCTAACTCAGTCAGAGTGTCAGAAATATTTATTTATATTTATTTATTTATTTAGTCATAAAGAAATATTCTCTTACAATCACACCAATTATTTAGTTCCAAGATAAATATTACTAAGAACTTGTGTTATGGATACTAAAGAACGGATACACATACTTAAATTTTTTTTTTCTGTAAATACATATTTAATATACATAGGAAAACACCCAGACCAGAACAAATATTCATGTTTATGCCCACAATGATTTGTCCTGTGTGGGAATCGAACCTACGACCTCTGGAGTGAAGTGTAGGTATACTGACCTCCATGCCATATCGGTCGTCACTCATGTTTTACCCGGAACCGTTTTTGGGTTTGAAAGAAGCCTAAGCGTATAGAACAGTTTGCCTCGGGATGCAAATCACCGTATAGTGCCTTCTTAAATGGGACAGTTGTTACCTAATGATTTTTTATCTGGATGTCAAATATGTTTACAATATATACATGTCTTTCATATACCCTACCGTTACCGTTAAAATTATGACATCCTTAGGTAAGAAATGGTTTGGCAGCATTCTTTAAAAAGTAGTGGTCTTCACACAGCACTATCTAAAAATATTTCTTACCCCTGCTATACTGCCCACCATACACTAAAGTGCAGTAACAGCAAAATCACGATTTCGAGTAAAACGCATTTAAAGTTAAGAATTGATTTTAAAAATCAACAGAATGTATAAGCAAAAAAATTTGAATGCAGAAAGGTTGTAAAGGCATAGGTTCACACTTTAAAGCAATAAAAAAAAATATATCTTAATAACTGAATTTATTATGGCCATTTATTCTTTTTGGTGCCTATTACTGCATAGCTTTTTTTGTAAAAAATACCATTTTAAACTTAGTAAAATGCAGCAAAAAGCCCTATTACTGCGTTTGGATCAGTTATTTTGTCAAGAAACCCAACTAACATGCAGTAAGGTCAAAAAAATACTGCATTTTAGTTAGTTTTTTAAGAAAAAAGTGTTCAATTTACTAGTACAGTAAGAAAAATAGCTAGTTCACATTTTAGTTCAGTATTTTAGTTCAGTATTTAAAACATTAACTGCACTTTAGCTAGGAATAATCATATCTGTGTCATTATGCTATCCAAACTAATCTGCAGTAATGCTGTATTTTACTGCGTGTTAGTCAGTTTATAATGATAAAAGAATGTTAAGTATTCACAACTAAAATGCGACAAGCTTTGATTTTACTGCATTTTAGTTGGGAGTTCGTGACAATAAATTGTATTTTCTTAATTTGCAGTAAAAATAGCTTGTATGGCGGTAAATTTTACTGCGTATTAATTTTTTTTTTAATTTTTTTCCAGAAATATAAAACTATCTAAAGAACTGTAAAATTATATTGCTTACTGCATTTTAGTTATGAAACCTTAAAATTTAATCTGCAGTATAATTTATACTGTATTTTAGTTGGGAAATCACGCCAAATTGTTAATTTTTTTCGTTTGCAGTAAGTGAAAACTGTTAAATAAAAACCATTCTAATAGTCTTAGAAATAAGTAAGTTAATTCAATAGAAAGCTTAAGAAACCCGCTTTCAGAATCACTAATAAAACGAAAAATCACAAAAGGGCTGTTACTGCTCTTTAGTCTCTGGTGGGCAGTATAGGTCTCCAGCGCCCACAAAAACCGTTAATCTTAGTCTTCTGGAAAGTTTATGTGGGAGGACAGCATTCATTAACTATTGCGACACCTAGAAATTCAGTAACTAGTTCTTAGCTTCATCTGTGTAGTCTACAGACAGTGTAACTTTTTATTTAAGTTAATAGTAATACAAATATATAGGTGTAAAGGGATCCTATCAAGATCTGAGGAGCCCAAGCCAGGTTGGCAACCCGCAAGTGGTGCACCTGCTGATTAACGGACGAAGCTCTAGCGAACATATGCATTCCTGGTAAGCGGCGTGATATTATGAATCTGTTTAATACAAATATCTCTCATGAGAATTCGATATATCGCACATATAGTACCTTTTCTTTTACTGATGGAAAATCATCTTATGACATCCTCCCACTGTTTGTTTCAGACTTTTACTGACTAAAAATCATCCTGTTCCTTTTTGAGCCTTTTTTTTTTTTGGATGGAAAAGCATCAAATGACTTTCCCCCGCTGTGGGTGGAGCGGAAGGGTGTGTCAGACTTCTACTGACTAAAAACTATCCATGTTCCTTCTATTGGCCTGATTGTACGCAGCAGGCTGCGTACCGAGTCCGCGATAGCCTTCTTTCTTGAGCCTGCTACGTCCCGAGGCCGCTATCCTACCTAACCTACTAGAACGAAACGGTAAAAATATGCAAAATTGAGTTAAATTTGCTACAATTACCTTTTCATATCGATGCGTTGAGTGCTTAAAGATCTAATTTGTAATTCGACAACTCTGCGATAGATAGCGCGAGACACCGAATCGATTATTATACCGTAGCTATCATACAAACACTTTAAACCGTTCTACTGTAGAAATGTCAAAATTACGTTTACGTCTTTTAAGAATTAGATGTGCTATTTACTAGCACACTACACACACAGACTATAGCCATTTTCACTGAAGTCCCTTCAGCGGCTAAATTGAATAACTGTTAATAAAGGCGGGAGAACCAAACACAACGAGATTGTTGCCCAATTCTAATCTTCTCCGGCTACTCCGCGCAATGTATGGGCGTATTATATATATCTACGTTCTTATGATCAAATCACACAACAAATCTTCACAGGACAAATCTTTGTGTGCATGAACATGAATATTAAAAGTATTGAAAGTATTTAATTATGTTTATCCGTTCTTTAGTATCCATAACACAAGTTCTTAGTGATACTTATTTTGGAACTAAAGAATTGGTGTGATTGTAAAAGAATATTTATTTATTTATGATCATCAATCTTGAATAATATATTTTGTCTGTAGCATTATAAAGTACGGTACGTAAATAGCAATAGCAGTAATAGTAGTAACTAGTAAATAAACTACGACTCCAGTGAAAAAGAATAATATCCAAATATTTTTTTATTATTTAGAAAATAAGAAATTCTACAAGTGAGCTCAAGAAGAGAGAATTCGAGAAGAATTGAACGAAATAATTGTACGAGACCATCAATCAATCAGCCAACTCTCGGTCACTGCTGTACTGCTAGACCTTTAAAGAGAGCCAACTAACAGTAGACTGCATCCATCTGATAGTAGGTACACTTCTAAGGTCTTAAGTACTAACGTTGACACATGTCCCCAGTCCAACATTTGTCTCCTCTATCGTACATTAGTCCGTCTGGAAACAAGGCGGTCCCACTTCCACTTATAAGTAACTCCTTAGTGCATGGTCGGTAACTTTATTGAAGACTCTGGTCTTGAGTGAATGTGGAATCGACGACTCAAGAATTTAATGCAATTTCCCAAATACGACCCAGTTCGAGCGTATTTTTATCACTAAACAATACATAAACTTGGCATTCAAGTTAAAACGTGTTTTTTAGATTAAAGCAGCCAGATTGACATCTGACTACTTATGTTACCACACAAAAATTTTATCTTCTTTGGGAATCGAACCCACGACCATCGGTGAGAAGACCGTGTACATCCAACTCCGCGTCATATCGCTCATACCTCAACATTTGTTTGTTTCGATAAAAATCTTTGTAGAAATATAATCACATAATTTTTACACCAATTAACTATTAAACAAAAGCCGTGTTTTGTTTCCTCAAAAAGACAATGCATTCTGTAATCCGTCTCTAAAACAAATGTGCAGAGAAAGGACGGGCTTTACACTCGGAAATAAGACCTAATTAGTTAAGATTTTCTCCTTTTTTGTCATCATGAATATGAAACTTCAAGGCTGTGACGATTGCGACCAAACCTAGAAAGGTCTAAACCAGTTTTCGATATAGGAGGTGTCCACAAATATTTGTATGCGCGTTGTGAATGGACCTCGTGGACTTTCTCTTGAGTCTCTATCACACACAGGCGCGCCTAGTATGGGCATACAACGCATGCTGCAGCAACTGTGGGAAATCGGACTTAATTTTTATATACATAATAATATTGTCCCGGAAGTGTAAGCAGAGATCATATTTTTCACTAGTTACGATACTGGTACACTATTAGCTTTAATAATAGGTTCTTAAATGCTAATTTATCTGAGAAATATATTCAGTAAATGTGAATCTTGAAGAGAACTTGCCATATCTTATCACTTGCTTTTTCCAGTGAAAGATCTAAGTACTTCAATTTACCATTTGAAATTAGATATTGTAGGATTTTTCTTGAATGTCTAACAGACTAATTAACACTACGCTACTGCGACAATGTCAGAAATAAAATAGCCAAATTTCCAGTTTGCAAGTATTGATCAAATGGTGAGAGATGACCCGTGCTCAGAAATGGGACTTTGATAGTCTAGGGTGATGAAATTATCTATAGTCTTTTTTAAATACCTCAATTTGGTAAAGTAAAAACAGACACGTCGATTTGTATAAGGAAACCTGAGCTCAATTTAGTTATAAGTGAAATGAAAGCGGATAGTCGTTAGTGTGAAGGTAATATATGAATATATCTTACACAGTAGGTACTGTATGTAAAAGTTTTTATATGTATTAGTCATGACGCTCTTACGGCTAAACGAAATCTTCTGGAATTTTGTACATATTGGCATGGCATATATAGGTATATATTTATATATACCATTCTGAATTGTTTGGTATTGATTGATTTCACTTATTGACATACATGGAATGTCTTATATCTGCTTTTCCTGTTTCTCGTGAAATGAGTTCATATGTTTTAATGCTAGAATCTATATATACGAAAAAGAGCCGTTGTTAATTATGACATAACCACACAGGAAACATCCAGACCAAGGGACCAATATTTATATTCAAGCACATGCATATTTTTCCTGAGTAAAAATAAAATCCATGATCTAAAGAGCGAAAAGAACACCTTCAAAACATATCGGCCGTAATTTACAAAACTGCTCCAAAAGTAAAGATTAGAGATTTAAGGCCTAATATAGGTATTTATTTTCCATGACGATTTGTGATCGATTTAGTAATAATTAATTCGTTTTAATGAAAGTTAACACTTTCTTTGACCTCTTGATTATTGCGGAAAGATTCACGATTTCGAATTGCTTTCGCAAGTAACTAATTGTTTCGCTGATCAGTAAGCACATTGACTTTTGTCGTACTGTTTATATATTTATCGTTACTGTTTATTATAAACAAAATATAGGTATACAAGTACCACCCCCTCTCACCTCACGGGGAGTAGTAAGAGTCGATGAAAAGAAGTCCCACGTACTGGTTGGAACTGCGGTCACTACCCGTCTGCCCAGCGTGCTGATTATGGGTAAATAACCCCAATTAAATGTATATTGGCGAGGCTAATATTTAGCAGTTAAAGCTGAAGTGACTTTAGACATACACTCTCATTTAGTTACCTAATAGAATGTAATCTAATGGGTAGGCCAATGTTTATTTATGTATTTATAAGGCTGATGTGGTGATGATGTATACATATCAAAAAGTATCACACAGGTATAGGTATCACATATAGGTATAAGATTTCTTATTAATTATAAAATTAACTAAAAAGATATATATATATAAAATAGTAGTATATATAAATAGTAGTATATATAAAATAAAAGCAAAGGCACCTTTGTAATCACAAAATTGTAATGAGGCTGAATTTGAAAATCATAGTTACCTACTATTTCTGTACATAAGTAGGTAGCTATCGAACCACTCTTATTTCTTAAGAACTTTTATATATAGGTCTTAATTTTTTTTAATGAGAAATGACATCACACGTTTTATATATGTGTATGAAGGAATATACAGGTTGAAAAAACAACCCTCAACAAACCTGCATGCGCACTTTATTTTATATTCGATATGAAAAACTTGTGAACAGTCCGATTTCATATTGTTCCCGCGACAGTGATGTCAGTCGCGTGGCGGACTATCGAATCGCGCACTTGTCGTAAGGTCAACGTATTCGCATACGACACGACATAGTTACGACAAATATTTGTGTTGCATACGACACACTTCACTGTTAACACTGTAGTTTACGTTTCTCATTAAAAAAGTTTCTTTTATTTTTTGTGTTTGGATATCACATTCTGTATTATACTTTGTAAAATATTACATAACTGGATACATTGAAAACATACCTACTGCAGTCAAAACATATAAGGACGTTGGTCATAGCGTAATTCATTAATATCCCTCTACATGTTGTGAAGTGTTTTATAGGAAACAAACAGGTGTAGCTTTCTGGCAACAAAACTTTAAGCTGCACACCATTTATCTTCGGCCTTTAGGAATAAGTTTCTTCATAATATTTCAAAAAACAAAAGCCGTTTAAATGAGGTTTTGACTACTCAAGTATTGTGTATTAAATTTCAGGTTCCGAACGATCCAAATATTGAAATAGAAAAAAGAACAAACGTGCAATAATTTAAAAAATCCTGTGGACGAAATACAAAAAAATACCGACATATTGTGATCGATTATTCCGAAATGTGGTCAACAGGATATCGATAGTAAAGTATCGATTATTAAAACATTATTTCATAAGCTAAGTGTAGTTCTAGCATTGGCAACACATCCTCAGTCCGAAATTTCGCAAGTGCCTAACCAAATATTCGACTTAAGTGAAAGTGAAACTTTTTAAAATTCAAATTACATTTTATCAAGGCCAGTGTGACGTACGCGTTCGTTTGCCTTTTCCAAAAGCTCAAAATTTTTATAAGGAATTTCGATGGCCTTCATAACTGTGATTGCTTGCTATAACTGCTTAAAATACCTGACCTACAGCGATCTGTTTATCTTAATTACTTACTTTTGAGAATTCACATCTTTTTTGGGAAAAGAGTTTCTTATTCTGATATTTTATTGGTATATTATTCGTTGATTACAAGTAAATTGTACTATATTTAGTCCATCCAAGCTTATTTTATGAGAGTTTTCTGCTACATTCCTAGAGAGTGCGATTTTCCGAGAGAATTGGAACTCAGATGGTACTGAGTTCAAGCCTTTGATATTTGTTTTTATTTATTAGAACTTTAGGACAACCAACAAGATAAGCACTAGAAAAAAAAGTACTTACGGAAGAAAAAGTAAAACTACACCATTAACTTAAAGCTAAACGGCATGGTATGTAGACAATAAATCAATCGTCAATATATATTTTTTAAATAAAAAAAAGAAATAGTTTGCATATCTTTTAAAACATGTAATAATATAAATATATAAAGTAGACAATTTTGTAAGTGCTTACTACTAGGATTTTGGTACTAGGAACTGCTATAATAACAATTTTATAAAAAAAAAGTTTGTAAGTTTGTCTACAGTTTTGATTAACCATAAGATTGTCCAAATCTTCGTGGTCATGAACACTTTAAATTGAATACTTTTTATAGACTAATATAATAACTAATAAATAGTACAAAGACAAATGTAAATGAAATAAAATGTTTATTCTTTGCAAATATATCTGTCTAGTTGAGAATCGAAACTACGATCTAACTAAATATGGCACAGAAGTACGTACCGGATATACCGACTTCCAATACATCTTTAATTAAAATGCATACATACAATCACGCCTGTTTCTTCGAAGGGGTAGGCAGATGCAAATTATACGTCCACATTTCGCCAAATCATATTGTTGGTCCCACGTAATAGGTGGCGAGCCTATTGCCGCTTACCGGGAACCTGTATGTTCGCCAGAGCCTCGTCCGTTAATCGGCAGGTGCACCACTTGCAGATGAGTTTGACTTGGCTGCTTAGGTCTTGGGAGGATCCCTATACAAGCCTAGAGTGTGTGTTTAATTAAAGTAGTTTTCTGATTTATAAGTAAGTATCAGGTTTTCAGTACATCTCTTATCATGGTCTCACGATCCGTTTAAAGACTAAACTTGACTGAAACTGAGTGATAATAGAAGCTGCTTACACAAAGATTACACTACTTAGATACATTTATAATAATATATAAATATTGAAACTGCTTAAAACAACTGTCATTAACAGTTCAGATCGTTCACGGTTCTTAGATTGGCTCGAACCTCCACTCACTGCTTTGTGGTGATGATATTGTTCCCTTGTGTATTCCTATGTAAAAATTAGAATTTGAATACAACTCTATGTCATAAAGCCTTAATCTGAACATATAAACTTCAAAGTATTACATTACTCGCAGGATGTAAACATTCTTACATTTGTAAATAATTTTTACCTAAAATAAGTGAGTCAGCAAAACAATTAGTATCTCCAGTATCCTGGAGTGGACTATATTGTGTACTCATTGCGTAATGCTGACGCTACAGAGATAATACCGGCTCTCTTCTCGGCCCCAGTTGAACTTTCTCCCATTTCGTGGTCTGCCCGTGGCACTGTTGCGTAATGGTTACGTCATTAAGGAATCTCTGCCGTTCAAACATCAATATCCTCGTAAGCTGCAATTTGAATGTTATTCGGGTAATACCAATCAATAAAGAAATGTATGTTTTCGAAGATGATATAATTCCGCCTACATCCAACTATAATTTCTCCGTTGATCCGGGTTATTGGCCGGACGAGCTCGATATTGTAATGTGTCTTCGACGTATTCTAAAATTAAAGTTGATTGGGTTTTCTAATAATAAAATTAAAACGAAAGTACAGTGCTACAAACTTATCTGAACCGGTGACGGTTTCGCTGTTGTCGAATATAGTATTGCTGCTAAATGAAATTTCCACAGTTTTACGCTTAGTTCCAATTTCGGCCACAGGGTCAGATTAGTTTGTAAATGTACATAATACAATTTGACAATGTACATATCGTCGAGGATAGTGCAATTCCGCGTAACAAGCATCGGATAATTCCGTGTAACTGAAAAATTTACCTAATTTAAGTTAATGGGCATAATTGTCGCAAAATCTAAATTATGTACTTTCAAAAAAATCCTTTTACAACAAGAGATAGAAAATGAATTACATAATTTGTAAAAAAGAGCTCAAAATAAGTTGAAATAAGAAACTTATAAATTTAAAAGTAAAACTTTTCTAAAGTAAAACTAGATCGGACTTTACGTATGGTAGTTTAATACTGATTCCTTCGGTAATCACATAGTTCAGAAGTTGAGATACCCACTCTCCATTACTATGGTTATTCAATTTTGTTAGTCCTCTTTTAAATTTCTCGCGTTTTTTTCTAAATCTGATGTTGTAAATAAGAAAATTTACTCTTGTCTGCCTATCTAAATGTCAGTTTAGCCTGAGATCTGCTTTCACGTTTTACCGACTGGGTTGGTCTTGCTGAAATATTGCGCTGACTTACTATCTCTTCCCGTGCCTTTGGAGAGGAATGTATCAGTGTTTAGCATACGTTTAGCAGTGGATGAATATAGGAATATAGGTCCTGTGAGTTAAGCAAACAAACGCCTCTAGTATGTGAGCACATACGCAGCGCTCGTATAAACTGAGAAGATAATGTTAATGGTGCGGCAGGTAATAAATTATCTGGTCACATTTTTGGCGCGGCCCGCCCTTGTTTCCATAAATGTTAGTCTGGTCTCAGGTCTGATTTCACGCTTAAACTACTGGGTTGATGTTGCTGTGATTCGGTGAAGAGGAAGCTTAAATACAGAGAAACAAATATAAGCTACTGTCTCTAGTCTCGCTTTGTTCGAATATATATATTTAGTACGATTGTGTTACGCAGACTAAAGCGCCGGCGACCGTTAGTATGTAAGTACATTCACATACTAGTGGCACTACCAGTATGCTCGCATAAACTAACGAGATAATGTTAGAACAAATGTTAATGGCGCGGCGGGTAATGAAGTGGCTGGTCACATCCTTGGCGCGGCCCGTCCTTGTGCCGGTTGCGTGGAGGCGCGCGATCATAGGGCTGTCACTGGCAACATTTTCTATTATTTATATAATATATTTTGATATTTAATTATAAATTAAAGAGTGTTCAATTACATTTAAAATCCTTCTCATTAGTTGTCTCTTATTCAATTGTTATCAAAGGCTTGTTTTTAGCTATCGGAAATTATATATTTATATAGTAATCTTATTAATTTATTTATCTCCCTTTAATCTGGCGATTACCCTTACCTTTCTTTTTTTGTTTCACGTCGGTAACAAAAAGCATTACGCACTAGGGGAATAGGGGAACGAAAGGGGGTGTGGGTCTCACCACCGGCAGACGCGACTGCCAGCACCTACCTACCTACTAAAAATCTTCCGACGACGCCCGCCGCATCTAAGTCGATCGCTATTTGGCCTACTGTGTTACGGCAAAACTAAGTATGCGTTTATTAAAAGTAAATTAAATGCAGCATACCTTTAATTTCAGTTGAGGCTGTAACATCAAATGAGTAAAAATGTGTGGCAGCATAGTGAAGATATTCTATACACAGACAACGGAAAAATGTACATTAGTTATTAAAGTGTAGAAAAAAATGGTACTACAGAATAGCTAGATAAAAGATATTATAAAAACCAATTTAGTTGCTACCTAAATTACCTATTAGCCTGACTTTTTGAGACATGCAATTTTTATAACAATGTATGCACTTTGTTTAATAAAGCTACTTAAACACAAAGATAATTATTTTAAATATTACATGAACAATCTATTTACTGTTGCGAGACATTTATATTAATGTTTTCAGTTTCTTTGTAGTTAAACTTTAGTAGTAATTTCTGAACAATTTCTCAACATTTTGGCGAAGAGTAGAATGATAAACACTGGCTTGCAATACAAGTTCACTCGCCAAATAAAAAAAAAAATTCTACTCCTTTTAATTTTTTAAACTATGTCTTGTTCCCTTAAAAACAAATTTTATTAGTGTCCTTAGTTTTTTGGTCATACTTAGTTTTGCACGATAGTTTATTTTAATTATTTTTGTTTTCTGGGTGTGTTCTAATATAGATCGCATTCCGTAAGACGGCAACCCTGGTCGAGGCGGAAGTGAGAAGGCGAGAAGAAAGTACGGACCGGTTGTGTTTGTGGGCCGCTCGCCGACCGGACAAGGAGCCTCCTTATCCACCTTTCATATATTTACGTATGAAAAGAAAAAATAAAGCACTTGCTCAAAATAATGTTTAGAAATAATTAAATGCGTTTATTGCTTCAAGTACAAGATAATGCAGAGTACATTTTAAGAAGTAACTTGATTAAGTTGCACAATAAGCAATTGAAAGTGGCACAGAAAGCAGTTGGAAGTGCTTTCAAGATCTGATATTTCATTAATATTGAATAACTTAATCGATAAATTTTTGCAAAATATTAAGCCAAAGTACTAAAGGCTGCTTAAGATTAAATTTGATACAAAGAAAACTTTGAGAAAGGAAACGAAATAGGTTAGTTTTATCCCAAAAATTATAAATGGCGACTGCGTAAAAATGATCATTACATACATTACTTAGTTCCTGTGAGTCGTGACTTTTTGACTACAGTTTACGCTAATTCAAACGTGAGCATGACTGCCCTCAGTCATGCTAAATTCTTTCAGCTCATTTGAGTCGCTATAACGCCTTAACCCACTCCTATGTCATAGAGCTATATGAGACTTTGGGGACTGCCATAGAATCGCATTAGAAAAGTCCAAATGGAAATTGTAAAGTCTCCGTCCCGCATAAAAATTTAACTACTTATTTTGTAGTGTTGTCTCGCTTTCACAATAAAACGTGCCACATGCAAGGGCATGTGTGACATGGGGTACCTTTAATCTAGAATCCAGAATGTCATAAGAACGAAGACTCAGATTCTTACCACTTTGAGTCAAATCGAACTGATTAGCTGTTTCAAAATGAAAAAGAAAAAGTGTTTATGAAAAAATATGTTTAATACTTTCGCGCCCATTCACTAAAGGCAGAAGTTTATGTGGCAAAGAATTGGGGAAGCAACAGATTATAAGAACGGTCCTTATAGTAGTGATTTTTTGTTTGTTAATTATTTGTGCTTAATTGTTAGATTCACTTAGATAATTTTAATAATAATTTTGTAATTATTTTTAGGTAATAGTGTAAACAGATACTGGTAATCCTAAACAAAATATAAAATAAATAAATCTGTAATCAACTCAAGTTATATCCTAGCAGTGTCCCGGTTGCCCTAGACTTAAGCTTAGGGCCCAGGGTCTACTAAGGTATAACTAGGTTTGACTAAATATCAGTTACTACATTCCGCCCAGAGGAAAACATCGTTCTATGGTTAAACTAGCTGTCCAGCGGCCCTGACTTGCTATTACCGACTGCCATTGATGTTCATGGCTGCCGGGTCAAACGGCTTGACGTGCCTTCCGAGGCGCAGAGCAAGCGATTATAACGCTTATAACTTCGAAAATTGATAGTTCGCCCACAGGGCTTGGACCCGAGACCCCCTGAAGTTGAAGTCTATGGGTCTCGCCACTGAGCTATCGCTTTACATAATATAATAAACTGATACTCTAAAAAGACTATATTGTACATAAGAAAAACTGATTAAGCATCTACTATGGAATTTAATGACTTAGTTCGTATTTTTTGATGTGCAATAAGGTCAGGTTAGGTTCGAAAATTAATAATTACAAAGGATTACACGTTACATACCACCCATTACAATCTCCCTCTTAATTTTACTTGTTTTATTTTGACGACTGATATGGCGTGGTTCACTTCAGAGGTCAGAGGCGACAAAGAATCGATCTACGTGGAAAGCAATTGGGGAGGCCTATGTTCAGCAGTGGACTTCAAATGGCTGAAATGATGATGATGATGAGGTTTATATATAAACCTTAATGTTATGTGTGTATGTATAATTTGGGTGTATAAGACTTTATGTTATAATAATAATAATAATAATAAAATCAATTTATTTGTCTTCAATTATTCAACATAATAATAGTTACATTGTAGGTACATTTCTTATACAATATATTTAACCTCAGACAAAGCGGCTTGTGACTCAGAAGTCGCAGAAAAACCACGACCCCTGCTATTCTGTCACAACCTTTTCCACACATAGCATTCCTATAAATAATGACATCGTGCAGCAATATAATATTTAAATATTTAAAGAAAACAATTATGACTAATAATTTAAAATTGTCTACCAGAGATTAATAGACATGTAGTAAGGAAAGATTATCTCAAAAAATAAATAAAACCTGCATAAGTATTTGATTAATTTATAACAATAAAATAAGTAAATTACAATTCACTCAACAACAGAATAGAAAAACAAAGCAAAACGTAAAGGACACAGAAACAACATTTAAAAATGGGAGAGATGTGCCAAGGATTGTTTTTCAAGCAGCCAACTGCGACATTTTAGTCGGAAAGCCATGACTGAATGATCCACTTCCCCTCGAACAGGCGGAGGCAAGTCATTCCAGATTTTAGAGGCAGCGTACTTAAAGGAACCCCTAGCAGCACTCAATTTTAGTTCGAAGCCTCGATCCCTCAACATAGGCAGTCTTTTCTTGGGAATACATTTATCATATAAATACTGAGGGCGTTTCATATTAAACTATTTGTGCAGGAAACAAGCATATTTAAGGGTAACATTAATAGACATATCAAGCAAACGCTTACTCACTATATAAGGTGTAATTCTGGCCCTTCTGGGTATTGCATAGCAGAAGCGTATATATGCATTTTGCACTCTCTGTACGCTCTTACTTGTTTTTTTGTATAAACATGGATGATAAACGATATCACAGTAATTAAGATGTGACAGGACCAAGAAGTTACACAACAATAGGCGTACCTCCTCCCTCAGGAAAGGTCTTATTCGATATAGAGTCCTTAATGAGCCAAAACATTTCCCAATCTTACTCTGAACATGTTGTTCGAATTTCAGGTTCTCATCCATCATAAGGCCTAGGTTTCGTACACATTCCCCATACGGCACCGGCGTGCCACAAACGATTATATCCGGTCTATATTCATTTATTCGTTTGACTTGAGACCTGGTCCCAAGGTCCTGCCGTCACTCCAGAGGTCGTGGGTTCGATTCCCACACAGGACAAATCTTGGTGTGAATGAATATGAATATTTGTTCGGGTCTGGGTATTTTCCAAAGTATATTATATGACCTGCAAACACTATATGTAAAAAATAATACAGATTTGCGCAAAGAGAAATCCTCAGACCAAACATATTTTATTTAGGCACTTTCTAAAAAGTAATCGTCTGTAAAGTTCTTATTACAATCATACTTCGTATTTAAATTTATTATTAATTATAGCAAGCCTTTATGAAGTGGTACTTACATATTTAAATGATGTTAACAAGTGCCTGAAATGAAACCTGAATATAACAGAATAATTTGTAGACTAATTAAATGATTAGTGCAATGTATTTTAATCAATTGACGTATGTTTATTCACAAAGGTTACTATTTAAACATTTCTGGCAGATAATATCTTATGGCATTGAAGTCGCATTTCATATTACCTTTTCAGTGTACAAGGAATAATTAATTAATAAAATAGCGACAATATAGGATACAGAAATGTATGGTCAGATATTTATTATTGGCATCGCTATTGTTTTGAGACTTTGATCACTTAGATAATATACCCATATATAGCTCTAAATTAAGCAGTACTCGTACTTTGTGCACTACATGACGGATAAACATAAAATATAAAGACTTTGTAATTTTTTACTATCACTACTTAGAAAACACTCAGTTTATAAACAAAACGTATTTATGTACACATAGATTTGTCCTGTCTGGAAATCAAACCCATGAGCATAGAAGCGGAGATCAATTTTACTAACCGTCATGCCATTGCAACATTGTATATTGAAAAAGTAAAAAATGCATTTGTTTATTTTAAAATATATCTTGCTATGTTAAGGAATTTGGTAACGGGTGAATCATAAATCTTTTACGAAAGGAATCCAATATCTTAGATTTATAATATAATTGTCAAAAGCAAATTAATAATTTATATCATATCTGAAAAGATTTAAATATAACTGAGCGCAATCTCATACCAACACATTCTCATATAAAAATAATTATGTCGAAAATAATAGTTCTGATGATGATACTAAAGACATCAACGCGTGATGCAAACAGAATAACCAGAAAGAAATATTTATTTATAGTTAAATAAAACTACTAGATGTTTTGAATGTTTAATTTCTGTATTTAGTTAATCTGACATCTAATTAAAAACTATCTCAACGATATAATTCATTAAATATTGAGCTAATAAAAATATGGAAAGTCGCGGCCTCTAGCGGTGTATATGCGAACTTTTACACGATGCAAATTGGGTATTAATCACTTACAAAGAGTTTCGTCAGTAGTAACATAGATGCCGCTAGGTACTTAAAAAGTAGTATTAGAAATATATTACTATATGTCGGTCACTATAAACCTTTATTTTAATCGTCTATCACCATATTTAATAGTTCTTAGTAAATAAACATTACGAACTAAATACTAAACGTATTAATTAGAATATCTTAAGTATGGTATCTCCCGGTAGGGCGTAGGAGCCCTAATTAAAATAGAATACCTAAAATACCTACGATCTTTGCCATGGCGATAATGTCTCAATTACTTAATTTTTGACTATTTGTAAATTATTTAATGCTATTCCTTCTGCAGGGCGTTACATTTAGACCCACTATAAAACCATCTTAACTATCGTATAAAACAATTTGAATTGATTTGTCTCGACATGACAAACTCAGTGCATTGTTAATAGACCTATAGAGTCATTTAATGCCACTTGACTTTTAATTGACAGGCGCAGTTACCATGTGAACGTCTCGTACCGAGAGCGAGAGTTGCGAAACTCATATCTTAGTGCCAGCCATAACAGCCATAAAGGATTATCCTATAAATTCGCTGAGCAATAAAACGTTAAGCTGCAACCTTTTTGCACTACTACAGCACATGTGCAACTCTTTATTTAATAATTGATTTCTTATGTGTATAGGGATCCCACTAAGATCTAAGGAGCCCAAGCCAACCTCATCTGCATGTGGTGCACTTGCCGATCAACAGACGAGGCTCTGGCGAACAAAAGAGTGCCCGATAAGCGGCAATAGGATCGCGACCTATTACGTGGGACCAACTATATAATTGGCGAAGTGTGGGCGTATAATATGCCTCTGCCTACCCCTTCGGGGAAACAGGCGTGAATGTATGTATGTATTTCTATTGTGTGTTTATTTAGTGCAATAACCGTTTTAATTATCTATCTTCAGTAACCAATTAGGTGCAGTTACCATGCAAACGTCTCGTACGGCTTGCACCTGTCGTATCTCTTTAAAATAATAATGTTACCGGCCAAACCCGAAAAATTGTAAGAAAAAAATAACCTCAACCCAACCCAAAAAGATAAGTATATAAGTCTTATATTTCTTTTTTTGGGTTAGGTTGAGGTTATTTTTTTTCTTACCATTATAAAACATTTTATGCAGCCCACCTAAATTAGTTTAGACTAGGCTATAATAGTTTGACCTAAAATCGGGTTTGGCCGGTAACAATAATACAACAACGACGAGTATGAGACGAGCCTTCGACACAACGGGGACGTCCGCGAGCGACCGGTCGCTCCTCCAAATGTCAAGGTTACCACCTGACTGGGGTCACATGACTCTTGAGTATCACAGTAGTGCCATTTTGACAACACTTCACAACCATTATGTTACATAAATATGTATATTTAACATCACAATGGTTAAAAAGTGAAACAAGTTAAAATATCATTAGTTATTAAGTAAATTGTATTAAATATAAATTTAAACATTGTCCTACAAAACTATGCTTCTAAGGTTCACCTGACTAGGGTCACATGACTCTGAGTATCACAGTAGTGCCATTTTGACAACACATCATAACCATTATGTTACACAAATATGTATATTTAACACCACAATGGTTAAAAAGTGAAACAAGTTAAAATATTATTAGTTATAAATTACATTGTATGAAATAATTTAATTTAAACATTGTCCTACAAAACTGTGCTTCTAAGGTTCAAAACACGTATAAATTGAGCACCATTTGTTGGGTTTGCCACAGGGTTAACCCAGCTGTCAGGATATAAAAAGACACTGACTTGTTAATACCGACTGCTATAGATGTTTATGACAGCCGAAACCAACGGCTTAACGTGCTTTCCGAGGCACGGAGCAAACGATAATTACGCACATAACTTCGAAAATTCATAGGTTTGACCAGGGTTTGAACCCTAGACCCTCTGAGTTGCTATAAAATTACAAAAATCAAAAAGGTAAATAAAATAAAAATAATTTATTTGCACTTAACATGGGACAATAGTTGTTGTTACATTGATGTATATAGGCGTCTCATATTTTGCCAAAATAGCGTGCAAATGTTTTACAAATATAGGTCAAGAATTAAATTTAAAGTAAGTATATAATGTTAAACATACATACAGGTTGTCATACCAAACCTTTATCCCCTATTTTACCTCATTTGGAAGCGAATTATCAAAAATCCTACCTTAGGCATACACGTTATAGTAATTTTAACTATCGGTATGTCTAATTTCAATATGATTTTTCCAGTAGTTTGAGCTAAGTGTTGATTTAGTCAGTCACTCAAGTTTTCCTTGTACGAATTTAGTGGAGCTGGATAATGATAATCATTTCTAAGTAATCGTCGTATTGTCCTGCGTTGCTACAGAGAATAGCAATAAAGCAACAACGACATGATGCGATAAAGGTTACTGACATTAAGAAAAAGAGGACTTAATTTTTGAGAGGTTGCCGAGATGTGCTTTTATCTGTCTGCTGTCATCTGAAGAACAGGCTCGCACAGATCAATCAAATGATTCACATGTGATAGATTCGTTTTAAGTAGTTGTTTGAGCTTTTAGACTAAAGTGGTATTCAAGCCAATTATCCTATTCTAAAATCATTTTCGCAATGTAGACAGTGGTGACAAGAAGCATTTGTAAAAAGGACTTTCAACTCGGGATTTAGATAATTAAGTACAACTAGGAAAACATACTACTCACTCAAGCCAGTAAACACCAGTTCTCATTTCGGGAGGTTGTTACGAGAAGAATCAGGCAGGAGAACAGGTTTATCACATTTAGATATGTGGAATGTATTTAAAAAAAAACCTTAAGCAATCATTATCTTCGTTATACATACATACATACATGCACGCCTGCTTCCCCGAAAGGGTAGGCAGAGGCATATTATACGCTTACACTTCGCTAGTTAAGTAGTTAGTCCCACGTAATAGGTGGCGAGCCTACTGCCGCTTACCGGGCAGTGTTATGTTCGCCAGAGCCTCGTCCGTTGATCGGCGCTTGCAGGTGAGGTTTGCTTGGGCTCCTTAGGATCCACGGATTTATATACAACCTGCGAACAATTATTACAACACACTTTGTTATCATCTTCGCAATAATATCTTACCATTCTTTGGGTTTGTGAAAAGAAAAAGGATTCAGCTTATGCTCCACCACCCAGACCCAGTGCAAATTTTCGGGTAAGGTGTCATGTTATTTTTTTTTTTAAAATGCCTTCTATCAAAATAAATTTTAAAACCGGGATCAGCGAATTAACGTGCCTTCCATAACAAAGACGCTCTCAATAACACATACGTCATAGACGGTCACGAATTAAAAGAACTGTCTTCAATATGTGTAGTCGGGGTTGGGGGATTATTCGAAAGAGTTTCTGTGGTCCCAGAACTCGGGCTTACGGTCAAACTACAGAATAACGGACTTAAAAATGATAATGTATGTTTTTAGTAAAATTTCTACCGCTTACGCTCAACCCACTGTGAGAGACGGTCGTTTGATGATTTTCCATCATTATAAAGAAGTAACGAAATAGAAAGAATTAACGACCCGTCCGTCTACACAACGGACCTCTTCTCACGAACCGTGTTAAGCGGAATGTACATCAGCATGTAAAAGAAGTCAAATAAGGCACAAAAGGCTAACCATCAATTATTTTCAAAAACGGCGACCGTGACCTGTGACTCGGTGAGTGGTCGAAGTTCCTGTGCCGAATCGTCTCAAATTGCCCACCAAAGGACGTCCGACTGTAATTGGACACACGTCATCTGGGTACTGCATGTTTTACCGCCATTTTTAACTGTTTGCTGTATAACCAAATTAATAAAAAGGTCAGTATGTTATGTTATTCTTTATGGACTTCCTTGCGTATAAAGAATTAATACTATGTAGTGTTTTATTGTTATTTATAATAAATTGTTACAAATTACTGCTCACGACTTGAATGGCATAGAGGAATAAATTGAAAGGGTTTGAGAAGTTGAATTTTTTTTGTATGTATTATATTTTAACACATAATTTGAAAAAAGCCGAGATGAGCTTCTTGAGGCATACTTCTCAATCTCGTAGCTGTTTGGAAGCCTCGGTAAAGTCACTGACTGCCGGACAATTCCCTCCCCCCTTTAAAAAGACTACACCCGTCACGACGAAACCCGTGCTCAGTAGTGGGTCATGAATGGACTAAAATGTAAAGTAAGGCTTTGTTAAATAAAAAAGTAATGGCTTAATATGGAGCTTATGAATTAGAAATTTACCTAAGTAATTGATTAAATTACATTTACGTAGGATTTCGGCGACCATTCTTGGTTCCCAAACGTCACACTCATGTTATGTCCGTGTGCAAACAAGTACACAAGATTACAATCAGAACTAAGCAAGTTTCACCGGATTTGAACGTGACTGCAAAACGCTATGTCGTTAAAAATTTGTAAGCCACTAGTTTCTTTCGTACATTCGAGTTTAGGTATGATAACAGTGTAAGGAGTTCTTATATTCAACCGTCATAAAATTTTAAGCGTTATATCTCACCAGAGAAATCTTCGCTTTATACACCTAACTTGTCTATTTTAGATTTTTTATATGGGAAATTGTATGTGATGTCACATATTTGATGGATTGGAGACGAAGAGCTGAAGATCAAGCTCAGTGGCGTGCATTTATAGAACCATATGTCCAGCAGTGGACTATAGTAGCCTAATTATGATGATGAAAACATTTGACATTGAAACGAGTAGTTTTTTTAAAATTACTATTGTCACAAGATTGAGCTAACTTAACGCAATCTTGAACAGTTTTAGAGAGATGGCATACTGCTCCCCACCGCCCTTATAGACATAGTTATATCTAAACTATCTAACTATTATTTTATACTCTTAAATTTATCAGCAAAATTTAATTCTGTTATCACAAAAAAGTTTTAATTAGTCAAATATTTACAGCATTCTCATCATTCCTATTGTAGACAACGGAAGAGGTAAGATAATAATCGAATAGAGTCGTGAGACTTTAAACAATTTTAAAAGTTCATTAATTTTAAACTTTAAACTATTATAATTCATTTAAAGATATATGTAAGTAATTGTTTTAATACATCCTATAATCTCGGGAAATAATTCGGTCAAGTCCATTCACGTCACGAGTTCGACAAAACATCATCGACGTTAATGACTTCTTGTTAGGGAAATAAGATGTGTAGTATTAAACTATCAACAATTACAGTACGTAATCGGATATCGATATTAAGGTACGTCACCGTCAATATTAAATTTGGGCTTAACATTGCTAGTAGCCCTCACATCCTCACACCTTGATATGTGAGAGGAGGCTCGTGCTCAGTAGTGGGACGTTATTGGGCTGTGATGATGATGATGATTGCTATTAGCTAAGTGGTAATTCTTTTAATGGAAGATGACCTGGCTGTACTGTGCTAGTTATGCTGCTTTATAGCAATGCTTTAGTTCTCTAGGCTTGTTCTTTTTAAAATCGTCGTCAAATCAGCATCATGGCAGAGCACACACAGAAGGAGACCATTTTGCTGCATCACATTTCATAATCAATGTGTTAAAATAAAAAAAAATAAAAAAAACATTTATTGCTTCCCTTTACATAACGCGGTTAAAAAAAGTTTTTACATATTAAAATTGCAATAGCAGAATTTAATTTAATTATAATTAAAAAGGTCCAGAGAGCAAAAGGTGATGGCTCAGCTTGTGCTGTCCAGCGTATACACACTAGACGGCGCTGGTTTTCAGCCACCCCTGTTCCCTGAGATGTATTTATGGGAAATATGTGCTAGGGGGCCACGCTTAGTTTACAATTCTACTTATCAAATATATTATTTTAAAAAGGACCAGTATAAAACATGTTAATATCTCTCTCAGCTTGTGTGTGTGTTTGTGAGTGATTGTGAGTGTATGTGTGGTATGTGTGCAAGTGTGTTTGTTTTGAATAATTATTGTATGATTTACTGTTTAATATTATTATCATCATATCAGCCTTTTGAGCCCACTGCTGAACATTGGCCATAGAATGTAATATATTGGGGTATTTGCCCTTAATCACCACGCTGGGCTGGCTGGTTGGTGAACGCAATTCAATTCGTCGGCTCTTACGACTTCCGTGAGATGAAAGGGGGTGGAACTATTCTAGGCCGGCTATTCATATATAATAATGTTATTGTTACTCAGCAAAATAAAATACTTTTCTTTCTTTTGCCGCGCAAACATGCTAAACAAGAGAGTACAGCGGGAACACATATTCTCATCGATATCAATAATACGGCATCTCAGAAAACCGCCTTCTCTTTCTAGGTTGCCTGGCAAAGCGAATCAATCAGAGCGCTCTATTTCTTCTGCTTTTCTTTAGATCCTCTCCTCTAGACTCAACTATGTTTATAGATAACATTAACAAATTGATGCAGTAAATCTGCATCCAGTGGTTATTAGTTCGTTTCTGGTTGGCTGTCTCAAGCTATGTTTTAGTCAAATGGTCTTCATTCCAGAATCATTCTAATCCTATTATTTCGTCACGCTGTGTGCTTTGCCCACTGCCACTTTTTGCTTACTATACTATACTACTCTTTGAGCTATGTCGTTTAGTACGGATCTTCAAAATGTTATTTTCTATAAAACAAACAAACTTTTTCCACAAATACAAAACAACAAACTTCGGTCTAACCTTCCGTTCTCAAACAAAAGTTGGTCATAAAGACGATCACATGACTGCCAACCGCGTTAATTGCCATTACGCAAGGGATGTTATATGTCATTGAGAACACATGTCCAATTGCGAAATTGCACGTAATACGGCATATGTAGCCCAGTTTACGTGTCTGCACTTACGTCGCTTTTACTTCGAAGCAAAGACATTTTTATTGTTTTATTCTAGCCGATAATGTGTAAAAATTCTTTTTTTTATATTTCGACTCCGATAAAGTACTTATAAACGTCAACTTTACCTTAAACTAACATTTCACTACGAGCAGAAGCTTGAGTGCAGAAGAAGGTCAAGGAACTCGTCAAGTTTGTGTCTCCACCAAGTGCAGATTGACATATTAAAAAATTACTGCGATTCTCAATCCGTAAGATCTGTTGTTAAGTCGTTATACCTCATCATCTCAGCCATATGATGTCCACTGCTAAACATAGGCCTCTCCAATAGATTTCCACATTGAGCTATCAAGTCACCTGCATCCGTCGGCTTCCCGCCGCCTTGACCAAATTATCAGTCCATAGCGTCATGCCTAGTAATTGCTAACTACAACTCTATGTAATTTAGTTTACTTTAGCATTATTTCATTTAATTTCATTAAATTTAACACTAATATGCAGAAAGCTTTTATCAGGCACTGTGGTAATGACACCTTCCACCAGCACCTCAATGAGAATCACCATTCTCATGACATTTACTAGGCGTCGTAAAATGACGGATGCCGTTCACAATCACTGAGGATAAATTGCGAAGTCCAGTCAATTGCAAATTAAAGTAGGTTAGACATTCGTTAGCAAGCTGTTGCTCATCCGCACTTTTAGACGTAAAACTACGTTTTATAGACGTATGTCCCAATAAAAAAAATTACATTATAATTTCAGTCCCTTAAACCATCTATTACCATCTGAAAGCATAGTCACTGGCCCTATGGTGATGGCAATTACTAACCCTGGGGTCCTTTGTCACTTAGGATCACCAGTAACATCATTCACCTGTAATTGCAAATGAGTTGCGAAGTCCAGTCAATTGCTAATTAAAGTAGGTAAAACGTCCGCAATTTTAGACATAAAACTACGTTTTATAGAAGTATGTATAAATGCAAAACTGCAAACATTATAATTAAAACCCGTTAGACCTAAAATACCATCTTAGAGGATAACCGGTCACGAGACTGCTTTAGACGTTAAAATTGGAGATTATTGCACGTATAAAGTTTATTGCAAAGCGTTCCCTGCGCGAAACAAAGACGCTTTAGCAACACAGCCATTATCGCACACAGAAGCAGCGCAGAGTGAATGAACAATTACGTCTGTGTGCGTAAGTCACATGACTGGGACGCGAAATAAGTTAGTGCAAAAGGGTGTTGGATATTTTTAATTAATATCGTAGTATTATTGGGTTCCTCTACTTGTGGCTAAAAGCAGCAAATATGATATTTTTTTGGGTCTTATGCTTTCCTTGACATTAAACTGTTTGCTACTGTGTGTGTAGAAATAAACTCTTGTAAAAACTGTCAAAACCCTATGGCCAATGTATACAGATATCAGCTTCCCCTGTTATAAAATAGAAGAAAATAGAGTTACTAGCTACAATAGGTTTATTGTAGAAGTTTTGGCGCCATCACAAAAAAAGACACATCGCAGCAGTGTTTTATTTTCCAAAACTAGTGCAAATTTTGGTTTTTATGTGTAAATATGGTGGTTTTTCATTTATAACGTCTTTTTTAAGGCACACAAATGTAGGAAAGTGATGTATTGCAGCGAATTTTGCGTGTTGCTATTAAAATTCCCTTGAAGCCTTTAATAAAGTACTATTTACTGAGGTATGACCCTGCCTTAAATCGACTTTGACTGTGCTGAATAACGAAAATGATGCATTTATATTTAAAAAATATTAATTATGTTACTTGACAGAAGCAAATACTCTAAACAAGTGAATCCATATCTAAGAAAAAAAAGTCAGTTATTTAAAGAAAACTAGCAAACATGTACCTTTTTGAAATTACTAGTAGCAGCACAAAGCGCAGCTAATTATTAGCTAAAATAAAGCTTTTTATTAAGAAACATAGTGTATGTATGTATGTAAAGTTTGCGAGTTGCAGGTGATGTGTAGTTGACTTTCTGCATTGCATTTGACTGGCTTAAGTCATATGACTGAAGCCACATGCGCCCGCGCTTGCTGGATTGCGGAAGAATTCACTTTCCCCCGCCAAACGCGATTAAGGATTGCCTGTCCAAAAGGGATATTCTTGTTGAAAGGGTTTTGTGCCGTTCACTAGAGATAAAGATAAAAAGGCTTACGTGAATACATTCTTTTACTTAATTAGTTTGGGATAATTTAACCAGTCTTTGACTGTAATTTTTTCATCTTCCCAGCATAATAATTACATACTCTAATTGTATATTTCATTAAGAATGTTAATGTTTATTTAAATCTTTAAGATACTCTAGCCTCGCCTATTGGGTAGGCTAAATATTTAAACAGGTGGACACACATGCCTTAAATATGCTTTAAACGACTTCAAAAAAGGAGGTTCCTAAATTCCAGGTTTCAACCTTGATCCGAACTGGGTCAGCGTGGAATGCATCCCATCTGCCCCTCGCGAGCAACCAAATCGACTCAACCGCTAACTCATATTCAAATATTGTTTTAAGTAAAAGTATACAACATTTAAATAAAAACAATATGTCATTGTTGTCACGTGCTTTTCAAGAAAATCTTTATTGGCTTTGAAGATCACTTAAATCTTTAAAACAAATCACAACAAAATCAAACACTCGCCTGCAAAATTGTCACAATTGTCAGTTATGACTTTGTATTTGTACCACTTGAGGTTCGATATATAGACTCAGGTCATGAGGTCTTGTACTTGAGTCGATATCGCAGAGCTTAGATTGTAAAAATTGGCGAATTATACACTCTCTGATAGTTAAACGACTTGTCTTACTTTCTACGTATATATCACCGAAAGGTTATTAGAACTAGCTTTTGCCCCTGGCTGGCGTGACCTACAGTTCATCGCGGAACACATATATTTTTATAATTATGATAAATTATATAATTATAGAGACGTGAGACGATTTTATTGCCGTGTTTGTGCTTCTTCTATTTCTATCGATTGTTACAACATTCCGGTGACATAATATATAAATAACTTTTTCAAGTTAAATCAGAATGACTGGAATGATATAGACTTTGCTAAAATGATTGGAAACGCCGAAAATATCAACCAGACTAATGCTAAAACTGACTGGGAAAGTTTTCGAGCATCATCATCATCACAGCCCATTAACGTCTCACTACTGAGCACGAGCCTCCTCACACAAATCAAGGGGTGAGGGTATTGGGTCATACTCCACCACGCTGACCCAGTGCGGATTGGCGGAGGCAGGTGTATGGCGTCCTGCTGTTAGAATTTTTCAAGCCGCCCATGAGGCCTCTTACATGGCTTAACGACTACCACCTTTAGTGATAACCGGGACCAACGGCTTAACGTGCCTTCCGAAGCACGGAAGCGCTCGATATCAAAATGCCACACAAACGGTCACCCATCCAAGGACTGACCTCTGTAAACTCTGCTGTACTTTGGTGATCGTTTCCAACCACCGAACACAGCAGAGCTACGAGCGCTACGAGCATACCTTGATGGAAAAATAAAACTGCCTTTAATAGTCTTCAGAATGTAGTTGAAGCTTCACTAATCTTATTCAGGTCACAGCTTGAAACAGCACCCATGTGGTGGAGCGCTTGTCGGATAGTTCCCCCATTCTCATCAAAATTCGCCCAAAATTTGCTGAAAAATTACGTTTGCGTAGAGAAAGGCAGCACTATCTATATCAGACTGACAAAACGCGCCTAAACCAAGCCATTAAAGAACTTAAAATCCTTCTGACTGACAAAACCAACAAACCTGTTCAAAGTAGACTAGAAATAATATCCCCTAGTGCTCACGGAATGCTTGATAATGAATAAGAATGCTCTCTGCAATATTGATGTGTGAAATGATTTTACCTGAAAGTGCGAGTATATAATCCGCCGCTTATCCCTGGACAGTAAACGAAGGCAAATCAGGGGCAAGAGTCCTGCTAGTCTCTAGTCTTTTGGAGTACAGTCCGAAAGCACAGAGACAGTCTGACCCTCGGGACCAATCGGATTTTCGCCCGTGGTGTCGCTATGTACCAAACCTACTATTTACAACATGACTGGTATACCACCTACCAGTTGGTCTGATGATATAAGAACTGTGTATGCTCCTCCTGGACCGGGTGCACTAGCAACAGGGCAGAGTGGAGACGCTTAGGAGGGGCATTTGTCAAAAGGTGGACAGAAAGGAGCTGAAGAAGATACACATTATCAATATTAGTAAATTAAATATAAGTGTAAAGCGCTTTAGTGGACGGGTTCAGCCGAGCCATGTCGTCAGTTATGTAAGCAAATGACAATATTATAGATGTCGCAAACCGGTTGCCATGTTCCGTGTGACATAGTGCGAATCACATGACCCGAGCCAATTTGACGTTTGACTTCTCACGTCTTATCCAAAAACTACAATTTACAATTTGCCTTGACGTATCGGTGGCAGAAATGTATTTTATTCTTTACATTACATGCTCAAATAAATTAAATTGAAATGTGTCTGTAAAGAGTCAATCACATGGTGGTGTTCATGTGTTGTTGCGATGCATAAGGAATGAATTAAATTTTAAAGAAATACTACTGTTTTCTCCGAAGATATAGGAATAGACATAAATTGCCCACATTTCGCCAATAATAATATTAGTCCCTCGTTATAGGTGGCGAGCCTACTGCCGCTTATGCCGCTTATTGGGAACTTTTATGTTTATGAGAGCCTCGTTCGTTGTTCGGCAGGTGCACCACTTCCAGGTGAGGTTAGCTTAGGCTCCCAAGATCTTGATTAAAACCCGATACTTTGGATATTTTAAAGAAATGTCTGCGTTAAGTAAGGACTACACTCAAACCGGTCGAGATAACTTTATACTAAAGCGCCTAATCAATACTGTCAGGAGTTCAAGTGGCATAGAATCACTTACACCAAATTTTTATTTATTTGCATGTAAGTGAATCTAAGCTTCGTGATTTCAGGGTATTAATATTAAATTTTTTTTTATGTATTTTTTGTTTTGACGTTTTCAAGTGCTATGTAATAGTTTATGAAATAAAGAACTTATCACGTTTGTCCTCCTAGTAATTATTCGCTCATAATTTTTTTGTTTAATAAAAAGGTTTGAACAATCCTTATATACAGCACTAAATCACTGACGTTTGTGTGTAATAGCACAAACCTCAATGATTTAGTGCTGGGTAATGTCTCGCATGTATTTTTTATTATTTGTTTGGGAATTATTAAGTGGTGCCTACTTCTGCGAAAAACTGCAAACTTTCCAGGGGTCACCTTATAGCGGGCGTGGCGGTCACAGACATCATATATAATCGCGAAACGTTTATTTGTTAATTAAAAATATATGCATTGATACAAACAAAACTATGTTTCCTTAAATGCAGGACTAGGTCTCGAATGTATGTTATTATGTTTGTAAATACAATGATTAAATAAAAAAAGGCAGATGAGAATAAGCCGCTTAAAGATGGTTGCGTACAATGTTTACTGCAAATGTAAGTTAGTATGCGAAATTTAAAGTGATTTATGATGTTATTTTGGGATAATGGACATCCTTTAGACTATTCGGTAAACTATAAAGAAGAAACTAATATCTAGTATGTAATTGTTCTAGCTTAAGTACTAGGATAAAAAAATGTGATCAGTAATTTCTCTGTAAAACTATTCAGCTTTTGAATTCTCTGCCGGATCTCACCTCCTATATTCCCGTTTTTTCTGGGCAGGATGTAAAAAGTCATTAATACAAGCCGTCATGACTGACTGCGCTACTTACCGTACCTGCTTATTCCAATAAGTACCCTAGGTATGGACCGCTTTACTTATTTCTTTTGGTACCAAAACTGATCAAAAAGAGGTTGTACTTGAAGAGTCTGAATATATGGCATTAAAATGGGAACAAAAGCACTAAAATTTTTACATACAGAACAGAAATCTGCAGCCAATTCCTATTTGACATTCAAAACTATTTACAATATCGCAAATTTAAAGAAAATTAAAAAACAGAAACCAACACGAAAAACAAGAACTGCATTCTAAACGCGCTACGTTAAATATTGTATTATGTAACAAACAACTTTATAAATATAAATTGTCTTGTAGCGTTTTATTTGGATCATTTCGTTTTATTTTTATACCTTGAACATAGACGCCTCGGATAAAGGAATTTAAGAGGCAAAAGTCCGGGTCGATGAACCCGGACGGGAGCGAAAAAAAATCTTACGTATTATATGAAAAGTTATTAATAAGACATATTGTAATCAAAAAGAGTAAGACGTCTGATACATTTTTATGCTGTTATGTAAATTACACGTGGTACAGATTACAGTACACAGCAAGAGGCTTACACAGATTACTGATAGAATATGCAGTGAGAAGCCCTCGTATTTCTAGGAGACCAGGTGGTCGACCAGACAAGCCTTACATAGTATTTATTGTTATTTGTTACCCTTAAGTATGAAGTTTGATATGTGTTTTATTATCATATATAAAATGTAGTACAAATTCACTCTAAATATTTAAGTTAAGCACTACACAAATTTACGCGCATTAGCATATGCTAATTATTAAGTATATACTTGATAGCATTGCAGCAGCAATTATTCTAGTTATTACGATAAAGACCGACTAAGTAGATTTTTGCTTATTGCCTTACAAAATGTCGAAATGTGAAACATAAAAGTATTTGCAATAAAGGCGTATATAGAATTCAATACATCAGGTGTGCCCAATGCTTGTGGTGTACGAAATTGATAAAACCCTAAATGCACTAAAACATATTATCTGTAAATTGATTAAATTACTGCAAAACCAGTGGTACCAAAGACAGCGCGAAATGGAGGCATAAGAGTAGAAAAGCGGACCCAACCGGGAGGTCGCAACCGGGATAACGCTGAGATGATGATGATGATGATGAACTTCTTTGGAGCGTTGAAGAAAACTAATGATTGTACCAAATAAATTTGTAGTGGCTAGAAATGTTTATTGCAGCATTCAATCTACTGAAATAGCCCAACGGATTAGCAAACTGAAGTGGCAGTAGGCCGGGCATATATGCCGTTGGACCGATAACCGTTGGGGTAGACGTATCCTACAGTGGAGACCGCGTAAGCGTAGAGTAGGATACCCTCCGGCTAGGTGGAGCGACGACATTCGCAAAACGGCTGGCAGCGGTTGAAGGTGAAAAGCTGAAGATCGAGCTCAGTGACGTGCCATTTGAAAGGCCTAAGTCTAGCAGTAGACGAAGGCAGGTTGATGATGATTCAGTTATAGTTTTGTCAAAGTTCCTCCGTCAAAACGTACCGAGTCCGCGTGCTAGACCTACCGGAATCCCTCTCATATTTTTGTCTAAAATGTACACAAATCTTTGTAAAAAAAAATAACCCTATTTTTCAAAGATTTTTGCGAAATATCCCTATTTTAATAATAATCCTTTATTGCACAAAATAATTTAAAGTAGATATATAAAATAACATGCACAAAGGTGGGCTTATAGTTACAAGCAGTTACAAAGACTTTCAAGACACAATCTACCTCAAACAATCCCGCATAAAATTGAAAGTGACATAAACTCCAAATACGGCTCCATTCTTTACATTATTAACAAGCTATTGCGGGGCCGGCTCATGAAGGGTAAAACGATAGTGGTCACGAGCTCTGCTCACGCGCATCCTTGGAGTTTGGCCCTTCTCCGATGCAACCATTATTTTGTATCGACCCTCGCAGGTTTAATAATATTATTTAACTAAAATAACGTTTAGAAACGCTCGTAAATACTACTTGGTGAAAAACGATTCTTAAATAAGTGTTCAAAGTCAAAAACTATTTATTTCATAAACTATTACATAATACTTACATACCTTAAATACGTTATGTAAACAGCTTTTCTTACTAAATTTATCAGTATTCTTATGTACATACACCAGGTTTTCAAAAACAAATTGACCCGCCACTGTCAAAATATCAATTTCTTTAAACTTTTCTCTTAGTGAATGTCCACACGGGAGATTATAAATTGCTCAAATAGCCCTCTTCTGCAGCACAAAGATAGTTTGAATATCTGCGGCACAACCCCACAAAAGAATACCATACGACATAACACTATGGAAATAGCCTTGATAAACTAGCCTAGCTGTTACAACGTCTGTTAATTGGCGAATTTTCTTTACCGCGAATGCTGCAGGCTGCTACTCGATAATTCACCAAAATGTGGGCCCTACTGTAGCTTAGAGTCTAAAGTTGCAGGCACGTGCAAAAAGATTCTTGATAGGATATGCAATAAAAACTCTCGTAGCTCCATGAAATCAGGTGGTCGAACTAAAGTAGGTATCGTTATTTCATTTAGCTAGGCTTATGATGCAGTGTCTATGTATATGTTAAGTGTGCACGCCACTGATTCCTCAGATATATCAGTGGGCGCAATGTTCCTTGACTGTTTATGTTTTTTTTTTATTATTAGGAAAACATACAGCGGCAATTTAACTTAACAATAAATTATAAATAAGTACTATGCACTAGTTACATGTTTTCACATATGTATAACTAATATTACGCATGTATTAACAAAAACAAATACAATAATTCATACAAATACAGAGATGTGACATTGAATATCGCGTGCTTCCGTGCTTCGGAAAAGTGTAGTGCTTAGTCTCTGTTATTAATATATGTGGTTGTCATTAAGCCAAGGAAGATTCCCTAAAGGCCTTGTTTGACAGCTAGATAATATTTATAAGACATTTAGGTACACCTGCCTCCGATAATGAGGACCCAGAGGCCGACGACACTGAATGTAAGCCTATGCACTTAGTACTGGCTACTGGGAGATAAGAGATACCTGTAGAGGGCGCAGCGGGCGGGCAAGAGCCAGGAGGGTCTTAGGCGGCGGGGGCAGGGAGCTCCTGCTGTCTAACCATATACCCTAAAAGAAGTCGGCTACATAATCCATGGTCGCTCACGTACCTACCTACGTGTGCGACCATGGATTACCTAGCTCTCTCCCCTCCTACCTAGGAGGGGCGCGTCCACTGCGCCTCTCTAAGGAGGTCCTCCCGGTCTTGGTCTAGCTTAATTAAAAAGTAAAATAAAATGATTTCTGCAGTTAAGAGATCACATAAAAACAGTTGACATAAGATCATGCTAAAAATATTAAAGTGTACTATTGACTAGTGGTAACTTCATTAAGCGGTGTAGTATTAAGTTGTCTAGGCATTCATACAATAAAATTGATTGCTAATATTGAAATTCACTCATTTAATACCGCACTAGTTAATTGAAGTTTGTATGTTCATAGCTATAGATGACGAAATTTGACATAATATTCATGAGGGATATATATTAGGATAATAGTCCCTTCACTCCTCACGACTTAGACTACGTTACGAAAGAATATTTTATGAACTGTTCTATCTATGTACAAAAATACATACGTTCCTGTCATGATCCACGACGCAATCGATAGCAAATTGAACAAAAGATCTTTCTACCTTTGTCGTGTAAGTTTGATGTTTCCTTATTTCTTTAATTACTGGATATAATAGGTTGGGAAAAAAGTCTTTTCGTATTTTTGTATGAAAAGTCAAGACATTTTTTTCAAAGTTTATTTACATTTATTTACAATATATATGTACCGTTTTGTTGAATAACTTTCTGCCATTTTGTGGGCAGAGACATTATCCCGTTACTGTAGAAACTTTGGGACTTCTGATCAAAAAAACGGGACAAATAGTTTTGGCAGTCCTCTCTTGAGGTCAACCTTACAGAACCTAAAGAATTCTGCAGAGACCGAAACAGGTGAAAATCTGAAGGCGCAAGGTCAGGGCTATATGGTGGATGCACTAGGACCTCCCAGTCGAACTCTCTTAATTTTTGCTGAGTGGCTAAAGATGTGTGTGGTCTAGCGTTATCGTGATGAAAGACCACACCCTTCCTGTTGATCAATTCCGGCCGTTTTCTCTCGACTGCTTCCTTTAATCTCATCAGTTGCTGGCAGTAAAGATCAGAATCGATGGTTTTGCCGGGCGGTAAAAGCTCATAATAAACAATGCCCTTCCAATCCCACCATACACACAGCATCACCTTATTTCGTGTTAGGCCAGGTTTGGCCACAGTCTGTGAAGCCTGGCCAACTTTCGACCACGACCTTTTTCGCACGTTCTTGTCGTACGTGATCCACTTTTCATCGCCAGTTATCAATCTCTTCAAAAACGGCTCGGTTTCATTACGTCTCAATAATGAATGGCAAATGAGTACACGGTTCATTAAGTTTCTTTGAGTGAGCTCGTGTGGCACCCAAATATCGAGCTTTTTTGTATAACTAGCTTTCTTCAAATGGGTCAAAACTGTTTTGTGGTCAATTCCCAGTTCTTCAGCTGCATCGTAACTACTAATATGCCGATCTTGCTCCACTCTTTCAAAAATGGCGTCCATTTTATTCGTAACAGGGCGACCAGAGCGAGGTGCATCTTTAACATCAAAATTTCCGGACTGAAAACGTTTGAACCAAATTTGTGCTACTCTTACTGACACTGCATCAGGTCCATAAACATCACAAATTTTTTTCACTGCTTGACTTGCATTTTTGCCTTTTTTATAATAAAATTTTAAAATGTATCGAATTTCTTCATTAGATTCACTCATTTTTACGGAGAGAAAAACAAATGAAAAATAGCGGGAAACAATTTTTTTTTATTTTTTTCTTTTCTTTATAATGGAACCTTTTTAATGTTACCAAAACCAGCCAGACACAAATAGTACAGTCAAAAAAATTTTATAATAAGTTTATACCTACGTTATGCGAAAAGACTTTTTCCCCGACCTAATATTTAGTGAATAAATCTAACTATCCTACCTGGATGGTGCTTGGACCTAAGAATGTTTTCATATTATAATTATTTCAGGTGGCCGACTGCCGGGAGACAAGAAACAATAGAATTTAAATTTCACCTGGGCATCTTTTGATTTACGTCCCAGTTTAGATATTCAGGCATTTCTGTAACCACACGACCGCTAATATATATCATGAATAAATGAATAAATATCGTTATGTCCAGCTATAGAAAGAATTAAAACCAGTATTATTACTATTTTAAATTGTAAAATCATTCACCGTCTTTCCCTGTGGGTGAAGCGAAGGGTGTGTAAGACTTGTACTGACTTAAAACCATCCATATTCCTTCTTGAGCCGCGGTAAACCTTATAACCCAACACCTAACACCCCCGGAGGACCAGTATACTGTCATTCAGAAGCGATCGGAATAAAGCAGAGTCTTTGGATGACTGACCCTTTGTGGCATTTAATACAGAACACTTTCTTGTTACTGAAGGCATATGTACTAAGCCGTTAACTGTTGGTAAATATCTAGTAAAACCGCTCTCTATCAAGTAGACTTTTATATTTTTCTAGCAAAGTAGACAACATAAAACAAAAAGTAAAATTGTACAATTACAAAGAAAATTTCTGCTTTTATTTTGCTAAGGGCTTTAAGGTTTCTTTTTATTCCATTGCCAAATTAAACAAACAAACAATGATACTGATGCAACAATCACGTGAGAATTACAATAGCCAGCACAATTATTAATGTGTATACGCATGCACATTACAACATACTCGTAAGTTACATAAGAACAATGCACCAGTAAATACAACGCTTTGCTAATTTACTCATTTTTTTGCTGGTTTTGTCTTTATGGAAATCTTTTCGTAAAATTACATACGAATTATTTAATTTGGACTCCTATTCAGCAAATACATCATCTCAGCCCATTTCCGTCCAACTACTCAGCACGGGCCTCCAACCACAAATCGAGCCTCCTCGAGTTCCTCCAGGTAGAGCGGAGAAGGCCGCATGGAAAGGTTATAGCCTAGAGGCCGATGACTGTGGGTGCCTAGTGGGTACCGAGTAGGGTAATTAAAAGAGACGCCGATTTACAGGAGGGCCAACAACAAGCAGCGCCAAGAGGGCCTTAGGCGGGGGGGCAGGGGCCCCTGCTATATTACCCTCCGAGCAGTCGTCCACACGGGGCATGGTCGCACACGGTGGTAATAGAGGCGCGTCCACTGCACCTCTTTGAGGAGGCCTTTTCGCTTCTGCCCTGGGGTTTTTTAGCCGTGGTTGGGGTGCCACAAGCTAAAACTAGCACTGGCCTTCGCCCCTTTTTGTCAACGGCAGGGCAGGCATCGTCGTCTGAAGATCCCACAAATCCCTCTTGGCCCTCCCTATAGCCAGGGTGCTGTTAGAATATTTCAAGACGCGCTATCAGACCTCTTACATAACTACCGCATATAGTTAAAGCTAGGATCAACGGAATAACGTGCCTTTCTAAGCACGGAAGCGCTCGATATTCAATGCCATACTAACGGTCACCCATCCTAGAACTAACCTCCATGAACATCCTTTACTTCAGTGAGCGTTTCCGACCACAGAACCACTAGATAGAGCACTAACGAGAAAACTTAATTTTAATGCGCAGTTACTTCGCTCTGCAGCACATAATCACTGAACTTATTTCGTGCGACGCATATTTAAAACTTATTAAAGTTCCGGAACTATATTCTGGATTAGCTTGGTATAAATAAATAAATATTCTTTTACAATCACACCAATTAATTAGTTCCAAGATAAGTATCACTAAAACTTGTGTTATGGATACTAAAGAACGGATCAACATACCTAAATACCTTTTTTAATTTTTTTTTCAATTATATACTATACATTGCATTACATACATTAATATAATAGGTTGGGGAAAAAGTCTTTTCGTATTTTTGTATGAAAAGTCAAGACATTTTTTTCAAAGTTTATTTACATTTATTTACAATATATATGTACCGTTTTGTTGAATAACTTTCTGCCATTTTGTGGGCAGAGACATTATCCCGTTACTGTAGAAACTTTGGGACTTCTGATCAAAAAAACGGGACAAATAGTTTTGGCAGTCCTCTCTTGAGGTCAACCTTACAGAACCTAAAGAATTCTGCAGAGACCGAAACAGGTGAAAATCTGAAGGCGCAAGGTCAGGGCTATATGGTGGATGCACTAGGACCTCCCAGTCGAACTCTCTTAATTTTTGCTGAGTGGCTAAAGATGTGTGTGGTCTAGCGTTATCGTGATGAAAGACCACACCCTTCCTGTTGATCGATTCCGGCCGTTTTCTCTCGACTGCTTCCTTTAATCTCATCAGTTGCTGGCAGTAAAGATCAGAATCGATGGTTTTGCCGGGCGGTAAAAGCTCATAATAAACAATGCCCTTCCAATCCCACCATACACACAGCATCACCTTATTTCGTGTTAGGCCAGGTTTGGCCACAGTCTGTGAAGCCTGGCCAACTTTCGACCACGACCTTTTTCGCACGTTCTTGTCGTACGTGATCCACTTTTCATCGCCAGTTATCAATCTCTTCAAAAACGGCTCGGTTTCATTACGTCTCAATAATGAATCGCAAATGAGTACACGGTTCATTAAGTTTCTTTGAGTGAGCTCGTGTGGCACCCAAATATCGAGCTTTTTTGTATAACCAGCTTTCTTCAAATGGGTCAAAACTGTTTTGTGGTCAATTCCCAGTTCTTCAGCTACATCGTAACTACTAATATGCCGATCTTGCTCCACTCTTTCAAAAATGGCGTCCATTTTATTCGTAACAGGGCGACCAGAGCGAGGTGCATCTTTAACATCAAAATTTCCGGACTGAAAACGTTTGAACCAAATTTGTGCTACTCTTACTGACACTGCATCAGGTCCATAAACATCACAAATTTTTTTCACTGCTTGAGTTGCATTTTTGCCTTTTTTATAATAAAATTTTAAAATGTATCGAATTTCTTCATTAGATTCACTCATTTTAACGGAGAGAAAAACAAATGAAAAATAGCGGGAAACAACTTTTTTTATTTTTTTTCTTTTCTTTATAATGGAACCTTTTTAATGTTACCAAAACCAGCCAGACACAAATAGTACAGTCAAAAAAAATTTATGATAAGTTTATACCTACGTTATGCGAAAAGACTTTTTCCCCGACCTAATACATAGGAAAAGACCCAGACCAGAACAAATATAGATATTCATGCCCACAAAGATTTGTCCTGAGTCGGAATCAAACCCACGACCTCTGGAGTGAAGTGCACCTGCACTGACCTCCACGCCATATCGGTCGCGTCTTAATTTGTTTTTTAATAAATAGTTATATAGGAGTCATTTTAAAAATATTTACAAGCAAAATGTTCTCGCTGAAATAAAAAAAGCAAAAGAATGTAAACTTCTACAAAGTCGAAAATATTTGCAAGTAACTAGAAACTTTAAGTCTACTGAAACTAATAATGGCACATATTATTATTTGTAAGAAATGTGCTTCATTCACAAATACCTACACAAATTCGTTATGCTTTCCTTGTGAAACCTGTATTTCTTTCAACTGTTTGTTAACAAAATTTAAATAACAATGAATAACACTTACTGTTAAATATTAAATACAGTGAAGACTGGTATAATATTAGCTTTGTAGTTTTGGTTTCACTAACATTAACCAGTCCATATGACTTATCATCATATCCTAGCACTATCCCGGTTGCCCTAGACATAAGCTTAGGGCCCAAAGTCTGCTCACTGGTTATTACATGGAGCCATGCCGTGTGAACTCCGCCACCCAGAGGGAAACATCATTTTATGGTTAAACCATCTGTCAGGTTTCTGACAACCGGGACCAACGGCTTAAAGTGTTATCTGAGGCACGAAGCAAGCGATAATTATATTACACATGCACATAACTTCGGTGCGCCACCAGGGTTTGAACCCGAGACCCTCTAGACTAGGTCTCGTTACTGGGCTCTCGCTCAGTATGACTATGACTCGCACTGTCAAAAAGTTACTAGATTTCATGTAGAGACAAGCTCTTAACTCTACACGTACTAACTTTAGAAGCCATTACTTCATAAACTCTATACCTTTCTGGTGACTTAAGACACAGGATTTACCTAGTTTGGGCACCAGTCTCCCATATAATATATTGCTTTGGAAAAATTGTACACCTCTTATTTTAAGTTGTTTTGTAATACGTTTAAGTAGCTTTAAGTTTCTTTGCTTTATATGGGAGAAAATAAATAAATATTAAAATAAAAATATTATTATTACCTTAGTCAAAATATATACCCGTCGCTACCATTACAAGGACTAGAGATAATAATTACAATGTTCGTTACACGTACTTACTTATTAATTATTCGCTTTTCGCTATATTGTACAATACTTGTAGCAACTAAACGGCCAAGCCATATATTTTCACTATACGGAACGGGTGTAGAGTAAGAGAAGCATAGATCTACATGAGATCTGGCAATATTTACATGAACATGTTTTTGGTAAGACCTTCTTGTGTTGTGACCCTTACCTTAATCTATCTTACAGACCACATTCCTATGTGAATACTGAACTAGTATCTACATAGTTTTAAGCACAAACAATACAGGAAATTTATAAATTTTGTCGCTAATAAGGTACCTAAACTGTTCTTCTTTTAGTTTCAAATTTAAATGCCAAAGTCGTATGTGTGTTATGTGTAAGAAGTATACAAGGAGCTTGAATTACCTTGCCCGACACCCCGTGACGAGACTCATAAATTAGCATATTTCAAGTTTATTATAGCTAGTGTGGGAGTATTTGAGGGTGCAAAGCGTTCACCAGCCTACCTCTGCTTACTTTTGCACTGATGTCATAAGAGGTCTAAAGACAAGTTTTGACCGTACCCCATACCACTTTCTCTCAATAACTCCGTATCGATACATAACGTTTACGCAACACATGTTCTTTGTTCGTGAGCGAAGATCTGACTTTGTTTGTGCAAATAAAGAATTTTGTGTTTGCTGTAGGTCAAAGGTAACATGTTCAATTGTTTATGAGCACAACAGAAGTAGTTAAACCTCCTTTAGTTATTCTAAACACAATATTCTGTCTTAATAACATACCTATGTGCAGCTTATGAGCTTATTATTTTAAATGACTTGAGATATAACGTTAAGTTTTCCTTTCAAACTTTTTATGCAATAAATTCCCGTCCTTTTGATAAAAGGTTTATCGAAATAGCCACTTTGATCACAAAAAAATCAGCATTTGGCTAGGAATTCAAAATTCAAATTTATTCAACTTAAATCTTATCTATTCATGTGCATTCATTTGTTTTCGCGTCTTTTAATTTTAATTTGACATCGTTCTGTGCTCAAATTATGTGTAAAATTAAAAATACCGCATTATTTTTTAATACGAGTTCCATCGTGGAACGAGCGCTGCAAAAACAGCTCGAAGGATTTATGATGTGTACTCAGAAGCTACTATAAAGGAAAACACAGTACGATTTTGGTTCCAACGCTTTCGTTCTGGACCCTAGTTGTCAATGAGGGATTGAAAGCGATCGTGGAAGCGTTGACTGCAGGCTTCGATGTGAATGATAAAACTATCTTGGATCATTTAAAACAAATTGGAAAAGTGAAGAAGCTTGAATAATGGGTACCACATGAATTAAGGGAAACAAACCAACAAACACGCATCGACTGCTGCGTCTCGTTTCTCAACCGTCACAACAACGAGAGGATTTTGAATCTTATCATTACTTGTGATGAAAAATGGATCGTATACGATAATCGGAAAAGCTCATACATACATTCACGCCTGTTTCCCCGAAGGGTTAGGCAGAGGCATATTGTAAGCGGAGGCATATTATACACCTCGCCAATTATATTGCTGGTCCCACGTAATAGGTGGTGGCTTAGGTCTTGATAGGATCCCTATATACCAAACACAATTCACTAAATTAAAAAAATAAATTAAAAAACTGGTCCTCAAACTAAAGCTAGAATTAAGTTAGTTCTAAAAGAATTAGCCGTGGAGGAATTGGCCCATTTTGTCTCTCATATGAAGTCGTACGACGTCATAAGGGTCGACGAACAGAAATCCTACCGGATAATGCGCAGCAGCATCACCTGCATACTGGCTCAAACTGCGTCCCCCTGCCTAGCATGGTGATTATGGGTGAGTACCCCCAATCGAATGTAATCTTTTGGGGAGGCCAATATTCAGCAGTGGACTTTTTAATGCTGATAGGATGGGAATTTGAAAGATATATTCAAACAAAAACAGTTATTATTCAAGCTGACTTTGAGTTGTTGCTAAAAATATTATTATTGTAGCATCTATAGACTTGTATTTTAAACAATATTATAAAAATGCAAGTTTTTCGTGTCTTAATAGCTCAACATATTTATAGATTCAAAGTACCTTATTTCATTCAAAAAAATTAATTATCACTATTATAGAATACACCCAGCCCAAGACACGTGTTCTAGCACACAAACATTTGTCCTGTGTGGGAATCGAACACACGACCTTTGGAGCGTGAGAACGAGTATACTGACCTCCGCGCCAAACTAGTTGTCGGATATTTATATTCCTTTGGTTTTATATTAAAGTTTACACTGTCGACAAGCGAAGCAATTTTATATGGGAATGGAATATTTTAAATTTTTTAGTACTAGCTGACCTGGCGAACTTTGTACCTCCTTTCGTCCTCGAATGAACACAATAGAATAAGAATTATTCAATTAGGTGCAGCCGTTCGAAAGTCATACATTTCGGGGATTATTTGTAATTTATATGTTTATTTATGTATGTATTTATTGAGAAAACCAACAGCGTATACATCAAAACAATTGGCATAAGAACTTAAAGCTAGTATGGCCAATAATAGGTTTCCCTAATATAACAAACATGTGACTGGTAAACAAAGAAACTATGACAAGTAATAAAATATAAAAGAGGCAGTTGCTGTATAGTGCTAATAACTCCTGGTAATTCTGGCAGATATGTGGTAATTAAAGAATATTGAACTATTATAAAAATAATATAATTAAACAAATAAAATAATAATGGCTATGGAATAATGTTAAAATAATGGCTAAGGAATAATGTTAAAATAATGGTTATGGAATAATGTTTAATTAATAGTTATGGAAACATGTTAAAATAAAAGTTAAGAAATACTGTTAATGATAAAACAATTTTAAGGCATTGGGGAAACTAAAAAGACTTAATTTTGTCCTTTAGCTTTCGTGTTAGAAGATCTAAGAGCTCTTACATAAAATTCCGTAGGCTGGCGAAAACGAGGCTTTAAACTCTTAGAAATTGCATCAACAACTATTAATTCCGATAACAAGAGCTATGATTCGCGTGAACAAAGTCGCGCGCAGACCATGGTCTTCCTAAAACAATATTTACGAAACTATAACACCTTGACCTTCCCACCGCAGTACACAATTAAAATTTAAAACACTTTGAAATAGTCAGAAGTCTCGTGGTGTTTTGCAAGCAATGAACGGAACATTCTCACAGAACCATTTCGGATACATCTCATAACTTTTAGTGCTCATCATCATAAACTCAGCCCATGAACGTCCCACTACTGGACACGTGTCTCTTCCACAAACTGAAGTGAGAGGGACTCAGTCTTACTCCACCACTCGAATCCAGTGCGAATGTGTGGCGTCCAGCTGTTAGAATTGATCAAGTAGCCTATTAGAGTAACTTAATTGGCTTAACGACTACCACCGTAAATAACCGAGACCAACGGCCTCCCCGAAACACGGTACCGCTAAAACTCAAACTCAAATATATTTATTACATAAACTATTACATAGCACTTGAAAACGCCAAAATTAAATGTAAAAAAGAATAAAAATTTGATAAAAAATTATGAGAGGCTCGATATTAAATGCCAAACAAACGGTCAACCATCCTAACACTGACCCCTGTCAACTTTGCATAAATTCGGTGAACGTGTCGGACCACCTAGTTCCGCGAGCATTCTTCTTCTTCCTTATTATTAGTTACATTTTCGCGCTTCGATCGCACAGCATAGTATCTTATCACTTCAAAATATTAGCTGAAAGTCTCGAGGTATTTGCAAGCAATGAACATCAATTCAGCTGCATTATTTCACTTTTCTCGCTCATCACAATCATGTTCCACAACTGAACAATAACTTAGCAATCAAGATGAGAGGGATTTAGGTAGGATACTCAAGCACGCGGATTCAGTGATAGGCGGATTAACGTGCCATCTAAGGACTGTCAACATTGCTTTAAATCGGTGATCGTTTCCGACCTACTGCAACAATCGTTTCTCCTTCATTATTAATTACAATTTTGCGTTTCGATCGCACTGCATAAAAGACAATAACACATTTGAACACTCCAAAATAGTCTCTCAGAGTCTAGAAGTGTTTTGCAAGCAATGAACGGAAAATTCTCACAGCACCATTTCAGCTGCATCACATGACTTTTCTTGCTCACCGTTTGCAAAAGTGAAAGTGGGGGCCGCACAATCGAATAAATATAAGCCGGGTGACGTAATCCCAGCTAAAACCGATTATGTTGAACGAGAATTTTATTCAACAAATGTTTAGATACCAGGTCTCCTGTCGTTTCTTATCCCACACAGAACACATCATATTTTTATGTATATTTCTTGTCCCTCACAGCATGGAAAACTTATTGTTGTCTCGGTCTAGGAGATTACTACGTATAATTTTTTTTTGCATGTATTTATTCATTATATATTGTGTTTATTCCTTCTAAAACAAGCTAAGCTCGGTTAAGAACTAGATGGCGCCGTGAGAAATATTCCGAAGATATTATAATTTTTTGTACATTTTATAGGTCACTGGCTTTTTACAGATTGACTATTTGGAAAGTAAGAGACAAATTTTCATATTCGTATACACAATTTTTGTCTATGTTGGAATTCGAACCCACAACCTTTTAAGCTAATCTGTCGGTACACCAAATTCTACACCTTATCACTTATCGACTAAGCATCATACAAGCTTAGCATAAGAAGTCAACCAAAATATGTAAAATTTAATTTCTGTAGTAAATTTCATATAACTGACTTCAAAAAACGATCAGGCTCTAATTTCGTATGTTTGTTGTGTCTGTTAATTTTTTTAAATATCTGTCTAATGCGATAAATGTTGTTATGAATTTTGGGAATATCTTTCAGCTCTATGTAAACTAGACCAACATTTGGAATATAAGAGTTGTTTTCCTTTAAATTAAAAACACCAACAGGCTAATAGAACAAAGCGATACTAGACGTCGACTATGTTATTATGCAGCACTGGTCACGTGTCCAGCTTGCCAAGAACAATAAAACTTCATACCTACTATATTATTTACGTACCAATTTTAAAAAAAAACAAGATTTTATAACTAATGCAGACTAACTAATATAGACTTCACTTCAAAATTCAAATTATTTTCTTTTTTTATAACGTATACACAACAATGCTTTTTTTGTATATACATACCTGTGGATATTCATTGATAACACCTAGACCAGAACAAACGTGTATGTTCATGCTCACATATATTTGTACTGTGTAAGAGAATTGAACCCACGACCTCAAAAGACCTCCACGTCATATCGGTCGTCAAAACAAAAGACGAAACTTTTATTTTATAGCTTCGGAAATGTAAATAAATAAACTGATGTAAATCAAGATACCTAGACGAACAAAAGTTACATTAACGCTACGGTACTGTATTGGCGTAAATAAAAACCTATCATTATATTGAAGGTATATTTTTTGTAACAATTTAATTAAGGCATAAGCCTCTTTGATTTAAACATCAAAGTCCGACTTGAAGGTTTTACGAGCCTCGTTTTAGATAAGACTCAAATTATAATTCATAATGAATTAAGCTTAGCGGAATGACAAAGTCTATTGATTTACATAGTATTGTAATTTGCTCATGACTTTCGGCATCTTAATCCGAAACACTTGTACTGTTTAACATACGTATTTAACCAGTAATTTTACCCAGTGATGAAAACTACCTATAATACACGTGGTGGTAAGTCCAGAACAGTATCATTTAACCTTCATAGACACGCATTACTCTGTCAGACCGACGCTTTTCTTTATCTTTGATCATTTTTTTTTTAAATGTTAACAGAAAAACCTACTACATCCGGTAGACACGCATCATATGCAGATTTATGTGCACTCAATTTGACACGGGATTAAGTAGATTACGGAAAATTCTATCATTACTCTAATAACGTAAACAGTGTAATTTCTTGTAGGCTTAGTAAAAGTGATCATACTTATCACGTTATACTTCAAAACAATAACAAGTACCTACTACCCTAAGCCATGAATGTGGGAGTAGCCAGACATAAAAATATGACAATAGCCAAACAAATAACCAATGAAAATGATTAATTAATCTATAAATTTGCGCGAATTAACGTTTATTGGATTATTGGAATTATCCAATAATCTAATGAAAACTGTTTTGTGACGTTTGAGATCTGCGACTTTTTTTGTGTTTTTTTCCTGATGTACGTTTAAGACCTTCGTAAGCTGCTTTTATTTCCAGCTCTAAGATATTTTTCCAGAATTACCCAACAAATACCCACATTGTCTTGCTGTGAAAGTGCTAGGAACAAAAATGTTAACATAAATTATTTAAATTTTCAGGTAAGTATTTTATGAGCGCGTTGAAATCGTCAACACAAAATTTCACGGCTCTCGGTCTGTTCATTGGCAATAACAGTTGTTTTTTAATATGCACATACCTACTTCTTTAAGAAGGCACAAAATAGACTCTGATTATTGGGACCCTTACGCGATCGCAATAATCTTTTCTGGGGACCATTTAGTAGCCTGTATGGCTATAGATAATCACTACATGTACGAAATAGTGACATTGTAAATACTTTTGTGTTTAATATATTGTTTTTTAATCCGTAAAATTGTTTAAAAATTACGAGTATGTTGTTCTTTAATCCGTGAAAATAACGATTGTTATGATAATCTAAAAAATGCAACAATATCAACAATGGCAAAATCTTATCGAATATAAAAGTAGGCCTCTAGCGTACGACTGTGTCAGTAGCGCACCGGCCGTCTCGGACACGAAAATTGAATTTTGTCATCGAATACGCAATCGGTATCCGAGGAAGACAGCGTCATCGGCAAACGTAACCGCGAAGTTTGATAACTTGGCAACTTTCTCTCGGGTTCCCGCGCTGGCTTGACTGGCTTAGCTGCAGCCTCACGCGTTCAGAAACCTTAGATAGAGGTTCAGCACTTCAGACGACTGAGATCGTTCGCGGCGAAGGCACGCGCCCGCGTTTCGACTCCGTATCGCGCGCGAAGTATCCGGATTACCCGACGGACTCAACTACGAGTCGGAAAATAGTCGTGATTCGTTTGTTTTGATTTTAAATGTTTTGTATTTAGTGATTGTTTTCCACTGTGCCATCATGGGGATCTATAAAATGTGAGTCGTTATTTATAAGTTCATAAATTAACAATTAAAAAAATTACTTATGTTTGCGAAATATGGGTCATTAGGACGTTTTAAAATAAATTAAAAAATATATAAAGCCCCAAAATTTTGGTACCAATTTATTTAAGCTTTTAAAATGTCCTCGGTTGTAATCGAATAGACTGCAAAATTCCTCTCGACTACAAAATGTAGGACAATGCCAGACGAGGTTGCTAGTTCAACATCTCGACTGTTGCAGACACTATAGTTTGCATAAGTTTAATTAATATTAATGTCACTGACTTATTCTAAAATAACAATTTTTATTACTAAGAAGCTCATTTTAATTTTTAATCAAGCATTTTATTCGTTTTATCGATCCTTCTGTACATGAAACTTTCGGAGCTTTAAGCTTTTTCTAGTAATATATTGATAATTTAAAAAGTCAATCCACCAAGTTCATTAGATATTAATATAAAAAAATGAATTTTATATTCACGTAACCTACAGAAGCTTTGCAATTTACAAATAATAATTAAGTACCTTATGACCTATCAAGGTCGCTTCTATTATAGACTCGTACATACTCTTATAACTCTGTGTGGACCCCAAAACCGATTAAGCAGTGTACATATGAAACAGATCAAGTCACTTTCAAATTGTTATTATTCTTAAAGTCATAGACCAAAGAAAGAACAGAGCCTCATAAATTATATTTTTCCAAATAAAAAAATAGTAAGTGTTCTAATCGTTCACACGACCACCTAAATGGTGAGAGGTAATTAAGTTTGAGAAAAACTTCAAGTCACGGCTGACATGACAACTCTATTGTGAGGTTCGTGGACAAAAAACTAACTAAGAGGTTTATTTTCGACATTAAACTTATTGTCCTCTGTGATTGTCGACTTTTAGTCCAATTCTCATCTTTGACTATTCGAAAATGGCTTTCAAATGTTATATTAATTAATTCTTAAAATAATTTAACTTTGATCTTTTATAAAATAGAATGTGGTGACAATGTTTGTAACATTTTATTAAGAGTGTCGTTAGCCCTTCATGATAAGCTTAAAACTCTAATGGGTTCACAATCGTAGTACATTGGCAAGGTTTGAATGCTATACCCACTGGCTTTTACACCGCTTGTAAATTAGAACAAGTAGAAATTAATCTAGTTTTTTATCGTGTGTTACATTAAACTTTCACAATCTTCCAAAATGCTGAATGTCACAATATGTAATCAGTTTTTCAGTATAAAATACGAAATAATAAATAAAATAAATAAATAAATATTCTCTTAAAATTACACCAATTATTTAGTTCCAAGAAAAGTATCATTAAGAACTTGTGTAAGTAGTATCCATACTAAACGTATGAACATACTTAAATATCTTACTTTTTTTGTACATACATACTTAATATACATAGGAAAACACCCAGTCGAGAAAAAATATTCATATTTTTCCACACAAAAATTTGTCCTGTGTGGGAATCGAACCCACGACCTCTGGAGTGAAGTGCAGGTATACTGACCTCCACGCCATATCGGTCTTCAGATGATGACGGCTCAGCACTTAACTAAACCAAGCTGAAATGAAAATGCAAAGAAGCCGCATGATATTATAACACTCAAAATAGGTTTTTAATTCCCTCTATATAAATGTCGGGAAATGACTACTGCAATAAATCAACGTTATATTTGCATTAAAAGTGACCTTTTATGGCAATTCAATAATTTCCTGCTGACCTCCTTCTATCGCAAAAAAATATTGTTTACTTGTAGATTTAATTAATAAAAATTCCGAATGAAGCAGAGGATTCAATTACTTTTTTCTCCTTTTAACAAAATGTTATCCTCAGATTTTTAATAACCCCGTTTATCACTGGTGGTAATTATTAATTCTTGTAAGGCGCTTGTGTTACTTGTATGCAATTTTAATAATAAGTGTAAAAAACATCAAATTAACATATTCTAAATCATTCATTTGTACCTTGGCAAGACGTATCGAAAACAATGCGCAGTTTTGATGTGCTTTTATCCTTAAGGGTATTTATTCCCTTAACACAGGATACCAGTAATTAAAGTGCAAAAATAGTTCTTGTGGTGAAAATGTTTTCTTCTTTGTATTTAATTATTAAATTATACATTATCCTGTTTAACAAACTGTTTCATTGTGGGCCCTAGCCTGGCGGTTATTTCCACTGGAAAGTCAAATCAAAAGTCAAAGTCAAATCGAAAGTCAGTCAAAAATTCATGATTATTTCCACTGGAAAGTCTGGAAACTCGCATTTTTTAAGGTAAAAAGTAGCTTACTTTATAAACTTTGTTGAATTCGTCTAATTGACTTAATCCTGAAAGGGTAGTTAGGATTTGCCTTTTTACTTGAAAAATACTTTACTTAATTTAGGCTTATACATGTCAGGATACTTAAAAACGCCTATTCGCTATTAGCAGGAGCTTGTGTGAAGAAGAATCAAGCAAGAAACTTATGTCGTTTTGGTTATTACATTAATATAGGTTTAAAGTGTTAAAATGTTCGATGATATTACTATTATTCATTATCACTTTTTCGCTTGGTACCTTTAAAATTTCAGTGAATAGCGCTTATTTAGTTATTTCATTGGCACCACCAATTCTGAGACAGGCGTTAAATAAAATATTTGTGCCAAGGCTGCTTCTGAGAGAGTTATTGTCAATGCAACCGGCTGCATATATAGAATACTCTTGGCAATTTTGAGTTACTGATTTAATTAATTATTATGTTGTTTGTTTTTGGGTAAACTTCAGACGCTTTGGCTTTGACACGGGCCGTAAAGTGACATTTAAGCAGGCTGACATTTATAAAGCGCTCGAATTTTTTTGGACTGCATCGACTGCTTACCATGCAGGATGTGGTCATTAGTACGAATTGCATTAAAAAAATGGTTATCTAGCTTTGTCCCTGCTTATGCTACCTGAATATTATATGTATATGTACGTTTTTTAATAAAACAAGTGATTTTATCTCATAACTGCCTTTTTTCAGAATTTATGTCTTAAACTTATTGGCATACGCTTGTATTGATTGATTAAAACTAAATCCTTGCTAATATTAAAAATGCGAAAATGAGTTCTTTGTAACGCTTTTACGTCTAAGCCACTGGGTCGATTTTAATAGTTTTCTATAAAGGTAAATTATGATTGTACATTGCAGATTTACATAATGCAATGTATTTTCTTTTTGTCGCACAGCCAAGTCCAATCTATATCCCGAAAAAAATTGTCAATCATGCGATCAACTACCATAAGTTAATAAAAATATAAAGAACTTATTTATAGTTAAAAATGGTTACTGAAAATGCATATAATTAAAATGATAACCAAAGCAGGCAGTTTAAAACAAATGAATCATATGTTTATGTCATTCGTTATTCCAAATCGTGAAAATACGTACAGTCATAATAATAATGACACATAAATAAATTTTAACAATGAGTTTGTAGAACGATTCACCAAATAATGTGACTTAATATTAATTTTCTTATGTTTAATGTACTTATAGTTTTTATCGTTCAGGGACCATTACATATATATTTTTTCCTATCATTCAAACTATGTTCGTACCAATTTTTATTCAAATGTACAACTCACACAGCACTTCTGGCCCAAAATTAAGCAGAGCTTGTACTATGGATGGCTAGTAGGAAACGCATAAATTATTTTTTTCAATACATATCTATAACGCCTTAATTGGTAACCCCCAGATCAATATGAATGTTCATATTGATGCACATACATTTTTATCCTATATGGCTATTGGACCCACCACCCTAAGAGATGAATATAAGTACTTATACGGACTTTTTCTCCAGTCTCCATATGACTCCAACCAAACTATAAAATTTGTAAGCATTAAAATGTAAACCCTATGCCCTGTTAGTAGTCGGTAGGAAGTCAGTGCCTTTAATATCCTGACAGCTGGCATTACCATAAAACGATGATCCCCTGTAGGCTGCAGAGGTCAGATGGCAGTCGTTTCGTATAATAACTGAAATTACGCTAAATCTGGTTAAACCAGTAAGCAGACCTTCAAGCTAAGTCTAAGGAAACCGGGATAATGCTAGGATGATGAAATAGTTCTATACCAAATACATCTACCATAACATGCCCAGTCATAAAATCGTAAACCACATTCTGTTAGACTGACATATTTATTAATAAACCATATTAGCTCTTGTTGTGACTTTGTTTATATTTATATTGACCTTTTACTAAATATGGAAGAGGAGACATGTTTTGTTATACGACTCTCAATATATGCATAAAACTTCACATATGTACGTAAAATACATATATTAATACTAATATTAAGTACGTTTCCTAGTACCTGTATCATCCTTAGAAAAAGATACAATCTTGGACGTACATAATAAACCTTTGAATAATGCATTAATAATTCTTAAATGGCAATACGAACTAGTTATACAGACGTCGACAAATTGTGGAGTCTTCCTCATTGATATCTTCAATTATAGAAGCTACAATCTTTACTCATATAGTATTTTAATTGATACTTTGTTTTGGATAAGCTGTATGAGCTGTAATGTTATAGGGGAAATCTAACATATCGCACCTTTATTCGATTTTACTAACCAATAATTGTCAATTTAATTCCTCTGGAATGCTTGAAGGTTTAAATGATCTTTAACGCCACCACTTGTAACAGTGCAACAAAAACAGCAGTGCAGTTGAACGGTCATCTAAACTTCAAGATGTTGTAGATACTTTTTGGGATATTCTGGGAATGTTAACACAAATTCTGTTTTTTTAAATATATTTTATTCTCTTATAACTCATTTATAGTGTCTACATGATGCGATATACTTTACTTTAGAAGACGAAATAGTTTATTACCTCTTTTATCAGTATATTACTTATGTCATATGTTTTAATTATAAATAAAGGCAGGCAACAAAAGATTGGTAGATATTGGTATATTCCAATTAACTCATAAGTTCTTATCACTGTCGCTTTCGTAGAGAGTCAAAAAACTGTATAGGTGTGTATAAAGATAGTGTTAATTGATAATGGTTCTGATGTTAATTTGTTTAAACTAAAATGGTTGCCAATAATTAAACCACGCCGAAAATCATTATAGAGCTTTTTTGATAGCATAATAGTTGTATTATGGATTTGGACAACTAATGTCTTAAATACTAGCAAAATCAAATAAAATTTTAATGCTCTTTCCAGGCAATGATTATTACGATCTATATTGAAGTTCGTTTGACCATTGAGGTCTTTTTGTTAGTGTTGTTTATTTTTATAAACAAAGTATGTATGGAAAATACTGATGAATATTTTTATTTTTTCCTCTAAGTGCAAAGTACCTACGTAATAGCTTGTTTTATGAGTTCATATCAACCAAATCCTAATAATTAACGAAAGAAATAGGAAGTGTTAACGTCATGTTTTTATGTCCATAGAGCCCGTAGTAGCCGCTTTGTGTTACCTATGACTCTTGCTACCGTCGTCATCTTTTTCAAGTTGATGAACTGTCAGCTGATGTCAATATTACACAGTTTATCCCTAAGGTCGGTCAAGTGTCTAGTCATTTTTGCTGGCAACCTTTTTCTATACTTATATGTTAAAACATAAAAAATAAAAAATCACTATTTTTACATATCAATATTTTTAAATTACAAACCATAATATCACAGGGAACCTTATATGTACATACACGGTTTATGACAACAAACAAAAAGCACGAGTGTGTCGATATTTTTGCACGTTTAGTTGTTTGATGATAGTAAATGACGTAACATTGGTCTGTCTCCGCAAGGAATGCGGGTCGCGGTTTGCACTCTGCGCACGCGCCGCTCAGCCACTTGCATAACAATCACTGATCTAATACACATCCAATGGATTTTGCGTGACTCCAGCCTAACGATGTTCATCACCAAAAAAAGCTACACGATTAATTGACTAACTTCCCTTTAGAATAAAGAAAGTTTGGTCAACATAATTTCAGATATTGATTATAATAAAAAATTAGATTGTTTGTTAAATTATTATTTGCATTAAATATGCTCCGAAACTACTGGACCGATTTGAAAAAGTTATTTTACTAATGGAAAGCCACATTTTTTAAGAGATGTATAGCCTACTTATATATACACGCCTGTTTCCCAAAGAGGTAGGCAGAGCCATGTTATACTAATTGTTATATTATAATATATAAATGTTTACATTTCGGAAATAACATTATTGGTCCCATGTAATAGGTGGGGAGCCTATTGCCGCTATATTATTAAGTAATTTAAATAAAGGCTCCCTACGATAAATCCAATAATGTTACCCAATACGTAAAATATTTAATAAAGGAATATAATAAACTAAACCTCTAAAAAAAGCTTTTTTGATCATCAAAAATACTGAGTGAGCATCTAATAGGTGATTAGGTGCTCAATCAGTAATTTTGATGTACAAAAAGGTTAGGTTAGGTTGGCAATTTATTAATTTTGAAGACACGTTAAATATGATCCTTTAATAAATAGCTACTGAAGCGAAGCGAGGGCGCGATAATAGTATATGAAAATGCAAAAGTTTGAGAGTATAATTCGATGTTTGGAACTCTCTATTGAAATTATTGGAACGACCCTTGCATGATGTATCAATCTCTATATTAGAGAGAGGTTAGGAGAGTTCTCCCCCTCTAGCAAAAGAATTATGACTTAAAAGAGAAGCCCAAATACATGTAAGGACGTCTTATTAAGTATGAATAACATTTTCAGTAAGTCAAGGCATTTAAGTGTCTTTTAAAAAATATTTTTAAAAGTTTTCATTCACTTATTTTCAGTGTGCAATACGCCTGCTATTGCTGATGCAATTATAGAAATTATTTTAAAAATTCTCTCTAAATTAAACATCTTGTTATTCACATAACACACACGCACACACACTTAATAAACGTAAATCCTAATGCCGGCAATAGTAATTTGCTCTCATGTATTGCGTAACCGACGAACGTACAAATATGTGTATACGACAATGTTCCCTTGAAGAGTCGATGAGGCAATAAGGCAGCCGGGTCCTCCACTTTCGGCTTACATAAGTCTTGTTTTCGATTTCGTCCGGCTACCGCCGAGTTCACTTTCGTTCGCGCGACATATGCGTGGACTTTGAACGTCGTGGAGTTACGGCGTTTAATATACTGGAATATGTTTACAGAGAAATGAAAAGGGATATTAAATTTTGAAACTACACGGTCGTGCAAATATTTGGCGACAAGTATGGCATGGAGATAAGAGAAACTCCGCTCTGGGGTTATGTGTTTGATTCCACAACACATGGCTTTTATTTTTTTGCATGATCTTGAATACCTGTCTGGGTGTTTCTTACGCATTATAATTATTCTTCTTGGTCGTATCGCTCTTGGCAGAGTCGTCGTGGTCGTCAGGTATGGTATTAGTAGGGGCGGATGATAAGCGCCCCACTATGTCTCGCAATCTGTCCGCTTGCGTCGCTTAATGCCGAGTTCTTGAAGTATCGAGACGTTCGTACGAAATTTCGCAATACCCCAAGCATTTTTCTCTAAAACCACATTTCTAGATCATCTTCTTAATTATAACTGTTTACATTATATTAATCTCTACTACTAGAAATAAATAAGGAAAATTTTAATAAGCAAAAAAATAGAATAATCTACACAAAGCTGATAGAAAGAGTGTCATATTTCAACACGATAACATCAAGCCTTTTTTTTTTTTTTTTTTTTTATTATCGTCTGTAAAAAAATGCTGCTTACGCACTGTCTCCCGGCCAAAAGGGGGAGACCGGGAGGGGGTGTGGGGCTCACTGCGGCCGACACGACCACCGCAGTCCTACCCACTAAAAAACTTCAGACGACGCCCACCGCTGTTGAAAAGGGGCGAGGCACCAGTGCCCGGGTTTGTAGCTTCTGGAACCCCGCCCGCGGCCAACGTCCCCCGGATCAGAACCGGGGAGACCTCCTCAGGAAGGCGCAATTTGCAGCGCCCCCCCTACCTCCTTGTGCGGCCATGGCGTAACTGGCCGACTTCGGGGGGGGTCTATGGCGAGACGGAACGATAACATCAAGCCTGGTCTAACCACAAACATATCATTAATCACCCATGAATGAAAGATCTTGGGCAATGATTAATTTAATTGACATTGATTCAACTAAATTACCTTATGATCCATTGCCTGTCTTTAGAGTTAATCTTTAATCTTATAAATTCCATAAAACCACTGAAACACAAGAAGAATCATGTGAAAATTCAAATGAGCACAGACGAACTCTGATAATGAAAATATTTAGGAAACAAGTCCCATTTTACAACAATTCGTTCAATTTATACATCATCATCACAGCCCAATAACGTCCCACTTCTGAGCACGAGCCTCCTCTCACATATCAAAGTGCGCGGGTATTGGGTCATACTCCACCACGCTGACCCAGTGCGAATTGGCAGAGGCAGGTGTATGGCGTCCTGCTGTTAGATTTTTTCAAGCCGCCCATTAGGCCTCTAACATGGCTTAACGACTACCACATTTAGTGATGACCGGTACCAACGGCTTAACGTGCCTTCCGAAGAACGGCGCTCGATATCAAATGCCACACAGACGGTCACCCATCCCAGGACTGAAGTCTGTAAACTCTGCTGTGCTTTGGTGATCGTTTCCGACCACCGAGCACTGCAGAACTACGAGCGCTTCATATTCAATTTATACATACATACACAATATTACGCCCGTTGTCCCGAAGAGGTAGGCATAGGCATGTTGTCCTATTGCCGGTTACCGGAAACTGTAATGTTTGTCACAGCCTCGTCCGTTGATCGGAAAGTGCTCTACTTGCAGGTGAGGTTGGCTTGGGCTCCTCATATCTTTGCAAGAGCCCTAAACATATTTATTATCCTCATTTATTAATAAACAAATTAAAAACTCATGGTGAGTTTAAAGCAAGTAAGACTACTTAACAACATATTTCTAACATTTTCATATTGTCTTAACTGGTTGTATATATTAGTAAGATTGCAGAGTAATATTTTATAAGGTTATAAGTAAAAATTAAAAATATTTGAAAAATTATTTAAATAATATTACAAATAAAATCATAAAGTTGAAGACTTACTAAATGCCTTATGGCTCTAAACGTCACTTGGAGAAATCTCGCAATAGACTTAATTACGGCATGCTCTAAGGATAGAATGTCTATGTCAATTGTTTTGCTATTATTAGTGTCCGATAGTATTGGTACGTGGTGTAAGCGGTAAAGCTGAAGTAAAACTACGACACTGTGCCCTGTTCTTTTAGAACTAAGTTATAAAGCTGTTCTATTACGAGTGGCGATAGCCCTGTGGCGAGTCCCATTGCCTTCAAATTTAGAGGGTCTCGAGTTCACACCGTGGTGACGCACCTATGGCTTTTCGAAGTTATCTGCATAAGTGCTCCGTGCTTCGGGCAGCACTTTAATTATTATTTATCGACATCCGTTATCCTAAGATTAGCAGATATCTAAATCTGTACCCTTAACAATTTTTTCAAAAATGCAATTAATATACATAATGGTTAAGTAATTCAAGACGATTTACCTTTCTATTGATTTTCTGTAAATGCCATGACATAAGGCTTATTCAGCTTCGATACGCACAAATGGACTCTGCAGAAAATAATTTTTAAATATCATTTTCTTTTAATTGTTTTACTCATTCATGATAACAAGATTCAATAAAGCTGATGTTATGTAATTTTGTTGACAGAAGAGAAAGGATTTGACCTATGTCTTAATTATATACAAATATTTAATTTAAAACAATGTTTAGATGAACAATAAGAATCTGTAATAAAAATCTGTTCGAATTCACTAGGATCCGAACAGAACCTGTTTTTTTATCAAAGAGTAGCGAAAATCAGGCACACAAGTCCTGTCAAGTTTTACATTTTATGACCATTTCAGAACAATCCCTATTATCAATTTATTGCGTTCTTTAGCCTTAGGTAGATAGATATACTCTTTATTGGCCAAGAAACTTAAAAACTACAGATTACAATATTGAAAAAAAAACCTTAATGCATAAGACTGATATGGCGTGGAGGCGAGTATACCCGCACTCCACTCCTGAGGTCGTGGGTTCGATTCCCACACAGGACAAATATTTGTGTGTATAAATATGTATATATGTTCTGTTCTGGGTATTTTCCTATCTACATTAAGTATGTATTTACAAAAAAAAAAAAATTGTGTGTGTTTATCCGTTATTTAGTATCCATAACACAAGTTCTTAATGATACTTATCTTGGGACTAAATAATTAGTGTAAGTGTCAGAAATATTTATTATTATTATTATAAGTCTAATAAAGTTTTCATTGATAATCATAACTATTTAGCAACACACGCATACTTTTGAAAGAACAAGCATGAATTTAACTGATTCTTTTGAATGAGCAAGCATACATTGTTAAGATTGTTTTGAAAAAACAATCATGAATTCAGAAGATTGATTTAAAAGAACAAGCTTGTATTTATAAGATTTTTTAGGAAATCAAACATGCATTTAAGAAACTTTTTGTAAATTACATTCTTCATCAATGATTTCTAAAGATCAATTTAAAAGAACATCGATTTGAAAGAAAATGAATTCGAAACATCGATTTGAAAGAACAAACATGAATTTCGAAAGATTAATTTGAAAGATTCTCATCGACAATTTCATTGATGAAAACACGAATCCAACGAAGCTGAGGTAATATTGTGTAATTTTGAAGGAAGGAAGAAGTGTTATTACATTGGTGTGTGCAGTAGTGTGCGGTAACGATGCGCGCTTACCTAACGCGGCCGGCGGCGGCTGACCGCGCCGACCACACTCGGTCATTCAGACCAGTTTTACTTCAAATCTTTTTTTAATCGTTACTTTTTTTTATTTATAATCTTTGAATTTGAGAATTTAAAAGGTCCGGGGATATCATTTTATTCGTGCTAATACAGATAACACAGATTTTAAAGAAAACTATTTCGCATTTTAAATATATAAATGAAAATGAAAATGTAGATTTATATATGTGATATGTATCTTATATTATATTTTTGTATATGTGTAATGTTATCATATTGTAGTGTGATATTAATGCCCGCTATGATAAATGATAAGTGTAGTTTTTTATGTTAGTGTTTATTAAAGTAAGGTAAAAGTAAAAAGTCCTTAATGTCATAATCTTATACAGCACTTGAAAACGTCAAAACAAAATTAACTACCGCACCGCCTTTAAAGTTTTCTGCTAACCCTAAGGTTAACTGACAGAGAATGCCTTATGGCATTGAGTTCGCATTTTGTAATACTTTTAAGTAAGCAATAAAGATTAATTGAATATATAAAAAATATTAAAGTTTTGTCCAGTGTGGGAATCGAACCCACGACCTCAGGAGCGGAGTGTGATTTACTCGCCACCACGCCGTATCGCTCGCCATTTTACATAACGACCAGGCAATTAGTGAAAGTATGGGAAACATTTTTTTAATACATCATGCAGTACAACTTTTTACGACACCCTTTACTTGCAAAGAATGGGAGGGAAGAAGGGAGGTTTAAATAATGGCGTAAGGGAACCCAACAAACCAACATAATGCATTGGAAGCCACTCGTTTTACATGATATTAAAAATTATTGACCATACTTACACAATTTGCCTAGGCATTTTTTAAAACGACGCTTTCTATAATCTCCCTGCGACATATACATATCCAGGAAGCAGTAAGTCGGAAGTATTACTTAAATTACAATCTATTGAATTAAGATTTTATCGCATTTAGCAAATTTAACCTTGTTAGCGCTGTCACTTACCATTAATAGTACTGTCCTGTACCATAACATATTAAAATAACTTTAATTTAAATTAACTAGAATTATTTTTATACGTTTTAACCATGTTCTTTGTGTTCAAAACAACAATCATAACCTTGACAATTTTTGTTATTAAAAGCTACATATTTCTTTAATTTTATAAAATAACATGCTTTATATTTTTTTAAATGTTTATCACATGCGTTATTTCGCGGACATGGTATTTATGCATAGTCTTGTAACTATATATAGCATAGTAAATGTAAAATTTTAGAGTATAAAAATGATATCTTTAATTCAATTCAAAAGATCATTAATTTATGTAAATTAAAACCAAATATGTATATTTTATGACTTTTATAATTTTTGAAAATTATTAGGTTTACTCGCGTTATTAATGTTAAAAATATTATCTCTGTAATATATATTTTTGTGGCCCCATGTAAGGCCCATATTTTAGAAACGACAATTGAGCTTATTTTAAATAAAATACTTACTCTAGAACAACACTTAAGTATAGATTCGTTGGTTCTGTTCACGCGTATTTTAAAATGTGACTCAGAAGCAAATTAATACTTAAATCGACTGCAATGGCTTGCGCCCTTCGTACCGGAAATCACCTCACTAGTCGAACTGCCGCATACCGCCAGAGAAGTTTACCTTTTCGATCCATTATGCTATAAACATATGAATTCGAATAGGTTACTTTCAAATAACCTAGACAACCACCACAGGAAGTATAAATGCCATCATCATCAACTCAGCTCATTAACGTCCCACTACTGACCACGAACTCCTCTCACATACGAGGTGCGTGGGTATCCACCACGCTGCCCAGTGCGGATTGGCGGAGGCAGGTGTACCGAATTAGGCCTCTAACATGGCTTAACGACTACACCATTTTAGTGATAACTATATATAGAGTATAAATGTATATACATATTATGTCTTGATAACGAGTTTCTGCAAACCCCCACCACTCTAACAATATCACATTTTATAAAACAATCTCAAGACAACATTTATACAAACATTCAGAAATAATTAATGTCCTTACAATAAAAAGGCTTAGTTTTTTAGACTAGGATCAAACACCTATTCGATAGAGCAATTTTAAGCTTCCATATTATTTACTATTTAGGAACTATATCCTCGCATAAAACAGCGCTTTTAAACAATCGTGACTCTACAAGTAAGGTCAGCACTGTAACACACGTTAGGAAGTAATTATAGGGCAATCAACCTCTTTGAAACTATCATCGATGATTTAATTGCAGCTGCAATGAGTTCTAATAAAAACTTAAACAAAAGACGGAACTAGTTAGAGGCACTTCTTTCTGGTGTGAGCTGGAACATTTGAGGTTATTGTAATTCGGAGACGTGAGTAATCATCATCGTCTTAGCGAACTAACTTCCCGCGACTGAGCACGGGCCTTCTTCCACGAATCAAGATGAAAGGGTATTGGGTCTGATTGGGTAAGGAAACTGGCTCTGTCAATCATGTCTACTGCATCTTATGCGAAGAACAGCTAGTTCATGTCTATTAAAGTCTATAATAGGCTCGATAATAACCTTAAGCTGATGCCATTTAATAAATTCAAAGTTTATTTAAAAAATGGCTTGTTGATGAGTGTTTTTATTCACTGAGTGAATATTTTGAACAATAAATTTATGATTGTTATATTAGAATCCTCTAATTATATTTTTGCATACCAGTTACTGGTGAAATATGAGGACTGTATAAAATTTTAAGACCAGTTATGTACCATCATGTGAAATAAAAAGTCTTTGTCTTTGTCATATTCCAAAAGGCGGACCCAGTGCGGATTGGAAGAAGAAGGTGCGTGGCGTTCTGCTTTTACAACGGGCCACCTATATATATATAACATATATACAAGCATACTTTCACGCCTGCTGTTTATTTATTTATATTATACGCCCACACTTCGCCACTTATATTAAGGTCCGACGCAATAGGTGGCGAGCCTATTGCCGCTTATCGGGCACTTTTTTATTCGCCAGAGCCTCGTCCGTTGATAGGTAGGTGCACCATTTGCAAGTGAGGTTGGCTTGTACTCCTTAGATCTTGGTAGGATCCCTATGCACCCACATATATATAACCACTTAAATAATAAATATTCTCTTACAACCACACCAATTATTAAGTTCTAAGATAAGTATCATTAAAAACTTTTGTTATGGATACTAAAAAACGGATAAACATACAAAAATACCTTTTTTTGTAAATATATACTTGATATACATAGGAATCCACCGAGTCCAGAACAAATATTCATGTTTATGCACTCAAAAATTAGCCCTGTCTGGGAATCGAACCCACGACCTCAGGAGCGGAGTGCGGGTATACTCACCACCACGGAATATAATTATGTCGTCTATATCACACATTGTAATAACCGGGACCAACTGCCCAAGGCGCCTTCCGAAGCACGGAAGCGGTCTATATGAAATGACTTGAATAATAAGCAGTAAACATTGTGAAAAACATTATTTAATCTGAATAAAAAGGCAGTTTGTTTATTTTTGGACATTCTTAACATAATTAGTACGAATAAATAAGAACACCGAAATCAAAAAATACGTTTAACACAACCTACTGGTTTGACACACACCAATCCAAAGATCATTTTAATTTAAAAATGTTTAAATCATCATATCATTATCATATTAAAAAAGTATTTGAGTATTTGTTTTGTATAAATTGTAAAATCTTTTAACATTTCATATCAGAACTATGACGAACTTATGAATAAACAGTTTAGTTAAACACAAAATCCCAGCTACCGTTTCGTAAGAACTTAGATTACGTCATCAGTTAAATGAAAGAAGGAAAATCCGTCTAAGTTATTAGATTATCTAAAACTTCTTTATATAAAATCAGCTTTTTCAGGTTACTGATTTTTGAACTATGTAATGAAATCATAAAAAAAGTATCAATTATAGAATTAATTAAGTAGCGGAGTGCATAAACATCATAAAATCACAAATAACGATGATATATTGATGTAAATTTGTAGAATTATAGCCATTATGTTAATGGGTTAATTACTCATCACAATACAAATAGGGAAATTCGTACACTTTTAACGCTGTTAGTGTTTTCCGTGTGACAGCGTAAGTGTGAAATAACAAGTAATCAATTCAATAAGGTATGTTTTAACCAACTCCAAAAAAGGAGGAGGTGTTTCATTATAGTGTTCAATATTGTTTTCTGCTATTTACGTGATTATACTTGTGTCCAATCCTCAACATATTTTGAGAATTTAAATCACTGCTCATTATACACTACATTGAATCGTGGTCATGGGGACACTCAGATAGTAGATGTCTCTTGAGATAACTTTAGAAATTTATAAGTAAAATCACATAACAATTAATTTTCGCAACACATTTGTATTCACACAAAACGAGCTTACCATGGCTTGAGATTGTTTATTAGTTGGTGTTGCAACTAACTAACTGCAATACAGAATCCTCAACTTACACATTCCAACCATCTTCTGTCTACAAATAAGGATATTTTGTAATTTCAACTTTTTTTGGTAATTAATAATTTTAGTAAAGTATGTATGTACAATACTACAATGAATAATAAATTTCATTTCTACAACTGTAAACGTGGCATTCACACTACAGTAAAAAATGAATGGTTTGTGTAATTACGATTGACAGTTTGATTGGACTTTGACAAAGCCTTTAAGTTATGCTTAAACGTTGCATAAATGCCCTCGCACGATCATTGTCAGCGTGAGAAAGTGATACCTAGTTAATTTTCTCGAGGACCAAGTTGTGTATGGCCGAGCTACCTGTCCGCCGTTGTTGTCCTTTCTATCGTATCATTGCTAACTGGCAATAACTAAGAGATAATCTATAGTTAATCTTTCTAAAAGTAGAACGAAAGAAAGAGTATTCCGAGTAAGGTGATCCGAAACTGAAATTTACCTTCTTTAGTTGTAAACCGATAATGTTTCTAAATCCAGTCTATGTACATCGTTTAGGTTATAATGTACAAACATAATATCTATGTTTAATTTAAAATTGACATAGGAACATGTTGTAAACATTTTTAAATAAATAAGTAAAATAAATTTATTTAAGGATGTCCGCATAGGCTCTAGTGCGTTCAACATTTTACATTTCTACATCACTATATGTCTATAAGTACTGATAAATGAGATTTGTGTTAACTAAAACGTCGTCCTTTTTTGAAACTGTTTAGAATAAATATGATAAATAAATATCTATGAAATCAAATATTTATGCTTACAAATTAACTTTAATTCACAGCATAACATTTTTAATAAAACCTGTTTAGTGGTTTTGTCTTTTTTCTGTACTTCCTCCTTGCATTGCGTGTCCAAAAAAAAGCGCGCAGAAAAATAAAATTTTGCCGCCGTCTTTTATAGATATATGTTATTGCCCTTTTTTGTTATTACTTTTAAATATGTTTTAATTAATTTACACTTAAAATTACTAGGCCAGATAACGTAACATACTTTTTACTATCTAATAAGAGTATGGACATTTAAAAAGCTACCAAAATACTTTCAAATTTATATTTTTAATTGTTGATTACCTGTTTCGTACGACAACAGTGTTGCTCAGACTCCAGGAAATTAACGTAAGTGTATAGAATTTACTTTGTTCTACAAGCCATCAGTAAGTGCTAATTATATAAATTGCGCCGGCTCATTGGCTCTTACGAAGAATGGCATTCTTGGAATGCGATTATTTCTCATCGGCTGTGATAGGATATAATGTTTTGTATAGCACAGCAAATTAAGTAGGTACATCTACAGGTTATATTAAACCGTGACATTTTATTTCAACAAGTTCCTATTTTTCAGTACGCCCATATCCAAATATTAAAAATATTAGTTCCCTCGGCCATATTGTAAATTGGAAAAATAAAAAACCTAATTTATAAGTATTTCTACGTAAATTTAATTTAACGATTATTTTATTCTTTTGTTTAGTCGTTTGTTTATCTTTTCTTTTTTTATTATAAGCATGAAAAATAAACACTTTTGAAGTCAATGGATATACTATATATAATTATATATGAGTTATTTTTAATATTTTTAAAGAAACATGTGTTTCAAGATATACGTATATTTGTGGTATATATATACAATTATTTTAACTATTGTCATACAATATATAATGATAACCGGACTAATAACCATACTAAACGAGGCGTTTCAAAGCACGCACGCGTTTGATAATAATCTCTCTCATAATGATGCTATTTCTACAAGCATCATAAGGAAAATCCTTTTATTCAGAATATATCAACAATGCAGTTTTATACCAGAGACCATTTCATACTTAAATAGCCCAACTACGAGGCATTTGTTTTATTTTCTTTGTGTTACAAGCCTGGATTCCGCATCTCTGCAACTTCTCCTTCACTTCGCACGGTCATCGGTATCCTTGGTAATACATTATTGGCATGCATGCCGTCCGCTACGACGTCAGGTTAGCTTTTCCTGGGCCTGCACAATCTGCCTCGGCCGAGTGGAGGTGCCATGGCCAAATACGATACGAGACATTTGTAAGAGGTCATATATCGGCATTCGGCTATATTCCATAGATAATTGAAGTCTCTGTCTGTGTTTGTATATAAACTCATAGATATGCTTAAAAATGACTTTACTTTTTATGTCACTAAAAGCAGTGACGAGGATATCATCAGATAGGGATTACCTTAACACATGCCCATAAACTGTACAGTGCCATTTTAGTTATAGCCACAAAACTGCGTTTAGGAACGTCTACAAAACTGACATAGCAAACAATATTTAAGATTGAAGCCTTACTATAAACAGCCATCACATTTTTTTAGCTACAGCACCCTTTAAACTATTTGACAGTATTGCGTAAAGCTGCCAGAATATTTTTGGCTCTTTCGTTTTAGGTACCTGTCTAAGAAGCCCCTGTATTAAAGGTTCATATATAGGATCGTATAAAGGAATAAAATAGTACAGGACGTAGGGTTTATTCTTATATAATTTTCTGACGCGATTAGTAACGCTAAATCTCCGCTTGGGCTCCCCTAATAAAGACGTCCTCAGCCAAAAACAACTAAATGAACCAAGTGTCAGAAATTATGTGATTCGGCTTATAGCAAGTATTCCCCGTATTATATACACACAAAGCATTGAATCATGATTACGATTAAGTTACCAAGGTAACATTACCTCTTAAAAGCATTTAACAAAATTATCGCTATATCTCCTTATGAGCGGAAACCAATGTTTTTTTATAAATACAGGTAGTTGGGTGTATTGACTCTATTCGCAAAAAGTTAGAGTCAGTGACAAGGTTACCTCTCGGCCAATCACGCTCGCTGAAAACATCGGACCTTGGCTTCGAATGCCTGAACTTGTACTCTACAACACCACTAAATAGCAATTAAGATTTCATAAATAACTTACTGGCGCTTGCGGTTTCTCTCCGTGTCTAAAAATGTACATACTTGTACAAGCCTTCAAGATGCATCCCACTAAGTAATTAATCAAAATCATCATTATCATTTCAGCTATAAGTAGTCCACTGCTAAACATTGGCCTTCCCAGTAGTTTACATTTTATAGAGGGGATATTTGTTAGATATTTGTTATATTAGGGATATTAGGGGATAAAGTACAATTTATTTTTCTTTATTTTTTTGTTTAAAAACATATTTTTTGTTGCTTTTTGCGGTTTCTATCAAATTAGTATCTCTACTAAACAATTGCACAGGTTCTTTACAGTCTATATTTAAATTGAACTCCAATCCCAAAACAAACTAAAAAAGAGTATTTTCGTGTACTTTATTGTTTTCATAAAGTATAAAGTACAATGACTTGAAATAAAGTACAATACTTTATAATAACGTACGGGTGGTAACCCTAGTTGACACTATTCTAGGCCGATATCACACGGCACATAAATCAAAATTCTACTCCATATATGCGACTAAGGTTTTTGAAAAATTAATACTGGTAAGTGAGGTAATTGTTACTCATAGATAGTATTTTATACAGTAGGTATGTTATGTTTCATTTATCAAAATATTTTTGAACAATAGGAAGGATAAAACATTGTTGTGTTCATAATTTCCAAGAACATTATTATGAACAATTATATATGTTTAAGAATATTATTTGAACAGAAGTAATGGTTTTATTTAAAGATGGTTTTAAGTATGAACTTGCAAAAAAATTATGAAATAATAATAATAATAATTAAATTCATTTATTTGACAACAAAGGTCCAATTGTTAGTAATTTACATAACTTAAAGACTAGTATAATAATATATAATACACAACAATAATTTATAAAATAATCTTACAAAAAATTTACAACATCATAGCTGTGGCTTTTGATGCACCAATACAGACACAAAGTGCCTAATAATTGGTGCATCAAACTTATTAACTAACATGTTCAGGATTCTGTTAGGACTAGATCTCATTCTGCTTAGAAGTGACCCCGTCTTTTTGCGAATTATCGCGCAAAAATCATCGACTCTGGCCTCTGCAAACATCGCCGATGCACTGCCGCATAGCGGCCACCTAGGAAGTCCCATCAGAATCCTGAAACAGTTATTGTACTGCACTTTTAAGGTATACCAGGCCTTCTTAGTATAGTTATGAAATGCTAGAAATGCTTATCCTAGGAAAAGGATTACGATTATCCCAGAATATTTTACTGTTCTTGTGAGTAACATGGATAGAATTGCAAAAACAGGCTAGTTTTATAATTAAAATACTTCACTTTTAAATACCTTATTGGATAACATTTACAGTTAACGCAGTGCTAATTATAAAATAGCAAAATTGTAGGAATGCTGAGCGGAAAACTTACACCATATGGTTTAGCTAAATTGTTTTCCTGGATATGAATTTAATAAACAACTAGCAAACTTTAATAATGAATTTGATTGCATATAAATAAAATTAGCAAGGTCGCTTAGTTTTTAGATACGTAAAATATTTAGTTTCAGTAAGACTGAAAGTGCGAAAGTGAATTTGTTTCTTTGTTATACTTTCATGCCAAAACCACAAATTTTATGCAATTCAGTACATAAATAAAAATATAAAACGATTTTTTTTTGTGAGGCATGAACAGTAAGTAGGTCACGCGAAAAACTTCAAACGAGTGATCATAATTTTTTTTTTTAATTTCTAGAGTTATTTTTTCAAAGCTATTGTAGAATTTAAAAGGCACAAGGAATTTAGTATTTAAAAGTGAGCATGAGAATATTGAATGATTTATTAAATATCTTATAACAAATTTTTGAGAGCCATTGTGAAATTTAAAAGGCTTTCACACAGTCTCTCTACTAACAAAAAACATAAGAACTCGAACTTTGCACCCAGTCTTCTATTGTTGTCTCACGCTAACGTCTCTTGCCTTACCCCGATACATAAATAGCAATACCAGCCTAACCATAGAGAAGCAGTAGCGGCATTGTAACTGATTAAGTAACCTTTTTTCCCCAGCTAGGTCCGTTTTGCAAGCGTTCGTCGTGTTGCCACACCAAGATACTTGCTTTGAGCAACATAGACTGAGAGCAAGCCAAACTAACTTTAATCTTAAAATACATAAAATCCAAAGCATTGGTAGGGTAAAATATCGTGAATATAGAATACCGAATACAAAATTTAATTACTAAATACTACTTCTGTTTGACGCCTTGGAAATTGCCATTGCAGTGCCAAACATTTAGCCGCCCAATTATATTAGTGATTTATTTAAATTTATAATTATTTTTGAACATATTGTTAACAAAAATACTGTTTAAAAGCTGCTGTATCTAAAGAAAGAACTTGGCTATACTAACACATTTATCTTTTTCTTAAAAGTACTTAAACTACAGTACGACGACTGTTATTTTTAAGAAGCATTGTGATTAATACGATCAGGCGTGTCATCTATCATTAAGCAAAATAAAAAAAACGTAAAAATTTGTCGAGCTGGTTGCATTTCATGGTATTTTGAGGCAGCTTTGTGGGTGTCGGCCGAGCGTGGCGTAGCTGATCAATGATTATAGTGCATTTCCTAGTTACTACAGCTAAACGTAAAACGAGCTTAACACGCTAATTACTGCAGCTGCATTCAAGGATTAAATTGATTTATGATTGAGGATATTAAGCTTTGCTACTAGTTAGGCGAAAATTGAAAATACCAGTATACTGTTTCAACATATTGATTCTTGAAATTTACACCGTTGAATTGCTGTAGTAAGTGGTGTCTCGTCTCTACGCAATTGTAGATCCTATTAATCCAAGTCATATAAACAAGTTAAATTGAGATTCTGGAAATATTTTAACAGCAGAATGTATTTATGAACCACCTCTCTCACCTCCTTTCTTAGAGGTTTATTTGCAATCGGCTTTAATTGGCTAAGACGATAATGATATACTCCTAAAACAAGTTTGGCTCTTATATAACGTGATAATGTAGTATTTATCACGTTATTTCTTTGCCTAACAACAAGTATAAAGTTTCGTTAAATCGCTCTGCCTGGTAACAGACATTAAAAAAAGAAAAGATGAGCTAACTGCTGAATTGGTTTCGATCATACTTTTTATAGCATCATTTCGTTATCGTCAAATCTATCTGAATACAAAATATTACACTAATATTATATGTAAATTACTATGCGGCCAGCTTGGTTGGTAAGGTTTATTTCTTATTGTTTAGATGTTAAGGTGTATTTTTTGCGTCAGTTGTAGACATTATTCACATGATGCCAGGTGTTGCCCAAGCAAGACCCGCATGGAACGTAAACATAGAGTTACATCACCGCCGTACGCGCATACGGAAACGTTGCTGTGCAAAAACCGCTTCTCTATGCAAATATTAGTCTATTATAAATATTATGCGTAATTTTAGTATGCTTTTATAGAGATTTTAGAGATAATTATATTTGGCACCATGGAACTCATTTTTTTTACAAAAGCCGGCCCTTTTAATTACTTGTATAAGTTAAATTTATAAACAAGTGTTTTTAAAATATTGTTGAAGCTTTTGGTATGATAGTGCTCTATTCTCAATAGGACTTATTTTTAGAATGATTATTACCGAAATGGCGTAAAATCAGGAAAGCTAATAAATAACAATTAAAACTTAGTGTCATAGAAGGTAACATATATTTGAATATAAGTTATTTACCTGCTTAATTTGAGGAAGAAACAGATTAGAACTGCACTGCGTCACCCCGATACTAATTGTTAGGTCTCATATGCTTAGCAATTACGCTTACTCGCTACAGCACTCTTCAAGCCGGAGCTTGCGTATACCGATACCATTTAACCAGAATATGTGACACAACGGTGACACAGTTAGACTTCAATTGTTTCCGATGCTTTCTCATGCATGCTGGGGCATCCTTACCTTGACAGTTTAGGCACTATGTCATCATCATCATCATCATCATCACAGCCCATTAACGTCCCACTACTGAGCACGAGCCTCCTCTCACATATCAAGGTGTGAGGGTATTAGGTCATACTCCACCACGCTGACCCAGTGCGGATTGGCGAAGGCAGGTGCATGGCGCCCTGCTGTTAGAATTATTCAAGCCGCCCATTAGGCCTCTAACATGGCTTAACGACTACCACATTTAGTGATAACCGGGACCAACGGCTTAACGTGCCTTCCGAAGCACGGAAGCGCTCGATATCAAATGCCACACAAACAGTCACCCATCCAAGAACTGACCTTTGTAAAATCTGCTGTACTTCGGTGATCGTTTCCGACCACCGAGCACCGCAGAGCTACGAGCGCTTCTATGTGTCACGTCATAAACCCACTTTTGGTACAAGTCGATAACCTTCAGACATGCCCTCAGTCAGTGTTTGCCTGCACTTAGGTATGTATAGGTATGGATTATTTCCGTTTATGGAAAACACATCTATCACAAAACTTCCTGCATTCCATCTGAATTGTATGGCGCTGAAGATTAACCTGCTTTTTAAAATTATGGACAGTTGATATTGCAACTTGAATCATAACTATTAAAATGTTTGTATTTTATCCTTCGAATAAAGGCAAGGAAAAATCACTATTGATATACATTACACGTGTTTTACCACACAGAGCATATTTATTTAACAATTTATGCACATAAGGAACATACACAAAGATAGAAGTTATGAAGGACATATACAACGGCACTGCTTATCCCTAAAAGGAATTTATTCCAGCAGACCGATTCAGGTAAAAATATTAGACAAACTTAGAACAACGATGTCTGCACGACAAACGCTGAAAAGAGAGTCGTGTTAAGTCTAAAGCTAGGTTAACCAGCTAGGATACTGGGTTGGCTTCTTATGGTTGGGTTCTAATGGGGTCCCCAGTTGGCTTGATGTTTGGCGTTTAAAACCTTGTCCATATAGTATAGATGCGAACCTCTTCGTAACATAGGCTTAGGACAGTTTTATAGTCACGCTGTTGGTTGGCTGTGATCGATTAATATGCAAGTAATTTCAGCGCCGTTTTTTTAATATACATTTTGACATGCCTCCGCCGACCGAATGCTGTATAATCTTACGGGAATACTAATAATGAGATATTGTTGGTTCATGCAGAAAAAGAGTACTACGAAACTATAATAATGACCATTCAAATTAAATATTTAAACGGATTAAATTTTCTTAGGAATTTTATTTATTGTAACCAAACTAATCTCTACTCAGTTAAAAATATATTTCTGTATTCAATATAATAGGTTAATACGGAGATTAACGTAATCATATAAGGTAAGAAAAGTTACCTTTTGATTTGCGTGAGGTTATTCATGCATCGTGAATGTTTGAAATAAACTATTTTAAGTGTTATCAGAAATTTGTTACTACTACTACAGTTTTAGGTTATCTTCTCAATATTATTCTTTGTCACTTTTTTTACTAGACGATCTATACTCTTCGATCATTAATTTATCGATGATTATTATTTTGATTAATATTAAATTTCTATATACTTATTGTCTTTTTTTTCGGATAACCTTGAAATCGTTATATCTCGACCAAATAAGAGCGTGAACAAGTAGAATTTCTTCTAGTTTGGTTTTCCCGTTGTTGTGTTAAATACCGTTTTAAGTTGTGCTATGTATATATTAAGAAAAGTCTTCACAGTCGCTGATACTTAACACATTTCTTAAAATCATCATCTTAAACACAAGAGCTGAACATAACCACCCCAAACCACGTGAAACGATCTTGAACTGACCACGACCATCTTGAAAGATATTTATTCTCAAGAACTTATATATAAATGATTTTCTTGAAAGATCTACTACATGTGGGACGCACTAAAGTCGTGAGCAAATTGTGTTCTAGTCAAAATTAGTATGACATAGGGTGTCAGATGCCTCAATGTGTGGCTAATTCAAGTGTCTTTCGCCACCTCGACCTTGTTACAGCTAAGTAGGTTGTGCTTGTATTGAAATTAAGCATTCAAACTTTGCGGTCACGTACCAAAGTCGAACCGAACGCACTTTCCCCTGTGTGATGTCAAAATGACCGAGGCTGTTCAATGATTTTCAATCAAGTTCATCACAAACATACCTATGTTTATCATTTTAAACTTTAATATAAATGAATTCTGACAAATAATGAAGGTAAGATCCACAAATAGTTTCGAGAGGAAAGGGACGACTAGATTATATGTGTGATTGATGATATGAGTGAGATTCGTATTTCCACTATAAATGTTACTGAACAATACTCTCAAAATCAATATTTTAATATACATGAAAGTCAAGAGAAGTAACGGACATTAAAAAGCAATTTGATGACGAAATTAATTTTAAATATTATATTTTCTGACTTATCCATGTATGACTAAAATGCCACTTACGATTTCTCATTTAGAAGAATATGTTTAGAATGTATTGTTACACTTATGAGCTGAAAGCATAATATTAACTTAAACAATAAACAAAAAGTGAAACTATCGGGTTTAATCGCTTACATAGCTCATTCTGTTTTATATTATACGTCTCTTTGACGAACATTTCTGCCTGAATATAGCATTCACTGGTTAAATAACTGTTTAAGTCACGAAATTCCAATAAGGTTTTACTATTTCTCTAAAGATGAAAATGATATATTAGCTACGAAACTTTCCATCCTAAGCTGCGTAATTAATGCTACATTCTGGCAGAAAGCTATGCTGCTACGCGATAACTTAAATCCATACAAAAGTGCTTAGCTCATAAATTAACTTACTGTGTATCCATACCGCAAATTCTTATTACATTCAGCGCCTTTATTGAGTATGGAAAAACATAGCATTAATGAACTTTGTTCTAGCCACTAAAAAGTATGCAATCCAATTCCTGTGAGAGGGATATAGAAAATTTTTAGTCAGTAGATATGTGACCTATTTTATTAAACATTCTTGCGTACTAACTTGCTCAACTTGTCTTGAATTTTCCGCAATTTCCATATATTCAAACCAATATATTCATAAACTGCAAGTTTAATACCGAATTTCATTAAACAAATGTAACTTTGTAACAGGTTTAGTAATTATTTACATAGTTGATATGCAGATACATATTATGCTTCATACCGGTAAAAGTGTTGCAACTCCCTATTAATCTGTTCTACAATTCACAATTTACTGTCACAAAAATAAACTATTGTAGTCTATAAAGCAATTGTATAATAAAATTACTGAAATAGTCATTACCAATGGTAAATGAAATATATATTTTTCCAATTTACATTAACTGAGCTCGAAGAAAGAAAATTTTATGTATAACACATAAATGAATTTTACTTTATGTTATGCACATAAGACGTCTTTTTTATTTATAATGTCAGTTAAAAAACTAATAAATTTGTTAGCGAAGTTGACTTGACTATGAAGTAAATACTTATACAATTATATTTATTGCTCTTCTTTAATTGAATTTATTCTCTAAATTACACCAGACGATGTAAAAACAATTTTTTTTATTATGAAATATGAATGCTCTATCTATTAAAATATTAAAATACATAATGTTAACAATAGTTAAATCGTAGTTTATCGCACTTTCGACTCAATCATTAGATAAACTCATAAATAAAGTCTAGATTAAATCTCTCTCTTATTAAAACCACGTCTTATTAAAACAGTTGTATCGTAACCTCGACCACCATGAACCACGTCACTCCTTGATACAATGTCAATGACATATGACATAAAGCTAGAAAGCAGACATTGTAAGTGCGGTGTCATTACTCATAAGAGATCAGATAAAAACGAAAGCATTGCGGTCACCGGTAACCATGCGGTCAGATCGGTGTGTGAACTTCCGTACTAGATATGGTTTGTGGATTACGAAAAGCATTGATGTCTCACAAGACACTGGAATGCCTTGAATTGTGCCCAATACTGAATCTACTTCTCGTTTGTATTTATATATAATAATTATAATATGTAACTTTGTGACAAGAGTTCTCCACTATGTCATTGAAATATCTTTGAGTTTCTTTTTGCAACGTCCCAATTTAATAAATTTGTATTGCTCCAGGCTTAGCTAGAGTTATTACTCTTTTTTCAAGAATAAAACACAGGTTTTGTTTGAATTTGGTGTAGTTGTAGATAAAACCCTGAAAATATCGGCATATAAAGCCTTTGCGGTCCCTCTGGGAACATAAACTGTTGGACACCCTACCACATATTATTATTAAGCCACATATTTTAAATGCCTCAATAAGTTTAAGGTGTATAGGGATCCTACCAAGACCTAAAGAGCCCAAGCCAACCTCACCTGCAAATGGTGCACCTGCCGATCAACGGACGAGGCTCTGGCAAACATAACAGTGCCCGGTAAGCGGCAATAGGCTCGCCACCTATTACGTGGGACCAACTATATAATTGGCGAAGTGTGGGCGTATAATATGCCTCTGCCTACCCCTTCGGGAAAACAGGCGTGAATGTATGTATGTATGTAATTTTATTTTGTTTTGAATACAGTAAGTTTAAACCATTTCCTCCCATATTCCCATTTTGGGTGAGCAGAAACCTTACTGCAACTATTTAAAATAATTATATAGTTGTAGGAAAATTCACTTTTAACACAGAGATCTCTGGGTGAAACGTGCTACATGGTGAGATGCCCACATAGACCCTAAACCAGTTCCCATTCCTTTAGTCTCTTTTAACACCCTCTGGTAAGACATACGATACGACGATCCGACTAGCGACTGGATGACGACCGATATGGCGTGGTGGCGAGTATACCCGCACTCCACTTCTGAGGTCGTGGGTTCGATTCCCATACAGGACAAATATTTGTGTGTATAAATATGAATATTTGTTCTAGTCACCCAGACTATATAATATGTATAAGTATGTGTTCCTATGTATAAGTATGTAAATACAAAAAAAAGTATTTATGTATGTTTATCCGTTATTTAGTATCCCTAACACAATTTCTTAATGATACTTATCTTGGAACTAAATAATTGGTGTACTTACACCAGAAATATTTGTTATATTATTATTATTATTTATTTATACATACAAAGTTTTTTTTTAAATGTCCGATGAGACCACTACCTTATTATATAAACAAATCTGAACACAAGGACGTCTCTGTTATATCCAGTTCCAGTGTCACAAAGGTAATTCACCTTATGAGGCGTTTTGTAACCTTTCAATATTAATGGATCTACTTTATTATAATAATCTGTTCAACTTTATCCACAAATCAAGTGGCCGGAGACAAACAAGCTTTTGTTTTGTTATCGAAGATCCTCTGTCACGTTGCGTAGAGAACCGCATTCCGTATTGAATGCCAGAATCTTGATTATGAATACCAGTGCGTGCGACTTGTATCGAAATCTATACTTCAAGTAAAACCTATTTTAAGTATTAAAATTGTACGAATAGTGACGTTTAAATAATTTTGTCAAATAAATATTCTCTAACAACCACACCAATTATTCAGTTCTAAGATAAGTCATTAAGATAGATAGATAGATATAACGTGTATTTCACTAAATGAACACACATACAAAATACGTGATATAAAGAACTTGTGTTATGAACGTAATATATAATATACATTTATTTTGTAAGTATATTATATACATAAATATTTTCTGACAATTACACCAATTATTTAGTTTCAAGATAATTATCATTAAGAACTTGTGTTATGGATACTAAACACAGATAAACATACTTAAACACTTTTTTTTGTAAATACATACTTAATATACATAGGAAAACACCCAGACCAGAACAAATATTCATGTTCATGCACACAAAGATTTGTCCTGTGTGGGAATCGAACCCACGACCTCTGGAGTGAAGTGTAGGTATACTGACCTCCACGCCATATCGGTCGTCATATAAATACTAAACACCCAGACCAATCAATAATTCATGTTCATACACACAAATATTTGTGAAGTGTGGAAATCGAACCCACGACCTGAGAAGCGGAGTGCAGATATACTGACCTCCAAGCTAAATCGGTCGTCAATGTCAACCTAATTATATTGATATATCATATCGATTTTTATGGTTACTCCAAAATATAACATATTAATATTTAGTATAATTTGTGTAAACTTTTAAAGTTAACTAACAGTCAAGTCTACATTTTGACGTTTATCTTGTCTAAAGAATAACCATGTGTATCGAATTCTATCGATTGATTATAAAGTTTGATTGGTGAAATCAAACATCGATTCTAATAGTTATTTCGAAATAATTATACTTTATTAATATTCATTGACCTTTAACTTTGTATTAAGCTTTCAAATTTAATGTGTTTTAAACAGACGACTAAGTTGTTAAAATTTCATGATCTTTATTAAACTAAAAACTGCGTATATTATCCTACTCTATTTTGATTGTTAGTACAATTTCTAATTACAATATTTTCTGTTGTTGCAGGTTAAGGCGAAGTCTATTGCTTTTGGCAGTCGTGTCGGCAACACAAACACACGCACAGAAAAGTAAATCAGACGAAAGCAGTATACAGGCAGTCCCCAGCGACCTTCGAAGGACCGTCAGCGAGGCTTTAGCTTTAGAAAGAAGGTTTCTTAATGGAGCCAATGACGCGTAAGTAACTATAATGGATTTAAGCAACATAAATGATTTAATTTTATAGAATCGCTGTTGGTCCCAGCTAAGGCTATCGCCTTTTCAGGAAAAAGATTGTAACCGCCATTTTTCATATTTTACAAGATAGGATTTTTTTTAATATTTCTCAAAATATTTATAGTATCAATTTAAAACAGTTTTATAGCGCAAATTACAATGTTCTTTCTAAAAGTGCTCGTATATAGTGGTCGTAAAACCATGTTAGAGAACCTATTGACGACCCTTATGACATTTTGTTTTTATTTAATTTTCATAATTATTGACTGTTTATTTTTATTAATTGCATTTATATTTCTTGATTCATTTTTTATTGACATTTTTTATTTTGACATTATTAATTCCTCATGATATTGTAATTTAATTTAATTTTAATAATTCCAATAATTATGTATGTTTTCTTTTCTGTGACGTGTAATGTTGTATTACCAATAAATGAGTATTTGAGGATTATTTGTAATTCTATTAAGTGATTTTAAAATTTCTAGCAGTAGGACGCCACACACCTACATAATTTCACGCCTGTTTCCCCGAAGAGGCATACTATACGCCCACACTTCGCAATTTAAAGACATGGGGTCTCGCCACTGAGCTATCGCCGCTCTTAAATCATTTAAACATCTGAGTAAGATAATAATATCAAGTGCCGATTGATTAAGCGCTCGTAACTTCGCGGACCTACGTGGTCAGAAATTATCCCAAGGTTAAGCAGAGTTCACTAAGATCAGTCATTGGATGGATGACCGTTTGTGTGGCTTTTGACCTCGAATGCTTCCATGCTTTGGATGGTACGTTGGTCTCGGTTATCACTATATGTGGTAGTCAATTCAGAAGCCTTATTGGGCGAATTAAAGGATTCTAATAGCAAGATGCAGACACTGGCTCTTTCAATTCGCACTAAGTCAGCGTTTCAAGCCATTGGTTTGTGAGAGAAGTTTTTAGCCCTGTAGTAAATATTGAAAGCCGAAAAATAAAAAACAAAGCTGAGTTTAAAAGCTCTTCAGTAATAACTTATATTTAATTTATTAACTTCTTAATTGACAATTAAAACCTTGAAATTGACTTAAAAACTCTTAATTTGTTTTAACGGCTTAAGTAAAAATATAGCAATGAATAAAACAACTTTATATTGTAAAATTTCATAAAAACAAAAACCAGACCCGACCGAATTGTAAATAAAAATAAAACTACCAGTTTTAACGAGCCAAAATGGTAAAGATTGTATTGAAACAAGCTGTATAGGGTTCCTACAAGGATCTAGGGAGCCCAAGCCAACCTCACCTGCAAGTGGTGCACCTGCCGATCAACGGACGAGGCTCTGGCGAACATAACTGTGCCCGGTAAGCGGCAAGAGGCTCGCCACCTATACGTGGGACCAACTATATAATTGGCGAAGTGTGGGCGTATAATATGCCTCTGCCTACCCCTTCGGGGAAACAGGCGTGAATGTATATATATGTTGATATATCTCTCTTAATTTTCCAGACAAAATTGTTCGTCAGAAAATGACGAGGGCAGCAGTGCGCCGTGTCCTCCCAGCAAGTACCGAAGTCCCAGCGGCGAGTGCAACAACGTGCGACACAGGCCCTGGGGCAGGAGGGGAGATGTGTTCCTAAGGCTCATGCCTCCAAACTATGCAGACAGTAAGCTACGATTTCTTATAATACCAGCTTTGCCCACGGTTTAACCCGCATTAATTTAGAGAAAAATCATGGTATGATATATTCTTTAGCGCAGGCAATGAAAGAATAATCTTTATTGTTATCATAAGATTTTAAATTGATATGCCGGTTTCATTAGTTTATTTCATGTCAATAGTTGCAGAGTTTTTCGTGTTCAACTAAACGAACTCTTGAACTTTATAATATTAGTATTGATTCATATATAACGATGGATAGACGTATTCTTCAAATCTTTCATCATCAATGCTTTTATTAATTATTAAAATTACATAACGTAGGTTGCCTGGAAGAAATCGCTGTAAGCGATAAGGCCGCCAATCGTATCACTTTTCTTTTGCAATTGTTTTCTGATTTTTTTTAAATTTCGTATATAATAAAGAATTTTCTATCAATACATTTTTCTATTCATAGTCAAAGAAACAGCCATGCAACAAGATTGTTTTCAAAAAGGTCGACTGGCAGGAAAACAAACAAATAAAGGACTAATTTTTTCATCGACTCTTTTTTTTATAGAAATAATCAATCTTCATCAGCCAGTTTCTCAAATCTGAAATTGCCTACAATAGGTAAGCATCTAAAATACCAATAACAATCAAACTATTTTTGCTTAAGTAGGTGTGTACGTTATAAGAATATTTACTGCGTTCGCAACCACAAATCTTTCCCGTTCACGCAATATTCTTATGTTTGAATCGACGTAGTACGTAATAAAATTGAACTAACTACTGACGGGAGTAATTAATCATAGCTATGTTGCATAAAAAGCGTAGAACAGTTTATAATAATACCAGCAATGGTTGAGTATATTTTTTGTATAGTTTTAATTTAAAGCCTACCAGAAAACAATAAAATGAAATTGAAAACAATTGAAATTTAGTTCCGGATTATTTTTTACTCAAATGTGTGTTTGTTCAAATTTAGTGAGTGTTCGTGTAAATACAGTTACAGTTCGTGTAAGTATAGCATTTTTTAGAAGTGTTCTAGGTACTGTAATCCTTAGGGCTTCTTTGATAGCCCTGTTAAGAAATGTTGTTGTATATGAACTGTGAAACATGTTAAGTACAAAGGCTGCGGAAATCACCTCATCTTATCCATAATATAAAAATATATATTCACTCAATAAACTGCCATATCTGCAAATCATATACCTTAAAAAAAGTATAAGATAATAATTACAGACACTGTATTTAGGGGGCAATTTGCCTTATCAGCTCAGCCCATCAACGTCCCACTACTGAGCACGAGCCTCCTCCCACATACCAAGGTGTGAGAGTATTGAGTCGTACTCCACCATGCTGACCAGTGCGGATTGGCGGAGGCAGGTGTATGGCGTTTTGTTAGAATTTTTCAAGCCGCCCTTTAGTCCTCTAACGTGGCTTAACGACTATCACATTTAGTGATAACCGGGACCAACGGCTTAAGGTGCCTTCCGAAGCAAGGAAGCGCTCGATATCAAATGCCACACTCGGCACCAATCCAAGGACTGACCTCTAGAAACTTAGCTGTACTTCGTTGATCGTTTCCGACCACCGTGCACCGCAGAGCTGCAATTTGCCTAAATCGATTCAAATTCATTTACAGTAATGTACTGCTGTGCATATAAATTATTAACATTTCACATGTTTTTAAAAATAAATAACTTTATTTTATTTTATTAACATTTAAACTTCTTGACCTTGAAAAAGGTGTTGCGATAAAAAAAAATCTATATGTCTAACAATCCTTCTTTTTACCATTTTAAAGGTAGAATTTTCAAACAAATTACCTAATGAAATTCAATTTTACTGCAGAATGGAAAAGGCAGTCTTGTTTAGTTCTGTTGTTAGAATTTTACAAGCCCTTCTCGAAGTTTTGTGAGCAGTCAATACAGTAGTATTAGATTAACAAAACTTAAAAATATCGCAAATCTTTGAAGTATATTTAAACACAATCCCACTAATAAACATTGTGCATTAAGCTCAATGAATAGAGCTCCATTCAACGCCTAAGGTGATATTCTAACATTATTTATTATGACCTCCAGCACACCATCGACCTTAATATGTGATAACAATCATCTTGGTTACCACACGTTTAAACGGTCAATTCTCAAAGTTAGTCACGATTTACAATATTATTCAACAAAATTGTTTAGCTTTACTTGAGACCTAAACAGTTTAACCCCGATGACGCGAGTGAAGCGTCGACCCATCATCCGATCAAATCAAATCAAATACTTTTTATTTCATAAACTATTACAAAGTACTTGAAAACGTCAAAATTATTAAAAATAAAAATAACAAATAAAATATAATTATACTAAAATCACGAAGCTTAGATCCACTTGCAACCAAACAATTTAAAAAAACAAAAAATATTTAAGTGTAAGTGAATCTAAGTGCCAGTTCCGAGCCACCGCTCTGTAAGAAGAACTGGCAAGAAACTCACAGGCTATGCTCTTTTAAATTATCGATTGGTTAGTTACAATCTTCATTTGTCTGTGACGCTATACAATGCAATATAACATAACATTAACAATATTCATGTTTTAAGTCATTCATATTAGAATAGCCTGTATGAAACGGCAGTTTAATCCCATTTTTATCAGCCATATAGTCCTTGATAGAGAATAGTATCCCTTTAAAGACAGCTTGCGTTTTATTGCCAATTTAAATTTATTGGCGATGATTGGTTTTGGACTATTTATGTAACAAAGAAAGAATATTGTTTCCTTTTTTAATTTAAAAAAGGACATTACACATCGAAAACATTACGATGTTAATTTGAAAACGAATTTATTATTTTCAATCTTATATGATTCTCATTCTCCAGCTTATTTCAAATTCGGTGTAAGTTTACTTTGTCTTTTATATTTTAATTTATGTATGTTTATTAACCACCCACCGCACAGCCTTTAAAGTATTCTGCAAAGCCTAAGGTTAACTGACAGAGAATGTCTTATGGCATTACGTTTGCCTTTTGTTATACTTTTAAGGGTGCAATAAAGTTTAAATTAGTAAATAAATTTAACTACAGATAGTCTTCCTATAGACCGTAAAATTTCACTCAATTCAATCAAGTAGGTCATGAAATGTTATCGATTAGTAGCGCCAAATGTAGGAAATAGTGTGTAAATTATTGAGAATATAGCATACACCGGTAGGTCCATAATGCTAGTGCCTAAATTAATGAGAATATAGCAAACACCGGTAGGTCCATTATGCTAGTGCCTAGAGAACCTGGAATAAAGGGCATGATTGCTTGCTTGTGCATTTTGTGCCTATAGAAGTAAAGAATATTGTTTTGTCTCATTAATTCTGCAGTGAAATTTGGTCGTTTTATTCGTATGATGATAGGAATTATATATGTGTGTCAAAAAGGTTTCCATTATTCACAAAGCACTTACCGATAGGTTTTTAAAATCGGCCTAAAATCCTGCCGAATCCTTGTGTATAGGGATCCTACCAAGACCTAAAGAGCCCAGACCAACCTCACCTGCAAATGGTGTACTTGCCAATCAACGGACGAGGCTCTGGTGAACATAACAGTGCCCGGTAAGCGGCAATAGGTTTGCCACCTATTACGTGGGACCAACTGTATAATTAGCGAAGTGGCCTATAATATGCCTCTGGATACCCCTTCGGGGAAACAGGAGTGCATGCATGTATTTATGTATGTTAAAGGAGGACGATTTCTAACCTACCCTACAAAAAGTCGGGACTAATCACAAATATCTGACGATATAGCAGACGCTTAGTTATTGAGTCCATTTGGCATCCTTTGGATACGGAACCAAAAAAATAGTTCCAAATACACATACACGCCTTTGCAAGTCTGGGTCACCAATTATGTCAAAAACCAGTATCTGCTTACTTTTTACAAGAGTATTTATGTAACACTTCCGTAACACATCGTAAACGAAATGTACACAAGAATATGTCAATTGAATCCACTTTTCACTTTAAGTAGGATAGGTACACATTATAGAACCGGTTTATAACAATAATACCTTCTAACATAACAATAATCTTTAACAAATGCGATGCGTATGGTTTTTTTCCTATTAAAAATGGATATAAAACATTTTTTTAAATTGTTATTTTATGCAATCAAGAATTTAATGTTATCTATTTATATAAAAATGTATCTCCAAAATGTATGTACTCGCATGACTTCAGAACGGCTGCAGTAATTTTCTTTTTTTTTTATTGAGTTCGTTATTGTCAGGACTATGGGTAAGAGGTAGATAAGAAAGTTAAACAAAAAAAAATACGGTTTTTCTTAAATCTGTTAATACGAAAAGTAAGACTGAATGAGACAGCATATGCGACTCTTCATTGACAAAACATTGACAGATTGAGTAAAATATCGCGATACAAAGTTTGTGGGGGTACATAGTTTTTTGTCTCGCTCTCAGCTTAGGTGTCTCAGTATGTCTTTTCCTTTCCGCGGATATTTGTCATCGATTCATCCACCCCCTTCTCATCGTATTATTCTTCACACTTAATCCAGCTCTTTTCTGGTGGCCACCTTTCCCTTCACCGGGTAACATTCATAATTATATAACCCTTCTGGTAACATGATTTTCGTCTTTTCTTACATATTCCATACGGTTTCCTTAAACTTTTTCGGTATAAGCCTTTTTAGTCACTCCATATATCCATCTCAACATTATTTTTTGCGTTGCTTGTAATCTTCTCTCTTCTCCCTTCATAACGGCCCACCATTCTGATCCATACAATACGACAGTATTTTAGACGAACTTAAACAACAGTTCAAATATAAAACATTTTAAAGAGTTCATATAATGTCAATCATCCAACGAACTGTGAAATATACATACTATACATTAATGTTTAAACTGAATACTCATCTATGACCGTGAGTAATTTGTCTGGCTTTTCGAAACTAGGCAGACCGTCCCATCAATAAAAAGTAACAACGTGCTTGAAGCTTCATTAATTATAGGTCATTTTAACCTCTTGCAAGTTCTTGTTACTTAATACTGAATATATTGTTACTTGTTATTTTTCTTGTTACTTTTATTTTTTAAATCATAATAAACACTCATAATTGACATTAAAGTAATTCGCAGTTTTAGTCAAATGCAAATAAAACATCGAATTTAAAAAGTACTTCCTTCTTTTTATGGCATTGTATCAAAAGTTTTTTTAAGAATTAACTTTATCAACATCCTGTTTAAATCTAACGACATGTTATTATACGTAAATATCATCATTAAATTACTAACTAAACATAAGACACTATTCATTACTAGCTGTGTCCGCGACATCATTCGCGTGGAAGTCGGAAGTTACTATAAATACCTAAGCATTGTAATAAGGCTTTGATGTGTTGATTTAGGTTACCCTATAGGACAGGCCGCCTTTGATTCCGTCTCGTAATAGTCGTCTAGCCATGATAAAGGTCCTATTAAGCGGCTTAATATAGTCTGACGTTATTCCTGGTCTCGGTGTACTAGGTACTAAGTAGTAAGCGAAACACGATTTTTTTACTTTTAAATCTGTAAAACTACCGAACCGATTTAATTTTTTCACGTAAATACTGACTAATTTAGAATGTCGTGAGCAAATGCAGAGGCAGAAGCTAGTAAGTTATATCGTGACTGCTGAATATTGATTTCAACATTTGTCATGGATAATGTTGAAATTGAATACCAATTACTTTCAAGCTCTATATATAATTGTACTTAATTACAATACAGAAAACATATTTTACTCAAATGATATTAGGTATGGTGATTAGGAATTAGTATTAAATCGAAAATTAGTCTCAGCGGTCCATTCTACTGAGTTAGTACCTTATGCACTTAGTTTAAGTACTTATAATGAGATTGTTAAATTTATGCACTGGTTCTAGGTAGAAACATGCGATTTATGAACATTATTACTTAATGAAATCAATTTAATCAACAGCTTGGAAAAATAACCACTCAGCTTTGCACAAAGCTGTGTGTTTCATTAAGTTTTTAAATTAGAATATATAAAATTCAGAGTCTGACTGAAATTACTGATTTGCGCGTTGTAGGTTATATATTTTTTAAACCTGGTCGCTAAGATATGGTTTTAACTTTATTAACGAGGCTATAGTCGTTAAGCCACTTAATGCGACAAGCGGGCCAACTGCTTAACGAGCCATACAAAGCAAATGATCACAGTATACATCCAAAGTCTTCATTCCAACCACCTATCCGAATTACTAGCACTACTCAGCCCCAACCGAACCTATATTATCCTCACAAGCGAATAGATGTTACCCTCAACCTCTAAAAAGTGCATTATTTTTACAGAAGTGTCGCAGCCATTATCAGCGCCATATTTGCCAGAGCCGTCTCTGGCTGTCCGCGCGGCGTCTCAGCTGACCAGCCAAGCGGATCACGACTTCGTCAACAGCATGCTGGCGGCCTGGGGACAGTTCCTTATTCACGATCTGATCTCCACATCTAACGGGAACAAGGTACTGTAGCAATAGACCACTTTCTTAAAACAGAACAATTGCAAGATGGCGTTATATTAAACAAGGTACTAATATAAAAGAAAGAAAGATTTCAGTATGTATTTGCATAAAAAAAAGCCTCAAAGGTATTAAAAAAAGTACTACATTTCGATACAATGGAACAAAGATGCTCCAGTCCTAAAATGATTTTTTATTGACACTTTCAAAAGTTATGTTCTAGTGTTTTCTATTGATGATGAATAAGTATTCACAAAACAAAAATCTATGAAGAATACATTTCTGTATGATTTGACAAGATATTCCAACACTTAAATCTATTGTTATTTGATCTATTAATCAAAGGGACAGTGTATTGGTTTAGCGACATCCGCGCTTTATCAAACCTTAAATACAAATAAAATAAAAACGTAAGACATAATTAAACATTATGAAACCTCTTTTGAGACAAGAAAATAGAGTGATCACTTTATAGGCGGGCTCATTAAAGGTTTTATCTATTACATTGTACGATGCAACGATATAAGAGGGGCCCTATAAAAACTTTCTAATAGAGGAAATCGACCTGTTTTTAACACCTCATTATTATATTAACGAGGCATCAAAGAGGTTGTTAGCTAAGTTCATGCTTATTACCGTCCGCTGCATAGATTAAAAAAGTACACTCGGCCGCGTACTATTTATAACATATTTTATACTAATAGTCATACTTTCTTATCGATGGTGTGGTTTTAGATAATACTGTATAATAAAGAAATATTTTTTTTGAGGTGAATTATCGAATTCGATAATTATTTTTAAGCAAGAATATGTATTATGATGAATCAGGATGACGAATAGCAATAATTTTATATTATTACAACAAATGATTTTATTAATAATTAATAAAATCCAGGCGTTAAAAATTAAAACAGTCAAATACTTAATAACTTCAGTAATTATTTAATCGTACAATAAATGATAATGATTTGTTCGTTATCGTTAACGTAAAAATATTAAGGACGTTAATTTTATATCATTTTAATATATTGACCGCATATATTACAGCAAAGTGTAAATTACTTGTAAATTTACGCTTCAAGAGACATCAACAAGTAATTTAAAATACACAAATCACAATAAAAATAAAATTCGAGCGGTGATTCCGATACAGCATGGCTGTCGTAGTTTGGTAAAGGTTGATAGCTCTTTAAAGTTTTTAGGTCTTCAATTAGACAATCAACCGCCCGAGTGACCGCTGCAAAACAAATGCCTCTCTGAAGCCGCGCCTTCTCCTAATATGCATGCGTGGCTTTGTGCCTCAATTTCGGCATTTGCGGCAATAGGCTCGCCACCTATTACGTTGGACCAGCAATAATTGGTGAAATTGCGTACGAGGAAACAGGCTTGATTGTATGTATGTGTGTTAAGTTTAGAGTTAGTTACAGTTGGAGCCGAGTTCTCTCCTTGGTGAAATATCTCTAAACACCAGTACTTAAGGTTAGATACTTATGGGTTATCAACAGTGGTAATATTGTGCTTCGAAAATTGTAAAATAACCGTTCTGGAAACAAAAATAAATCGTGACAGAATTAAATTAAAGACAAAAATCTTATTGAAATCGTTTACGACAGTCAGAGTTACTTTTATATTTTATAATATCCGTATTGATTTTTGATTAGATTTTGACCTCGAATTTCATAGCGCCTGCATATTACTCGTGTGCAGAATTTATTACTTGATATCTACTTTCACTTCCCATTGCAAAATTATCTTAGTAAGAAGGCATTATTAAAAAATAAAGAATACCTATATTTAACAAATAAGCAGTGTACCAAACTATATATGCCAAAGGAATGTTTTTACCATGTGAAATTACTAAAAATACATCTATGTATGTTTATTCCTTGTCTATCATATCTTAGCATTATCCCGGTGGCCCTAGACTTACGCTTAGGGCCTAAGATCTGCTTACTGCTCCAGCCGGATTTGGCTGACTTTCAGTTACCACACGCAGCATCTGCCGACTGACCTCCGCAATCCAGAGGGAAACATCAGTCAATGCTAAACTAGCTGTCAGAATCTGACTCTGACTTCCTTTTTAACATGCAAAATATTTTATATAAAGAACACACACCAGCGCATCTTCTTTTATAACATTATATTTCATTGCAAAACTAAACAAAATATCGTTATGATGTAACCACAAAGCTATTGAGCTGAGTATACATCCAAATCCGCATATCAAGCTAGTAATGAAACGTCAGGCACTGAAGGCCACCGGATACAAGCTTTTTGTTATTAAACGAAGCGCTATTATCCTACCGAACTGTTCCTTTTATCTTACATTTCGATGTAGGAGATTTTGACTAACTTAAATCAATTAATACAAAATTGATAATACAGTTAGGTACCTTCTGCACATTTAAGTAGTGAAGTCATCTCGGGGGACGGTAATACCTCCGCCAAGACCAAGCAAACGAAGCGCAAGGGCCTACTTGCCTTTTCTTATCATCTAAATACCCCCAATTTCGTTAATGAGTCACTAAAATCTCAGAATGCTAAATAATGGAAGGTAGTATTAGTACACAATAATTAATTATTATTAATTATTATTATAATTAATTAATTAACAATAATTACTAGGACCTTTCCGGCCTCTTTTAGCCTTAACCGACTCATCTGGATAAAGTAATAAAATAATAAAGTTTTCTTGGGTTTTCTCGTTTATCAGAACCGCTTATTAAGGTCAAGTTTATAAGTCGCGAAACATGATGTGATGGCTTATATAAAGGTTACTGTTTAATACAAAAAGTACTGTTACATAATGTTTCGTGATAGTTCGCAGGTTGAGTGGAGAAAGGTTAATCACGTGAAAGTAGTTGAGTAATAGTAAGTCTCTGCTTACTATGGTGTCGTCTCTTTAAACGCAAACATATGTAAAGGTGCTATCAAAGGTTTCTAAAAATTATAATCATAGTTATATTCCAGAATATAAGTTAATAATAGGTCCTACCCTAAGGTAAGAGAGCTCAACATCTCTATAAAGTTGCGTAATAAAAAAGTTTATTTCGCAAAAAATATAAAATAAAATTTGCATATGTACTCTTATGAATGTGAAACATTATTTCTAAAAAATAAAATCATTCTCATCCAATCACACCAATTAGTTAATTCCAAGATAAGTATCATTAAGAACTTGTATCCTCCTCTTCCAACCAGCACTGGGTCCGCGTGGTGGAATATGACCCAATACCCTCGCACCTTGGTTTGTGAGAGGAGGCTTGTGCTCAATAGTGGGACGTTAATTAGCTAAAATTATTGAAGAACCTGTATTATGGATACTAAATAAAAAACATAATTCATTTATTTTATTATAAAAACAATTGTACTATTCATTTATACTTTATAGTTATAGTTATTAAACTAAGGTTAAAGTACAACCATATTATTATCCACATATTAGCTTAATAGAAATTATAACTAATTAATGATGTGAAATTATGCAGCGCACTCGCGGTACCGATTATTACCGAGTTATTTGCGCGTAATCAGAAAAGTCTTCTTAAAGGTAGAATTAGATAATGCAAAGACAAAGACAAATGCTAGACATAATAAATATATTTGTTATTACATATATACTTAATATACATAGGAATTATTTATTTCATTTTGACCTTAGTATGCTCATAGCCAGAATAAATTACAGTTCCCGCCTATAATTAGAACTGAAAGGACTGTTTACATTATTTTCCGTAATGTCAAACTCATAAGTTTACAATTATTCAAATTATTTCAAGTAGGTGCGTGTTTACATTATTTAAGCCGGGGCCCAAATATTATGCAATGCATGTTACAGTCAAACTGCAAAATCCGCCTTTTTTAAACTGTCGGGTGATATCTTATACCAATTGCATAACAATTGCTGCACTTTTTTTTTTCTCAAAGTATATAATCAATTTATATCGATGGCTTAGTTAACACATTTACTAATGAAAAATAGTGCATACTTGTATAATAAAAATTCTTAATATGTTTGAACACACTCTACCAGTTTATTAATTAAAATTGCAAATTCGGTTTTTTGATAGAAAACAAGGATTTACGACATTTGACAGGGCTAACGGTAGACATTATTTACTTAATTTGAGTGATAAATCGATAATTATCATCGTCATATCAGCCTTTTAAATTCCAGTAATGAATTTTAGCTTCCTCAATATACACTCTATTAGGGGTTCCGTATTCACCACGCTGGGCAGGCGTGTAGGTGATCGCAGTTCCAGCCAGTACACACGATGATGCTGCTACCCTTATCTGTAGTAATATATCAGCTAGCACTTTTTATAAACGGCAGATAGTACAATATGCCTGCGTCATATACATTTTATGGCAATACGAATTACGTAGGTAGTTGTTTCGTAGTGAAAGTTATTATCTGGCCATTGTTCTTAGCATAATAAATATAATTTGTCTAACGAAAAGCCCTAGCCTAACTCTATTGTTCACAATCACTATACTTTTTTTATACATAGTTACCTTAAATCCTGAATATGTTATATTTCTCAGTATGTGTACTCAAATAATATCGATGCGATCGACTTTGGGGTTATTTATCTTTTTTGATGGGACACGCCACAATGGCCACATTCTGCCTAGTAGTATCAAACGATGCAGATAAAAAAAAGAGAATTCCAAAACCATTACGGGTCCGCTAAGCTTCCGACCGTTACGTCATATGTATCAGTAGGAAAGCTATATCTTTAAACGAACGCTTTATCGATAGGGTATAATTATTGCCTACATATTATGTAACATAACATCAGCCTTATTACGTTTTAGAACAGTTTCATCCAAGAACAATGTAACTTAAATCTATAGTTTATACATTTGTTTTGACAGGAATGCCATGGTTCAGGCTGTGAGTTCACGAGATCGGCGCCTGCTCGGAACATCGACTCGTGCAGTTTTGGTAAGTTTTAAAATAATGAAGTAATGGGGAACTAATTTCACCAGCGCTCGTAAGCGCTCGTAAGCGCTCGTAGCTCTGCGGTGCTCGGTGGTCGGAAACGATCACCATTGTACAGCAGATTTTACAGAGGTCAATCCTTGGATGGGTGACCGTTTGTGTGGCATTTGATATCGAGCGCTTCCGTGCTTCGGAAGGCACGTTAAGCCGTTGGTCCCGGTTATCACTAAATTTGGTAGTCGTTAAGCCATGTTAGAGGCCTAATGGGCGACTTGAAAAATTCTAACAGCAGGATGCCATACACCTGCCTCCGCCAATCCGCACTGGTTCAGCGTGGTGGAGTATGACCCAACACCCTCGCACTTTGGTATTTGAGAGGAGGCTCGTGCTCAGTAGTGGGACGTTAATGGGCTGTGATGATGTTGATTATGAATTTCAGCAGCGACCTATGAAGATTATAAATTGACTATAGATTTCCAAGATCGATCAAAGTAGAAAACAATCGCGGAGGCCTACGTTCAGCAATTTAGAGCATCTTATTGTGTCCGATAAGGTAGAGTAGAAAATAGCAATTCCGTATTCCTTGAAAATCCTTATGCATGTGTCGTTTTCTTCAATATCTCGTATTGGGAACCTATATATTGGGCTTGACCCCTACCTAGATGTCATCGTCTTTATTATAATCTCCCGCCAACGTGGCCTGACTTCGGCTATTTGTAGGACCTCGTGCAGCTTCACAATTAAATACCTGAGCAATATGTAATTCTATCTGCAGTGGATACCGTTTAGGTTTGAATATAGAGGAAAACGACACATGAAGGAGGATGTTTAGCAGAGAACTTCAAATGATTGAGATCATGATGATTATAAAAGATTTTTGAAAAACCATTGAAAGAACGAAGTGGACGAAAATCAAGTAGAACCTGAAACTTTTTACGATTTAATTCTTATTTAAATAACGTAGAAGCTCCTTTTTTTTTCATATTTTATCATAATATTATGCGTAATGCTATGATACAGTAATAATTGCATAAACGATATAGACCGTATTACGATAGATATGTAATATTAACCGTTTACTTTGTGTATTCAACCGAATATTCTATTTGAATAATATATTTGAATAATCTTCCAGTTATATATGTTTTGATAAATACCTTTAGATATCACTATGATTTTATATTATTACTAAATTTAAAAGAGAATAATTAGACCCCCAATTTATTTGTATGACTATCACTATGATTTATTTTATTATTTTATTAAGAAGAAAATAACTAGACCCCCAATTTATTTGAGTAATAAGATTTTTTAGTTTTGGTCTTATTTTACAATTATATTTCACTATATTTCTTTGGTTTCCTCAATACTCACCCGAGTATTTTAGGCGTGAAAGTATAAAATACAAACTCATATTTACTATTATAGTATTAGTAAGGACTTTATGCTTTTCAGTTGGGTCATATTACACGTCACCACATTCTGACTGAAGGTTATCATTCGATGCAGATAAAAAAACGCTTCCACTCATGACTGCCTGCATAAATGCTTTTTAACGCCTCACTTAGAAGACCCTATAGAAGCTGGGAATCACATGCGCCGGCATATAATAATTCCAAAGCTGAATGTTTTTACAGAGGATCCACAATGACATTAAATTACATTAATGAACCTATGAATTTTCTTCTGTACAGAACATCGTGACCAAATGAACTTGGCTACCTCTTTCTTGGACGGCTCTGCTCTCTACGGTGGCTCCGAGAAAGAACTGAGGTCTTTACGACTTTACGATGCTGGCAAGCTGGACGTTGACTCTTGCAGAAGGTAAATTCGTGGTTACGCTGTAAACTTGGTGACGGGAAGACGACTTAACAAAACACTTTTTATTACAAATACAGTATTCCAAAATGTCGGGACAAAATAGTGCAATGAACCGCAATTTAAATCCATAATTTTTTTTTTTATATTTAGAACATACACTCAAAATGTAAATATAAGAAAAAATATATATGTGTAATGAAATTATCCTCTAAAAAATATTGCATTTGGTTACAAAATAAAAACATCATCTAAGTGCAAAAAAACAGCGGCTAAATGGAGAATTTTGAGAGAGGAAATATTTTTATGTGCATGAAGTTTAAGTTTGGTTATGTTTGCTACGTTTTTCTGTAATATGTATCGTGGACAGCGATCTGTAGTTATCTATACAATTAGTCAGCTATAAGTGTTGACGTGATGACTGCAATCTATACTAATGATACAAGTTTTTTAAACTGATCCGAACAAAAACGCGAGGGAATCAAAAGATTTAAACGATCAGGCGGAAAATTCAAACTCTCTGGTTTCCCGTGATTTTATTTCCTATGGCTATTTAACAAGTTTTCGCAACCAGTATTACTAGTTTCCCTCTAGTAGTTTTACTATCATTAATTTGTTGTAACAGAGCACAACACAAAGAAAATACATAGTTTGCGTTAGCTAGTGCTTGTACATGGTAAAAATTAAAAAAAAAATTAAAAAAAATAATATTATTATTTAATAATTAAGTAAATCTTGAATAAATTGATTCATCATATCCTAGCATTATCCCGATTGCCCTAGACATAAGCTTAGGGCCCAAGGTCTGCTCACTGGTTCAAACAGGTTTTTACTGAATTTCAGTTATTACGTGGAGCGACTGTTGTCTAACCTCCGCAACCCAGAGGGAAACATTATTCTATGGTTAAATCAGTTGTCAGTCTGTGAAAAGGCATTGACTGCCTAATAACGACTGTCATAGATGTTCATGACAGCCGGGACCAACGGCTTAACGTGGTTATTACGCACATAACTTCGAAAAGTCATTGGTGCGCCACCAGGGTTTGAACCGGAGACCCTCTGAATGTAAGGGCAAGGGGTATCATTGGTATATCGCTACTTCAATAAAAAATCTTGAATGGAATTATGATAATAATCATGTTAATAGTAGCGCTTAACACAAAACTGTATTTTGATGATAATTAGTAAGTATTCGTATGTAGGTGATATAATAGGATTCTCTAGGTGACCGCTATGCGGCAGTACATCGGCGATGTTTACGGAGGCCAGAGCCGATGATTTTTGCGCGATAATCCGCAAAAAGACGGGCTCACTCCTCAGTAGAATGAGACCTAGTCCCAACAGAATCCTGAACATGTTATAAATAAATTTGATGCACCAATGATCAGGCACTTTGTGGCTGTATTGGTGTATCAAAAGCACTAAGGTTCCGACAGTTCACCTGTACCACTTATGATAGGATTAATTAGTAACTATTTAAGATTACGAAGGCGCTCAAGTTCATAGAACATAGGTACATGTGCTAAATATTAGTACACTGCACGTGCTATTGTTAGAAACCACCTTTTATTATTTCCCACGTCGCATTGTTTCTTATCAAAAGACATTTAATGGCCTTTAATATCCCTCTCGTTTCCCGAGAAACCCAATGACAAATTCCGATGGTTTTTAAACATTTCCGAGTGTTTTATCTACACGAAACCTGTTGAAATGATTGTTTAATACCAAAACAAAAAACGTTAAATTAAAGATCTGATTAATTATACCATTTTATCTAGTAAAAACATTTATTATATTAGAATTGGTACGTAAAATTCTTGGTTCTATGGTGTATATATTTTCTTAAATTTTAGCTACAAGTTTAGGAAAAATTTACATTTTATTTTATTTGACAAATACTCTACTACAAGTACTACATATGCAGTTTATTTCGAAAGCTATGTTTTAGGAAAACGTGCAGGATATATAAAGTTATAAAAAACATCCTTCATGTTGTTTTTGAATATATTACAAATTAAATATAATAATAATAATAAAAATATTTATTGGTGCACCATACAATTAAAAATTAAAACTAAAAACAATTACTAAATGTTTATATGATGCACCAAAATGACCCAACTCAGCATATGCTAGTCCAGTGTTCTAGCGCTGGTTTTCAGCTGGGCCATTTTGGGTGCAGTGCGGAACGTACATCTTATAAAATATTTACAAAATATTCCTAAAACTTAAATTATAAGGATCAAAAAATAATAACTAAATATGCGGTACTAATAATAATAAACAAAAAGACAAACAACATCACACTGAAAACTGTAAAATATGTCATTTTATATCCATTATCTATTATTGTTTTATCGCAACCAAATATAGTTTTTATTTTCGTTTATTACAAGTAAAAAGGTTTTTACCCTTAGACAACTAAAGACCCTATATAATATAGTAATTTTGAGTATGAAATAGCTAATTAATTATTATTAAATACAACTTTGTACAAGTCGAATAAACTCAACAACTAACTGACTGGATTATCGCTGGATAATTGAAACTATCCTCAGTCTAAAAATAATCAGTACTACAGATAATGTAAGGACATAGCGATTTGAATTATTTATCATACTTTGGTTGCAGGAAAACCAGTATGATACTTTTTAAATTATGATAATAATCATGTAGGCAGCTAATGTTCCTCTCGTTGTTACAGAAATGGATTGTATGCAAATGACTATCATATAAACCTTGAGATGATTTGTTAGGTACGGCTGAGATTTATCTATCACCTGGTATTACCATAGGATGTTTATGTAACCAATCGAAATTCCATGGGATTTCCAGTTTTTCCCAGTCAAATTAGTTTCAAAATGGTTTAAAGCCTTTTCAATTACTTCCACATTCATATTTATTGTAGGGCCTTTTAAGTAAGCTCAAAGTCACCCAGCTAGCGAGAGAAGGAAGCTATACTCTGTCCCTACTTCAGTTCTCCTGGCGTAATCAATGAATTTGCTGAAGTGGCAGTGGGCAAAACCAAATCCTGTGTCACGAAAATATAAACCAATTTTTTGCTCAACAGAGGTCACGAAAAAAACTTGATAAAGCTCACTTTGACCTAGAAAAGCTTTTGGAGTCAAAAGTTGCTATCGTGGGCAAATTATAAGTTTTTTTTTATTGCAGATGCAAGGACGGTACCCCTACCGCTCCTCTATACAAGATCTTGGTCGCAGAGCACAATCGAATTGCGGGAGAGTTATATGGACTCAACCCCTTCTGGGATGACACTACAATTTTCTTAGAGGCTAGAAGAGCGATGGCTGCCATCATCCAACACATCACATACAATGAATTCTTGCCTGTGTTATTGGGTGAGGTAAGGATATTTTCAAGTCTTCAATTTATTTGTTCTTAAGCCGTTTTCCCTTTACTTAAAGTGACAAAAAATAAAAATACTAGGAAAAGAGATTATTTTACTAGTATTTTTATACTATTGCTGCCGAATAATTTGTAAAATAAACCTAAACGATTAGAGACCTTTCAGTGCATAAGCTACAATATTGGCTGGCTTATATGTGCATGTTATGTTACTTATGCTCAGCGAAATCACACTGTTATTGCAAAATTCCTATTTTTTATATGTTTTTATCTTAGTTACTTACTTCATTACTATGAAGAAATTATATTTTATTATATCATAAACATAATGTCTATGTCTAGTCATTGTAGAACTTCATAGCATTTGAAACGATACATCTGGAGATCTCTGTGCTGAAAGTAAACTTAACAATTTTTTAATATTTCGAGCTTGATTTTATCTTATTTACTTCATTACTTTGAAGTAATGATATTTTGTCGCATCACAATCAGTATGTCTATGTCTAGTCAATGTGAGCGAAGGACCTCATATTGAAACGATTGATCTAAAGGTCTTTGTTCTGAAAGTAAACTTTACTACAATTGTGTCTCCCTTTTGCCATATAATATAGTCTGGAGTCTGCATACCTTAAATGATATATGGGCGTAATATTATGTATATTGCATAAAGGTATATGAATCCCTTTTTAATAGTCGTTGCAAGAAGAAAAAATTGCTAAAATTCATTGTCCCTTTCTTCATCCTATATAAGGGATTATAAAGAACTAATATGAAAAGTTGATTCGTATATTTCTAGGTGGGTATGGCCAAAGCAGAGCTGAAGCTGCAGTCTCTTGGCTTCTGGCGCGGCTACTCGAGTGCAATTCGAGCTGGAGCCTATACAGAACTTGTTGCCGTAGCTCCAATTTTCAACGCCATGATGAATCAGAAACTGGTACGTATTTCTAGAACCGAAAGATGATGTCTTTATATCTTTGGCCGTTAATACGATTCGGAAGAAATAAATTCACTATATTATTATTTGTATCGAATCTGTCTCCAGAATAAGTCCTACACTTTTTCTAGTAAAACTAAACGTATTCAATGCGTTAAAATTGGAAATTCGCGATTTGATTCTATGACTCGAACATTTTTTTTTATATTTGTATTTCGTTCCGTTGTATGTGCATATTTCACTAACCTCTTGAAAATTCCAACATCTAAAACGATATTTACAGACCAACACAACAGTAACTCTGGCAAACTTAGTACGAACAAGCGCCCAGCAAGTTTCCCACTTCTCCTCATCAGCCGAATGGGACATAAACCGATCGAGAGACCACGGGGTGTCTCCTTACTTGCGAGCTTTGAAGATGTGCGAACCAACTACTTCCCTCAAGACCTTTGGAGATTTGGAGAAGATGGGATTCGATAGGACGCAGCAAGAAATGATGGCTGATATGTACAGGTGAGATAGTGATTTAAAGCATCTAGATTATTCTAGATTAAGGAACTTTCCATGTGAAATGATTAGAAGTGAGAAGAAATTACAGCAGATATTAGGAGTAACCATTTCTTACTTTTACTAAAGATAATATCATTCTATTATAACTGGTTGTGTGGGAACGAATTTTACTGGCTTTTAACGTTTTCGAAGTTTTGCTTAAATAAATTTAGTGAGACGAAAGAAATCATTTCAATTTTCTTATAAAATACTGTAAAGTTAGTCAAAAAAGAACTGAAATTAAGTATAGTATTAGGATATCAAATTCAAATAGCAAATATGTACAATCTGATTCACATACAAACATGAGACACTAAAAACCACTATTTACAGAAACCCCGACGACATTGAACTTATGATTGCTGGTGCAATGGAAAAACCCGCAAATGGTGCAGTTGTTGGACCTACATTTGCCTGTGTGTTGGCTCTTCAGTTCGCTAACTTGAAAAAGAGTGACAGGTGAGCTAATGTTATTTTTATTGATCTATCATCTTTCTTATTAAATTTCAATGCCACATATGATGACAAGAATGTAGTATTCGTCCATGTGCTGAAATTAATATGGACATAGTTATAGATATATATTAATATCCATCACTAATAAGTAGATGGAATTATCTAAAAATTCAGATCAACTACGAGTTTATTTTATCACACAATATTTTTTAATGAAATATATCCTTTGCCTCGGTTTCAGATTCTGGTATGAAAATGACCTCCCTCCGTCATCATTCCTTCCTGAACATTTGGCTGCTATCAGGAAGGTCTCACTTGCGGGACTTCTGTGCGCTTCAGACGACGCTCTACCTAGCATACAGCCCAAAGCTTTCGTCAAGGAAGACCCTTACTTGTAAGCCTACAATATTTTTATAGTTTTTATATAAAGTAAGTTAATGCCAGGTATCGATGCAAATGATAATTTAAATGTTGACAAAGTCACAAATAATTAAGTCAAAGTCTAAAATGCTATAGAAAAAAAGGAGATCGATGTTATGATATGGATGCTACATATGATAATAAAACTGAATATCACAAAATTAGAATGTAGTAAAGATGGTGAGGCAAGAAAGGATAAGAGATATTCCACAGTACCTACATATCTATGGGGACGCGTGAAAAAAGTCAATAGTTGATTGATGTTGTCTCAACTCAGTTTCAGATGACTCTTCAACTAAATTTTAAACTTTTGTTTCATGTTTTTCGGATATTAGAATTGTTTCGGGATATGACTGCTGACCCAAGGTAAATCCAAATTTACCTAATTTAACCCAGCTACTTGATTTTAGCTTTAAAAATATTCACATTTCTCTAATGGTCAGTATTGCACACTAAATTGCTAATTGTTATCTTGAAGTTATCTGAGATATAATTCGTCTGTCTGCAATATATGGGTTCTTTTGGTTTTGATTTCTAGAATTTGAGACGTCTAGAAATTTGCTTATTAAAATGTATAAGTATGTGAATAAATTTTACGTGGTAATAAATTTCATATTTTTTCTAGAAACGCAGCTCAACAGTGCACACAACACAGCCGACTTGAGTTATCAGCGTGGAGAGACGAAAGTGGCGCCAAAGCAGCTGAAAGACTGTCCCAAGATATGCTAGCTACCGCATTAGAGAAGGCAAAGCAAGAAATGGCAGAAAGAAAACGACTAGAATACATGCTTTGGGAGACAAGTGAGTATTACTAAGTTCAATTCATCGCTTAATTACACCTCGATGCCGCATGATGTAGGTGATAATTTGAAATTAAATGGTAGTGTTGCGTTACAAGTTGCGATTCAAAATATAATTTATTTCGATCTTTCATTTGTGTTCATAGATTTAATTGTAAAAATATGCTTTAATTTTTAAATAAGTAATGTATAATTAAAAATATCGTGACACTGTAATATACTGTATGTCAAATTGTATTTTATTATGGCATTTAGAAGAACATTACTACATTGTTAAAATAATATTTTTCGAAGATTAAGTTATCACTAAATGTGGTAGTCGTTAAGCCATGTTAGAGGCCTCATGGGCAGCTTGAAAAATTCTAACAGCAGGACGCCATACACCTGCCTCCGCCAATCCGCACTGGGTCAGCGTGGTGGAGTATGACCCAATACCCTCACACCTTGATTTGTGTGAGGAGGCTCGTGCTCAGTAGTGGGACGTTAATGGGCTGTGATGATGATGATGAAGATTAAATTCTCAGTAGGTAGTCATTTTAAAGTAGGTATTTATAAAGTACTATAGGTAAACATTCACATCTGAAGGACATTAGTATAATATTTATTTAATCAATAGATGGTGGCGCCGATCCCAAGTCACCAGTAGGCACAGCCGCTTCGTTCTCAAAAGCAAATAAATATGCCCTGAAGCTCGCCAACACATCTCTTTTCTTCGAGTTTGCAACCAACGAATTGCTTAACACCCTCAATACCAAGTAAGTGCACAGATTAAAATTATATAGTACTAACAGTTTTATTATAAGATAATTCTAAACATCGAACAAATACTCTTTGGATGAACAAACTAGACTAGTAACTAGTTTAACTAATTGAAGCGCAAATTGAAAATGCACATGATTATGAGTTCTATGAGAGAACTTAATAGACTAAACAGAATTCTTGTTCAAAGTCTTATAATTAAAATTATTAAACAGAACAGAACTACAAACTGAGTTCATACCATTTTTTTTTACATACTCTAAAAATCAAAATAAATAAATATTTTGCTATTATTTTTAGCCATCGTCGCAAGCGTCAAGTGTTCGACGACTCTCTAGGTTTTGGCACCAACGATTTCGTGGACTCGCTTCAATCTGTTGACGTATCTGGATTCATCGGACAAGATCTTGGCCCAACCATTGAACCACAATGTGATGATAGTGGCTCCTGCGACCCGGACAGCCCATTCCGATCTTTTACTGGATACTGCAATAATCTCAGGAACCCCAACTTGGGCAAGAGTTTGACCACTTTCGCAAGATTGCTGCCACCTGTGTATGAGGATGGTGAGTAAATTTTATGAATTGATTCATAGTCAAATAACAGTACAATTATAGGGAAACCAATGCAGGCACTGTAGGGATCATCTTCACAGTTATTGACTGTCGAGAAATATTATAGGATATTCTGGGAATTTTATAAGCAGATATAGTGGAATGTGGTTTCTGAGAAGTCATAAACTTAGTAGTGCGTAAGCAAAAAGTTTCGAAATAAACAACTATGTATCTACCTACTTTTTTTACAAATATGCACGAAACAGACTACTAAACTATAGTTTGCAAGTATACATGTCGGCAAACTCATACAAACAAACTACAAAGAACTACAACAAATTGATAATCGGTTAGGTGGTGTTATTTTTGTGCCCCGCGATGATAAAACAGTAAAGATGGTGCTAATTTTTTTGGAAAATTATAACCGATTTCATTTCAAATTATCCGACATTTTCAGGCGTAAGTCGTCCACGCATCACATCGGTGACCGGCTCTCCTCTACCATCTCCGCGTGTCGTGTCTACCGTAATTCATCCAGACATCTCCAACCTGCACACCCGCTACACGCTTATGGTCATGCAGTTTGCTCAGCTTACAGACCATGAGCTTACTATGACGCCCATCCACAAAGGTAACTATAATATTTTGATTATTCTTTATAAGCTCTCAGGTGGGACTTTCTATTTCAGGATTTTTCTCTAAGAAATGGAATTTTAAACTCTTTAATTTCTCAATCAGCTTTACGACAATAATGGCGATTTTCTATAATATCAGCACCATTTCTTGACTTCACTTTATTCAATTATTAGAGAACAAATTGAGTATACTCAAGCGGCATTACAACGATTCTTGCCAGTGTGTGGTGAACAAAAGTAAACCCACTCATAAACGACGGGCTAATTCAAATGTTATTAAACTTATTTAGCAAATCATTTTGAATATTAACAAACAGTAGTTGCGAAGCTGAATCGCAACAATTTAAGGGTAATTTGATCTCAAGGTTAAATAAAGCCCGATGTTGGACATCTTTTCTAATTGGGGTAATGTCTCTAATCACAGGATTTCTTCATTTTTTACATATTATGCTATAGTAACCCTTAGATTCACTATACATGCTCTTTTCTTCAAAAGCTACGTAATATATTTCAGGTTTCCACGAGTCTATCCCCGATTGCCGATCTTGTGAGTCTCCCCGAACCGTGCATCCCGAATGCAACCCGTTCCCGGTCCCTAGGGGAGACCATTACTATCCCGAGGTCAACGTTACTTCAGGAGAGAGGCTTTGCTTCCCATTCATGAGAAGCTTGCCTGGACAGCAGCAACTTGGTAAATATTTATAATTCTTACATACATACGAGCATACAACTACGCCTGTTTTTTACCGAAGGGGTAGGCAGAGAGGTACATTTCACATATGGGAACTTTCATGTTTGCCAGAGCTTAGTCCGTTGGCTTGGGCTCTCAAGATATTGATAGAATCCCTATACACCGTATATATTACTTGTATACGTTTGCAAAAAAAAAATTATTACACATATTCACTACCTACATTTTCCCATACAATATTTAACAAAGTTAATGAATTCGAAAGGGAAGATGCATTTATACAGCAGCACAATATTACAATGTAATTATATAATGTGAAATTAAAATACTCAAGGCTATAATCGTTACCTAATAATTTCTCCCCAGGACCTCGAGAGCAAGTTAACCAGAACACAGCCTTCATCGACGCTTCAGTAGTGTACGGTGAGAATCCGTGCATCGTCCGCAAGCTTCGTGGATTCAATGGCCGACTAAACACTACCGTCAATCCACATGGAGGGAGGGATCTGCTGCCCAGATCTGACTCGCATCCTGAATGCAAGGCCCCTAGCGGATATTGCTTCATTGCTGGTGAGTAAATCCCGAGTATAGTCCTCAAATATCGCAGATGCATTGACCATAACAATACTCATATTAATATAAATAAAATGAACTGGCTCGATAAAATGGGTTTTGTTTGCCGTCTTAGGTTACGCGTTACCTATATAGAAGCGCTGTCATCTTCAACTTCCTCACACTCACACTCACACTCAACTCACTCACCTTCCACAGACTTCTAGGCATCATCACCGCATCATTGGAAAACATATGTTATGAAACATAAATAAAAAAATAAATATTTCTGACACTTACACCAATTATTTAGTTCCAAGATAAGTATCATTAAAAACTTGTGTTATGGATACTAAATAACGGATAAAAATACATGAATACCTTTTTTTTTGTAAATACATACTTAATATATATATGCGTTACCTATATAGAAGCGCTGTCATCTTCAACTTCCTCACACTCACACTCAACTCACTCACCTTCCACAGACTTCTAGGCATCATCACCGCATCATTGGAAAACATATGTTATGAAACATAAATAAAAAAAAAAATATTTCTGACACTTACACCAATTATTTAGTTCCAAGATAAGTATCATTAAGAACTTGTGTTATGGATACTAAATAACGGATAAAAATACATGAATACCTTTTTTTTTGTAAATACATACTTAATATATATACGCGTTACCTATATAGAAGCGCTGTCATCTTCAACTTCCTCACACTCACACTCACACTCAACTCACTCACCTTCCACAGACTTCTAGGCATCATCACCGCATCATTGGAAAACATATGTTATGAAACATAAATAAAAAAATAAATATTTCTGACACTTACACCAATTATTTAGTTCCAAGATAAGTATCATTAAGAACTTGTGTTATGGATACTAAATAACGGATAAAAATACATGAATACCTTTTTTTTTGTAAATACATACTTAATATATATAGGAAAACACCCAGACCAGACCAAATATTTATATTTATACACACAAATATTTGTCCTGTGTGGGAATCGAACCCACGACCTCAGGAGTGGAGAGCGGGTATACTGCGGCGCCACCACGCCATATCGGTCGTCAAACATGTATTAATTTATCGAAGATCATCATCATCATATCAGCCTTATAAAGTCCACTGCTGAACTGGACTCTCCAATAGATTACATTCTATTCACTAGATTACAATCACCACGCTGGGCAGGCGAGTTGGTGATCGCAGTTCAACACAGTACTCAGCATGACGCGTAGTTTTTAAGTAGTTCTTAGTATACAACATGCAAATCAATGGCATATTATTTTCAAACATTCCATAGATACTTTAACAAAAACGAGAGATTCATCACCATTCCACTATGTATAATCACCATCACCATTCAGTAGATACACAGCTCTAACAAAAACGAGCACTAATAATCAAGAGCCTACCAGTAAATCAATATTGTACTACATTTTGGCACTAATTTTTTTTTATATATCATTATCAGCATTCAAGAGATAAATTGTATCGATAAAGACGAGAGACTCATCAGCATTCTATAGTAGAATGAATGAATGAAAAATTTGTAAAACCGATCGTACTATCATTTTTAACTACGTCGGTGGCACTATTCTAGGTACCACAAAGCACAGTATAGTATAAGTGAAAAATAGTAATCTTGAAAAATATTATTACAATCCTAAGTCTTTAATGTATACAAAAATATAAGTCAATATTTGTATGCTGTAGGTAAGTAGAAAGGGCCTCGTTGTTTATAACCACCAAATTTTCACAGGTGATGGAAGAGCATCAGAGCAGCCTGGTCTGACCGCTATCCACACAGTGTTTGTCCGAGAACACAACAGACTAGTGGAAGGTCTTCGAGGAGTAAACCCCCACTGGGACGCCGATCTGCTCTTTGAACACACGCGTAGAATCGTTGCTGCAGAGTTCACTCACATCATTTACAATGAATTCTTGCCACGACTGCTATCCTGGAACGCTGTTAATTTATACGGACTTAAGCTGTTGCCTTCAGGTAAATTTTATAAAACTTTAATGTAGAACTGCAATACATTATATTTCCTTTAATATCTAAAGGTTTATCACCTATTAAATCTATTGATCGGAGCTTGATAGTTTCCCATATAATTTTAAGAACAATTAAATGGCGTCTACGCCATTTAAACAAAATACGATATGATTCATAACAGATTTCTGTCTCTTACTGTCTGGACTGACTTACTTTCCTTGAATTTTATATTCTAAAGAAAATATTGTAGACAGGCTTCTTGTGTTCAACAGCATCTCTGCCGCAATCATAATCACAAGTTAAAAATAATTATAATTAAAATTGCGTAACAGGATACTACAAGGAATACTCGCCGACCTGCAACCCAGCCATAGTGACGGAGTTCTCATCTGCTGCATTCAGATTTGGCCACTCACTGCTAAGGCCACACTTGCCTCGATTGTCACACACCTACCAACCGGTAGAACCGCCAATTCTTCTGAGAGACGGTTTCTTCAGACCCGACATGTTCATGAATGTAAGTAATCAAAACTAAACGTTGCACTTTTGTCAAAATGGAATTTACGTTGCCGCATTCACCATAATATTGTACCATCTCACACCGGCCAATCATATAGACAGACGATTATAGTCAGATGAAGATTATTCAGGCTTGATAAGTGAATAACCTGACATGGGCAAAAGGTTTAAAAATATAGTACAAAGTCCTTTTTGCAATTAGTTTCTTGCCACATAAAATGAAAGGTGATAATTTGGGCTTTCAAATGAGGCTGAACTTTAGGGAAGCATAAATTATGCTTGTAACAGCTGTTCTCAATCATACCAAACCCTTCAATTTACTCAAATCATCATCATTGATTCGCTATAAGTTCACTGAACATCGCCCTTATCATTTTTTTTCTTTAGTCTTTAGTCCCTTCATCCACAGGCAATATGCCACCTTGATATTCTATTCTAATCGGTCCATGGATTAACCTACTAAAAACAATAGTCTTTGCTTTTCTGATTATTTCTATAATTATGATCTGTAGATATGCATTATTAAGAGTGGTGTGCAAGATATCCAAAAATAACTCATAAGAACTGTAATAATGTCCTTAATAATTCTGAAATAAATTTATCCTCCAGCACCCTGCAATGGTTGACGAGCTTATGCGAGGACTGTCCTCAACTCCTATGGAAACACTGGATCAATTCATCACCGGAGAAGTCACAAACCACTTGTTCGAGGAACGCCGCATTCCCTTCTCCGGAATTGATCTGATTGCTCTAAACATCCAGAGAGCGCGAGACCACGGAATCCCCAGTTACAATAACTACAGAGCTTTGTGTAACTTAAAGAGAGCAGCTTCCTTTGATGATTTGTCTAGAGAAATTCCTGATGAAGTTATTGCAAGGTCAGTGTGATTTTCTATAAACGATCTTCTTTAGCTTAATTTCTATCTACGAGAATAGTTATTGGAGTATTTAGTTTAAGCTCAGGACTAAACCTACATTACAAATTATTTTATTTAAGTTTTTGATGTCTCATAATTTAAAAAAATGAATTTAAAAATTGTTTTTGAAATAAACGTACTATTATTTTTTTATTAGAAAGATGAGACAATAAAATTAATTTAAAACACGACTACTTGCGTTAAATATCCGAAATATTTTTTTAATTTAGATATGTGGAAATAACTCTTGAATTGGCTTTCACCTCATTTAGCATATTATCCATTTAAAGGTTGAAGAGGATATACCCAACAGTAGACGACATCGACCTGTTCCCCGGCGGTATGAGCGAGAGGCCTCTGCAAGGAGGCTTGGTCGGACCTACGTTTGCTTGCATCATCGCCATTCAGTTCAGGCAGCTCAGGAAATGTGACAGATTTTGGTGAGACACTTCCTTATAAAAAAGACGCCGTTATTTTTTAAAGTTAGCAATACGAAGCAAACATTTTCAACTTATATAACTTTTATTACTATTTTCCTTTTAACTTGTGATCCGTTGTGACGTGTAGTAGGTATATATGAAAATAACAACTTTAGTGTGAATTTAGTGGAAATTATATTTTAAGCAATTGTAACTCGAGTAATCACTCTAATGGACGACTGTTCTTTTCTAAACATTTTCCGCTAAATCGCAGTGCTTTCGCTTTTACTGTTCTTGTTTCAAACTGTCATTAGATAGAAAAAATGTCAAAATGCACTTTCAACCAATGAAATATTTGCAGGTATGAAAATGACAACACGGCAGCTCGCTTCACGGAGCACCAACTGGCTGAAATCCGAAAGACCACGCTATCCAAGATCTTCTGCGATAACTTCGACATTCCCGGCGACATCCAGAGGGCTGCTTTCGACTTGCCTAGTAATTTCTTGTAAGTTTTCAATCAATCATCATGGAGTATTTTATATTATAATGAATAAATTTTATGTCGCGTACCCTTGGGTTATGGAATAAACTCCGAGGCGAGGAAGGCCAAAAAGGGCTTAAACGTTTTACGATAATAGTGCCCCTGGTATTGCAAAGACCTCGGCTCATCTGAGATCAGGTTGGCCGTGTTCTTGAGTAGTTCTTATTGAATGTCAAAATAATTGTTGTGTATTCCAATTCCAGGAATCCCCGTGTGCCATGCGGTTCTCTCCCCAAGTTGGACCTGTCTGCGTGGAGGGAGAGTTCAGCACAAGGCTGCCTCATTGCGGGCCGCTCTGTCGCGGTCGGGGAGTCAGCCTTCCCTTCACCATGCACTTCTTGCATCTGCACTGCTGAGGGGGTAAGGATATGTCTACACAGAATTTTCATGGTGGTCATCATTCATTCAAGGTGGTTTAGCACCTATACCCAGGAAGTTTGAAACTTATCAAAGTTGAACAGTTGCAGAGGTCAGTTTTTAATGGTTGCCGTTTGTGTGATATTTAATATCGAATGCATCCGCTGGTACACGTTATCACTATATGTGGTGGTCGTTAAGTCAAGTAAAAGGACTTATTAAATTCTGCTGAATATGCTGTTGCTGGGTATGCGTCTCAGCCGGTCAATGACCAGGTGGTAAGAAGAATACAGTTACATGCTTTGTAATAGGAGGCCTGATCCTAGAAGTGGGACTATAAGGCTGTAATCTAAAAAGCACACAGCACAACTCATTTATGCAGACGCGCGGACACCACTGCTGTAGACTTTCAGAGCAGTCCCAAACTATAAGTAAAACTATGCATTGAATAGCCCACGCCCGCGCCTTCGCCGCGCCCAGCAGCGGGTGACTTCGACGCCACCGTCTAAGGGGCTGCAATAAAGAATTAATATAATTTGATTAGTATAAACATATATAATTGTTCGCAGGCGCAATGTGCATCCCTGCGTATAACAGACTGTGCGCAGCTACTTCGCGAGTGGCCGCGCGAGGCGGTGTCTCGCGACGACGTATGCGCGGCGCAGTGCGGGGCGTCCTCGCCCGCAACGCCCCCCGCGCGCGCGCCCCGCCGCCCCGCGCTCAACTTCAAGTTCCCAGACCTCACGCCATTCCTCGCCAAGTGATCTAGTGACTACTGACCCTACAACAATCGACAAAGTGACCACTGACACTACTACAATCGAGTCACGGAACTCACGGATTTCAGTGAAACAAAAGTGCAGCAGATTTTGACATCGGGTTTCATGGCGACCGCTTATTTATACGTCGTCGTATTGTGTTTATACATAAAAGCCCTATTAACAAAAGCATTAGCTTGACATGAGTAAATTTTCAGTTAACGATATATCAGTCAATAAAAAAGTGATACTGCATAAATCCGAATGCAGACTATTTACCGTCTGCGACGCATAAGTTGACCAATAAAGTGACCTTGAATGCACAGCAATACATTATCGGGTCTCAATCTAAGTGCGACATGGGGGTGGCGCGTAGGCGCATGCGCTAAGTCACTTTCTGCCCTTTCTTTCTTTTGTCTTTAACTTTAACTTTTGTGCGGCTGACCATGATCTATATTTATTTTCACTTGACATTGAACAAATGGTCTTGATAAATAAAACAAGAAAAGTGCTGCAATGAAAGTGTTTGACGTCAATCATACCAAATGATATTATTAATTGAGGTTGGAAAACTGAATGTTCATAAACGATACTCCGACATTAGACCCTCAGGTCAAGTTACATTCGAATCAATAGGGTTGACATTGACAAATAGATTTTCTTTCTATTCAAGTCGAATTAAATTTGGCCAGAGAAGCAGAAAGGAAAAATATCTTGATTTATTAAAGTTATTTTGGCCTCAGTAAATTTATTTTAGGATATTTTTCTTTCTCATACCTTAAAATACTGCAGGTATTTGTATGCAGTAGCTTAACTGTAGGTATCCAAAATTTACTTAATGGTTACCACATAAGGTTCAGTTTTGTAAAGACAACCGCGTGTCTTAAACAGTAACAACTTTTTACAGGAACTCTAACGCACAATGGATTATGGTACCTTAAAGACAAGTTATTGTCTGAGCTCTCGCGTCATAATTTAAAAACATCTTTGCACTTATTATCACCGCAGTGTTCTTATCACGCACGACGCTAAATCATTAAGGTTTAATTATATAATAATCTTTGAGCGAACAAACATAACACATTAAATGCAAGTAAACATTAGAATATAATGAACAAAAAAATTATTTTATTAGAGTTAACCAACAAGAACAAATAGGTCAATACTAGTTGGAGTGTTGTGCCTTGTTCATGTTAGACGTTAGTCTCAAATGTAAATAAACGATGTAACACAATATCAATTGTTCAATCAAGATTGAGAAATTGATCTCACAGCGAAAAAATTTAACGTTTGATTTAAAAATAACATGTAGGTAAATACAGAATACTCGTTCGATAAATTTTAAAACCAACAATAAATTATATTTTATAAGAAAAATCTTAATAGTTACCTGTTTATTTATGAAGTGAAGAGTACAACATCTTTTTAAGTAATGGTGCCTTTAGTTTTTAATAAACAATATCAAATAATTAAAGCAATCAATGATTTTTACCATATGTAATCAAGCGATATTGTAACCACAATTGTAAATAAAAATTTGAATTTACTACAAATATGATACTCTAAAAACAACGTTGTTGATGAAAACAAATCTGATTAAAAGAACAGTTACATTAAGTAACTTATTAGTACTTAAGTTACAACATTTACCATTTTAAGTCATTTTTTACATAATATATTCTATAACTGTCGTGTGCAAAGTATTGTTAATGTCAATACAATATTTAAATTTGCCTAAAACAGGCAAACCACCAAAAGGACCATTGATTTATTAAAACTTTATGAGTTTTATTTTTGTTTATAACTTTAATATTAATTAAAGGTTGTGTAATGTTTTAAGTAAAATATACTCTGTTTTTTCAAACGTTTTTATAAGCATTTATGGCCATCTTTAGCTTTAATTCACGAGAAGACGGAACAAGCGTAACGTTATATTGTACCGTTATAAAAATTAATAAATAACATATTATTATAACCATTTACCAACACAATGTTACCGTTTAATATATTAAGATACATGCGTCTTCAACTGTTTGTTCTCACTGCCTAGGATATTAGTAAATAAGTAACATGTAAATTATTTTTTTGTAAAACATTGGCATATTTTTTACAAATCTTAGTGTCTATTTTTCTAGACGACGTAACTAGAAATTAAATAGTGACTTGTAATAAATATTTTATCACACACAATTGTTTTAATTATCTTTGACCCTACTGAGTCAATACCCAAATAGTTTTACAACGTGTAGTTTTTAAAAACTATAGCACAGTATAAAGTGTAGGACTAATGTCTATCCTACCATAAATATTACTTGTATAGGGAATATGAATCAATCTGACATACAATTATAATGTATATGTTTACATTATAATTGTATGTATATATATATTTTTTCTTAGTTTAGTTGTTATTATTATTTTTCCCCCCAATATTATTATATTAATTTATTATTTTTTATTATGATCCCACACACTAATCTCTGACACTTCTGCTAGGGTTGGCTGGAAGAGATTTCTTATAGAAATAAGCTCACCTTTGTACATGTTTTTGTTACTGTGTTTTTTTATGAATGTTTATGTGCAATAAAGGATATTAATCTGTGGTTCTTAACGCTAATTGTTTTATCGTTTTAACTTATTTCATAGCTTGTTTTGGTAATCTAAAAATATTGTTAAGAAATACACCAATAAATAAATACTGAAATTCGTACAGGTATAGAAATAAATTATGAAAACAACATAAGCAATGATATACTCAGTTCCCTACAATAAACGCATAATTATATAACTATACTATACCATGTCCGGTTTGCACAACAGTTCTTAATTTGATTTAAATGTCATTGCACTTCAATCATTTGTTTGAAATTGGGAGGGACAGAACGATGTTTTAAATAGATTTAGCACTAAACAGGATTAGTAACTGCAGTTCAACACACCCTAAATAGGTTAGTTTTCTGTGTTCCATCATTTTGCATGTTATTTTATACAAATCAGAAAAAATCGTTAAAATCACACATATTTGTGAATTTAGAATTATTAATTTTCGGAAAATTATTCGATTTCAAAAGTACGAAATAAATTTAAAAACGTACTAAAATCCGAAATCACACATAATTAATATCTAATTTTTAAGTAGTATTAAGTATCTATTTCAATAGACGCAAAATTGTAAATAGCTTTTAAACAAAGTAGTACTTGTTTTTTACAAAAATGAGGCGCCACAACGTAGGAGCCGTTAAAATAAAATGATTTTTGTGAAATTGAGATTAGTCATATCTAGAGTTATCAAGCCATAGAAATGATTCTCTCACGAATGTTCCTATGATTGTAATGCTCTTTGATAAAGTGCAAAAAACAGTCGACTACACTATTGATGCCAAAAACAAGGAGCCACCTAAATTGTTTTTGATACAAACTTCTGACAATTCATAGGTGGTAAAAAAACAACCCGTCAATATTTACAAATCACTTTATTTTGTCTGTTTGTTGCATATCAAGTCTATTTAGTTTCCTTTTTACAATAAATACATTACTTTTGAGTATAAAAACTAGTGTTGCGAAATTAAAAAAAACATAATAACAACACAAACACTGTCAACGTTCGAATAGTCTTGATTTTTCAGGCTAACCCTCACAAGTCCGTGATACACAATACACAAGGCGGCCTTTGCGGGCCGAACCCGTCAATTTGGATTGCACCCATCCTCCTGCTCGCTTTCCTGAAACAATAGGTAAAACTATTATATCGTCAATTATTATTTATTATGTTATTGACGCTCATAGCCCCGCTTCCGGGCTTCGGAAGGCATATTAAGATATTGATCCCGGTTATCACTATTTGTGGTAGTCAGTAAGTCATGTTAGAGGCCCTATCGTAGAAATATTTTTTTATTAAAAATATTTTACTTCGACGTTTTCATGTGCTATGTGCTTTATAAAATAAAGAACTTTTTACTTCTCTTTCCTTTTACTTTATTGAAAAAAACTGGCCGCTCCCCTGCCTTAGTCAATCTGCACTGGTTGCGCAGGTTAGGTTAAAGCGCGGGGTGAAACTGAATCGTGGACTATGACCTGAATCGTGGATTATGACCAGAGGGCCTACTCTAATTCAACGAAAACGAAACTTAATTATACCTGTCCCTTTCTCTCTCTAAGTATGTCATTATCGAGTAAAAGGGATGGGTATAACGAAGTTTCGTTTTCGTAGAATTAGAGTAGGCCCCCAGAATCGTGGACTATGAACTAAATCGTGGAGTATGACCTGAATCGTGGACTATGAATTGAATCGTGTAGTATGACCTGAATCCCTAATATTTTGAGTCTTGAGAGGAGGCCCGTGCTCAGAAGAGGGATGTTAATAGGCTATATGATTATGTTGATAAAAAAAAGTTAGTCTCTATTATTATATATCGAAATTATCTTTTAAACGACAATTTAAAAACATACTTCTAACCAAGCAAAAAAGTGGTATACCAAGCGGATTTTGCTGTGTAGGTGGGCTTGGCGTTTGTATCATATTTTGTGGACAGTTTTCTATCTCTATTCTAAATTATTTTGCTTTGATCAATTTATGTAGTGATTATCTGTTGTTTTTTTTATTTTATATTTAGGAAAAACGCTTTACTTTGGATGAGTCTAACGAGAATCTAACCACAAAACTTTTATTTTATTTTTTACTTTTAGTCTGTTCTATGGCTGAAAATCAGTGTTTGCTCATTAGAGTAAATATTCACTGAGCCGCGTAATCATTTTGCGCGGCTGCAGCGCACTTTCCTATAATATTTAGTCAGTAAGATTATTAAAAATTTAAGATGTGTATTTTTTATTTTTTTTGTATTTCTGGTGTAATTTTATTGTAAATGTAAAAGTGTGTTGTATGCGTGTGCAAATAAATTGATTATCTATCTATTATTACTAGTAGTGGTAGTCACTAAGCCATCCCCTGTCTGACCTTGACGTGGCGGGGACTAAGTACCTCCCGGTAGGGCGGAGGAGCCGATTGGGAAAAGGTAACACCCAGAGACCGGCGACTCTGAGTGCCCTTAGTTCCGACTACCGGGGGGGAAACTAGGAGGGACCTGTGGAGAGCCGCAGGCCAGGAGGGCCCGTCAAGCAGTCACTGGCCCTATTAAAGACAATCTCCAATCCACACTAGTTCCGCGTAGTGGAATATGAGCTGAATTACCTTAATTTTACTTGGTTTGTGAGCGGAGGGCCGTGCTAAGTGATTTGTGCGCTGAGATGATAATTATGTACATTAAAAAGCCAGCCAGTCAACTCACCTGTCGAGGGTAGGCCTCGTGTCAGTTGGCAGCAACCTCCTTGACCCCGTTAGACATGGGTTGGTGCTCGTTGCTACGCTGCCACAGACCGTAGACGCGGCCCGGGACCCCTTGCCACAGACGCACGGTGCCGTCTTCGGAACTCGTCGCGTAAAGCTCACCGTCCGGCGACCATCGAACACAGTGCACTGGCCCAAAGTGCCCTTTGTTCGATTCTGAAATGTTTTTACATCAAACGGTCAAACAGAAGCATTTTTTTTTATTTTTTCTCTGTATTATTGATTTAAACTGAATGATTTGATTTGATATTCCTTACCAAGAACTTAAAACACATAAATTTTTCATTTCATTTTTTTGCATTGACATTGCAAATAACATATAGTTGAGACGAAATTTTTACTAGAAAAAAAGTCGTCCGCGTTCGCCCGAGTTGGAATTGGATGGAAAATTTCGTACAAATTAGTTTTTATTATAAAGATTCATTTTAGCTAAATTAAATGTTACCAAAACGAAAGCTTGCTTTTCTGATTATTAATAGTATAATATAATAGTCTAATTTTGTTTTTTTTTATGTGACACGTCATTATGGCTACATCTTGCCTGATTGTAAGCAGTCGATGCAGTCCAAAAAATAAAAGTGATTAAAGGTATTAAAGATCTTAGACCACTTCCATGTTACCGCTCCAACCCGCATAAAGCAGTCGGCGCGTGAACTACTAGCAGTCGCCTTACTTTATGACAGTGTTAAAGCAGTGTCGGGTAATTGAGTTGAGACCTTTGAACACCGTAACTCTTTTAACCCAAAGACAGTATTCCGAAAATGTATATTGCGTCAAACGCGGTATTTATGATATAAGGTAGGTGAATTAAAAACATTGCGAGCGTATTTAGCAGAACTCTCGGCGCCCTACGTTCAACAGTTGTGCCCCACGGGACGTAGGAAGGTCACGTCTGCCGCGAACAGCATTAAATTCTTCGGTGTACCTCCACATCGCTTGATGGGCTTTATGTGTTAGCTTTCACTTCAGAAAGAACCACCTAACAATAATATAAAATTGAAGATTTAAATTACCTTTACTACAGTGTACAAGACAAAAAGTATATGCGTCTTACCAAGCTCGGTACCGGTGTTGTAGTCAAACTTGTAGACTTTGAGATCCTCCCCGCCGCATACAAAAGTCGCGCGACTGGGTGCCAAAGACGCGGAGAAACATTTCGTAGGCACTGGGAACTCGCGCATCTTCCGCATTGTGTCCGCTGAGTAGAAAGATACGTTTGTACCTAAAAAATAAAGAGTATATTAGCTTATTGTTTAACCACTAACACAAGATAGGAAGTTTGACGTTTGTCTCTCTGAGTCGATGTGTGCGTGTGTGCATAAGTGTGTGCGTGTGTTTAATATTATGGACAATATTTATTTTTAATTGAGTTTTATAACGTGTTTGTGAACGTTGAGTTGAGAAAATGAGTGTAGGTAAATGAAACAACACAGTGCAAGTTCCTTTTTCTAATTCTCCCAAGAAGTCCATGTGTGATCTCAGAATAGTCCCGCATCTTAACCGAGGACTCAAGGGGTTTAAGGGGGAGGGCATCTCATTTAGCTTTTATCATTTTTATCACCACACATTCTCTTTTACTTTAGATAAAATATTACTAATATATATATAACTCGACACTGGCCAAATGTGCTAAACGCACGAAGCCAATATTTAAAAGAAGATAAAAACAGCAGTAATGCAGTATTATTATACCCGATAACAATAAATTCACATTGTATTTTTATTAAGTTACTTACCATGCGCCACTGTTAATATTGCTCCATCTCTCGATAGTTCTAAACTGTTTGGAATGGATGCGAATTCAACTTTTTGCACCTCCTAGAAAGATTAAAAATATAAATAAATTAGTTATTTTATAATGTAGTCAGTAATCGAGTAAGACTTTATGTCTAAACAATGTCAAAAGGACGACAAACCTTTTCTCCAATAACTGTAACTTATTCCCAAAATCCCAAATACTCAAGCTTTACTTTTTCTAGCACAAGTTTATAAGACTACATAAAAACATTGGATAGAAACCATTACAAGGCATATTCTCGTAATATGCTGTTAATCACTACTTGTCAGACAAACATGTTTGGACTTTATAGATAATATAGTGTTGCTGTACGATTACTGCTTACTGCTAATCGCTGTTATAACAGATTTTTTATCGTGACTACCCCTCTATTTGGCCATTAACTCAGTTCTATGTTATTTTCTTGCGATACCAATGAAGTAGCGCAGTGTTATACAACTTTTCAACGGATTAACTTAAATATGGCAAGAGAGTTCTCTCTCCTATCCAGGTTGAATAAATTGACTTCGAATTCGGCATAACTGGATTCGAACTTTTAATAACTTGTTTTGAATAAATAGGTACCTGTCCACTGGTACGGTCCCAAATCCTCATGGTGAGGTCATCGCTGACGCTGACGATTCGATTGTTGTGAAGGAACACAGCGTGTCTGATGCTGTTTGTGTGCGCGTTTATTTTTTCCAATGCTGTCAACAAGTATTATAATTATTCAATGCTGATAACAAGTAGTATTATTAGTCGATACAGTTAATGAACCACAATTATATCAACACGACCATTATTACACCATGTACCAATACCGTAATAAATATGGTGAAATTATGAACGTTTTAGCTAAAGACTGATCCATTTTATATAAACTAACATATTACATAAAGATAAAAATAACTAGAGATCCCGTAGTCGAATCAAGAGTTCAGGATCTTCAGTAATCTCCATAAAAGTTCCCCAGTAAGCGGCAACCGGGCCTATCGCTACTATTACGTGGGACCAGCAATAAAAGTAGCAAAATGTGGGCTTATAATATGTCTCTGCCCACCCTTTTAGCGAAACAGGCGTGATTTGTATGTGTGCATTATATAAACCCCCAAAACGAAGGATATCCCGTATTTAAAGTACGTCAATGGATAAAAAATGCTTATTCTTTGTTTGTCACTCTTTAGTACCGAAACCATGGGCTGATTATTACAAAATTTGGTACCTAATACCTGGGATAGACAAATTTTGAAAAGAGCATACTTAGTTGTAGCAAGATTAAAATGTAGGTCAGACAGAACCTACTGGAGTACATATTTCTAAATATATAAATATTTCGTCAAAAATGTATGTCCGTTACAAGGTGAATGTCTGTGCACCCGTTGTTCGCTCCAAATGCCTCAGATCCGAATTGTGCGCATGATTCGTTTATTTTCTACATTCTTTTAGTATGTATTAACAAAAAGAAATATTAGTTAACTCGTTGTCTAGTACTAATAGTTCAAGCTCTGCTTAGCTAGCTGGCGTTATAATATATTATGTCCAAAAGTTATTAATACTATACAAAAAACTTCCTATGAAGAAATGTAATTTCGATTAACAATCTTCGCGCCATAATCTTTTTTTCTTTAAACCGACTTTAATAACGCAGCAAAAACAATAACAGTATAACAAGTTTATCCCTACATACAATAGGAAGCGCGGAAGTTACGAAGCGTTTTTATTCAGCCTACTCATCGAAATGTGGCAAGCATTACAAACTTAGCCGCCGATCGTGTTTAGCAACGCAATTATATTTCATAGAAATACAAGTCAAGTAAGTGGCAAGATTGTATGACACTTTGTTGGGAAACAGGAAAACCATTGTCTATCTTGTTCAAACAAGGCAATTTAGTTTCTACATTATAAAAAAACTTTATTATTATTGTATTTATAAGTATTTGTATCTTCACACTTCACATCTTCAAAGTAAATAAAAAAGCCATGTAGCGAGGAGGTCTGTATACTACACTCGCTCATAAATTCGTGGGTCTTATTCCCAAACAGCATTTTTGAGTATAAGTACCAATTTTATTTTTCCTCTTGGTATTTACCAAATAATATGTTCTGATTTATTAGGAAAAGGGCTGTGTGAAATATGTTAAAGAATATTTATGTATATATTTTTTTCTATCTAAATATTTAATGGAACAAAAATTTACAATAGCACAGATACTAAAAAAGCCACGTTACAAAAACCTCATGGGGTCTATATTATGGGTACTGCGGGTGTCTTATTATTCCTTGTTTGCGTGACCTTAAATTTTTTGTATGGTACAGGTATTTATTGAGTATTTGAGTAGCCAATGTTTATTTTCAAGGTACCATTTATCCTTATATCAAATTTCGACAAAATCGGCTAAATAAACTAGTTCTTTTATTTAGACATAAGAATTTCAAGTGGAATATTGTTTCCAGAAACAATGCGTTTAGGACAAAGAGTGCAAAACCCGTTAAATATAAACATAGTAACACAACAATTATACAATAAAGGAAACCACCACTGCTCGTTTTCTTGGCTTGATGATAGATAGCCAATTGAATTGGAAAGAGCACATTGATATGTTGTGTAGAAAAATTAGCAGTCTGTCATTTGCCCTTTATAAACTGGCACCAACTATTGGCACTGACGCGTTGCTCTCCGCTTACTATGGTCTTATAGAATCAGTGCTCAGGTACGGAATCATTTTCTGGGCCAACTCAACAAACAAGGACATGGTATTCAAAATGCAAAAGCGATGCATTCGTGCTATTATTGGTATCCAAAGTAGTGAGAGCTGCAAGCCACTATTTATGAAGCACAACATTCTTACAGTTCCATCTCTGTATATACTGGAAGTAGCTGTATTTATTAGAAGCAACCCATACTTGTTTAATCGCATTTCCGATAATGTACAAGATAGTCGACGAGACAATGATAGATTATGTGTTAATTCGTCTAAAACAGCACTGTTGCATAAAAGTATCATATGCAGGGCTCCATTAATATATAACAAAATTCCCAAAAGCATTAAAACCCTAAATTATACGTTATTCAACAAAGCTTTAAAAAAATGTTGACTCTAAGAGTTACTACAGTTTAAATGAATATCTTGACGACAAATCTTTGTGAGTGTTATATAAATGACTATTATGATTATGGCTAAAATTAATGAAATTGTATTTGTTTAATTTTTATTTTTTGAACGTTTATTAATTGCTGACATGATTTTGATGTATTATGTACCCACTCACTAACTGCAACATAATTGTCATATTTGTACACCAGTTATGGTAAAACATGTTGAAACTATGTACTTTATATCTTAACATCCTAAAATAAGCATTAATATGTATGTTTTATTATTACCAACTCATGTTTTGACAAATAAATGAATCTTTATCTTTTAAAAAAAAATGGCAGCCAAAAGTGATGGCAACCCAAAGTGATGGCAACCAAAAATGATGGTGATGGCAACCAATAGTTATGAAAAACCCTTTTGAAAATCCTTTTGGTAGTATGCGATGTAATTCATACATACTATCACACCTCTTACCCCAAAGGGCTAGGCAAAGGCATACTGTCGTTCACATAATAGGTGGCAAGGGTTTTGCCGCCCCCTGGGATAGTGACAAAGCACTACAGCTAGGCCGACTCAACTAGTCAAGCTTAGATTATTTAATTTAGGTACACAATATTACAATTTATCTTACCTCCTGCTTCAGGTTTATTGAGATCAAATACTCTAATGACTTTTTCGTTACTGGCAGTGAGAAGCATTGTGTCATCGGAGTTGAAGTTCACACTCTTTACTATGTGCTCATGGTCAAATGTATATGTCACATCACCATAGCGTGCATCCCATAGTTTAGCTGGAACAATAACAGTTAAAGTTACTGTACACACAATGTACTTTTTTCACTTTTAAACTTCTCTAACTTGCTTTTCAATTTCCACATATTGGTCCCAGTTTATATGAAATGTGGGAGTGGGGAAAGTCATTGCTGAAAATTATTTGCTAAGGTTTGGTATTGTTCACTATCAATTGGCACATAAATAATTGTTCTCATTCTTTTTCAACTTCTTAAGTTCCATGACCTATAGTCTTATAAAGGACTCAATAAAAATACATCACAACTAATTATTTTTACTAATATAGTTCTGCTAAGTCAATATTGTTTTATCTACTCACAAGCTACAAACATAAGTCTGATAATAAAGAATTATTCTTTTTACTTATTTGTTATATTTCAAACCTGTGAAATCTGCAGCACCACTAGCTGCTATGTTAGCATTCTGTGTCAATGCCACACCCCATACTGCACCCTTGTGACCCTCAAAAGTTCCAATCCAGTCTCCTGTTTCTCCTTGTCTCATCATAGGTTTTCCATCTAAAAAACAAATATTTAATTGGAATAAATTTATAATACTTACAGATATTAAGACTTACTCATGGCAGAGAGAATCTAATGATGATAAAGTAAAAGATCATTATGGATGGCATAAACTATCTATTTACCTAGTTATGTCAAAATATTTTTAATTGTGATCAAATAAAAATTGTACATACAATGAATTTTAAACTCAGTGTAACATAACAGTAACTCAGTGTAACAACAGTGTTGAGAATAGGTAAAACCATGATTAATAATAAAAATATTTAAAGTTTAAATCAAATTTTGATCTTTTAAAGACAATAAGAAATAATTCAAGAAAAGAGGAAAGATGAATCACTGAGTACAAAGTAAACAACCAAGATCACCTTGAAGTTGGAGAGTGACAAACAATTGCACCAGTGCAAAGACTGGTGTTTAGGTAAATTATTTACTAATGTGGGAGTTACATTAACCTCACAATATATGCTCACACTGTTTGATATGTATTATATCAAACATTTTATTTTAAAAGTAAGAGATTAAACAAAAAAGACTAATCATGACCACAAAATCATATAGATAAAACAATGCACCAACACTGCTAACCTACAATATAGATAAATGCATATCTTTAATTTAAATTCTGCATTTATCCCATAATATTTCCCCATAACTTTCCATGTACATAAAACACAAAAGGAATATAATTATGACTATCCATTGTTCGAATTTTGGTCTTCAGTTTATAAAATCCTATAGACACAAAGAAAAATGGATATTATGTTTATATCAGCTTAGTTTATTTTCTAATAAAAACTAGACTGAAGTATTTAAATTATAAAAATCAATTAATCAGAACAGCATTTTATTTATATCATACATATGTATATAGAAAAACAGTATACAACTTTAAATACCAGCGCTTAGGTCCTAAGTTCCTAATATGACATGGCACAAAAGAAGTTACAAAAAAAAACCATTATGAGTTAATTTGAGCCTTACTGTCAACTTACAAAGACTTGTTAGTGTATCATAATAATTTAATTAAATAATCCTATGACTTAGACTGCATCTGTCTGTTATCAGTCTCTATATAATAACTCAACAATTTAAAAAGTGGTCTGATAATTTATACATTTTGATTACTCATTATATTTCTATTATGGATATAAGGATATAATCTGGCTGGTAGTCAAGGACTACCCTAACAGTGTACTATACAGTTATAGACAAATGGTTATTGACATAACTAGCAGAATTAGAACACTGAGAAAATATTTGGAAATATCCTAGAATAAGTCATGAAAGTTTCCCCCTCACTCTGATTGTATCCAGAATTATACAAACTTAATATATTACAAAGCTACTTTCATAGTCAAATTAAAATAATTTCCAAACTTTGAAGCGGGAATCTTCAAATCTTTATATTGTAAGTTTCTAGAAGCTTGTAATATTGAAAAGACTGGGCCATATACTCTCAAACAGTTTGCATACCCTAGTAAAGAATTTTTATAAATTATCCCATTATTATTTTCATACTATTATAAATGTAAAATCATTATGTTTGAAGGTAAAAAGGAAGGACATTGAACAATATATAGACATACACCTTGGATATTAATAGAATCTCTTTTATTTAATTCAATAATTACAATGAAAGTTGCTCTGTAACTTGTTTCAAAACCATTTAAAGTAAGCAATAATATAATCAGACCCTGAAAAGGAACTCAAGGTGACCTAGAATGAGTGAAATGTCAACTTCCAACACATACAGGAACTATCCTTACTATGCTAGTACAATTTCGAACACATACAAAAGTATGTAACTTGTATAACATGTTAGGGCGACGAGAACAAAAAGCACGATATGTTTACCAAGGCGAGCAGCCGCCGCGAGGAAACTTACGAGCGGATAATCAAGGTACTTCCTACATGTCCGGAAAGAGAAGGTCACAGCATGCATAGAATGCACACCGGCGACGCCGAAGAACATAATTCCCTACGAACAAAAAGTGAAGGCCTCGAGATACAACATCTGTCACACTACATTCAAACAAATACATCCAAAAAACACTTGTAGGCCTTCCACCTGTATCTAGGTCAAGGCGAAAGGGCACCCTAAACGTAAAAGATTTCACCAAACTTACCTTTGCAGGCTGAAATCAAATAATATCCATCTTTAGTAACGTCACTAAAATCCAAATGTACCACTGGTCTAGTATGGCCACCACATGTGAGAGGAACTTGTTTGAACGTCGTCATTTTGTTAATAAATTTTGTATATTGTACTTTTACAAAATAAAAACTAATAATCTTTGTATGTAACTAAAATTAACCTAATGAGTCTGATCGTACTGAATGTTGACAATCGACTGACGGAAGCGCTCAGGATTGGTGTTGCAATAAATTTAAAATTATTATTTATCAAGATATTTATGAAACAAAAAAATATTTCATTTGCTTGTTGTATGTGATAATCTTAGAATTAAGGAATAAAATCTCATTGCACAAAATTATGTACTCTATGTAGGTTTCTGTTAATTTAAACCATAATATTTAAACATATTAGCATGAATGTGCGTTTTGTTTACAGCGTTTGATTGACAAAGACAGTTTGCTCGAATTTAGGCTGCATGTCCACTAAAGCGGAGCGAGGCAGCCACGGAACAGAAAAAACTAGTGGAAATGGTAAGTGACAAAATTAGTATGAAGACCGTTGTCGCCAAACTCACACAAATAAACCATTGACCGTATATTACACTACAGATAAACAATGAGCGTAATTGGTCATTTTTATTTTAGTCAAAATTAGCTTAAGTCAATTGTTCAACACCGGAAAATATACATTCATCCACTATAATAAGATTTAATTTGCTTAAAAGAAAAATACTTAAAACATTTTTTAAACTAAATTCAAACTACCTATGATTGTTGAGAAAGTATCGCTAGATGGTGTTGTTGTTTGTTGAAGCAATTATAACCCTTATTACAATCGCAATAAGGTTGTCATTACCGCCACAGACGTAGATTCTACTGCTAGTCTGCCAGTGCAGGGTGTCGCTTTGATTGTTGCAGTAGAAAGCGATATCGATAGATACGTTCGATAAAAACATGAAGTTTTTGAGAAATTTGTAATAACTTTTATTATACCTACATCGAAAATAGAATAGAATGAAAAACACGTTTATTTAAAATTTATTTTATTGTCCTTGAAATAAAACATATTTATTTAAAAACTGACGTTTTGAAAGTTTTATTTTTAATTTTAATAAATGATGTATGCGAACATTTATATATTTTTCGACAATTGCTTTCATCAAATCAGTGACATGATTGGACGCAGGAAATATATATATATATATATATCGATATATCGTAATACATTATTTTCATTTATCGATAATATCAGTATTTCACCTGACTACATCATTAACTATGTAGCGAAGAACATTCGACATGGACTTGCCTAATACAGTTAAGCCAAAATGGACTTTATTTAAATACATTAAGGTTTATTTTAGCTAGTCGTTCAATTAAATAACGTATAAACTGAAATTACATAATTTTCTTAGAATACAATTAAAATATTACTTACCGATGGTACGAAACACCTCCATGTATAAGATTTTTTCTCCTACTATCATTTTTGCACCATAAAATGGAACAATACGGCATATTTTTTAAAATCAAGGGAACGCAACGACTACCAACTCGACGTGATGTCAGAACACAACTGCGGCTTGACTCAATGAAGTAAGCGTAACAGCGCCTACTTGTGACACGCGCGATACGCCTACTTAGCACTTCCACTAGTTTTTTCTGTTCCGTGGAGGCAGCAGAGTGCAGAAACGGAGAAATATTAACAAATGGAACTCGAGGACAGGAGAGGAGGAAAATCCCATTGGTTAGCATCGTCCGTTTTTCCGCTTCCATTTTTGTAACTTTTAACTTTAACTGAAATATTATTGTGAAGAAAGTGTTTTAGCTCATTTTTTTAAGTAATAATTGACTTCGTCATACTAAATGACAATTAATCTAAAGTTTGTTTAAAGCATAATTTTCTCAATTTCAAATCGTCTTCAAATAGAGTTTGAACGTATCTAAGCATCAAGCGCGTCTTATAGGTCAGTATCAGTGCAGTTTGAGATGATTAACGTAGAGAGTAATACATAAAGTATAGAAAATGAATAAGACGTTACTGTTTTCATTATTTTTATTGGCTTTCCGTGTTTCAGTATTCCGACTATAGGTGGTATAGCTTCGAGAGTTTGCTGCCCATTGAGAGGGGAATTCACGTTCTTGTAACAATCATGGTGCGTAATAAATAGTAATAGATTCACTTATTTCTTTAAAAGGTGCTCCACGCACACCACACTAGCTTAATACGGTGCTGGACTAATTAATAACTTTGAAATGTCGATAGTATACACGGTGTTCCTAAAAGCGACGTCTAAAAATTGTTTAGATTAATCACACTTTTGTCCATCCGACAATACACCATATATGTTCCGCGACTTTTTTTAGTTGAAATTAAGAATTACATTTTTTTGTATATTATAATCATTTTTTAAAAAGTAAGTTTAAGATATTTTGTATATCAAATGAGTTTTTATAAATGGTTTCATTACAAAATATATTATCAGCTTTATAACTTTGATAAAAATAGAGGTGCTATATAAAAAGTTGAAATGTTTTCTAAATTATGTCTAAAATTTTCAACTTTGAATAAAAAACTAATGCTCAAAAATCTCAAAACTTTTAAAGATAGCAATGTATATTATAATAAAGATATTTAATCATTTTTATTTAATTAATTGTTTTACTTCCCAAAGTGGTGAGCCTAGGCGAAAGAAATGCCAAATAGATATGAAAGGATTTAAATCCAACCTGATAAAATTTACAGAACTATAATGAGTTTTGTGACATGACGTGTAGATATAGTGACGTTGACAAATCCCAAACAAACCTAACCAAACTAAGAATTATTTATTGAAATTTCTTACTGTTTAAGAATATAATAAATATCAGTGAAATATGGATTTCTTTACTTCTCTGCCTACACACATAGACTATGTCGGTCAAGCTAAAGCGGAGAAACTTTTTAAAGCCATAATTACGTTATTCAGTATCGTCGGTTTTGTTTGGGGCTACATAGTTCAGCAATTTTCGCAGTCAGTATACATTTTAGGAGCTGGATTTATTTTAGCTGCTATTTTGACTGTACCTCCGTGGCCAATGTATAGACGCAATCCATTGAACTGGCAGACTCCAAAAAGTACGGAAGAAAAACCAACAGGCAAAAAGGGGAAGAAATAATTACTGCATTATTATAAAACTTTTCTTTGAATAAAACTTAGTGCATAAACATTTATTTTTATTTCATATTTCTGATAAACTACTACATGATTTGAATTATCGTCAAATTAGAGTTCTCTAGTATTAGAAGATGTATAGTGAAACTAAGGACACATTTTACTACTAGATTCCCATATAAATGATTAAATAAAATATGAGAATAAAATCCTATACTGTGTTCGTAATTAGTTATAGCACCACTCTATGTTATATGTATGGAAAACAGGATGTTGAGAATACAATTGAAAAGTACTATTTTTTTTTTTTAATAAAGTGTTTTTTTACTTAAATCACTGGTTTGTCCTTTACTTAACACATTCACTGTGCATGCCCCACCGGTGGGGCATTATGAGTTATTCGCCGTACGTGAATGACCCACGGGTGGGGCATGGGTTCCTTGCGACTGTATAGGCTTATAACCCTTTACACGTTTGAGTTTATTTACTTTTACAGTCATACACGTCAGAGCAATGAGCAATAAATAAGTTACGTCAAAACCGGGTAACTTTTATTGTAAGGGTTGCCAGCACCCACTATTCAAAAGATCTGTATTTATTTATGTAACTGTAATTACTAAAAGTATTTATTTTTATAATATAGTAAAATTACTAGTTTTAATTTAAAATATAGTATAAACCCTCCACATCATTATGTTTTTCGTCACTCTCATCTAAAATCCGACATAACTTCTCATCTGATAACATTCTGCGTGGAATCATGATAAATCCAAAACAAACAGAGTAAACCAGCGCACTAATTCAAGTTTTATCGCTACGAAAATTTTTCTAACGTCCCGAATATCACCTTGAAAGATTGAAAAAACTTGTTAGATACACTAGAAAGTAAACAATAGAAAATCACTTTAAAACAGTTTTAACTATTTTTAGAACTTATACGTGTATGACACATAATAGGGGCATGCTGTAAAGAGGTCATACGTGTATGACCCACGGATGGGTCATTTAATTTTTATTTATTTTTAATTACAAGGGGGGTAGAAAATAAAAAATAATAACATTAGATACCATTTTAATACCTAGCACATTATGTAACCCCCCTTTTACGGTTGCACTTAAAAAGTGGGGTAGCTGCACAGTTAACGTGTTAAACATACATTTAGACCTGTTTCGCTGAAGGGGTAGGCAGATGCAAATGATATGCCCACACTTTACCAATTGCATTGTTGGTCCCATGTAATAGGTGAAAAGCTTGTTGATGCATACCTTGAACTATTATGTTAGCCAGAGCCTTGTCTGTTGATCAGCAGGTGCACCACTTGCAGGTAAGGTTGGCTTGGGCTTCTTAGCTATTAGTAGGAACATCCTAACTAACTTAAAATTGGTGCATATTGTGATAGTAGCCCATGAGTACGGTATCCAACATGGCCACATTTATTTTCCGAATCCCTTATACAAAATGTCCTGTTTCCCATGCACCGACTGAACCAACATATAATTTTGGAATTAAATGGTTTCGTTGTTTCTGGTGCTTGGGGCGTTGACTTCAACACCAGAGAATGTTCACAGGCTGTTTAGAACAATAAAAAGAAAAACAAATGTAATAATAAAATAATTTATTTTCTAACAGTGACATCTATATAATATTATAATGATAATTAAACTTTCAATACTTGCATGTGCAACGTTGCAAATAAATTTATTATTTTAACAGAATTTACCCTTTTACAGAATGGGATAAAAAGTATTTTAAGTCTGAAACAACCTTCTATTATACATATAGAATAGGGATGTTGCGAATATTTGCATGAGCATCGATGCGGGTGCGGAGGTATCGCAGGTAATGACAAGAAAGGGGAGGGCCCATGTAACAACTTGGGATCTCAGTTGCAGAACGGCAGTCCTGTTTAATTTGTGATCTTGCCATTTTGTTTGATTCATCAAGTGACGATGAGAGTTAAGTGTTTACCAGAAATTCTCAAGTAGTTATCTACTTTCCGCAACAAGAAGCGAATTTATTTATTTATTTCCTCTTAAATGGTGGAGTGTTAATTAAAGCAAGTTCAACTGTTATCTAAAATAGCATGCAAACTCTTATCAGCTCCACCAGTCAGTGTTCCAAGTGAACAGTTATTTAGTAGTGCAGGATAAATATAAGAATCTGTGCGAACAGACTGGAGTCTAAAATGGAAAAAATATATTCAAATTATTATTACCCTCCCAAACCTTAAGTTTCTAGTACAGATCCGCTTGGATCCGCATCCCCAGATTTGAGCTTCTACAAATCTGAAACATGCATTTGCGAAATCCCTGATATAGATTTAAACATTATGATTTGTGTGAGATTTTGTGCAATAGATTTATGTAGTAGTATTTATAAGTAAATGATATGTAAAACAGGAACAGTTAGAATTTATCTATCATTCGCTTTAAACGTAAAGTAAAATTGTATAATTTTCAACTAGCATATTTCTCATGCACCCTCATTATATTTTTATTTTATTTAGGGTATCTACAGACAACAAGTATCGAATAATTGCTTAGTTAGATGCTCCAACATAACATTATTCTGATAATAATCCTCTTTATTTTATCAGGATTTTTTTTACTATCCAATGGTTAAACCTAATGGCAGACAAATGACCTATAAATATATTGAGTGCTGCTATGTGTCTTCACTAAAACTAAACTTGTCTCTAAATCTTTTAAACATTCTGTAAATTCTACTTTCGTTGCACATGTCACAGTCACTATTCACATTAGTTTCTTTGGTATTAGCTTTTTTGTCTTCTCCATCACTTTTCTTTTCTTGGTCTTCTTTATGGGTTTCTTGTTTCTCATCATCGTCACAACTTAGATTTTGTGTTTCTTCTGTATCACGCTCATTGTCATCAGCAGGATGATCTTCAAGCGAAACAGTCTCCCCTTTGTCACACATTTGTTGGATTGTGACGACAACAAACATGCATGTCAGTCCGTAGTTGACTATTGTCAATGATAAAGGCCCGAGGGCCAGTATAAATACTGACATAGTGAACAGTAAAGCTGATGTTTGTTCATAATATTTTCTGAAACATAAATTTATTTAATTCAGTGATCAGCCCCTTTGTAATGAAACAAAAAAATATTAAACTATTGTCTTCACTTTGGCATTATTACAATAACCATTGAAATGTTAGTATTAATACCGATGCACTGCTGATCAAGCGATGAATAAAGAGGAAGCGATCATCATAGATTAAAAAGTTACATGGTAAGGGCAATATTTCGCACTTTTTGGATCTAAAATATTGACCCTTCTGTTGATAAATGCCCAAAACGCATATGTTAGTGTGAAGGTCAACAGCACGTAAAGTATAACAATTTGTTTGTGTCCACATAAGTTTCAAACCTTTTTTGCTGGGGCCATATTTCTGGGGTTTAAAAATTTATCTAGCTTTTGTTAGCACAAATCTGTGCATATTGCAATGTTGTTAAATAAATAACTTAGTATATAAATTCATTTCATGACTTACAATTTTTTACGAGGTCCATCCATTTGCCATATGAATGCTGAACACACAGACATTATAAGCCCTATGTGGTAAGACGTATCTGATTTTAGTACCATACTATATCTGTAACGAAAATATAAAGTTTATTCACTGATATCATCAAAAGAGTTTCATTTATTAAAATGTAAGACCTAGAATTGTATTTGTAGTAGCGCTTGTATCTCTGCGATACTAGGTGGTCGGAAAAAGGTATTCCAATGTAAAGCAGAGTTACAGATGTCAGTCCTAGGAGTGGTGACCCTTTAGTAGCCATTTTATATCGAGCGCATTTGTGCTTTGAAAGACACACTGTTGGTCCCAGTTATCACTATATAGTTATGTCAGTTAAACAAAATGTGTGTGCATAATTATGAATATTTGTTCTAAACTGGGTGTTTTCCTATGTATATTAAGTGTGTATTTACTAAATAAAAGTATTGATGTATGTTTATAGGTTATTTAGTATCCATAACACAAGTTTCTAATGATACTTAGCTTTAAACTAAATAATTGGTGTGTTTGTCACAAAATATTTATTTATTTAATGGGCTGAGATGATGATTGTATGTGATAATTGAATTATTCCGTTACTTATACGTCTAGAACCCTTAGTAAGTTGCTAAACTTTAGGCACCTCTGATGTTAGAAGCCTTAACTTAATTTCTGGATCTAATATTTTTTATGCAAAAACACAACGAGATAATATATGGGTACACATTAAGACATGACAGTGGTCGCTAGCCAGACGCACGGACACAGAAAAATTTACTTTTATTTATTCAAACTTGGCTTCATTCCGAAGCACTTGAGAACGTGACTAAAATATATGAAGTTTTACTTTACTAGAGCGGAAGCTTACTGATTTATAAAGTACTGAAATAAAGAAAACTATGAAAAAATGTGAACATACTTGAAATTTTTCGCCCATGTCAACAAAGCTGGTACATTTAGCAAAGTCACACAAAACCAAATCATAAACATTGTAACATGGAAATTCAAATTGTTTAAATCGTCATCTACATCGTCGCTTTCGTCGCTTATATTTCGATTATACTTTTCTCTAGTTTTCTTACGACCTTTTGTATTTTCGGTACTATTTGTAGTGTCGTTATTTTGGCGAGTTTCTTTTTCAGTGATATTCTTACTCGAATTAGGTTTAGCTACAACCATTGTCTTATCATCTTCTTTAGTATTTCCATTATCAATGGCTTTGAGTTTTTCATCTTTAGACTTCACAGATGAACTTGCAAGTTTCGGTTCTGCAGTAATTATTTCAGTATCAGTACTCGTCGGTATAAGTCTTGTTTCTTGTTGGTCACGACCAGCACCCTTTTTGCCAGATTTAAAAATGCGGCAAACCATTGATGCAACTTTTGCCATAAGTTTGTACACGTAATCTTCTAAATATTCTTCGTACATTTTAGATATCTGCAATTTACAAAATATTATTTTATTATTAATGTTTCAAATGAGTGAGAGCCCCTAGTCTTCTTTATAGAAAATACTTTATAGTACACAATTTTCACTCTTCTTAATTTGATTTAGTATGTTTGAATAATACATAAGTGCATATCAACATTCAAATTCATTTATGCAAGCTAGGCTTCACTCCGAAGCACTTGTAAACGAAGTTTATTTATTGACAAGACAAGAACATCATCATATAAAATGGAAAATGCTCAATCTTTCGTCTTCATCTATCTTCTTCCACTTGCGTTAATTGTATAATCTATGTATTTGATAAATTCGAAAATTTCAAGTGAAATTCTGCACTCTGAATTTTGTATACTGTATATATTATACAAAATTCAAATTTGGCTTCATTGAAGCACCGCGAATGACAATTAAATCTAGGAGCACAGTTCCTAGTCAAAATGAATTTCACTCGAAAAAGAACCCTCGTCATATTTAAATTGGTTAAACTATAATGATTACCATGAACGCGTAGAAAGCAGTGCCAACTGCCAAGGACGCAGCACCACACGACAGGGGCACCGCACACACGAGCGAACAACTCACAACCATAGGCACCTTTTGTAAGCCTGACGCTACTTTTTCCGCTATTGTTGGACCACCACGCCAAACAATTCTGCAATGTAGAAAAAGTCATCATATCAGCCTTATAAAGTCCACTGCTTAACATTAGCCTCCCCAATAGTTACATTCTATTCTGGGTATTTTCCCATAATCACAACGCTGGGCAGGAGAGTAGGTGATCGCGGTTCAAGCCAGTATGCAGGATGACGCTGCTGCCATCATCCGGTAGAACTTTTTTTTGTCGACTCTTACGACTCCCCGTGAGATGTGAGGTGGTGGCACTACTCTACCCGGCACGCAGAAAAGGTAATAACAATTTAATTTTTTAAGTGAGTTATGCATTTTATCATAATATACTTCAAAAAGTTGTTAAATCCTCCTAATTTTGGTCACGAGCCTCTGGTCTTATTAAAAAAGGTGAGGGCGGGTGTGGCAAACGCGTTTAATTTTTATTCACCTAATACGGCCTTTAACTTGTCTAATACCAGCATTGAAGGATAAACCTGCTTTTCAGACATAAAATAAGAAGATACACACCACCTAATTGTAGAAAACACAAAGAGAAATAACCCCTTTTTTTGTTTTTGTTTTACGTCGGTAACAAAATGCATTTACGCACTGCCTACCGGCCAAAGGGGGTGTGGGACTCGCCACCGGCAGACACGACTGCCAGCAGCAATACCCACTAAAAATCTTCCGACGACACCCGCCGCTTGTTGAGAAAGAGGCGGGGGCCAGCACCTGGGTTGCAGATTCTGACACCCCGCCTGCGGCCAACGTCCCCCGGACCAAAACCGGGAGGACCTCCTCAGAGAGGCGCAGTGGACGCGCCCCTCCTACCTCCCTGTGCGACCATAGCGTGTGTGGCCGACTTCCCGGAGGGTCCATGGTGAGACAGCAGGGACCCCCTGCCCCCACTGTCTAGACCCTCCTGGCGCTGCTGAGCGGGCCCTCCTGGCCCGCTCGCTGTGCCCTCCACAGGTCCCTCTCAGTTTCCCCCCCGGTAGTCAGTACTAAGGGCACCCAGAGTCGTCTGTCTCTGGGTGTTACCTTTTCCCGGCCTTCGGGAGGTACTCAGTCCCCCCACCACGCCAAGGTGGAAACCCGTTCGGGGGGAAAGAGAAATAACCCCCTGCCAACCCCTTATGAAGTAGAATTCATTACATATACTTATTACCTGAACAGCAATCGATGCGCCAGTTGGGATGAAAATACCATGACACCAATAAGGGCTGCCGCACCAATGTTCAAGATCCCCAACGCCGTAAGGTAAGTTGGTAGCACAAGCAGTGAACGCGTAAAGTAATGCAGCTCTACACTCTTCCAACTTGCATTCTCAAATAGGAATGCCAATGTTGGCATCGACCTGAAGCAGATTTACATTTCATCTTTAAAATAAAAACCACTCTATCACATATTAATATCATAGCTAGATTTAAATAGAGCTTGATTAGATAGGTAGGATGCCAGCTGCTGCTTATTAGAGAGCGCATTGCATCTCTGGTTAAGCGAATGGGAGGCAGCAACCACAAGCCTCCTGAAAACAGCTGCAGCGAGACTGCGCGTAGATAGTGCTATCATACAAAACCGCCATGGCACTTTTTTACTATAGGGATTATACAGCACCGGACACGTGTCAAGCTCGACACTAAAATATCTTTAAAAACATTTGTACTTAGGTAGTTTTTAAGATTTTGTAACGAACTCTAAATATGGATCAAGTACGTGATTTGAAACTTTTCACATTAAAATGTATGTGCTACATATTGCTCCTTCGGTAAGACAAGGGCATAATTGCAGTATTTGCAATTTTACAGGAAATCCGTTTTAGGATTTTTTTTTCCCTTAATGCGATCTTGTTTAGTTAATATTACTATTAAAGTAATTCTCATCTACATGAAGTACAACTATACAATATGGTGTCATTGCCCCCCTAGTTGAAAAGGCATTTATAAAACAATTTGCATACCTAACTAATTTTCTAAATTTTTGACAATTATGCCCTTGTCTTACTGAAGGTTCGATATGTACTAATTGTACCTCGAACCAGAAATTTGTACCTCTAAATGTATATTACCTCTAAAAAATACAAGTAACTTGGAAACATTGAAAGGACTTACATAAAAGCCATAGAGCCCAGTCTTGCAAACACCAACGCGTAGTAAGGCTTCACTCCTTCACTCATCAAAGCACTGTGTATAGATGGACAGCTCCCATGTTCTTTTAAACTTATAATGCATGTTCGTGTTGCCAATAGGACTATTGCAGCGATATAAGGGACCAGCACTGTGGTATAATTTCGCGCCATTTGTGAGAGTCTGTTATACCAGGATTGTGCGATGCTGTAAATTTATATTTTTTTGGTAAGTTAGATTAATTCATAACACCATTAGAAGAATATGGCTAGCTTATCATCCCGGCTAAACTACCGGGCCAAATTACTGCCAGACTCATAACTCATATTCATAGAAATTATAAACTCTTAGTATGAACAGATAAATATTCATTGTTTATATATTGTAATACAACTAACTACAACTAACTCGTCGACTGACTGACATAAAATTAAATTAACCACTATAAAATTAAATGTGTATTAATTTATTATCTATCTATCTGGCAACAACATTAAATTAATAGCAACTGGCGCCAGCAAAGGCGGGTGAAGTGGTGTGACTTTGCCGGATGTCGATCGACATATTATGTGGCAACATCAACTTCGCTTGACTCTGATATTTATGTATGACATAAGTATTATTAGTATTATTACAGAATATCGTAGAATATTTGACGAGTATATCCTAGTGTAACCCAGGTTTTTTGGTGTTAAGGAATATTAAAATTATCACCTTATAGTAAAAGTGCAATGATGATCCAATAATATCGTAATTTTGGCATGTTCTGTAGGTTCAGCCCCCATTGTTAGGTTCGGGTTGCTTGTAAACAAACGGAGCTTCATCGGTGACCGTTTTAATTTTCTAAAAAAAAAAACAATTAATTTTTAATCCAATGTGCCATTATTCTCAAAGAGAATTATAAGCAAATTTAATTCAAATTGTGTGCACTCTTGTTTCAGCGTTGGTCTTTGTTCTAAGGCTCCTATCTTACCTGAAGATGCCCTATGTAACGGCGAAACACTGTTGAATTGTTTCTCGATTTTTCGGGAAATTATAGTTGCGCGGGAATTGTTACAAAGACATTTTTAATCCATCACTTGCTTACAATGGATTGCTTTCAATAAATTATTTTTTATGCATTTTTGCAGGCCGTCGGGAGTGGGTGCGCTCGTCACCTCATTTTGCTGGACTATATCGACTGTTTTCTATCAGGCAGTATGTAATAGTGATGACGTGTCACATTAAAAAAAAACAATCAATCTAGTCACAAAAAAAAATTATAAAAATTAAATATTGTCAAAGCAAAACATGCTCTACTCACGTAAAGTAATGACTGTATTCATGATTCTTCGCCCACGGAACATGAAGCTCAGCTGAGACATGATATTGACTCGCCTTACAGCTCTCAGTAGGCTCAATGTAAAGCAAGTACGATTGATGTACTGAATTAAAGCCTTGAAGGTTTAATTCGTAGTACAAGCTGTTCTGTGCTGTCTCTTGCAACAGAACCGTTTTGCCGAACGAGAAATCGGATCTCAAGTCTACATCGATAACCCTCGAAGCGTGATCATTGACGTCTACATTAAGAGTTACCTGAAAATAAAAAAGAAATGTTAGTTTTTTAAACCTACATTATCTTGGGTGTACAAAGACCATACTATCTTGGGAGCTGGAGCCAACCTCACCTGCAAGTGGTGCACCTGCTGATCAACGGACGAGGTTCTGGCAATATAAAAGTTCCCGGTAAGCGGCCGGTATAGGCTCGCGACCTGTTACGTGGGTCCAACATTATAATTGGCGAAGTGTAGGCGTATTATATGCCTCTGCCTACCCCTTCGGGGAAACAGGCGTGAATGTATGTATGTATTATCTTACTGCAGGGCTGAGGTCTACCTCAGTTCTCTTTGCCCTGGACGAGTCTCTCCCAGTATGGGACGTAAGAGACCATGCCGTCACGCCACCGTTTCCGAGCACTGTCTTCATTGTCTTTTGCCGTCCTCCCGCACCCATTTTTCTTAATTTATACCCAAATATTATTATATTTATTAGTAAATGAATGTAAATACATAAATATATAATTTTTTAAATTATAATTCCCTTACAATCACACAATAATCTTTAGTTACAAGATAAAGTGAATATTATATGAACTTGTGTTATGGTAACTAAATAACAAGTAAACATACTTACATAAATAAATACTTTTTTATTTGTTTGTTATTGCATACTTATTTTACATAAGAAGCACCTAGACCAGAACACATATTAATATTCATTTAAAAACCGAGATTTTTCCTGTTAACTGGCCTCCACGCCTTCATGGTGGTAATGTCTTCTATAGTATAAAAACTTTGCTTACCGGTTTTCTCGTTGGTGATAGTTTGACAATTACATGAGTCCAGTCAGGATGAATATCCTTCAGGCTATGAAGATGTACGGTGGCTAATTTCCTCTTTCCAAATTTAGTGGCGGCCCCTGTCCATCGACTCATTTCAGATAAAGCTGTTGCACGATTACTGAAATATACTGTCTTGTTTTATATTGGAATAAAAGAGGGTAGTTGTTGATTCAACTGTTAAGTCAATATTCAGGCGCTTTTACTCGCGATTGTTAGTTTGATTACGGAGTAACACACTTATGATTGCTTAAGTAAGTAATTCTTTATATATGAGGGTAGAATTCACGGCAACATATTTAGTGCTTTAACAATGAAAAAAAGAAAGACTGATAAAATTCAATATAATTAAATGCGACTTTATTAGTATCAACCCTAAAAATTCAAATAATTAAATACGACTTTACTATTAGTATCTACCCTCTCACCATGGTTTGTGAAAGAGGAACGTTAAAAGACTGATATGATGATCAATATTTACAGCAGTGTTCTTTGTGACAGAGAATGCCGTGCAAGATATTTAACTGCCAATAGTAATCTTACTTTTTTATGGTTTGATGCTCTCTAACGAAATCGCTGTGTGTTATTTGTAAAGGGGCGATACATTTTTTAAAGCTCCAATTGAACTGTAATGATTTATGATCTGCGTGTACCACCAGCTGAAAGTATAGCTCATTCAGTCACATATACAATAAATGTAAATAAACGTAGTATTTTCAAAGCACAGTGAAAAGACATTGATAAGTCCATGATCATCTTTGATTGTGATTTAATACACTAACAAAAAAACTTTAAATAAACTTTACCAGTATCTATAAGAACCAGTAGCCAGCTTTGCATTACAGCCAAATATCCATTCCTTGTCATCGAGATTAACAGATTCTATAGCAAGAAATCTGTTTTGAGGGTAGGTGACTAATCTTATCATCAAATATGTCATTCTGTAAAAAAAATATTATATTAAGATGACATTTTTACTAGAAAAAATCAACTTAGCTGCAGTGAAAATCGCACTCATGACCTTTGGATAACCAGTCCACTGTCCTCATGATTTATTCTAGTAAATATTTGATCTTATTACTAAATATACATAAACATTATATACGTTGCCACACTACATTACATTCACGCCTGTTTCCCCAAAGGGGTAGGCAGAGCCAAATTATACGCCCACACTTCACCAATTACATGGTTGGTCCCACGTAATTGGTGGCGAGCCTATTGCCCCTTTTAAATTCCGAATTATAAATAATATTATTGCTTGAGCTTAAAAGTGTCGATTGATATGCTAATAAGCCAGTTTAGGTATACAAATACATCAATAAAAACTAAAATGTTGTCCTCATCATAGCAATACTTCTGTAAATCAATATAGTTCTGGGCTGGGTGTATTCCTAAGTTTATGTTGTTATTAAATATGTATTTAAAAAAAGGTTTTTATGTATGTTTATCCTTTACTTAGTATCTATAACAAAAGTTCTTAATGATACTTCTCATGGAACTAAAATAATTGGTGTAACGGTGAGAAAATATTTATTTATTTATTTCTATGAAAAAAAAAACAAGCTTCACCGAAAACTGATCTTCCCAATTTACAACTAATGCGATATTGAATAGGTGTTACTGAAAATTTAAAACCATTTCTGTTATATTAACACTTTTCTTACAATAATTAATGCTCAGAATTAGTATCGTCGCAATACAGAAATGCGTCACGCCTCTTTGCTAGAAAGAACACCACAACGTATATACAAATTTATACCACAATTTACGTCAGTAACCTTAAAATACTCATATCTATTAAGCCTGGATCCATGCCAATTGCACGACGGTTCTGAATCATGCATGGCATCAGTACTATCCATATTTCTGTGTTTACTTGAGTAAGATGCGCTCGTAGCTCGTACAAACGATCACAGATGTTAAGCAGAGTTCACACAGATCAGTCTTTGGATGGGTGACCGTTTGGCCGGCATTTCATAACGAGCATTTTAGCTATTGATCCCGATTTTCCCCACATGTGGTAGCCAGCGAGTGTGGTAAGGTAAAGGCTCTATTTGAGGATCGTTCTAACAGCAGGACGCCACGTGAGAGGAGGCCTGGCTACAGTAGTAGCACGTTAATAGATTGAGATGATGATTAATATACCTAATTGTACCTGCAGTTCGCTCCTGCGTTCAATTACCACACAAGAAGTAGTAGTAAAGTTATATGTTAACGTATCGTACGTATATCATAGGTACTGCAAAGAAAGTCACAGCATACATAACAGTAGTGTAGATCGTAGTTACGTTAAAAACTTCCGATTATCCAAGTTTGAAAGATTTAATAATTTACCTGCTTATCTCTGGACGTGATATTTGATAAATTCTCCTACTGTCCTCATACCAGAAGGCATCTGTAAGCATTGTTGCATTTGAGTGTCGTACATCAGGGTCAAAAAACATCGTCCTATTGGCCTGTAACCACAAATAGGTGAAATAAAAGCACTTCTGATTTTCGAAAAACAAAAAAAAAGGCTGCACTTATTGATAACGAAAAAATTCCAATCTTGATTGATCCGGTTTAGAATAATGTAGGGGAATTATAAAGCGGTATAAAAGTATAATTGTCAAGACAGAAATACCAATAGAAATTTAATTTGGAAATTAATACCGAGGCATGCGACGGTCAGCTTCATGCGGAATGGGTCACTTATGTTTTATGGACAAAAACTTTTATTTTCTCCTTAAAGCACTTTTGCCATCTATACCAATTTAAAAAAAAGTTGTCCCGAACTGTTCGTAGTATTTACACTAATCGTCGCATGTTATCTAATGATAGCGAAATTATGTCATAGTGAGGTTGCGATTACTTTACTCCTATCACGCACGAATTAAAATCTACAGCATATGAGTCATAGGCAGTGAGAAATGAATGACCCGCCGCCTGTCCATCTTCTATAGGCGCCAGGCCGCGTCGACGGGGACGGGGACACTGAGGAGCCCCCAGGAATGGGCAAAGCTTGCCGGGGTTGCGGGGATGGTTTTAAATCAGTAAAAGCCTGACAAACCATGATCCACACACAGCGGGAGGTCATTAAAAAAAAGAAAAAAATTGGTTTAATTCACTAACTGGCTGCACGTGAACAGAAGGGTGCCACTTAAATCCGTATGGTCAACATGGAAATACATAGCCACATTTTATATCGCAGGATCGAAATATTTACCTGAAAGAACTGTTTTGCTTTAGCTGTCCATATTGACGTGTCCTCAGTTAACTGGCCTAAAGATTGATCCACAATAGCAAATAGATATCTATTGATTGCCATTACTAATTGTTTGCACCAAACTATACTGACGTGATCTGGTGAGACCCATACTCCTGGTATAGCTGTGCTCTAAAATTGGAAAAATATTTTATTCAGTAATTATTATAGGTCAACCTTTTTACTAAAATAGGTGAAATAAGGTACCACACAGTCACAAGATGCTCTTTACTTTCATTCATGTGATGTCCATTACAGTATACCTAATATGTATATTTATAAATATAATTCAAAACAGATTTTTCCAGAGACTACATTACAAAATGTTTATAAAGACTAAAAACCACAATTTTTCTGTAAATTATTAAAGTTATAATTATGATGCAAGTATAGTATTCAATAGTCAAATAACTTAAGAAGCATTATTACAAAAATATAATTTAACATCATTTGATTATGTGGCAGATTATAACTGTCTATTTAATTGTATTATGGTCTTACCAATGCACTAAGTGTACTGTCATTAGATGAGGTCAATCCTGGTGGCATGAGTATGTCACGAGCCCCATTACCAAAGCTAATCAATGTTTTTTTTTGTTTCATAGCAGGATCTCTGTTAATATTTATATCCCATTCAAATTCCACAAGCTTGTAGTAGTTGTTCATGGCAATGTCAGTGTTCACAACAGGCGACTGAAGAGGTGCTGCAAGTGTGATTGCTATGTTGGTCATGTTTAATGTATCAGGGTATGCCATTAATCGTTTAGCAACGAGACCACCCTGAAAGAATAGGTTACCAGGTTAGAATACAGTTGAAGTTGCTTATTTTCAACCAAGGCAGTTTTTGCGAGGAGGAGTAACAAACAGCCTTCTATCAGCCAGCATTTATTATATTAGTAAGGATTAATAGCTACCACCCAAAGCTTTACAAATTCATCAAGTGTTTTTGGGTGATTAAGAAGCAAATTTATAAACTTTATAACCACCGTCATCTCAGCAAATCTCACTACCAAGTATCTGTTTCTTTTCACAATACATGTTGAAAAAGATTCAGGTCCTATTTTTACCCTGATTTTTGGAAATAAAATAATCTATGTAACAGAAGCTAGTTCCCTCTTATTTGACATTAAAATGTTTTCATAGAGTATGGGTAACTTACCATAGAATGACCTATTAAAATAATAGATGTTGGCACATTCTTAGTATATTTGTTACTTTTGTATAAGCTCATAATTTTAGTAATACAAGCAGCTGTGAACTCTGTCTGACTTTGCAACACGCTACCGTATATTCCAGACAATTCTTCATTTAAATTTACTAAAAAAGAAACAATTGAAGATTTAAACAGATATATTACAATTCAATAAATAGAGTTATAATCGGCAGCACATAAGTTGTTTGCGCAGGTACAATCGTGAAAGAATCAGAATTTGAGCAAGCATGAGCGCGAGCACCACCCGCCATGCCACACTTCTATTGAGACCCAATAATGTGTTAAATAAGTTGATCAAAGATTTTGGATCCAAAGTTATAGTTAAACTTATTTATATAATTACCTGTATAGTAATCAAAATGATATTCATATTTGTTGCTTAAAGCCTTTTGCAATGCCACTGATGCTAGTGAGCGAACTTGCATATGGCTGCCAGAGTTTCCAGGGACAAATAGAACTGGAACTCCATCAAACCTGAAGTAATATAAATATGAAACTCTTACAATCACAGCAATTATAATAAAATATTTTAGTTCGAAGATAAGTATCATTACAACTTGTGTTACGGTAAACAACGGATTATCACTTACCAATACTTTTTCTTTTGTAAATATATACTTAATATAAGTAGGAATATGATATGAAATGTACAATCAAAATACCATTTAGGTGTGTAGATCCTGGCATAATAATAGTCATGTAATATATTGCATATTTTTAATTACTTATTAAGTATTGATGTTAGTATTCGCATGTACAACACGCTGCCAGATGATGTGGCAAATTTATCAATAAATTTAAAGATTACATAAAGAGTAAATTGTGCCAAAAGGCTTATTATAGTGTGAAAGATTTTATGAACGACAAGTCTGCCTGGAAGTGACATGAATTGCTCCTTTCTTTCTTAAGATATGTATGATCTTTAGATGTTAGTTTTTTAGAACAGCGGTAATCTTAATATTTTATTACGTCAATTGTATTAGATCTTAAGACATAATCGGAAAAAAGCCGAGATGAGTTTCTTGAGGCATTCTTCTCAATCTCCGTTGCCTTTTGGAAGCCTCGTTAGAGTCACCGACAGACTGACTGACGGACAATCCCCTCCCTCCTTTAGAATCACGACAGGCTGACTGAGAATTCCCCCTGATAAGAGTGACATACAGACTGACAAATCTTGAGAAAAACCACAACAGACAAATAAACTGACAAACCTTGACAAATTCTGACAAAGAACCATTTGCTTTTATTTCTTTATTATTGTACAGCATGTAAATATATCGAATTTAAATTTTGTGTCTGAATGTTTAAATTTAAATTTTATTTTATTTTTATTTTGTCATAGGACAAATGCTCATTTTAAATTACAGCCCAATGTAATATTACCATTAATGGGAACTTTATTACATCTAGAACCACTTTAAACACTGAATTCATTGGTATGAGCATGTAATCATCTTTGGCCACTATTATATAAATCATCCTTCACAGCCCATTAACGTCCCACTACTGAGCACGAGCCTCCTCACACATATCAAGGTGGCGCTGACCCAGTGCGGATTGGCGGAGGCAGGTGTATGGCATCCTGCTGTTAGAATTTTTCAAGCCGCCTATGAGGCCTCTAACATGGCTTAACGACTACCACATTTAGTGATAACCTGGACCAACGGCTTAACGTGCCTTCCGAAGCACGGAAGCGCTCGATATCAAATGCCACACAAACGGTCACCCATTCAAGGACTGACCTCTGTTAACTCTGCTGTACTTTGGTGATCGTTTCCGACTACCGAACACCGCCGAGCTACGAGCGCTTCAGAAGATAAGCATAGATAAATAATAATAATAATAATTCTGACCGGCAGAAAAAGATTTGGGTCGAGTTGACCACTAACCCAGCTTAAAATCATTTTCATATCGATATGGGGACAGTTCCATAGATAGAATTAACATTCTACAATCATTTTTTTAAAATTCTATTTGAAAAGTTAATGCTTAACAAAAGTTTTGGTGTTTTTGTTTTGTCCAGATTAGGAGGATAGGTGTCCATTTGTGTGGCATTTGATATCGAGGTTTGGAATGGCATGCTATTACTATATTTCGGTTTGGAAGACCGATATGGCGTGGTGGCGAGTGTATCCGCACTTTGCTCCTAAGGTCGTGGGTTCAAAGATTTGTCCTGTGTGGGAATCGAACCCATGATCTCGGGAGTGGAGTGGGGGCATACTCGCCTCCAAGCCATGTCGGTCATCAATCAGAATTATCATGTCGCTCTGCTATATTAAAACTGTATCATCTTAAAAAAAAGACTTGTGGGACTACTAGCAAAAGTTTAGTTTTAACGGTAGCGGGGGAAATGCATTCATTCAAAAATAGTGATTCCTTATCTAGCTAACTAGTAAGCTTTTGCCTAATTTGATTTTATTTATTTATTTATTATTTGGGAAACATGCAATGTATTATTATATAAATATATATTAATATTCATGATCATATTTAAATGTGCACAAATATTATAATTTAAAAAATATATTTTTACCATATTACTACACCCAGATAAAATGGAAGCAGGATAATGATGATCATATTATTATTAATTAATTAGTAGTAATTTTCATAATAATTATATTCATTCATCATAATTAAGGTCAAGATTTTTAGGACATTTTCAATTTTTTTTTGATCTTTTAAAAATGAGAATTGTAACAAACAAATGAAAATTGTATATTGCCTGCTTGTCAGTAGACATCAATCAATCAATATAAGTATAAGTTCATGTACATTACAAGACAGTAGGCATGCAGCAGGGACTTGAACTATCCTCATAAACAGATTACTAAAACAAATAATCATCAGGATCCCAATTCACAAATACTATGAAAACAAATTACTATACTGAGATTACTGAAATGGACAATATTTTTCATAGTAGAAACCCTCACTCCTTGTATAATGCTCTAAATATTATTGAAACAGAATCCTAATGGTTTAGTAAAAAGCCATTATCATAATTATCACACAAACCACATTTTTCTTGCTTTTTCAGTTAGTCTGCCTTCACTATATGCGTATAGTCCGTACTGTGGGTAAATAGCATTCTCAGGCACTGTAATTTGCTAGAAGAATAAAAAAAATATTATATTAATTCATATTATACATGTCAAGTAAAAGTTGATTTATTTTACTTACCACAAACTGAGGATATTCAAACATATATGTCATTACACAATAATCATTTCTATCACTAAAATGTATATTTAGTATGCCTAGCAAAAACCCCAGAACACATAATAGAGAAATTATTTGAAAGAAACTTGAACCAATTTTAGATAAAAAATTCATCTTGATAAATAAGTTTTTAAGAGGTATTTAAAGTATGGCATGAAAATCCATTTTTTGAATAGATATCGGCACTAAATTTCTGTTCATATAAATGGCAACGCAACATTAATTCAACATTTATCCTCGTTGAAATTTACGATAAGCTCTTGCTTTTTTGAGATAAATAATAATGTTTTATCTTTGGTATTAACGCCGTACTTGTATTTTATTTTAAGTAATCAATCACATCAGATCAGTTTATAATCAGTCAGTCAGGTAAGTGTCTGACTGAGGTGAGGCTGAGGCGGCCCGCCCGCGGCCGTCACAAATGTCACAAAAATGTCACAATGACAGCTCGTCGGACGTGAACTCGCCAGTAGGAATGTTAAAAAAATATCCAAAGAACGTGAAGTTTACACTCAATCAGACTGTCACTGAATCCGAATTAAACTGCCGCAGTTCTAACAGGTTAAAGCATACGGATTTTATTGTTTCTTGATATAAATATATTGTTTAGTTTATGTATGATGTAGGTATATCCTTTTTCTATTAGTGGAGGCCTATTATTGTTTTTCTGTAATTAAATGTTTGATTTGTTAAATATATTAAAGAAATAAAAGAAGACATTTTATAATCTAAAATAAAAAGAGAAGCTATGATGAGAAAGCTTATCTGAAACTGACGCAGTTTACGAATAAACACTGTCTTTTGGAACCGGCTTCTTCGGCTCCAGCACAGAGATTGTTCTCAATGGTACTAGACCATATTAACTAAGAAAGAGTCGACCAAAACTGTAATTTTTGTAAAATATTTGGCGTTCAATTTTAAATTATTAACAAATTAAGAAAAATTTGAATCCTCTAACAAAATTTTTTTACAGAATAACCAATTTTTTGTGTGAAGAAAATAATCGGTTTTATTTGAAGTCTGAAGTGGGACTATACTGAGATCTCACATGAACTTCTTGAGAGTATTTGAAAAGTGATGTTGCACTGCTTTGTTTGATTTACCAACACCCATATATATTCGCAAACACTTAACGGTTAATAATCCACCGTTATTACACATGAATGTTAGAAATTTCACAAATTTTAGAAAATAAAACAAAACTGCAAAAATGCGCTTCACTTTCCTGCCAAGAAGTCGATTTCGCGATATATTATAATTGTGTCTCTTCTTTTAAATAATGGCTTCGTGCGGTTTGCACATTTAGCCAGTGTCAAGTTAGAGATATAAATTATAGTAAATGAGATACCCTCCCCCTAAGCCCCTTGAGTCCTCAGTAGAGATGGGCGACGGGTAAATACCCAAAAGGTAAATACCCGGGTATTTTCCCAAAATGGGTAAATACCCGGTATTTAAAGGGAAAATACCCAAATGATGGGTATTTTCGTTTTTACAGTAAATGCCACACCTTTTTTTTAATTTTTACATTCTTATGAACAAATGCAATATAAACTATACCTTCATTATTTTGCGAGGTATGAAAAAACTGAGATTTGATTAAAAAATCTGTAAATAATGAGAAAAATGCGAGGAAAAAAATCGAAGTCAATTTAGTCTAAATATAATTACATATTCAACAAAAAAAAATGTTAATGTTTTCGTTATTAACTGTAACATATTAATCACTGTCACCACTTTCATTATCACAATCTATACGAAGCACGTCGCAAAATTCCATTTCCTTTTGGTTTCCACTTGATGTAGAAGTTTGTTATTCATAAATTAGGCTAGTTGTTGGACTAGATAATTGTTTAGGAGAAGATAAGGGTTCGTCATCTTCCTCATTGTCTTCATCTTTATATTTATATAGAAGATTCCAATTATAAGAAATATATGCTATATATGCTGCCCTGTCCGTTGTCAATCTATTTCTTTTATGGCTATGTATGTGTGCATGTGTGCTAAATGATCTTTCAGTGGCAGCCGAAGTGCATGGAGCAGTCATAATTCTTACAGCAACTCTACTTAGTAATTTGGATCTGCAAAGTCCTTTCCACCAAACTACAGGATCCATTTTTGCGACATTTTTCCAAATAAATGGTTTACCCCATAAACCCTGTTTAGCTCTATCTAAATCTAGAATTCTAGACCAACGTCGATATTTAGTGATTGGCTCACTTAATAAATATATTCCATGGCGTCCACTTTATGTTTTTTATCTAGTTCAATGCCTTGGGATTTTGAATCTAACATAATAATATATGCAGCATAATAATATGTTTCGCCTGAACCCTTATTTTTTATAATTTGGGCTAACAAAGCACTCATTGCTTGACTTCTTTTAATCGCTTTTATGGTATCTATGGCTATCGATATACATGCTTTTACAGGTTCTGGTTTTAAACAGTCTTCGCATAGTAAATTTAATGTATGAGCTATACATCTAAGAGGCAACACGTGTGTATGTGCTTTTGCCAATTGGAATGCTGTTCGAATATTATTAGCGTTATCTCCGATAAGGGTTACAAATTCCGTATATCTCCATAACTTTAATTATCTCTTGAGAAAGATTTTGGCTTGTGTGGCGGTTAGTGAGAGTATTAAGGCTTTTAACAAAGAACGGTTCAAGTTTTGGAATAAAAAAATGTATGATGCCTTCATTGCACTGATTGCTCCAACCGTCACATTGTAAATGCAAATCATTTGTAGATTTTAGTTCCTCCGTGATTGCTTTACCATCTCATTGTAAATTACTTCCAAATGTGTAGTTGAGATTGCTTTTCTGGTTGCAAATTTGTAAGATGGTTATATCTCATTCAAAAATGTTATCCACAGCGGATGTTCAACGATTGAAAACGGAGAACCAGTAACAAATATTGCCTTCAACAAAAGCTGATCCAGACAAAGTTTATTTTCTGCAGATATCTGTGTTGCAGATGAATTTTAACTGTTTACCGTTAGACTGTTGTCCTGTTCCTCCATTGAAAAGGCTTGCAGAAGAATATTGGTAGCACTTTCCGCACTTATATCAGCGTCAGATATTTTTTTGAGTTTATTCTTGATGACAGTTGGACATTTAAAACACTTTAAAACATGGCTTGTCATCTTGTTGACATTGGAACATTTATACACTTTATCACAGTGTTTACACTTAACCATTTTACAGATTGCTGAATGAAAATAGTTTTCCCATACATCATTTTTCTTCTGTCTAGGCATGATGTGACCTAAAAAAAACATTGTAATAATTTTTTAAATATATTAGAAAGAAAAGTGAACTAAAAACGAGGACCAGGAAGGCCTACAAAGAATTTTGTGGAATAACTAAAAAAGAAAAGTGGGGTCATGTCGTATCAAGAGTTAAAAAGTTAAACCATGGAGTTAGCAGTGTAGCGCATATTCCGCCGATAAGAGTCAAAAGTCATAAGAGTAATTAAATAAAAGAAGAAGAAAGAATTAAAAAATTTCATGACTTTAAATGTCTATAAAAAATTTTTTTGATTACATGAATGCTTAGAATTTGTTTTAATAGATTTCTTATACATTACTTTAATTAGGAAAAAAAATTCTCAATTATCATTAAAATTGGCCATTATTAGCAATTAATTGTACAAGTTTGGGTTTTTTATAAAACATAACATAATAAGTATGTAAAAAAATAGTGAAACTTCGTCGAAGACAACCATGGCTCAAAGGGTTCCAAATGGTCTATACTACTTTCGCCTCCAAGACATCCTGTATATCTTCACACTATATAAATTTTTAAGTAATAGGTATAAAAATAATAGTATGTATATGGGTGAAAAACATTAATAAAAGAAATAACATCTTTTTATATATTATAAACATTAAGTTTAAACTTACCTCTCAATCCTTTATTAGCACAACGTATCGTTGATATCGATGTCCGGAAGAGTAGCAGTAGTTGTCAATCCAATAAAAATCAATTAATCACTATCGGAAGTCCATAAATAAAATCCAGGCCGTCAATATAGAGCTAAACTAAAAGTAGTGCGCACTTTACGAAACGAAAACAACGTCTGAGTAACTTCTTCATTCTGATAAGGAGGTGTGCAGGGCAAGGTGGGGCGGGATTAGTGGTTTGCTTTAGTTTGGTGGAAACTAGTCTCTATTTTTTGTCTTATTGTTATTGTCTCTATTGTTGTTAAAATCTTTTGCGCCATTTGCGCACTTTGTTGTTGGCAAGACGACGCTGGAAGCCGACAAAAGAAGTGCCGGAGCCCGCATAAGGAGCTATCGGCAGCTTCAAAGACTCGGCATGCGCTGTACAGTCTCAGTACACGTTGATGAGTCAAACATTAAATCGTTTCAACACAAAAGTTTTAGAATCTATAACTGCAAAAATAGTTCGAGACGCTAATTTGAAAATACCCGAATATATACCCAATCGGGTATTTTCCCGGGTATATTCCCGGGTATTTACCCGAATTCGGGTATTTACCGGGTAAAATCCCATCTCTAGTCCTCAGTAAAGATGTGGGACTATACTGAGATCTCACATGGACTTCTTGAGAGAATTTGAAAAGGTATGTTGAACTGTTTTATTTCATTTACTAACACTCATGTACGTTCATAAAAACCCTTAACGGGTAATAATCCACCGTTATTACACATTAATGTTAGAAATATAACAAAGCGGGATGGAGTCTACTGGGGTGAAAAATTCTGAATCAGGATCAGGAGGGTCCGGATCTGGAAGTGCCTTATTGATATTACCCATTATTAGTTTTGTTTAATTTTTTAATATTTGTGATATTTTAAACATTTATGTGTAATAACGGTTGATTATTAACCGTTAAGTGTGATTGAACGTACATGAGTTATAGTAAATAAATCGAAACAGTGCAACATCACGTTTCAAATTCACTCAAAAATTGATATGAGATCTCAGTATGTTCATTTTTAATGTGGACTGAGGGGCTTAGGGGGAGGGCATCTCGTTCAGCCACTTATTCTTATTTACTCTGCAATAAATATTTTTGTAATTCCAATAGTTTAATTTTGAATTATGAGAAATGTTCTTTTATAAGTTTTTCCAGAAAAACATCTTTACTAAAGTTCACCTACAGACTCTGTAATAAAGACTTGACGCGGGTTACTGAAATTCGTCACTTGGGTGTTATACTAGACTCTAAACTTTCTTTTGTTCCATATATAGATGCAATGATAAATAAGTCGTATAGGCAACTGGGATTTATATTGCATATCTGTAAACCATTTCGTAACTTATGAAGTATTATATAACTGTTATGTAAGAAGCCACTTAGAGTATGCAAGCTCTGTTTGGGACCCTTTCTTTAAAAAACATATTGAAAAGATAGAGAGAGTTCAGAAAAAGTTTGTAAGGGCTCTCTGCTACCGTACTTGTCATTTGTATTCGGGTTATGAGACTTCCTCTGTAGCACATAACATTACTCAATTGTGTCACCGTCGCGAATTGGCTGACGTTGCATGCCTTTATAAAATAATTAATAATCAAATAGATGCCCCTGCATTGCTTTATGAAATATTATTTAGAGTGCCACATCGAAGTGAACGAGCTTGCCGTAGAAAGCATTTATTTTTTATTCGTATTTGTAGAACGTGTTACGCTAGTAATAGTTTTATTAGAAGATCTTGCAGACTGTATAATGATAAACTCATAGATGTTGACTTTTTTAGTGAAAGTTTAAATGAGTGAAAGTGAAAGTTAAGAAAAAATCGTTGCAAGTACAGGTCGCGTCATGTAAAAAGAACGCTGGAAGAAAGTGGAGGGGGTGTGTTTGCGCATGGGTCGACTGACGAACCAATCGCGCGCCGTATGGGTCGACTGACGAACCAATTGCGCGCCGTCTAGCATGCGGCGCGTGACCCGCCCGCCCCGCGCCGCACCTCATACCACCAAATAGACCGATAAATCGCCTAATGCGCAGCTTGACCGCCAGCGTTCTTTTTACATGACGCGACCTATACTTGCCTCGTCTTAACTGTGGTGTTTATATTTTAATGGTTGTATCTTATTATTGTATGTAAGTATTACAGATACTGTTAACAGTTAATATACATATGGATATGAGTAGGTGTGTGTATATATTACATTGTTTAAATATTGCATTGGTATGTGTGTCTAAGTATATATACGGGTGTATATATAGCTGTGTGCATATATGTATGTATGTGTATGCACTTGTATGTAATGTTATAATTATCTAGTTTTTATATAATTTCGAGAAAACTCTTTTATTTTTCCATTTGAGTGCCTTAGATATGAAACTATAGGTCTAAAACTATGTTTAATTTTAGTACTAATCTCTTTTTGTATATGACTGTTTGTTTCTAAATATAATAAAAAAATAACATAAATATATCTTTTACTTGACATAGACATATTTAAGCAAACGCACGAAGCCATAGTTTGAAAAAAAAAAAACTGTATGTATGTATTCATTTCATTTGTTTGGATTTGGATTGTTAAAATCAGTCAGGTCAATTTTCTCTTTTTGTAGTTGCGAGTAGGTTTCAGTAAATAATTAGTAATTGACCATTAAATTATCATTTGTAACTTTTAATTTTCTTTTTCAGATACCTACAAAATGGACTACTACCATCTTGTTCTTATTTTCACAAGTGTTCCCATTATAACCTTACTCATTAGAATTTTTTATTTGATTTATCAAATATTTTCAACGGAACCAAGATTTCATCTTAAAGAATGTGAATTGCGCACACTGTTTTGTGTTGGATCCGGAGGGCACACAGCTGAATTACTAAGACTTGTGGAAAAATTGGACTATCAAAAGTATCAACCCCGAATTTATGTTTTAGCAGATAGTGATCACAACAGTGAAGTTAAAATACACAATATAGAATCTAAGTCCACTAATTATTCATTATGCAGAATACCACGTAGTAGAAATGTATCTCAATCATATATTTCATCAGTTTTTAGTACACTTAGAGCAACTATACATTCCATACCCATTGTGTTTAAAAATAAACCAAATGTAATCTTTTGTAATGGTCCTGGTACATGTGTTCCTATTTGTGTAGTTGCCTTTATATTTCGTTGTTTATTTATTATTGATTGCAGGATAGTTTTCATAGAAAGTATTTGTAGGGTTAGAACTTTGTCTTTGACTGGTAAATTACTACAATTTTTTGTTGATGTCATAGTAGTGCAGTGGCCTCAATTAAGAGATGTTTGTTTTAGAGCTAAGTATTTTGGTAGATTGACATAAATATGTTCAAACAAAATATGACTGCGTTATAATATTGTGTAAAAATAAAATTAAACTGCTGTTTTTCAGAAAAGTGTATAATTAAATTCATTGAGTTATGTAATGGTGCAATACATCGATTGTTTATGAGTTGATTATATTTTAGCATGTATTAATGTAATTAAGTATAGAACTACCCGTACAACATCAAACAAGCTAGTAAGGAATTTTTACAGATGACAAAGAAAACTTCAGTTGGGAGATGATCAGAGTTTGAAAAACATTAAATGATCATAAAAATCAATTTTTAAAAATAAACCAGGGTACATATTAGATTTGTGATGTGGGTCAAGTTATATTATAATAATATTGTGTCAACAAATACAATAATGCAAGAATGATAAATTATAATAACGCATTATTATATATTTCCATTACTTACTACCCTAAATGATTAGAATATGGTAGCTCTTGGCTCAGTTGAACATATTTTGTCTTTATCAAGATGTATACCTAACTGCCTACATTACAAAATTAATAATTAGCTGGTTACGTTCATATTAATAAAAAGGGCTTTGATTTTTAAGCAAGGGCATGCTTTTACTGAGTTTTTGTAGGTAGTAACATTAGTAAAATGCCTTGCAACAACTTAAACACTTAGGTCATTCTGACGCAACAATAAGAAGGTATTTGAATTCAATATTATTTGACTTAAAAGCTTACTAAAATAACAATAATAATAAAAAAAAACAAAACATACAACCTAAAACAATTGCTGAACAAAAACATTAGATCACTACTAGAAAACAAAAATTTACAGTGCCTCAACTGAAATGTTCATTATTGTTCGTTGACATATAAAATTAGCTTAATGCATTTCAAAGAAATTGTTGCATTTGCAAAATTATGCATATTAAAATTAATCATCCAGATACAAAAAATATGCATGGAAGCACCTAGACATGTGTAAAATATTTGAAGGCCTAAAACGAGAATTCGACACATTACTGCTACAATTGAGCAGTAAAATCAGGAAACAAATTAACTATTGATTTTTGGCTAATAATGGGTTGACAAAAAGAAAAACAAAGCAACCTTAAACCTTAAGTTAGTTTTTCCAGGTAAACTAACATTTTCCTGATATTTTTAGGGCAACTGTTGGAGTAACATCTGTCAATATTCAGTATTTAGACCCCTAAGGCACTTCTTTTGTTACGACTAATACATTTATTTTTTTCATTAAGAATAGTTTAGTAAAAATATTTATTTGACAAATAGTATCCAAATAGATTTTTTTATACCTATAATATAAATATCCTTACTTATCTATTACATATCATATAGCCAATAATATTGTAATATAAAGCAAACAATCTTGCATTACTTGTATAATAGAAAAAGCAGAATCAGTCTTTTCAATAAACTTGTTGAAAATCTAAGACGGATGGTATCACAATGTTTTTTTTCAAGTGATAAGTACAAAAATCAAGCTCAGGCCATAGCTAGTAAACATCATTATATCTAACATTTCAGTTAATAATTACAAGAAATACTTTATGAGGAATTAATAGCAAATGAAATACTTAATTAAAGCATTTCTTGTTAAGTAGTGGAGCCTTATATGATTGAATGGGTTACACAAAATCATGTCACAAGTTCAGTAAAATTATAACATGCAAACAACAGCACATTAAGTGTTGAACCCTTCAGCTTAACCTGTGCTACTTAATAAATATATCAAGCAGACCAGGTGTAGCTCAAGGACAAACTTAAAATTTGTGTAACAAAAATCAACTAACAATAACACATTTTTGTAATATTCCACACACAAATACTAAGGAAAATAACAGATCTAATTAATATAATACCTTCATTTTACTATGATAATAACATTTTTATTCTTAATATCTCTGCCAATCTGCACTGGGTTTTGCATAATGGAGTATGTCAATATTCTCTTACTCCTTAGAATTAAGGAATCTTATGCCCAGCATCTATGTACTATAGGGTCATATTGAAAGGCCTAAATTAAGATGTTTGTATTTACACAAAATTGTAAAAATAGTACTTTCCTTTACTTAACCTTACCTACACAATTTGATAAATCACATTAAGTACACTGTTCAAAATAAGTAAGACAGAACAAAAACCTAAATTAAAAATTACTTATTCTTATTTTAAAAGTTTTGTAGTGTCACAAAAATTATACCAAGACTTTAAAATTACATAACTATGTGTAATATTTCGTTTTGTTAGCATGAAAGACAGAATATTAGGGGATGTCCATTAATTACGTGAGGTGTTTTTTTCTAAATTTGGACCCCCCCCCTTGGTGAGATGTGGTCGGACCCCCCCCCCCCCTCATGTGAGATTTACCCAATATTTTTTAAATAATTTAATTTCTTTGATGTCTACATTTTTTCTGTGAAATAAGAGGAGAAAAATGATACCACGTTTAAGGTGCACTATAACGAATTTAATTTACTGTGGTGTAAAAATGTAAGTATATTCTCTGAATTAAAAAGTTGACGTGAGATTTTATTGACCCCCCCGTCCCCCTTGGTGAGATGTAAACTGACCCCCCCTCCCCTATTTTAGACTCACGTAATTAATGGATGCCCCCTTAATAGCAAATATTAGCAGCATGTTATAATGTTAATTATCTATTTCATAGTAGTGGAACAACAATCTTATTACATATTTTAGGCACAAACGAGAATATAGTATATAATTAGTGACTAAAATGTAAATTATAAGTACAAAATAAGAAATTTAGTTATAACCAATGAAACCCATACAACTTGTTTAGGTTTAGCCTCATTTAAGGTTTTCTATTATCAACAGTGCCGGTTGATTGATTACTTGATTCTTGTTTGGCATTATCATTTTTTACACCTATTTGATATTTATCATCACCAATGAGATACATGGCTTCATCATATGTTGGTGGAGGTGGTTCTGAACTTGATGGCTGAGGCTTACTTGTTGCGGCATTAGCTAATAAGGCATCATATGAAGGAGGTAAAGTTGCATTTGATGCAGTTCTAGGCACTTGTCCACTCAATACTTGTTCAGCTTGTACAATAGCCATATCCTGAAATTGAAAATAATGTTATAATAAAACATTTAAACATAGTGGAGACGCCAGTGGTGTTCAAGTAGTTACAAAAGATCATAACTAATTAATAAGGTGACAGAGCAAAACTGAAAATTCACTACTTGTAATCTCTCAGTACTGCATACAACCTGAAATGCAGGAGATTTAATAGCAGTCATTTTTATTTTAGTGTTAAAAACATCAAAACTAAGTCACCATGTTTACAAGCAAGTGCTAAAATAGAAAGTCATCTTCACAAAATAATTAAATTGACAAAGTTTACTATGTAGTGTTGTAGACTATCTAATCTATTTATTTTTTAAAACTATTTTAAATAAAAATACTTCTGAATAATATATAACTGTTTGATATTAAGTCTTAAGTTTTTAAACAGTAATTGAAAATATTCTTATATTCACTTAGAGTTATCTATTATTATTCCTTAGTAAAACGAAATATAGCAACTTACACGAATTAATTCACGACGATGTAACAGCATCTGTATAACGCTTTTTCGTCGCAAATAAAGCATACTTTTAACTGCAACCATCATTCCGGAACATATAAATATTGGTCCCACAAGCCACATGTGTCCCAAATTATGTAAAATATATCCATCTGCATCACCTAGGGCCAGAACTGTAATAACAGTTCCAACAGAAAATAGCACCATCGATAGCACAAAATACGAATAGCTTGTGCAGTCACATCGTCCAAATCTTTGGTCTTCGTCAATATCATAGTCAGCTCGCCGCAAACGATGCAGTCGCTGCCGTATGAATGGACTATCAAATAGGGTGGTGGCCATTTTCAGAAAATAAACTATTTCACTATTTTTGAGCACACTCAAAACATATTCTATAACAATTAATGATCTCTTCTAGTGTTCAACGTTTCTCAAACTTAAAAAAAAAACTTTCCGATTTGGAAAGTGCTAAATTACAAACAAACACACACACATCAGAAAAGCAAGTACTCGTGCTACGACAGACAATTTTTTAAAAAGTTGTTTCTTTCACGGCGCTGCACGCACGTAAAAGGTCATTTTGATTTTCAATAATTTTATTTAAGATAAACATCAATAATCTCATAGATAAAATCATTAATTTAAGTTATTATAATTATCTCCTCAGCCAATATACCACCCACCCACTCCTGAACATAGGCTTCCCCAATTTATGTCCACTACGAGCGAAATCAAGCAGCCTTTTTTTTTGATTTTACGTCTGTAACAAAATGCATTTACGCACTGTCTCCCGGCCAAAGGGGGACCAAGAGAGGTGTGTGGGACTCACCACCGGCAGCCACGACCGCCAGCAGTAATACCCACTAAAAATCTTCCGACGACGCCCGCCGCTTGTTGAGAAAGAGGCGGGGTGCCAGTACCTGGGTTGCAGCTCTGACACCCCGCCCGCGGCCAACTTCCCCTGGACCAAAACCGTGAGGACCTCCTCAGAGAGACGCAGTGAACGCGCCCCTCCTACCTCCTTGTGCGACCATAGCGTGTGTGGCCGACTGCTCGGAGGGTCCATGGTTAGACAGCAGGGGCCTCTTGCCCCCGCTGCCTAAGACCATCTTGGCGCTGCTTGACGGGCCCTCCTGGCCCGCCCGCTGCGCCCTCCACAGGTCCCTCTTGGTTTCCCCCCCGGTAGTCAGTACTAAGGGCACCCAGATTGAAATCGAGCAACCTGCATCAACCGACTACCCACCGCTTTAGCTAGATCAGCGGTTCATCGGATGGGAGTCCGTCCGTAATATCAGACAATACGTTTGTCAGTTCACGTTAGCAAAATAACCTTGGTTACGCTATATGACAGTTATTCTTCCAATCATAAAAATATTTAACTGGCGGGCGGGTAACGGCAAGAAAATCGCTAAGTTTCGTATTTTCTTTCGACAGTTAAAAGACAATGTTCTTAATATTATACGAAAACAATTAAGTTAGTTACAAATTCACCTAGTTTATGATAACACGAAAAAAGGAGAAATGAAGATGTGAGAGCTCACTTTGAACGAATGTAGTACAAAGAAATACAGAGTTAGGCAGCTATTTTTTGTTTTTACAAATTTTGTTCGGCGTTGCCTTAAATTGTGCCGAAGAGATTTTTTCTCTAGTGTCCGTAGTTTGTTCGGTACAGTGAGCTCTCAATCTTCTATGTGAGAACTGAGGGCCCAACTTTTTACTTCATAACTCGCTTGTCTGACTTTCACAAAATCTGATTTCAACTTTTAAAATTCTTTTAAAGTGCGCTCTAAATTCTAAGCATATTTTCAAAGAGTTTCAAATAACGGGCCCTCACACCACACGTACATATTTATTTTCACAAAAGTAATATGTAAGAACTGCGTTGAGCTGACTTGAAGTGTAGATTTGAAATGTACTGAGAAATTGATATTCAACTAATAGGACTTCTTGACGGGAAAGTGAAGCGTCATACTCATGCTGTAGTTTTGTTTTATTTTTTTAAGTTTGTGAAACATTAATGTGTAATAACGTTGGATTATTAACCGTTAAGGGTTTATGAACGTTCATGAGTGTTGGTAAATGGAACAAAACAGTGCAATATCACTTTTCTACATCTCTCAAGAAGTCCACGTGAGGTCTCAGTGTAGTCCCACATCTTTACTAAGGACTTAAGGGGCTTAGGGGAGGGAATCTCATTTACTATTTATCATCTTTATCACCACTCACTTTTATTTACTATGATTTATATATTATTAATTTAATATATTACTAAATATTAGGTTGGGGAAAAAGTCTTTTCGTATTTTTGTATGAAAAGTCAAGACATTTTTTTCAAAGTTTATTTACATTTATTTACAATATATATGTACCGTTTTGTTGAATAACTTTCTGCCATTTTGTGGGCAGAGACATTATCCCGTTACTGTAGAAACTTTGGGACTTCTGATCAAAAAAACGGGACAAATAGTTTTGGCAGTCCTCTCTTGAGGTCAACCTTACAGAACCTAAAGAATTCTGCAGAGACCGAAACAGGTGAAAATCTGAAGGCGCAAGGTCAGGGCTATATGGTGGATGCACTAGGACCTCCCAGTCGAACTCTCTTAATTTTTGCTGAGTGGCTAAAGATGTGTGTGGTCTAGCGTTATCGTGATGAAAGACCACACCCTTCCTGTTGATCAATTCCGGCCGTTTTCTCTCGACTGCTTCCTTTAATCTCATCAGTTGCTGGCAGTAAAGATCAGAATCGATGGTTTTGCCGGGCGGTAAAAGCTCATAATAAACAATGCCCTTCCAATCCCACCATACACACAGCATCACCTTATTTCGTGTTAGGCCAGGTTTGGCCACAGTCTGTGAAGCCTGGCCAACTTTCGACCACGACCTTTTTCGCACGTTCTTGTCGTACGTGATCCACTTTTCATCGCCAGTTATCAATCTCTTCAAAAACGGCTCGGTTTCATTACGTCTCAATAATGAATCGCAAATGAGTACACGGTTCATTAAGTTTCTTTGAGTGAGCTCGTGTGGCACCCACACCCAGGCAATATCGAGCTTTTTTGTATAACCAGCTTTCTTCAAATGGGTCAAAACTGTTTTGTGGTCAATTCCCAGTTCTTCAGCTGCATCGTAACTACTAATATGCCGATCTTGCTCCACTCTTTCAAAAATGGCGTCCATTTTATTCGTAACAGGGCGACCAGAGCGAGGTGCATCTTTAACATCAAAATTTCCGGACTGAAAACGTTTGAACCAAATTTGTGCTACTCTTACTGACACTGCATCAGGTCCATAAACATCACAAATTTTTTTCACTGCTTGAGTTGCATTTTTGCCTTTTTTATAATAAAATTTTAAAATGTATCGAATTTCTTCATTAGATTCACTCATTTTAACGGAGAGAAAAACAAATGAAAAATAGCGGGAAACAACTTTTTTTTATTTTTTTATTTTCTTTATAATGGAACCTTTTTAATGTTACCAAAACCAGCCAGACACAAATAGTACAGTCAAAAAAATTTTATAATAAGTTTATACCTACGTTATGCGAAAAGACTTTTTCCCCGACCTAATATAATAAAATTATCACTTACTGGACACTGGCTAAATCTGCTTAACGCACGAAGCCATTATAAAAAAAAGTGTCAAAGTTGACAACTGTAAAAACTGCTGTTTGTACTGCTGTTGTAGAAAATTAGCTATCAATTATTTATTTGTGATTTTGTTGTTACTAATTTAAAGAAAACCTTATAATCCGGAGCACTTAATTAATTGTTTTTTTTATTTCTTTCATGTTAGAAAGTAGGAAAAATATCTGGGATAGAGTTTCTAGGCGCTTATAATTCATTTGCCTCGATATGGCCAGCAACTTTCTGTTGTTTTTATTAGCGTTTTGGATTGTAGATGGTATGTTTTTGTGTTGTAAAATTACATAGATGAAGATATCTATTCTAATGTTATATTTATCTTGAAATTTGCACCATTCCATAGGAGCACAATCACTTCAACTGTATGTCAAGAACAATGGTCCAGCCGTTCTCGGATTGAACATAACGTTCACAGCTATTGTGCCAGATTACACCGATGAATACTTAAAATATGAATTTATGGACAACGCACAGCCACAAAATAAAGCTTCGGTAAATATTGTAATGATTTATATTGCATAGATTAGTCTGCTGTACTTCCAAAAGATGAGAATAAAACTAAAAATTCCAGAGGCTCTAAATATAAATGTTTGAATAATTCAGTAATTCACTTGAATTAGAATGTAAGTGATGATAAAAAACTAAAGAGTCCTATCATTTTATCTTAAATTTTGTCATTATTGTCTCTTATTTTAAAAGAATTTACTAATTGTATTTGTATTGATCAAATCATGTGGATATTTGTTATGTTGTGTTATATAGACTTAGTCCCAACAGTGCCGCGGCAGCGGCGGGCTAAGCGCCAGAATTGCTTGTATATCTTAAATAATATAATTATTATAGAAGTTGTTACCTGTAAATTATTTGTCCAAGGTGAAACAAACATCTATGCAGCAGTGTGTTTTCAAAATTGGATTTTAAACTTGAAATACTAGCCAGTATTAGTAATTTCGAACTTCATAATGCAGCATTTTGGTGTCATGTTTATGTTGTGCTCCTGTCTATATTCTATTAATAACTCAAACATGACATCATGAGTACCTTATTTGTGCTTCAAAAAAAAACGTAATGGAAAAGTTGCCACATAATTTTTTGCTAAACAGTTAATTGCTAAAAATAGTTTTGCTAACTGTAAAATTGCGAAAAAAAGGTTTTGCCAAATGAGAATTTGGTAAACATACTTTGGCAAGTGTCACTTTGGGAAACGTTTTTTGCCAAACTTCAGTAAACCCTCTTTTAACCTTGTCAATAAACAGCATAATACCAGCAGCACATTTATAATAAGTATAAAATAAAACTCCAAAGGTTATAAGCTACAGCCAAGATAAAGGGATTTTGCTTAGTGTTTATGTGGGCAAAGGGCTAACAACCTTTCACCATTTAACGTTTCAACAATAGGTGTCTGTGCTAAAAAGAAACTTTGCTACAATTATATAGATCTTTTTAAAATAGAATTAAGGTGTCTGTCCACCTTAATAAAATATATGGGAGGGAGATTAGATTAGTGTAATTCAGTGCTATAAATGTTATATCTATCTATCTATTAGATGCTGGAGTCACTTTAAGAAATCCATCATAATAGAACTTAGTCTTAATTATTTCAAGCTCTTTGTAATTTTTCAGTTCATAAATTCTTCTGGAGTCATGGAATGGACTGTGCATTATCCTAAGAAGTTATATGAGGCTGGTGAATACACAGCCACTGTTTACTTAATGAAGAGTTTTATTAACCTTTGGTATTGGGATAATAAAACTAGTACTCAATTTAAATTAACGGGTAAGTACTGAGTCTTAAAATACATATTGTCAGGGATAGTGCAAATCCACTAATCTACCATACGAAAAGTCTGTGTATACAGTTTTACAGTTTTACCAGAGCTAGTTTTACAGGGGAAGGTTAAAACTTAAAAAAAATCTTAATAAATTTTGGGCTAATTACACATTTAGTAGTTATTTGTGTTCCAGCTTTTGTTATGAAAAAAATTTCTTGAATGTTTATAATTTATGATGTATTGCCTATTAAAACTTAAATTAGCTCCATTTGTCAGATACGCCGAATTAGCCAATGCTAGTTAGGCAGATTTGCACTATCCCCAATGATATTAATAGTATAATTTTTTAAATTACTTTCTGCCTGTCATCTTTATATAAGCTGAACTAATTTGTATTAGAATTAGGATGTAGATACCTATATGTTCCTAGAAAGGGCGTAGGATAGTTTTTTTTGTTAATATCTTTTCTGGATGTGTAAAATTTTGTTTGGGCTAAAATAATTTTTTTGGTATCTCACATCTAAATAAATATATAAAATAAAGTAAATTTTAAAAATTACATAAAGAGTAAATTGTGTCAGAAGGCTTATTATAGGCCTGGAAGTGACATGAATTACTCCTTTCTTTCTTAAGGCTAGATGAGATATGATCTTTAGATATTAGACGTTGTTAGTTTTAAGAACAGCGGTAATTTATTTATTTCTTTAATTGTATTAAATCTTAAGACATAATTTGAAAAAAGCCGAGATGAGTTTCTTGAGGCCTTCTTCTCAATCTCCTTGCAATGCCTCCTTCTCAATGCCTTTTGGAAGCCTCATTGAGTCACCGACAGACTGACAGACGAACAATCCCCTCCCTCCTTTAGAATCACGACAGGCTGACTGACAGATACAGACTGACAAATCTTGAGAAAACCACAACAGACAGATAAACTGACAAAGAACCCATTTGCTTTTACTCCTTTATTATGTTACCGCTCATATTTCTTTCATTGTTGTTAAATAAATATATAAAATTTCCATTTTGTGTAAATGTTTAAAGAATCTAAATGATTATGTTGATCTTAAAGACAATAAAGTATATTTTTTTTTAATTTTTTATTTCATCTTAACTAAACTAATCAAAGCTATGGTGCTGGACCATGTGTAAACATACATAAATATAATTATTCTATGATACATAAAATCATACAAATATTTGTCCAGTGTGGAAATGAAACCCATGACCTTAACATTTCTCTATGCATTGCAAAACTAATTATAATCAATACATTTATCCTGTGCCTTGTGATAAACAGTAGGTTATGCGCTTGAAAGCTAGCAATAAACTATCAAATTTACTAAAAGTTCTAAAGAACATTTGATACTGTTTATCATCAAGTGTTCTTTATAACTTTCAAAAATCTTATATTAATTTGACCTAACTTTTTGTTTCAGATTCTTTGAATGGTGATTTAGTACTAAGTCAAAATAATAAAGATAGACCAAATCAATTTGTGGCAGTCAATCAGACTGTGAAACATTATGTAAACTTACCAGACAATGAATTCAACTTTCTGAAAAAAAATGCTTCAAAAGTGATAACTTACTGGTTCAAAGACTGCACTTTGATTGACCAGACAGATGATTACTCTCTGGAATATACTTATAGTGATTTAATGAACGATCATTACATTGAGGCTTTGGTAGTAGCTGATACTCAGCCTTTGCCACCATTGACTACCACAACAACGACTACAACAACTACGACAACAACAACAACAACTACAACAACAACTCCTAAACCTACAACTACTCTTAAACCTTCAACAACTTCTAAACCTTTAACAACTCCTAAACTTACAATGACAGTACCATCCACAATCACTCCACCTGCCATAGTAGTTACCAATGAAACGCATACTGAACACAAATTAGTTAGACGTAGTATTTCTAACAGAACAAAGAAAGTTGGCACTCCGAATAACTTTGTTTGTTATAATACTAGCATTGTTCCAATTGGTGATAATTATATCTATGGACATTATCAACAGACTCTTAGCGTACGAGGTAAGTTTTCTAATTAATATTAATTTTTAAAAAAACAGGATGCAATAGAACTCACATGTGTTTATTGCCCGATGCAGAGTTACTTGAAGGAGGCCATTGCCGATTAGAGAAATTTGGGGAAAGCCTTCTTCCAGAGATGCTACTGTATTTCTCAAAAGATGAGGAATGCTTGCCAGATTTTTTTGAAATATGATATGATAATAGGCATTTTATTAAATAAGGATCAATTCTTATTTCTTTTTTTCGTCTATGTACATTAATGTACAACATCAAACATTTTGGAAAATAAAGTACAGCGCGAGTTCTGGTGTCAGCTAATGAGGCAGATTAAATATGCCTTCTCCGTGACACATTTATTAGTTTTGAAATATATTTTTTTTATAAAAGTGCTTGTTTATCTGTGCCATTGTATAAATATTTGTTTTTTCTTTCTTTACAATATAAAACAGAATATTATCTATTTCTTACAGCTACATTACGCAGTATTGTGCTGACATTCCCTCATTATATTCCTTAGTTGTAAAACTAATGTGGCTGTTATCGAACATTTATTATAATATGCACCCTGCAAAAGCTCCAAATAAATTTTGTGTATTATGTTATTCTGTTTTTATATTATGTTGATCATAAAGAGAAAAGATTAACATTTTTTTTTTGTAAAGAAATCTGTCACCATTTTAATGCTTCATTATCACTGAGTATAGACTGTATCTGCTGCTAGAAATAATTAGGAATCCCTATAAAAACTCAAATAATGTAACCCAATGTTTACAATATTTATTTACTGGGAAGAATGAGAGGAAAAAACCGCCGCCACTCCTCACTGGGTCTGCGTGATGGAGTATGACCTGAACCCTCTTATCTTGGTTTGTGAGAGGAGGCGTATACTAAGTAGTGGGATAATAAAGCGCTGAGATAATGATGAGAGGGAAAGCTACTAGTTAAATATAAAAGAAATATAAAACTTTGTTATTTTTTCCAATTTCAGAGCCCATATCTAAAATGAACATCACAGGCCTCAACTGGTTGCAACACGGCGATCTACTGCGGTTGCAAGTCACATACACAGGCAGTCCACCATTTGAATACTGTGTTCAATATAAACAGGGCCAATACAATATCACAGGCAATGAGACATGTGCTATCAAGACTAGCACACATCTTAACACCTTCCCTTTAATTCATTACTTCTCAGACAGCGATCAACATACTGTAGTTGTTATCGTTGAAAATGAGATTATGAAAAATGTGTCCAGAGCCACCATTAATATTTATAAAGGTATGTTATTAATAGCTCTTCTTATTATGTTAATTGTTTACATTTATTTCCATAAAAATCTTTGTGTGTAGTAAAGTCTTTGAACGTTTAATGACCTCCAAACAGATGTTTATTGTGTCTGGGCGTTGAATGTTACTTTTAGTAATTAACATCAGCTATACATCTTTGTATTGTTTAGGTTCAAAGAATATTTATTTTCTCATTAAAAACCATACAGTCACTTACATGAGAAATTTACAATATATGTAAGTAAGAATAAATCTGTCGTAAGTATGAAAAAAATAAGTAGGGAACAGGTAGGTGGTAGGTAGGTTTTTTTTTAGGGCAGTGCACTTACTTACTTATATTGTACTATGGCTAAAATGATATGCGCGTACCGAGTGATTGTTTGACTGTCAATACCACAGAGATCTCTTTTAATTTGTCCTCAGTTTATTTATTTATCTATACCTACGTCTTCGCGAATATAACTTATTCTAGCCTTTTAATTTATAGATTTTTTAAATTTGTTCCAAATTTAGTTTTCTTTACTTTTAAGCCACTTCCCGTCTAGAGAACTCTCGGCATGACAATATGTCACACTAATAGCTTAATACTTAACGTTATCAGCCTCAGATACAATAAAAAATCTAATGATTTTTGGTTTATGAGTAGCATTCAAAGACTAATCTACCGTTTTTATTTTAATCTGTTTAAGCCTCACGTCTGCGTTATCTGCGTTTTATATAAAACCAACCACAACCACGACATGAGACGTTATTATTTCCTATACTATAAAAGTTGTGTGATATATGAAGTGGCGTGCCCTAAGCTTTTGTGTGGAGTATGAATTTGGGTAGCTCCGTGAAAACATGTAATTAATAAGAAATTTATTTGGCTTACGGTACCCCTGTATTGGTTATTTACGCCACTAGGAGCCATATGGGAGTGAAAAGGAGGGTCGAACATTGTACCTATACAGCCTATACATATCGTGCCCTAAGCTTTTGTGTGTGGTCTGAATTTGGGTAGCTCCATGAAAACATGTAATTAGAGTTGGTATTAGAAATTTATTTGGTTTGGCTTACGGTACCCCTGTAGTGGTTATTTACGCCACTAGGAGCCATATAGGAGTATAAAAGGAGGATCGAACATTGTATACGGCCTATACATATCATATGAGATGATTTCCGAGGCGAAGCTATCATATTTCCTTTCAGGGTCTAAAGATCTACGCCAAATGTAATCTGAATTGATTCAACGTTTTAAGCGTAAAAAGGTTCAGGATACTTTCTCAAATATCATTATAAAGTATACTAACATGTTTGTATGAATTACTATTGACTTGATAACATTTTATTATTACAGTAACAGTTCACGCACAGTTATCAGTAATAGTGGTTCCGGTGGTGTTCTGCCTACTCGCAGTTACACTGGTCGTTTTCGGAATAGCTTATTATCAACATCGTTCAAGGTTAGTATGCTATAGCAATAGTCTTACGCCCGAAACTAATAACGTATCCAAAGATGGCTATCTGCGATAGACAAATTAATTATTTTCCCAAGTAAAGCGTTTTAATAATTAATTCTTAAATTTAAACTTTAGGAACTATTGAAACCAAAATAGGCGTCTATCTAAGATTGGTTTTAATCTCGGATTGCGAATAGGTTATGAATTTGTGGCGTTGGTGTTTTTATTTTTTTGTGATTCGTCATCATAACTACATCTTCCCAGTTGCAAGTCAGCAGTCGATACTACATCTAAAGTATCTACTGCCAAATACTACAATAGGATTCACATAGCAAATAGGTATCGACCAAGGAGAACTCGTCATTAATATGCAGGGGAAAAATAGTTGATAAGACAGAACTTGTGGCACTCATTTTCATGAATTCGGGGAACCTTCACAAAGTATGCGAATCCTCCTCTTTCGAATAGTCTACTACTGATACTAACCATCAATAAAAAGCCAACCGATTATTTTTTCTTGCAATGATTTAATTAAGGTCATTAGCCTATCAATCTCAATAGACCGTAACTATTAGCCACCAATATTGGTAAGCATCAAGGGACAAAGCTGCCAGTCTTTTCGCATTATTATAAGATTCTTCATTCATAATCTCTCGCGTTTAAAACCCATATCGCATGCTTAAAGGAACATCGACCCATTAAAAGATAGGTCAGGTTTGGGTTACGTACTTATACAGTCTTTCTATTTCTTACTGAGATCAATCAATGTTAATCAAACATTCAAAACACAAACAGAACTACTAATTAATAAATCAGTATCAATTTAATGCGCTTACAAGTAGGACAAGTATTAATTAGAAGATCTTTTGTGATGTCCCAAAAATCGTATTTTTGAAATTAAGTCACTATTTCATTAAGCATGCGATATTATTATGGAGTGGGCAGCAACTTTGCTACAACTATTTAAAGAGCATTTTTACAGTTGTAGCACGTACTGCCGTCCTTTAGCTAGATAGCCGCTAACTGTCAGAGGATAATTTCTGAATTAAAACCTTTATTGTATTACAGGAGCGTTTAAATTCCAAAAACTACTTATTGAACGTTAGCCGTATTTTAGCTAATGGACGGCAGCGTAGTAGATTCACTTTTACCACAGAGGTGGCTAGCCATTCGTCCACATTGACGAGATTCCGTTTCCTTAGTCTCCTTCAACGACACCCTCGAAAAAGACGTGAAGAGGTCGTCATGAATTTACCACACAAGAATTATTTAAAAAAAATAAGTATTAAAAAGCATTATATATAATTATATATCCTTTATTGCACATTCACACAAAGAAACATATCATAAACAAAACAAAGAAGTACAAATGTGGGCTTATAATTAATTAATATATATATATAAACTATAATATTATATACATACATACATATTCCTCCTTTTACTTCTTTCTAAAAGACACAACTGACAGACTCTCACGGATATCAGCCGGCAGCTTATTTCACAACTGCGCCGCGCGACCGGAATAAGACCTGTGATAGAATTTGGTCTTAGAGAAAGGGTACACTAATGTTTTAGTTATACAAGATCGTTTAGGACGGGATGATGAGGGGAAGCTAATTAAAGCGGGACCGCAAGTAGTGAGGAAGCTGGGTACAATGAAGAATCTTGGAAAGGAGGCAAAGGATGTGCATATCTCTACTTAGCCGAATAGGAAGCCAGTTGAGCCTAGCACGATACTCAGATCACATCATATTTTCGAAGGCCGAAAATGACTGTATTGCAAGGTTTCGCAAACGCTCTAACATTTTTGTATTAGTTCTAAGCATTTATTACTTTGTATAACTAAATATTTGTTTCATTCCAGATTCAACATAGAAGTGGCTGATTTCGACTTCGGCCAAGCTAGTTTAGATTACAAAACCTTTATGGAACGTTTACGAGATAGTTTTAGGAACGCGTTCAATTTCAATCAAGGGGAGGACACAGATCCTCTTACAACTAACGCTCGGTACGATTCTATGACTTAAATAATGAGGCAGTTAGAAATGCTGAAAACTTGCGTGATATTGCTTTAGAATTTAGTGTAAGGTAGCTAGAGATTTTATAATAATTATTATGTAATAATTGGTTAGTAATTTAAGAAGAAATCATGGGAGCGTCATTTAGATGGTAACATCCAAACGGCTATGAAGAACGACAGGAGCGTTAAAACGTCTCTAATACCTAATTATCGTAAGTTTACTTTTAAACTGTTAAACTCGTAAGTTTTGGGTGCTACCAATTTATTAACGCTGTCTGTACTATCATTTGCTATTTCATCTTACAAAATACAAAGACAAAATATCAGTCGCTTTCTATCCTCACTATTCGATCTGTTTAACGACATTTTCATAATATATGTTTTTAATATTGTATATAACTTTTTAATAGGCTTGTATGTTTTTTCTACTATTGGTTTGTACTATTTTACCAAAGTTTCCAAACTAAAGACGACCAATTGTGCAAAAATTATCACGAATATCGCGAATTTATTGTAAATGTTCGGTGTTAAAGTTTAAAAAACAATTTATTGCCTTAAAATAAAGTACAGTTAAGTAATAAAGTTAAATATCGACAGAGGAACGTCAGCTTCATTCGAGGCTGCGTGAGATATGCTTGCGCATTTTTGTGCACATAATGCCAATGCCATTTAAGTTCATTTTTGTGCCTCATTTATTAAATACACTCTTTTAGGCTCCTTTCTCGATAGAGTAAAAAAATTGCCAAAATATGCCATACTTTTCTATTTGGCATAAATATAATGAACGTTACCTTCACATTTTGTTCGATGATTTTGCGCTATTGGAATCGTGAAGACACAACCAGTCTTAACCTCTATATTGGAAAGATTTTAATATGCAATGTAATTATAGAAATCTCTGAATAAGGATTATTGAGGTTGGCGAAATAGGATTATAACTGATTACATTATATAACTATTTTTATTAATATAATTCATAATTGACAATGTTTTTGTATGTTTCGTAAACTTTTTAAATGTTTTTTTCTTAATTATTTATATTCTTTCAAAACAAGGGCTCGTTTATTCTTTCATAAAAAATAGGTCAACTAAGTACTTGTTAATTCTATTGAATTTAGAGTTCAAATAAACACTTATCAAGTTGATGAGATAAACATTGTGTTAGATTGTAATATTTATAAGTAATTATTTGGTTATGACTAATTATTGGTTTACCAATTCTATTGCTTTGCTAATTGCTTACTTAAGTCATTTACCAATGGCTCATTTGCACTAAGTAGATGGGACAGTGTAAACATTAGTCGTCTACAACAGACTAAGGGCTGATTTTCCAATCTCCAGTAAAATTTTAATATACCTACATACTAATTAAAAATGCCTTTTGTCATTTACGACTCTACTTGTGACGTTTTTTTTGGTGGGTTAATTTAACTACTGATATGTTTTATCTAACGATGGAAAAATCGGCCCTAATTCGGGCTAAGACCAAATTAAACGGCTGCCGATAAATGGACTAATGGCGATGACGCCGGTCGCTTCTATGTTGCGGCGCATAAGTTCAACAATGATCTTAAATGCGCAGTAACTTAATATCAGGTCTCAACCGAAGCGCGGCGAGGGGAGTGGCGCGGACGGTTCGCTCCCGCGCATGCACTTAGTCACTGTCTGTTTCATTCTTTTTTTGTCTACGATTGTTTAGTATATAAAGTATTAAGTACCTGCGTAGACCGCCATTGTTATCCAACTTATGTGCCGCTGAAGTCGGTAGATGATTTATTGTAAGTGAGCCATTATTTTATCAGTGGCCCTGGATGACAGGAGAATCACAATTTACTAACAAATATAATTATAAACAAAGAAAATATTAAGACTGCAAAATCTATTTTCCAGTCACCAGATTAAAAAGCAATCCATGATATTTCTAACTACTTTGAGATATAATAAATGTTATGTCTCAGAATAATGCTAACACATAGCAAACTAAACACATGTGCCAGTTGTAAAATGTCAGTATTTTTAATTCTTGTATTCAGTTTTAGAATGTTGCAAAAAAATTATTATGAAAATACTTTCCGAGTTTGTTGCATACAAAATACCAGGAGCTGTTTCTATGTGATCCCACAATCATCATCATCATAATGAACTCATTAACATGCTGTAAATGGGCACTGGCTTCCTCAAACAACCATAGTGAGGGTCACTTTCGCCGATAAAAATAGGTGAAGGCTATCTGCTTTGTCAAAGCCTGACTGCAAACAGTTATATCCCAAGATCGTTCTATATGTCGGGAGCGCTCGATAGTAACATCCAACCCTTACCACTTATTCTCACGACACTAACTAATATTATTTATTGTGATGTTTTTTTGGTTAGAACAAAAGAGCCCTTACATAATTGACATAACACATTCCATTTTATGAAAATCAGGTCAAAACATTTTTTCTCGAAAATTGTTGATTATTTATAAAAATGTTTATTATTATTGTATTGTAGTGCCTAATGTAGACCGACAAATAGTCTTAAAATGTCGTAAAATCACAAAAAATCAATTAAAACTATTTGTTGACAATCAGAGTTCAAATTGTTTCGTAAATATTTGCTCGTTAAATTGGTAAACATTAGACACATAAAAATATCTAGTCAAAATTGTTAATTTTATGTGTTTTTAATGTTGCACTATATAATTAACGACTTGGGTTATCTACATAGTTTTGGAAATAACAAGAATAATATTTTAGTGCATTTTGTGATACCTAATTACTTATATTAGATTATTGTTTATTAAATTGATACATATATTTTGTAAATAATATAATTTCGTAGACTACTTATGTTGATATACTATTTAAGTGGATGTACGTAAACTAAATATGCTTATAGGACAGATGGTAATTATTTATAAATGAAATAAATTGTTAATACAAATCAGACAAGATTTTTTTTCAAATATCTACTTTACTCTTTGGTTGAAGCTACATAAATTACTTATAACGAGGAGGGCAGAAATCTAGCTTCTTTCAATTATTAAAAAGGAATCTAGTAATCATTGAATAAAGTTGTAGCATAGTTCACACTTAGCACAGTAAGTTAACCCTTTACCGGGCAGTGGTCAATATATGATCACCATAAGTTAAACCTTATGGAGTTGAGTTAAGATGCAAATCCAATGACAAATTTCAACATGTTCTATCCGTTTAAGGGTCAAAACAGTGAGATATGAGTAACCCTTCGATAACATTGACAGTAGACGGAGATAGGAGGGGCGCGTCCACTGCGCCTCGCGGGCGGGGTGTCAACTGCAACCCAGGTACTGTCCCCCGACCCCTTTCTAAACTAGCGGCGGGCGTTGTCAGTCTGCCGGTGGTAAGTCCCACACCCCCCTTTCAGTCCCCCTTAAGCCGGAAGGCAGTGCGTAAATGCAATTTGTTACCGACGTAAAAGGTCTTATATCATCTCGTCCCGCTGTTTTTTTTCAAGCCGCCCAATAGGGCCTTTTATAATCATCCTTTTTTTTTTTTTTTATTATCGTCTGTTAAAAAATGCTGCTTACGCACTGTCTCCCGGCCAAAAGGGGAAGACCGGGAGGGGGTGTGGGGCTCACTGCGGCAGACGCGACCACCGCAGTCCTACCCACTAAAAAACTTCAGACGACGCCCACCGCTGTTGAAAAGGGGCGAGGTACCAGTGCCTGGATTTGTAGCTTCTGGTACCCCGCCCGCGGCCAACGTCCCCCGGATCAGAACCGGGGAGACCTCTTCAGGGAGGCGCAATGTGCAGCGCCCCCCCTACCTCTATGTGCGGCCATGGCGTAACTGGCCGACTTCGGGGGGGGTCTATGGCGAGACGGAAGGGGCCCCCTGCCCCCGCCGCCTAAGGCCCCCCAGGCGCTGCCGGACGGGCCCTCCTGGCCCGCCCGCTGCGCCAACGGCGTAGCCGGAGAGAGAGCGGATCCCGCTCCCTCTCCCGCTCCGCGGCGACATCACCACTTCGCAGAAGGAGGCCATCGCCTCCCACGCCGTCTCGCTGTCGACCATCTTTTGCATGATGGTCGGCAGCGAGAGAGCTACTCCACCCAGGGCCGCGGCTAACGTCGGCCGCGGCCCCGCCCACGCAGGGCACGCCACCAAAGTGTGCTGCGCGGTGTCTTCCGTTTATAATCATCCTAGCTGTAGATCGTGATACGCCGTACAGATGATTTTGTAGTTACTTAGGTAGTTATTTCTAGTGGAGTGAAGATGAAAAGCCGTGATCAGTAATCACTGTTTATTATTGTAGGTACAGTTTTAGGTATAAGTGGTTCTCGCGCGACGTCTGTTATTCCCGCAGTCTCAGCTTACACTCAGCTAATTGCATTTTATTAATCATTTAAATAGCAGCGGTCGGCAAGATTCCCTGACCTCAATAGAATAGTTAGTTATGCAAAGTCAATATAGGTAATTGGTAATTACGTGGTCGGAAATGACCAAAGAATTAGAACAAAGTTCAAATAGTCCGTGGATAGGTGTCCGTATTGTGTAGCAACTTTGGGATGCGGGAGTCAGACGGCAGTCGCTCCGTGTAATACCTAAATGATATTCAGTCAAATCTAGTCAGACCAATTGAGCAAAACTTGGGCCCATAGCTTAAGACTAGAGCACCACCGGGATAATCCTTGTGTAAAACCAAAGTAAACCGTACACCGCATCCCAAAGATGCTATACAATAAGGACACCTATCCACGGACTATCTGAACTTTGTTCGAATTCCCTGGTCATTTTCGACCACGTTATTACGAATAATATCAAGTCATTTTATTATTTTAGGCTCACAACTATTGTTATACATAAAGTACAGAAAGCTTTTAAGTGAATATGAATTTAATCTCTACAATCAATCAAGTAGGTTTCTAACCGTAATATACATTCAATAAATCAAGTCACTTTGCAGGTGAAAATCTTTTTACGACCGTCTCCGATGAATTTCATTTTTTAGTTTCAGTCACTGGATAATAATTTTATAGCTAAAATTGCTGCCAGTTTTTATATAACTTCTAGAACCCCAAACCAGTCTCGAGCTCGATTTCTAAAGTGTGCAAAAGAGTGCTTGCTCCTTAGACTTTCTTCACTCGCTTGCTCTCGTTACTTCATCGTTTTGTAGCCGACGAGTCAAATGGTCCTCCCGCGAGTGCGAGCGAGTTCATACTCTACTCTGTACATTATCTGACTATCAGTTCTGACCAGGGTTCAGATGTAGAAAGCAGATGTAGGGATTTCCAGCGACATCGGTAAAGTATCATGGGCATAAAATGTAAAGCTGTTTTGGAAACATTTGATTCCGCCTGTTTCCCCATAAGGAAAAGCAGAGGCACATTTCGCCAATCATGTTTATGGTCCATCGTATTAGCCTGAGCCTAGTCCTTTGATAGGTAGGTGCACCACTTGCAGGTGAGAATTGTTTGGGTTCCTAAGATCTTGGTAGGATCCCTATACACTATAAAACAACAATAATTCTAAAAAGGTCATATTTCGAAGGCTGCGGACTCGATACCAGCGGGTTAAGGGGTATGGGGCTTAAATCAAAACAAATTGTACAAAAGGCGAACTTAATGCTACAAGGCATTCTCTACCAGTTACCTTTAGGTTAGCAAAAAAGTATGAGGTAGTACGAACAAGAAAATATATAAACTTACATAGAATTAAATATTTAATATTAATAAACTACATATAGCTATACAAAAAAATAATAATAATCATGATATATAGACCCAATCAGATGATGACTCCTATATTTCGACTAGTTCCCAAAATAAAAAGAATCAGGCATTCTTCATACTCAATTTAACTATGTCAAATCTCAGACGTTTTGGTTCCGACTACTAATTTACACGTAAGCAGTAACGTCTCCCTTCACCAAAAGTCGACTGAAACATTAAAAGTATTCGTTTTTCGCATTTCATTAAAATTTTAACTCGTTAAGCTCTGGCTAGGCATTTTAAGTGGCGTTGGGTTAAGTCGCTTTAATCGTGTAACGAATACATGAGTACTGTTTTAACTAGCTCCCTCCGAAACATAATGAACCACGGCTTTGTGGGTTGCTCTTTGGAAGCCCTGTTTCATTTTGGGTGGCCTTACTGGCGTAACTATGCTAATGATTGTTCCTTGATTTTGTAACCCGAAATATTTTTGTATTTTATAATAACCTGGTGTTTTGCCTGGTGCCTTTAATAATTATGCTACTGGGCGTCATAATATTGCCTTATAACATTTTATTCGATTTTGCTAAAGTATTGAAAATAGTAAAATAAGTAAGAATATCATATTTACCACACTCTGACTGATGGTAAGCAGTCTATGCAGTCTAGAAAAATAAGGGCAATAAGAGTAACAAGCGCATCTACTCATAAAGGTCCGTATACATGCCGTTTCACACCCGCCGGGACTGGACCGACTGTTCATATTCCCATTGGCTTCAGCTATCTGATCATGGTACAAAGATTAACTTGGGATACTTTTTCGTCCCAATATAAAAGAGTACTTTAACGTCACGCAAAGGAAGTCTCTTGTGGCGGATAGTTTTAAGTAATTTTCTAAAGTCTGTTTTAAATAAATCCTTGAATTGTTGTGTAAGCCGTTAAAAATATTACTAGGGTTTGAATGTGTCATGTGGTTTGAAAGTTTTACAGAAAACTCTTATAGCTTATCGGAAAAATAACAGGCAGATTATTAAATTGGCTAACTAATATTTTGCAGAGAAAAAATTACTGTTTGTTTGTTAACATTGAATAGCCTCAACTACTACTGGACCGATACGAAACCGCCCGGACAGGTCTCTACCTTGTCGTGGTGGGGGGGCTAAGTACTTCCCGGAGGTCGGGAAAAAGTAACACCCAGAGACCGGCGACTCTGGGTGCTCTTGGTACTGACTATCGGGGGGGAAACTAAGAGGGACCTATGGAGGGCGCAGCGGGTAGGCCAGGAGGGCCCGCCAAGCTGCGCCAGGAGGGTCTTAGGCAGCGGGAGCAGGGGGCCTCTGCTGTCTAACCATGGACCCTCCGAGAAGTCCGGGGAACGTTGGCTGAGGGCGAGGTGTCAGAGCTGAAATTACGGTACTTCCCCACCCCGCCTCTTTCTCAACAAGCGGCGGGCGTCGTCGGAAGATTTTTAGTGGGTATTACTGCTGGCGGTCGTGTCTGCCGGTGGCGAGTCCCACACACCTCTCTCGGTCCCCCATTGGCCGGGAGACAGTGTGTAAATGCATTTTGTTACCGACGTAAACCAAAAAAAACAAAATGGTCCGATGCGAAAAACTGTCTCACGTATAGAAAGTTCCATTCTTTGAAAATGAAAGGTTATATTATTAATCCATTGAAATTAGGGATCCCTAACTCACTAATGTAACACTGGGTGGAAATAATTTTATAAGTAGCTACCAAAGCGAAGCGAGGGCGTTTCAAATTTCAAATTCAAATTAATTTATTCAAGTTTGGCTCAAAATAGCTCTTATGAACGTCAAAACTTAAAAACTAGCGCGCCCATTCACTGCGGGCGGGAGCTTGATCGTAAAAGAACGGGCAAGAAAATCCTCAAAGTTAGTTTTTTCTCCCGCCAGTTACAAGAATATGTACTTAGTAGTAAAACAATTTGACAAATCTACAAAAACCTGTGTTCTGCAGTCTGCATTTAAAATAAAAAAAGAAAATAACTTTTTATTTTAAGTTATACGAGTATGAGTACGAATAAACATAGTAGACATGAGCAGACCAGTTAAGTACTTAGTTGCCTATGAAACATATTTTTTATAGGTATCCTACAAATAAATTCAATAGCCCGATGAAGAATTAATAGTAATTCGATTCTTAATTTTTTATTTTTATAAGTTAATTCGTATTAGCATCTTATATAGGTACTTAGGTACTCAATCTCAAAGATCGTGTAAAAAAAGTGCACGTTTTATAATAAACAAAATAAAAACTTTTAAAATTAAATTATCTCTAAAAAAGATCAAATATTAGTTAATAAGAAATACTAAGCACACGTCTTTGCACGATAGGGCATAATTTTTAACCTCACAAAAGGCAGATTCTATACAAAAATCAAATTCTCCTCTAATGTTGTTAGGAACCAATAGTACAAGCTCTGCTTAGTATGGGGTTAGGTGGCGTTGTGCGAAATGTCCGAAGATGTTATATTTCTTATTAAGTTATATATGAATTGCAGACATTTCATCAAATTGTCTACACAATCTTTATAAATTACATATGAAAAACTCATCACAATTCCATTACATTATCTACATATTTATTACATTTTTAGAAGTTCTATATCTCTCAGCATTAATTATACTACAATAAGTACCTAACCATAGTCACATTCTCATTGCATTAATTAAATCATCATCATGTTCACTAAAATGATAACACAATCTGAGGTCGACATTCATTATTGTGCTCTTGCGATAGCTAAACAAACATACGGACACACGATACTGTCACTTTGTAGTGGGCGGATATTACTGTAGGTAATAGTAGGTATAGTCTTTGACCATATATTTGTTTGGTCGAAAGATATAGAGATAACGCTATATTGGCTTAGTTCTAGGAAATCCAGCAAAATATTAACAAATTAATAAATATTTTCTGATAATTACACTAATTATTTAGTTTCTAGATAAGTATCATTAAGAACTTGTGTTAAATTCTAAATAACGTATTAGCACACATACTTATATACTTTTTTTCAAGATTCATACCTGACCCTGGGTCCTAAGTGTAAGTCTAGGGCTCAATCAGGATAATATATGCTAGATTGATGATGCTAAGCACATAACAGACAAGTTTTAAAGCTGTTCTGTGCTTTACTTTATTTTTTTACTATGAAGATGTAAAGTAATACTGTTACCTGTTTGCAAAATAAACGATTATTTAAATAAATACATAATTTACACATCTATATCACAAAGTTGTATTAAAGTCAAAGTACGGAGGTATCTACTTAAATTTCGATTAGTTCGAGGATATGCATACGGATATTAAAAGGAGAGGGGCAGAAATGGAATATTCATTTATTGGTTCAGATAATTTCAATGAAAAGGGCTTTAATTTGTCTGTCATAAAGTCATAACACTTGGGTATGTACTAACTTGTTATTAACTATCTAGCGGTATAATTAATGTGTGATAAGTATTTGTTTTGTAAACATGTAATGTTAATAAAACAAGAAAAAATATCTGCGTCATGTTATTTTAATTCTGTTGTTTTTTATTTACATAAACATTCTCAACTTTATGACTCTAATTTATACACAAAAGAAAGGGTTTAGTCACAAAAATATATAGATATTAAATTCAAGATATAAAATTACTAATCGACTAGTAAGGGCTCACCAGCTACTATAGAACTTTCTATACCGCAGTGGTCCTCCCCTCGCAGTATCTTGAAGAACCCATTGTTACCCCAGTCAGAGTTCCACGAGTTTGCAATTAGCCAATATTTAACACCGTTATCAACTCCCCACCCCAAGATTTTGATCGCATGCCCACCCAGCGCGTCTCCTTGAACATGACGGTATACTCCATCTTTGTACGTAAGCAAATCTGCATAAACTGTGAACGCTCCCTCCACCGGCCCGTTGTTGTACAACTCAGCCCTGATGTGGTCTTCACCGCTCCTTACAGTGTAAACGTGCTTCCCGTACCTCTTGTCTTTCTTATAATCGACGTTGTACGATTTCTCACAGACACGTTCACATTTCGGCGTCTTGCTGTCGCCGTTACATGGCATTCTGTTTCCTGGAACATGGTGTTCACACGGCGGGATTTCATAGGGCACGCAACCTTGGCTCGAATTGTAGTTGCCACCGGACACTAAGCCGGCATGCTTCCAGTATTCCCAAGCTAGACCGGGCATACCACCGTTGCATCCGAGACCGCAGATTGGACAGCAACTTAGAAGATCTTCGGCGGAGAAGTGGAAATGTTTTGATCCATTAGAATATGTGCAGACGCGATCTGTCATCGCTTCCACCGCTCCGAACGCCCAGCAACTCCCACACGAGCCTTGATCCCTGATTTCACTTAAAGTAGGACAATTGGGCCACTTGTCTCTGGGGTCAAAGTTTTCGGGAAGGTTTGCTATAACATCGTGACTATGCTCGACTGAAGGGAGCCTCTTGAGACTTTCATCCGGCAGTACACCCATGAGCTTCTTTATATATCTCATTGACGTTCCCACAGGAAAATTGCGGCCGGCTTGCCAAGAACTCTGCTTTGTGTTGATCAGGTTAATGAATTCATCGGAGAGTGGATGCGGTACTTCGATCGTTGACACCGTTACTGCGAAGATCGCAAGTGTAGCTATTGTTAGAAGAGCCATTTCTTGGCTCTTGTTACTTGATAGGGAATCAAAACGTGTGTCCGCGGTAAGTGTGGCGCGGAGACTGACTCCGTCCGAGCACACAATGGGGTCGAAGCCGTTGTACTCGAGTGCCTTTAATTGCGTTGGATCAGACTATTTGAAGTAATTAGAGCTGAAGCGATCGTTCGATTCAAACGACTACACAGGCCAGGCGCTTGTGTCGAAGGTTAAATCGTATCAAACATAACATCATTATCTGGTCGCAATGGAGTTCAATGAATGATTAGCAAACAGAAACCGAATTTTAAAAGTATTTATTAAGTTGGTTCACAATTATATAAAACAAAAGAATATCAATCTGGATGATTGAAATTTACAATAATATGAAATAAACCACAAGAAAGCAAAAATGTATGATATTTACTCTGCGCTTCTTAAAGGTCTTGCGCTCGATTCTCATATCGAGTACTAACTTAAGTTGTAGATATTCCATTAATATTTTTTTTAGTCTATGCGTTTCCAATCATATTTCATACTAATATTATTAACAGGAAATATTTGATTTTTTGCATTGAATATGCCCAGAGTCTACTAATGATGTATGACCTATTGTATGACGATAATGAACATTTTAGCATTTATTAAAATCTACGTGACTACAACAAAGATATATTTGACGACCGATATGGCGTGGAGGTCAGTATACCAGCCCTCCTCTCCTGAGGTCGTGGGTTCGATTCCTACACGGAAAAATCGTTGTGTGCATGAACATGAATATTTGTTCTAGTCTTGGTGTTTTGTATGTATTAGGTCGGGGAAAAAGTCTTTTCGCATAACGTAGGTATAAACTTATTATAAAATTTTTTTTACTGTACTATTTGTGTCTGGCTGGTTTTGGTAATATTAAAAAGGTTCCATTATAAAGAAAAGAAAAAAATAAAAAAAAGTTGTTTCCCGCTATTTTTCATTTGTTTTCCTCTCCGTAAAAATGAGTGAATCTAATGAAGAAATTCGATACATTTTAAAATTTTATTATAAAAAAGGCAAAAATGCAACTCGAGCAGTGAAAAAAATTTGTGATGTTTATGGACCTGATGCAGTGTCAGTAAGAGTAGCACAAATTTGGTTCAAACGTTTTCAGTCCGGAAATTTTGATGTTAAAGATGCACCTCGCTCTGGTCGCCCTGTTACGAATAAAATGGACGCCATTTTTGAAAGAGTGGAGCAAGATCGGCATATTAGTAGTTACGATGTAGCTGAAGAACTGGGAATTGACCACAAAACAGTTTTGACCCATTTGAAGAAAGCTGGTTATACAAAAAAGCTCGATATTTGGGTGCCACACGAGCTCACTCAAAGAAACTTAATGAACCGTGTACTCATTTGCGATTCATTATTGAGACGTAATGAAATCGAGCCGTTTTTGAAGAGATTGATAACTGGCGATGAAAAGTGGATCACGTACGACAAGAACGTGCGAAAAAGGTCGTGGTCGAAAGTTGGCCAGGCTTCACAGACTGTGGCCAAACCTGGCCTAACACGAAATAAGGTGATGCTGTGTGTATGGTGGGATTGGAAGGGCATTGTTTATTATGAGCTTTTACCGCCCGGCAAAACCATCGATTCTGATCTTTACTGCCAGCAACTGATGAGATTAAAGGAAGCAGTCGAGAGAAAACGGCCGGAATTGATCAACAGGAAGGGTGTGGTCTTTCATCACGATAACGCTAGACCACACACATCTTTAGCCACTCAGCAAAAATTAAGAGAGTTCGACTGGGAGGTCCTAGTGCATCCACCATATAGCCCTGACCTTGCGCCTTCAGATTTTCACCTGTTTCGGTCTCTGCAGAATTCTTTAGGTTCTGTAAGGTTGACCTCAAGAGAGGACTGCCAAAACTATTTGTCCCGTTTTTTTGATCAGAAGTCCCAAAGTTTCTACAGTAACGGGATAATGTCTATGCCCACAAAATGGCAGAAAGTTATTCAACAAAACGGTACATATATATTGTAAATAAATGTAAATAAACTTTGAAAAAAATGTCTTGACTTTTCATACAAAAATACGAAAAGACTTTTTCCCCAACCTATTATATTAAGTATGTATTTACAAAAAATAAAGGTTTTTATTTATGTTTATTCGTTATTTAGTATCCATAACACAAGCTCTTAATGATACTTATCTTGGGACTAAATAATTGGTGTAATTGTTAGAATTTATTTATATATAACCTAAAATAAATAGTTATGTTAACCCTCTAACAGGATTGCTCAAGGACAGGCAATACCCTCTACATCATAATCTTTGATGCAATTTAGTAAAAAAAGATTTGATCGTTAAGTATTTTTGCACATCAAACATTTATTGAAAATTTAATTATTATAATTTTTTGGGTTGTTATCGTGAGAGATGTAATGACGAGGTTACCAAGAATATGATTTTAAACGTGTTGGAGACGAATATCTAAAGATCGAGCTCAGTGGCTTGCTATTTTTTTTATTTATTGTACAAAATATATTAACATTATAATTTTTGTTATTATAAGTCACTCACTTAAACCACCATGGTTTTTTGTGAGTGGGAGTTCACAACTTATTTAAAGAAGTAAGATTAATTTACAATATTTCATACATATATATATCTTCACAATCTAGAGATACAAAATTAGACGTCTGTGAAGGTTTCCAGAAGGAAAGCCTTTAAGGATCCCTGGTAGGGCTGTTTTTTTTTGTATTTGGCCAGTATCCCTTCCGGGATTGTATTTAATATCTTAGGAAACAGGTGACGAGACATTCTCGTTCCATACAAGTTTTTGTAGTTTGGTACAACATTATTAATATTTGACAGTTGTCTTAAGTTATTCTAGTATTTGAACAAAGTTGATCTATATTTACAATTTCTTCTTTCAGTACTGCTACTTTAATCAGACATTGTATTGGCAATATTTTACAGAAGTTGAATAATTCATTGTTATCATTTGTATGCATTGTTTTTACACGATGTGGAACAATAGTCTTTAATAACTTTATTTGCAATTTATATATTTTATCAATATAAGTTTTGAATGTGCGGCCGTCACATTGCATAAAACAGAAAGTGTTGAACATTCAAATTGTACTTATTTTGTCATTAATTACCGTTTCTGTTATTTTTCCTGGTTCACGATCATGGTCGACTTAGATTTCGTCACGCGCATGTTCGCGTGTGTCATCCGACCTGCATGCGTTTCCTTTAAACATACCTACCAATTATCTAAAACTAAGTAATGAAAAAAATCATATTATATTTAATCATTAAAAGCTGGTTGTTTTTTTTCTTGAAGTATGAACTTACGCGATAGGAGTATTTGCCAGTTTCAAGATATTAGATAATTCAAGTTATTTGCAACAATGTGCCGGTTTTTTTGTAATTAAGGCACAGTTAAGGTCAAGTCAAGTAAAGTCCGTCACAGTCTACTGAAAGTCTTCCACCAGCAAAGTAGTGGAGACTTTAGAAGAGGTTTCTATGGCGTTTCGGAATCAACAAGGAAAAATCATAATTCACTGCCATATACTACTTTTCTACATTGCAGTTAAAGTTCCCAGGGAGTCAGTCCTACACTATACATATACAGTCATACTATCTCAATGTTTTTTTACAGTCTTAGATTTATTGACTGTGAATATTTTTTTGTGACTCGTCATAATGACCACATCCTGCATGAATGTAAGTGAACGATGCAGCTCAAAAGACAATCACGGTAATAAGCAAATTCAGCCCTGCATAAATCCCGTTTAACGCCTCGCTTGAAAAAACTGTGACAGAGGCTGGGAAATTCATGCGCGTAAAGAAAATTTTAATGTCAAAATATTATTTAGTGGGACGGTTGATTCTACATTCTCCATACAACGTAACAGAATATATTCACTTAGCGGTTTAACCGTCTCGTGCCTTTATTAGGGAAAACAATAAACCTGCCATGTGTTAAATTGAAACAATAATAATTGTGTGCATTGACGTAACAGGTTGGACTGAACAGTACAATACGACAGAATAAGAAATTAATCTTCTAAGGCCAAGTTATACCTATTAAGCAGTCACAAATATCGAAGGATCTTGTATCGAAGGAAAATATTCGTCATTAATTATTCAGATTTTTTTAAAGTTTTTTTATATTATTCATTGTTTGTGAACTACTTCTAGTAAAACAACCAAATTTAGCAGGAAGCTTGCTACAGTAAGTCATTGAAAACCGCGTTCAAATCTGTTGAGACCATTCTGTGATTAGCGCGTTCAAAATCATAGCCAAAATTTTAACTTAAATAAAAAGTATGCATATAGGTATATTGTTTTTATTTGATGTTTTTTATATTGAAATAGCAGCGCCCCGCGGTGTCACCCGCGTGGTCCCTGTTCGCTGCGTTCACATACGAGCCAAATTTATCTCAAGACGATTTGCTAAACGTGCTTTTCGATTCCAGCGGATTTTAGCCGTCAGCAGCTCTAGTCGGCTGCCGGCGCATGTTTGACAATTAGCTGTGTGTGACGCGCCGATTTGGCCCGACAAGTGTGAATAACACGTAACACTTTTATCTTGTTACAAACGCTATATCTAATCGATTATTAAACATAATAGGTATATAGGGATCCTATCAAGATCCAAGCAGCCCAAGCTAACCTCACCTGCAAGTGGTGCATCTGCCGATCAACGGACAAGGCTCTGGCGAACATAATAGTGCCCGATAAGCGGCAATAGGCTCGCCACCTATTACGTGGGACCAACTATATCATTGGCGAAGTGTGGGCGTATAACATGCCTCTGCCTACCTCTTCGGGGACAAAGGCGTGTCTGTATGTAGTAAACGCAAAAGTAAACGTAAAGTTTTCGCTAATGGATTTAAAAATTAATGATGAATAGAAACTTAATGATGAAATTTAAAGAAACAAACGTTTGGACATGCGTTTTTAATTCGTTTCAAAAGCTTATAAGTTATATTTTATCGCGGGTTAACATATTTGCGGTAAGACTACTGTGCACTCGTGCTACTGCTGTGGCGGCATATTGGATTGACAAAGAATATTTATCATTTTTAGACTAATTTGACATGGCATTCGACACGGCAGAATAAGAATTCTATACTTCTAAGACCAAGTCATAGCTGTTAGGCTGTCACAATGATCCACTGTTTACCAAGCTTCCCGATCATTCTAATATTATGTGTTCAGAAATAACCCGGTCTCGTTTTCCTTTATGTAAACATAAAAACAAAATGCTGTTGATATTAATACGAGGCTTCACAACAACCGATATGGCGTCGAGGCCAGTAAACATGCACTGTGCTCTTGGCTCGTCGGTGCGATTCCCGCACAGGACAAATGTTTTAGTGCATAAAAGGTTTGGTCTCTGTGTTTTCTATGTATTTATTTACCACAAAAATATTGTTTTGTTAACCCATTGACCCCATAAAAAAAGCTCTGCTTAGTTTGGAGCTGTGAGATATAATAAACAAAATAATCCTTTTACAATAACACCAATTACTTAATTCCATGATTAAAAACGTGTGTTATAGATACTAAATAAAATAACAGATAAACATACATATATAAAAAAATATTATTTCTAAATACATACATAAGAATTATATTATATGTAACCATCAACTTGTTAAAATGTTAGATCTCCAATTTGAGTAGCTACAATCCCCCTTATTACTGGAATTTTCCTTTCCTCACAAATGCCTACGTCATACTTTATCAAGCTTTTTTCCTTATAAATATAAACGAGTAGGTGATTGATTGAAAAATAATAGATCAGAAAAATGTTTTGACTAAAACACAAAGATACTCAGAATTTTTTTTTAATAATTTCACAGTTTACACAAACGTTTACAAATAATTTACTTACATCTTAAGAACGAGAGCTGTCCTACTTATAATTAATTAAAACTTATAACATAATAGTTTTGTTGTTTACTTAAACTTTATAACAATGGTTTATTTGGTTAAATCAGTCACACTTTAAAGTTTATCGCAGCTTATTGTATAGAACACTTGAAAAAAAATTTATGTTACAAGATCTATACACCTGTCACATAAGGCCGTTTGTACCTTGGTTATATACTCGTAGTATCAAAGAATTTAAAATCCCCCTGATTCTTTAAAAGAAGAACATTTCATGCAATTTATTATTATTTATATACTATTCATCCAATAAAAAAAAAAAACAAAAAATAGAATTATAACTTTTAATTTAATATTCTTGCTTTGTTTTTTCTTTTACCCTAACAAATACTCTTACGCGGTTCACCTTTGCCAATATTACATTAATATTGGAACGAAGTTCCTTATCGCGCGTTGTGAAAGGGGGCTAGACGGAAAAAAAATTAAGAAAAGTTGTCACGACACTTTTTCACGGTCTATTGGCTAGGATACCTGGCTTTCACCCAGGAGGCTCGGGTTCGATTCCCGGTACGGGAACTTTTTGTTTCCTCTTTTTAAGCGTTTTATTATTTGATTTATTGATTTGTTTGTATTTTATTTTCATAAAATTTTATTACATTTCCTTCACTAATTAATCGAAAGGAACTTCGTTCCATCCGTGTGTCCCTTGACACCTCTCAAGTTTTTTTGTAATTTTATAGAGTTAACAAGTATTTTGACTGAGGGGCAATGGTAAAGCCAATGTCATTAAAAAGTTTATACCTTATATTATAATTTTTTTGCAGTTATTATGTCTATTATAATCCCATTTTTCACATCGAAACGAAGCTATTTTGAAAAAGGTGGTGTACGTGTGGTATTTAAATGACTTAGGTTTGTAGCTACTTACATGATTGTGATCACAAAATTACAAATTTCTTAATCAGAAGAATTAAGTATATCAAGCGTATATTCTCATAAATTCTTATACACACATAAATAACCAAGGAAAACGTCAATTCTAGAATTTCGTAACGATAACAGATTTATAAACGAGGAACAGCGCCAACTGCGTTTTCTTCAAAACCACTACTATTAGAGCCTCGTATATATTTAAAAAAACCATTAAGTTGACCCCAATCTGTGTTCCAAGAATTAGCTACTAACCAGTACTTCACTCCATTTTCAATACCCCAGCCTATAACCTTCACTGCATGTTCACCAACATACTTTCCTGTTGTATGATTATAAATACCGTCTTGGTAAGTTAGAAAATCTTCATAAACTGAGAATGAGGTTGTGAGAGGACCTTTAAAGAATATTTCTTGTTTCATGTTGTTTTTATTTATACGATAAGCTCGTTTACCCCTATGTTTATCCTGGGAGTATTTGGTTTTATAGTTATTATTGGTGCATTTTCTAATATCGCATCGTGGGGTATGTACGTTTGAACCACATTCCTCTCGGTTGCCATGAGTGTTATGCTCGCACGGAGGAATCACATAAGGCCGGCATCCTTGAGTAGAGTTGTAATGTCCACCCGACACGATACCTTCCCTGACATAGTAGGTCCAGGCTTTTACCAAAACTCCTCCGTCACATCCTTCTCCACAGTTTGTGCAGCAGCTCAATACATCGTCATCTGAGAAGTAAAAGTTCTTTCTACCGTTGGATTCAATACATATTCGATCAGATATGGCAGACACAGTGGACACTGCCCAACAACTGCCACAAGAACCTTGGTCTCTTATATCTTGTAGTGTGGGGCAATTTGGCCATTTTTGTCTTGCATCAAAGTTCACGGGCAATTTTTGCCTCAATTTTCCAAACATCTTCACAGGAAGTCGGGGTCCATTGTCTCTCAAGCTACCCATAAGTCTTTTGAAGTATCTCATCGGGGTATGTCGATGAAAGTTGCGGCCGGCTGTCCACAAGTTTTGGTTAGAGTTGATTGTATCGATGAACTCATCTGACATAGGATGCATTCTATGACTCACCACGATGTCACACATTAATAAAAATGTAATAATAATCCAAGAAAGTCCAAGTTTTGCAAGTTGATCCATGTTTATTTACACTTTGAAACGATGACTGGTATATGTCACGGTTGGAATGCTATACATGAACTGATTAACCGGTCTCGGTGTTTGTTGTTATATCACAACTTACCGTAGCCAATGACGAGGAAAATGTAGTAACTCCAATTAAACTACACGATGAATCTCATTAGCGTATAAAAATACAATTATCCCTGTGTTAATTTTTTATTTCTGTATTAAGTTAGTACGCAAAAATAATAAACCTAATGGTTATCGTTGAGTCTCCGACTGTAGAGTATGAAATAATAAACAAATAATAAAAAAACTTAAAAGTTGTTCACTTATAATGAGAGAATAAATAATCTTTAGATAATCTTTGAGAGAATTAATAATCTAAGATAAATCTTTTTATGTATATGCTTTTACACCTGTTTCCCCGAAGGGGTAAGCAGAGGCATATTATACGCCCACACATCGCCAATTATATAGTTGGTCCCACGTCATAGGTAGCAAGCCTATTGCCGCTTACCGGGCACTGTTATGTTCGCCAGAGACTCGTCCGTTGATCGTTAGGTGCACCACTTGCAGGTGAGGTTGGCTTTGGCTTCTTAGGTCTTGGTAGGATCCGTATACACCCTTTTCCCTATATATAATCTTTTTACACTGCAATTAAAAATGATCTATCGTGGCCACTAACTTCGGTAAATTTTTGGATGATATCTGTTACTTAAAGAGTGCAAGATATTTTTAATACATTTTTAAAACTTGTTACCTGAATAATTAGATTAGAAGCACAATTTATCCAATTAGTATAGGGATCCTACCAAGTTTTAAGAAGCCCAAGCCAACCTCATCTGCACCTCAAGTGGTGCACCTGCCTATCAACGGACGAAGCTCTGGTAAAAGTACGCGGTAAGCGGCAGACCAACTATATAATTAGCGAAGTGTGGACGTATAGTATGCCTCTGCCTATCCCTTCGGGGAAAAAGACGTGAATTTATGTATGTATAGCACTTTGTATAAAACGGAAAACACCATACATCGTCCCCCTCGATTTATGGTACCTTTGAATCTCTTTAAATCTAATCGTAATGATAACTACTATTTAAAAAATATATCTTAATAACAAAGAGATTTAATATAGTAATAGAGCGGCTATTAGAGACTATTCCATACAAAAAATTTGAGCTGGCGCGGAAGTAGCGCTATCTAACGTTGAAAAGCAAAACAGCATATTCTTCTTCCATTTAAATAATGGCTTCGTGCGTCTAGCACATTTAGCCAGTGTCAAGTAAGTGATATATTAATTATATATAATTTATAGTAAATGAGAATGAGTGGTGATCAAGATGATAAATCGAAGATGAAATACCCTCCCCTAAGCCCCTTGAGTCCTCAGTAAAGATGTGGGACTATACTGAGATCTCACATGGACTCCTTGAGAGAAAATTTGAAAAGTGATGTTGCACTGTTTTGTTTGATTTACCAACACTCATGTATATTCACAAACACTTGACGGTTAATAATCCACCGTTATTACACATTAATGTTAGAAATATCACAAATTTTAGAAAATAAAACAAAACTGCAGACATGACGCTTCACTTTCCCGCCAAGAAGTCCAACAGCATATTAAAAACAATTAGAATAAGTTTTACCTACTCCACGGTAGGCGTCGCTCTGCAGTAGGGATGTTCCGTTTAGAATTCGACGCATCGATAATTTTGAAAAAGGTTAACCAAAATCGGTATAGAAAACATATAACATGAATAAGCAAGTGACAATTAGAGTAGTATATAAAGATTCCGGTGTTTTCAATGATTCTTATTATTTATTTAGTAAAAGTGTTAACTTATTAAATTCAACACTACTAATAAAAAAGAATATATTAATGACAAGACAATAAAAAAATAAGTATAAGTTAAAGTTATAATAAATTTATTTAAATATGTGATAATATGACAATTTAAAAAAAAATATGTAAAAATATAAATAATTAAATAAAAAATAACCTTCTATGAAACGTTATGGAGTGCAATTAACATTGATTTGAAAGTTTTACTATTACAGTGTATACCAGTCCTCCAACGCAATGAATATTGAATCAGAATATTACTACTTGTATTAAACTTATACTTACAATTTAAAAATATTATTTATTACATTAATCGATTAATAAAACGATATCACTTGAACATCACTAAATCATCTACTTCCGCATCGACAAGTGTGGCGAGATCCTAAAAGTAGTGCTTTTGCTTTTCACCGCTAGAGGTCGGCAAAGGGCATAGGTAATGTTCTAGAATAATTTATTGAAAATTATTATATAGTCTGATTATTGAGTAAATATAAAAAATACTTACGAAAATAAAATGAAGTCACGTTCAGCCTTTTTACCATAACGGGATTTGCAATATCGCAGTACGCAATTTGGCATATTTTCTATAAAATTTGTCAAATCTGTTTACGCACAAACACGACTACACTAGAGGGCGCATAAAATCATACTGAGCGACTTGTTACCACTTGGTAATAAGTTGTGGCTTACAGTTTTGATCTCAATGTCCTGTCTATAGTAATAGTTTAATGTCTTTGCTTAATAACAATCAAATTTGTTTTCATTAGAAAACATCAAAAATTTTACAACTGCCTTTCCACAAAAATATTTATCAAATTGTACATATTTGTTATATTATATTATTATTATATAAGCGGGATAGCAAACAGCACGTTTCCTGATCTCATGAATATTTTTTTCCGCGTTATTCCTCTCTTGTTAGTATAGTCTATCTATACTCTTGACTTTTGATAAGTGTCATTGCGAACAGGGAACAAATGTCAGATGTGCCAAAAAGCGTGACGGCCTTGAATAATATTATTTAAGAACTAATATCAAAACAACATCTTTAATTTATTTTTATTCGTAATCTAGACATGGTTTACTTTATCGCATTATCGCAGAACCGTTTTAAATTGGCACATAAATAGAGTATGAAAAAATTGTGTGGATTTTTTATTATTCCATCTATTTATTCATTAAAAAGTTTGAAAAACATTAATAATTACCTTTTTTAACGGCTTCTTAGTTTAAAAAACTTAGTTTAAAGAAGAGACGGGAATTGAGCTTCTTGGCGGGAAAGTGAACCGTCATGTCTGCAGTTTTGTTTTATTTTCTAAAATTTGTGATATTTCTAACATTAATGTGTAATAACGGTGGATTATTAACCGTCAAGTGTTTGTGAATATACATGAGTGTTGGTAAATCAAACAAAACAGTGCAACATCACTTTTCAAATTTTCTCTCAAGGAGTCCATGTGAGATCTCAGTATAGTCCCACATCTTTACTGAGGACTCAAGGGGTTTAGGGGAGGGTATTTCATCTTCGATTTATCATCTTGATCACCACTCATTCTCATTTGCTATAAATTATATATAATTAATATATCACTTACTTGACACTGGCTAAATGTGCTAGACGCACGAAGCCATTATTTAAATGGAAGAAGAAGAGACGGGAATTAAAGCAAATTAAGGATTTAACAACTTTGACATTTAAATTACATATTATAATTCATTCAAATGTGTCACCAGTGTGACACCAAGGTGGGTCGCTAGTATTATTATACTAATATTATAAAGAGGAAAGATTTGTATTGTTGTATGTAACGAATTAACTCATAAAGTTCAAGACCGAATTTAATAATTCTTTTTTCATTAGAAAGCTACATTATCACTGAGTAACATAGGCTAAATTTTAATATGAGAAAAAATAGGGTTCCCTAAGATATTTGGGTTTTTCGGACACAAAGTGTAAAAAATCAACCAGAACAGTTACTCATTTTGCGTATGCTGCCTAAACTATAAAAGATAGAACCACAAAATGTGCGAATTAATTGTAGATCTTATAAATATCTACTAAAAAGTCCGCGTCACACTATACCTATCTATGTCGAGTGAGGCACAACAACCCTTTTTTAATTTAAAAATCTTGATTTTTTTGGACTACTTTTAAGCGCATTTATTTTACTTATGCTATTAATCCTTAATCCTTATCAAAATAAATTATTTCATCACTAAGTGAAGTTTATATAGATAATATTTGGTATTGGAATAATCAAAATTGGACGTTTGGTTTTGAAGTTATGACCGCTAGTCTAACATAAATTCAATGATGACGGATTCTTTAATAAAACAGTATTTTGGTGATTTTTTTACTTTAATCAATATTATTGAACACTTTATTTCCTGGAGGAAAGAATAACGAATTCATCAATTTGAAAAAAATACATTTCATCTCTTATTTTCTCTTACTTACCTAACTTATTAAAATAATGTATAATTGATTTATTGTACATTTTTTACAAACATCTTACAATACTAGTGATCGAGGTCACCTTTTAAGCACAATATGAATATGCCAGGTTGATATTTTTTTAATATATTATATTTTTTTATATGTACTGAATATATAATATTAAAGATCGAAATTCTTTTCGCAGCATTCGCCTATATATTCATAGTTTTTTTTATTATTTTCCAGCTGACAAATAACTTTCTATTCCACAATGATCTGAACCACGTAATATTTTAAAGAATCCGGAATCACCCCACTCGGCATTCCAGGAGTTAGCCACAAGCCAATACTTTTCACCGTTTTCGACACCCCAGCCTAAGATTTTCACTGAATGTTCCCCCATATATTTACCAGCTTCATGTTTATAAATACCACTTTATAACTAATAAAGTCTTCATAAACACTATAGGTACCAGAGATGGGGCCAAATCTTAGTAAATCAACTTGAGCAGCTTTTATATTTTTTAATTTATAAATAGTAGAACTTTTTTGTTTATCTTTTAGGTAGTATCCTTGGTAAGATTTTTCACAAACTTCTTGACAGTGTGGTGTTTTAACGTTAGTTCCACATTTGACAAGATCATTAGTACGGTGATCACATGGGGCCACTTCGTAAGGTCTGCAAACTTGTTTTGAGTCGTATGGACCTCCAGAAACAACGCCAACTCTCGCGAGATACTTCCAGCTCTCTAAGAGGACTCCACCGTTGCAACCATATCCACACTGCTTACAGCAAGTAAGGACATCTGTGGCGGACAGTGAGAAATTATTTTTTCCATTAGATTTGATACAGTTTCGGTCAGTCATAGCTGAGACCGCAGCGACTGCCCAGCAACTTCCACATGATCCTTGGTCCTGAATTTCGTGTAGAGTCGAACAATTTGGCCATTGCGTTCTAGCGTCAAAGGTAGTTGGAATTTTAATATTAGATTCCAACTCACCAACTTCTCTTATCGGTTCAGTGCTATTATCCTTTAGTGTACCCATTAAAATCTTGAAATATGACAGTGGAGTATCTCTTTCAAAATTGCGTCCAGCTTTCCATGAGCTTTGCTTCGAGTTTATGAGTTTTATAAAGTCGTCAGAAAGGAAATCATTATCGCTTTTTGAACCAATTACGTACACAACCAATATAATTGCGACTGTTGCTTGATAAGCCATGTTAGGTCGGTTGATATTAGATTAAGTCAGTGATGTTGCTTTATTGGAATCCAATTTCCAACTGATATGCTTAGATTCAGTCATACATTTTATTGCATCCCGATAATATCAACATTTACCTCCGGGTCATCTCAGGTCTTCGCATACAAAAACATCACATATGAAAGAGGTTAATATGTTTTTTTTTTAAATTTACAATTAAATTCAATATATTTTTGTCAACCAAGATAATATTACAATATAGTTGTAAAATAATAATACAATAAAAGAGATTCACTCCTTAATGTTTTAAAATAGATTCTTCACAATTATGCACAAAACTTACTTATGAAGCACATTGATAGTCGATGGTAGAATTATAACAATAATTATTTTTTTATCAATCGTCACATCCTCGCATAATTCTGGTTGCCCTAGACTTAATTAAGGTTAAGGCCCAGGATCCGCTCACTAATCTAATCACATTGAGTTTAATTTCAGTTATGGAATGGAGCGACAGCCGTCTGACCTTTGCAACCCAGAGGAAAACTAAGGGATGCTAAGGTTAAACCAGCTTTTAGGATGTTAGAAGGCACTGACTTCTTTATCACGACTGCCATAGACGTTCATGATAGCCAGAACCAACGGCTTAAAATGGTTTTTGAGGCATAGAGCAGGCGATAGTTATGCACATAACTTCGAAAAGTCATAAAATCGGGATTTAGATCCGTCTGAATTAGAAGTTTATGGCGCTGTTTCTGACCACTCGGCTATCGCCGCTCAAAAAATATTATATACATAATTAAACCTAATATTATAATATCTACCAAATAGTTCCAAAAGCATGTGGCGCAAAGTGAAAATATTATAGATAGAGGATTTTGTCAACGCAATGTGGTCACCTTTCGGATTCATGTACGGGCCGTAAAAAACTTGTATAAATAAACTCATATAAGTCCCTACATGACTGTTCACCCTGTTTTGATCAGAAGTTGCTGTGATCATTGACATATCATGTAGTGTTTGCTAAAACAAAGTGGGAACCTAAGTCTACGCCCTCATTTTCTTTACAAGTTATGTTGTAACTTCAATTCTTGACCAGCTCGACGGTACCATATTATTTCATTCACACCGAAGATATGCAAGTATACTAAAAGTCCAGCCGAATGTCAAGAAGTGGAACTGATTCAGATTTCAAGATTTATTTATTTAGTGTATCCCTGATACTAGGTGGAAACGATCACCTAAGTAACAGTCAACAGAGGTCAGTACTTGGTTGGATGACCGTTTTTGTGGCATACATTCATGCTTTCATGCATGCGTGCGTTCCCGTGCTTCGAAAGTCACGTTAAGCCGTTACTCGCTGTTATCTTAGTAAGTAAGTGGTTGTCTTTAACACAAGTTAGAGGCTTCATTTGGCTTGAAATTCTATCAGCAGGTCGTTACATACCTTCGTCAATCCGCACTGGACAACAGTCAACAGTCCCGCAATGGGAAGTTAATGGGCTGAGGTGATGATGAATAAAATTGAGAGCGCAGATAATTTATAGTTGGATGAAAAAATCAAGACAGTAGATTATTTTGTTTAAGAATATACGGGCTATCTGTTATACGTAGATTTCTTTGTTTTGTGGTCTTAGCAGAATTATAATATAGGCATGCAATTTGTGTATAAATTTTACTATATTAACGTACAGCGGTTATAGATGCGCATAGACACTTAGAGGCTTACTAAAAAACGAGATCTAAAGTTAGACCAGGTTTTGAACTAGTCCCCCGACTGGTGTCGATACCACCTTGTCGTGGTAGGGGGGCTGAGTAGCTCCCGGTAGGGCGCAGGAGGCGATAGGGAAAAGGTAACACCCAGAGATTGGCGACTCTGGGCGCCCTTAGTACTGACTACCGGGGGGGAAACTAAGAGGGACCTGTGGAGGGCGCAGCGGGCGGGCCAGGAAGGCCCGTCAAGCAGCGCCAGGAGGGTCTTAGGCAGCAGGGGCAAGGGGCCCCTACTGTCTAACCATGGACCCTCCGAGAAGTCGGCCACACACGCTATGGTCGCACAAGGAGGTAGGCGGGGCGCGTCCACTGCGTCTCTCTGAGGAGGTCCTCCCGGTTTTGGTCCGGGGAACGTTAGCCGCGGGCGGGGGTCAGAGCTGCAACCCAGGTACTGGTCCCCCGCCTCTTTCTCAACAAGCGGCGGGCGTCGTCGAAAGATTTTTAGTGGGTATTACTGCTGGCGGTCGTGTCTGCCGGTGGTGAGTCCCACACATCTCTCTCGGTCCCCCTTTGGCCGGGAGACAGTGCGTAAAAGCAATTTGTTTCCGACGTAAATAAAATAAAAAAGGTTTGAAACTAGTGCTGACACTGTCTTCATCTTATCAAATAAAAGTGACAGCAAAACTAACTTTAGATCTCGGTTTGTGATAAGCCCCTTTTAAAGCTTTTAAGTTTGTATTTTTGAAACAACAGTTCTCCTGCAGTGTCAGGTTACATAAAAATGTCTACTTTATTTTAAGATAAGGTACTATTTATACCTAATGTATCTACTGGATTTTTAAATAACAATCTTCTGATCTTTAAACTCAATTATATCGCAGTGTTGCAATCGCAATGATTTTGCCAATTTAGCAGGATTTGAGAAATCAAGGACAATTTACGATTTAAGAGGTTAATTTTAAATAAGTTATATAAGGAATATCCACAATTAAATGAATGAGGTAAATGAGCCGCATCGAAAATAGTTACGTAAATAGGATTTTATTTATAACAATGGAAACTTTAAATTAATTTTAGGTTCATTTTGCATACTTACTACCACAGATAAAATAATACTAAGTATAGTACTATTACTTAATGCGCAAAGGTTGACCTTCTTTTTGTTTTTCTCTTAAAACTTATTTTGATTGTATCGAACGTGTTTTGCATAATAAACATATACATGTTTAGTTTTATTTTGGACTTATTATTGTGACCGAGGTGGCGGAATGGTACACCCGCACTCCAAAGTCTCCGCTACGAACTCCGCTCTTGAGGTTGTGGATTCGATTCCCACACGGACAAATATTTGTGTGCATAAACATGAATACTTGAGTTCTGGTATGGGTGTTTTTATGTATATTAAGTATATATTTACAAAAAAAAAAATTTTTTATATGTTAATCCGTTATTTAGTATCCTTAACACAAGTTCATAATGTTGGAACTAAATAATTGGTGTAATTTCAGATTATAGATTTCCTGTAAGTATAATTTAAATGGAATTATAATATACTTTCTTATTGTATTATAATATTGCTATTCATAAGATCAGAACAAATAAATATTTTTAATGCTTTTATTGCCATGCGCATCCGTTATTTATATGGTATTCATATATTGGTACAAGTGAGTTACCTCGAGGGTTGTTTTGTTCCCGAATACTCGAAGATGGCTGAATCGAGTTTATTATAAAAAAAAATAATGAACATATAAATACTAGGTATGGCACTGCGTTTGTCCACAAGTTCAAAATCACTCAGCGTGCGAGCGACTTTGAACTTGAACCGCTAGAAAACCCCAGAGCAGCGTATGTTGTTCCGGGCTTTTCTAGCGGATAGAATTCGTAATGAAGTCATTCGCCAGAGATATTCGTACATTACGCATAGGACCAGAACGCTGAAGTGGAAGTGGGTCGGTTATTTCTCTTACTAGACGGATTGATAATCATAGAAGCAGATATGTTTTGGAATAAAGACCACATTTGGGCCTATATAGTGTAGATCGACGTTTATTTTTTTACGTTGGTACTTTCATAAAAAATGAATTTACGCACTGCCCCTCGGCCAAAGGGAGATCAAAAGAAGTTGTAAAACTCACCACCGGCAGACGCGACCGCCAAGAGTAATCCACTAAAAATCTTCCGACGAGTACTTTCCGGGAGTTTAGGACGACCTTTTTTTTTCTTTGATTTACGTCGGTAACAAAAAGCATTTACGCACTGTCTCCCGGCCAAAGGGGAAGACCGGGAGGGGGTGTGGGACTATTTGCTGCAGACGCGACTGCCGCATTCATACCCACTAAAAATCTTCCGACGACGCCTGCCGCTGTTGAAAAAGGGGCGGGGGGCCAGCACCAGGGGATTTGTAGTTTCTGGCACCCCGCCCGCGGCCAACGTCCCCCGGATCAGACCGGAGTGACCTCCTTAGAGAGACGCAGTGTGGAGCACTGTACCTCCCCTACCTCCTTGTGCGGCCATGACGTGACTTGACGACTTCTGGGGTGGTCTATAGCTAGACGGAAGGGGCCTCCTGCCCCCGCCGCCTAAGCCCCCCCGGGCGCGGCCGGGCGGGCCCTCGCGGCCCTCCCGCTGTGCCAACGGCGTAGCCGGAGAGAGAGCGGGTCCCGCGGTCCTTCTGCGACATCCACACTTCGCAGAAGGAGGCCATCGCCTCCCATGCCGTCTCGCTGTCGACCATCTTTCGCATGATGGTCGGCAGCGAAAGAGCCACTCCACCCAGGGCCGCGGCCATCGTCGACCGCGGCCCCGCCCACGCAGGTCACGCCACCAAAGTTTGCTGCGCAGTGTCTTCCGCGCAGTCACAATGGTGGCAACACCGGGTCGACTCCCCCCCGGCGACGTCACACAGATACTTCCCGAAGCACCCGTGTCCGGAAAGTACCTGCGTGAGCCGGAAGGTCATCTACCCCCACCGACGGCCGACCCATCGCTCCAAGATGGGCCCGACCGCCTCGAGGATACGGCGCCTCGATTCTTTGGCACGAAACTCGGCGCTCCGAAAAAGCTGCCGCCGCCATACGCCCAGAGCCTGCCTCTGAGCGTCTCTCCGCCACCGCACCACAGTGTCCGGTGCGGGACGGAGACTCTGGCTACGAGATCGCGCGCCTCGCCAGAACACCGCCGAGAGAACCAAGGCGTCGAGGTCCCACGGCAGTGACCCGACGAGCGCGCAAGCCACCTCCTCAGAGATGGTGCGAGTTTAGGACGACCTGCGGCAAGGTAGATCGACTAGTTGAGATAACTAGCTGGTACCGGTAAGATGCGTTTTGCAGAAGACCACGATGATTGACGCTGTTAGGAGAGCCCTATGGTCAGCAGTGGACGGCAATTGGCTTAGTGATTTTTATTCGTGATTGTAAATCATAAAGTTATCATCACAAACACAGAAAGTTATGTGAAACTATTTGAGATTAGGTATACATGGACTATGATGTGTTGATATCACTAATACCTAGCTGAAGTACCTAGTAAGCACTAAATAATAATATAAGCATCTTAGAATGTTAGTTATACCATACGAGGGACCGTAGGTAGTTAGGGGAATCTTCAATTACTAAGATAGAACAGTGTTCCGTTATAGGGCGAATTATCGGATGATTTATAGTGACAAGTTGTGTTCCAGCGCCAGTTCCTTGATAGCATTGCAGTTTCCATTATCATTATTACACGATTTTATCTTTATTTGTTGTATACGCGTTTAGAACAACCTAGAATTATCCGTGCCCTGAACTACGTGTCAAGCGCAAAATGATTGATAAGCAATGGAAGTATATATTAATATTTTTTCTATTCGTGTTTTTATTTTATTTTTTTATGTAGATGGAGAGCTCTTAACAAAGCTAGGGGATAGTAACAATAACCTATTTTATTTGAAAAAAATACGATCTCATTTCATATCATTTTAACTGGTAAATATTTAGTTTAGTGGGCATGACTGCTGGCGGTCGAGTCTGCCAGTGGGGTTCCCCACATACCCTTCTCAGTCCCCCTTTGGCCGAGAGACAGTGCGTAAACGCATTTTAAGTATTGCCGACGTACAAGGAAAAGAAGGGTCTGCATACTGGTCTGACCACATTCCATTTCAGTTATTACACGTAGCAATAGACATCTGACCTCCGCAATCCAACAGAAACATCATTCTATGGTTAAACCAGCTGCCAGAGTATTAGAAGGCACTGACTTCCTAAAAACGACTGTCATAGTTGGTTTATGACAGACAGTCTTGATGTGTTTTTGAGAGGCTCGGAACATGCGATAAATATACACATAACTTCGTAAAGTGATAGGTCGAGACCAGATCTAACCCAAGACCAGACCTAACCCGAGACCCTCGGAATTTGCAGTATATGTGTCTTACCGCTTGGCTACCGCAGCTCTCAACGGTGTATTGGTATTATATCTCGACATAATATCTATATTTTTTGCTTGCATTGCTTGCTTAACAATGCAACATTTATTATTTGCAAGTTTGCTGTTAAAAAAATTATAGGAGCTCTAATTAACATTTTATTTGTTTTGTGTTGTGAGTAATACAGTAGGGCACTTTGAACTCTAAGTCAAAAGTTTTAAGATTATTCCTTTTATATTTTCTGACCAAACTTAAATAAGGGCAGTATAAATAACCTAAGACCATAAAATTTACCTTAATGGCTTTATGTGATTACGCTAAATTACTGTAATTTATATTCAAGGTATTAGGTGTGTGTTCCATTAAGTGAAAGAAAAATATATTAAAGTTATTATTTATTATTGTTGTATTAACCTATCAAATAGTTCTCTTTCCTCACTGTCTCTCGGCAGCCCTCCGCAGGATGACAAACTATGTTACTTTCATATAAAACAGCAATGTTAACTAGAATAGGGATGACGAAGGAATGATACTATGATTACACGACGTTACTACACGATGGCAAAAATCCGTTTGACCGTATCAGATATTCAGTAGCAATCGAAGGCGTCATCATCCAAAGAAATATCTGTTCGTGATCAGAAAATTAAGTAGCCATTTACGCGCTAATGTGTTCCAGTTAGAAGGGGGTAGCTAGTGTAATTACTGGACTTAGGAGACTTAAAAGCTAACGTCTTGACGCGTAGTGCAATGACAATATATTTAAAATGTAATTATCCAGGTGTATAATTTATTATCAAGTAAACGTCTCGTATCTCGTGATACCGGCCTAGAATAGGGACACCCCTTCTCAACTCATAGGGAGTCGTAAGAGTCGACGAAGATAAGTCCTTTTTTTTTTTTTTTTTTTTTTTTTTTTTTTTTTTTTTTATTATCGTCTGTAAAAAAATGCTGCTTACGCACTGTCTCCCGGCCAAAAGGGGGAGACCGGGAGGGGGTGTGGGGCTCACTGCGGCCGACACGACCACCGCAGTCCTACCCACTAAAAAACTTCAGACGACGCCCACCGCTGTTGAAAAGGGGCGAGGCACCAGTGCCCGGGTTTGTAGCTTCTGGAACCCCGCCCGCGGCCAACGTCCCCCGGATCAGAACCGGGGAGACCTCCTCAGGAAGGCGCAATTTGCAGCGCCCCCCCTACCTCCTTGTGCGGCCATGGCGTAACTGGCCGACTTCGGGGGGGGTCTATGGCGAGACGGAAGGGGCCCCCTGCCCCCGCCGCCTAAGACCCCCCGGGCGCTGCCTGACGGGCCCTCCTGGCCCGCCCGCTGCGCCAACGGCGTAGCCGGAGAGAGAGCGGATCCCGCTCCCTCTCCCGCTCCGCGGCCTCCTTCTGCGACATCACCACTTCGCAGAAGGAGGCCATCGCCTCCCATGCCGTCTCGCTGTCGACCATCTTTTGCATGATGGTCGGCAGCGAGAGAGCCACCCCACCCAGGGCCGCGGCTAACGTCGACCGCGGCCCCGCCCACGCAGGGCACGCCACCAGAGTGTGCTGAGCATCATCCATCGCGCAGTCACAGTGGTGGCAACACCGGGTCGACTCCCCCCCGGCGACGTCACACAGATACTTCCCAAAGCACCCGTGCCCGGAAAGTACCTGTGTGAGCCGGAAAGTCATCGACCCCCACCGACGGCCGACCCATCGCTCTAAGATGGGCCCGACCGCCTCGAGGATACGGCGCCTCGATCCTTCGGCACGTAGTTCGGCGCTCCTGTGTAGCTGCCGCCGCCATGCGCCCAGAGCCTGTGTCTGAGCGTCTCTACGCCACCGCACCACAGTGTCCGGTGTGGGGCGGAGACCCTGGCTCCGGGATTGCGCGCCACGCCAGTAGACCGCCGAGAGAACCTCGGCGTCGAGGTCCCATGGCAGGGACCCGGCGAGCGCGCATGCCACCTCATGGGAGATGGTGCGATACCCCCTAACGACACGGGTCGCCATGACCCTCTGCGACTGCTGCAGGATCTGTCGATGGCGACCCGATATGGAGCTCGCCCAAATTGGGGCTCCATACAGGGCTATGGACCGCACCACTCCCGTATAAAGGCGGCGGCAACTGCCGCCAGTCCCTCCGAGATTGGGGAGCAGGCGAGATAGAGCTCCCGCCGTGCTCACCAACCTCGGGCCCAGGTGCCGAAGGTGCGCTTCGAAGTCCCATCTGCTGTCGAGAAGGACGCCGAGATACTTCAGCGTGTTCTCGACAGGGATGGGAGTTCCCCCCACCACGATACCAGGGCCTGGAGGCGGCCGCCTCCGGGGACCATGGAAAATAATGGCCCCGGATTTATGCAGTGCCACCTCGAGCCCCAGCCGCCGTATCCTCTCGACCACCGCCGCGACGCCGACAGTGGCCAACACTCTCGCATCCCGGGGGTCAGAACCCCGGGATGTTACGAGGGTGTCGTCGGCGTAACAGATCACGTCCACGCCGTGCAAGTTAACACAGCGCAGAACGTAATCATATCCGATGTTCCACAAGAGTGGTCCCAGGACAGACCCCTGTGGAACACCGCACACCATACGCCGACGACAGCCTCCTCCGCCCATCGTTGGGAAGACTACCGCCCTCTCCGACAGGTAGCTCCCCAACAACCGCCGCAGATATGGAGGCACCCCGTGATATCGGAGCGCCTCCATAATCGTTGACCAGGGCAGGGTGTTGAAGGCGTTCGCGATATCGAGCGACACCGCAATCAACACCCCACCCCGGGAAACCGCCCTCTCCGACAGGTCCTGCAAGCGGCCGATCGCGTCAATCGTCGATCGGCCGCGGCGGAACCCGAACTGGTGGTCGGACAAATCTGGTCCGACCTCCTCCAGGTGCTCGACGAGGCGGTTGGCGATGACACGCTCCAGGAGCTTGCCCGCCTCGTCGAGCAGCACGATGGGCCGATAACCAGAAGGGTCATCGGCCGGACGTCCCTCTTTGGGAAGGAGTACCAAGCGGCCCTCCTTCCAGCGCCGCGGAAAAACCCCATCCCGCAGACACCTAGCAAAGAGGGAGGTCACGCGGGAAAGAAAAGGCGCTTCCTCCCCGCTCAAAACCAGGTCCCACGCCCTCGTCGGAATGCCGTCGGGACCTGGGGCCGTGCTCTTGCCCCTCAGGCGTAGCACGGCCCTTCCTACCTCCTCCTCGGTGAGCTCGGGTACATCCTCAGTGCCCGAGTCACGGGTGACATCTGGCGCCGCCATAGTGGGAGGCACGAAGTCGGTTCCCCTGTCTGGGAACAGTGCCTCAACCACCCTACCGAGTACCGCCGGTTCGAGACTGCTGGAGACAGGAGGGGTCCACGCTCGGAGCTTTTGCCGTACTATTTTGTACGGCCTGCCCCATGGTTCCGCCTCAACGGCCTCCAGCAGCTCGTCCCACGCTGCGGCTTTGGACCGGCTAATGGCCCCGCGAAGGGCCCTCACCGCCTCTCTATAGGCGGCGTAGAGCCGATCCAACTCGGCGTCGTCGCGGATTCTCCTTCCGCGACACCTCTGGTAGCGGCGCCGCTCCACCGCACAGGTTCGGCGGAGCTGGGCGATCTCCGGCGACCACCAGTAGACCTGGGATCTGCGCGGGGGGCGCGAACACGGGGCATGGCCACGTCACAAATACGCGCCATGGCCGCGCACACCCTCGCAGCCTCCCCCTCCACGTCCACCAGCGGTGGCTCCCGTGGCCACGCCTCGACCAGGGCTGCCTCCCGCAGCAAAGACCTGTCGAGGCGCTTGATCGCCCATCGTGGGCCGTCCAATCGCGGCTCTCCAACACCTCCGCTGGACGCTGGCACCGATGTGGAGACACTGAATCTGATATAGCGATGATCAGACAATGTCTCCACATCCTCCAGCACCCTCCAATCGTGGACACGATGCGCGAGAGAGGGTGCCGCAAACGAGATGTCGATAACAGACCCCCCGTTGCGGCGCACGCACGTGTCCACCGAACCGCGATTGAGGATGGACAGCCCACACTCTGTCACCCATTCCTCCAAGGCCGTCCCCCTCCCGTCAGTCGTCCGGGAGCCCCACGCCGTGGATTTGGCGTTGGGGTCCCCCATCACAATGACGGGGAGAGAAGAGCCTTGGGTTACTGCGCCCAACCTGACCAAAAACCGCTCGAATTCGACGAGGGGGCGATTGGGGGAGAAATAGACTCCCACAACCACCACCCCGCCGACCCGAGCGGCTACGAAACCTCCCCCTCTCCCGACGAGGACGAGAGGGGGAGTGCCCGCCGCCATACGCTGAATGATGGCCACCGAGCCGTCCGCGTCGCAGACCCAGTCGGAACGGACCGGGACGCGGTAGGGCTCAGCGGCCACTGCCAGACCGACCTGCCACTCCGCCATGGCCTGAAGAAGAACGACGAAGATAAGTCCTATAGGATGGAGCGCAGAAGCCTCATCCTGCGAACACCAACCTGGCATAAACTGCACCCACCAATTCGCCTGCCCGGCTTTATTTATTTAACAATTTATGCACATAAGGAACATACACAAAGATAGAAGTAATTAAACACATGTATAACGGCACTGCTTATCCCTAAAAGGAATTTCTTCCAGCAGACCGAAAAAAGGAAAAAAACATATACAAAGTAGATACGTGCACAAAATACGTAACAAAACAAACTAAAATAAAACAACAATAAAAAACTAAAATCAAACAATAACATACTAAAATTAAACAAATAGACAAAAAGGAACAGCTAGCATGCAGCAAGGAAGTGTTCCTTTATTGCCTCCTTAAAAATTTTAATACTTTTGGAAGTGCGAATTGTGACTAGCAACGCATTCCACAGCCTAACCGCAAGCACAGAAAACGAATAGGAAAAGAAATCGGAGTTATGAAAGGGGAATGTCAGGAGTAAAAGGAGATTTGACCTACATGAGGAACCAGGCGCATGAATAAAAGAAAACCGCTCACGAAGATACTTTGTAATTATGGGCAAAAACCCCCAATATACAGTATTCTCGTGGAAGGCTAATGTTCAGCAGTGAACTAAACGTCTCGTAGCTTTATGGAAAAAAATATCTTTACACTAACGGATCGGATCTTGTAACTGCGGGTTTTGAGTTTTTGAACCAACAGCCGCCGACCTCAGTCGGCGGATTCCCAATGGGAATGTCTCCCTAACTTCGAACATAGATACAACCTTAATGCAAATAAAAACAAAAGTGCTCAAGCGCTTTGATGTATTTTTTTTCGTGTAGTATAGATGAGTGTATCTCAGAGTGAAGAATTTTAGTAAATCAAGATATTTGCCTAAGCAGCGTTTTCGGCTTTCAGCGTTGTGACTGATTTTGCAAAGCCAAAATCAATCCGTTACAGTTACAGTCAAGTCAGTATAATAGTGGAGACCTTTCTAGAGGCTTCTATGGAGTTTTGGGATCATCACGAAAAATCACAATTCGCGATAAAACACTACTTTTCTACACTTGTGTGTGCAACACACAGAAGTTTTGTCTAAAAACCTCCTAGATTTACTCATAAAAGCTCGAGCTTACACCAGTTTTGGAAAATAAAACAAAGCCGCTTTGAGACTTTTTAAATTTATTGAATCTCTATTACACGCTTAAAAGTATCACAAGACATACCATATTTATATATATCATAAGGCATTCGCTGCCAGTTAACCTCGGGCTAAGCAGAAATCTGTATAGAAAAAGCGTTAGTAATAAACTAAAAGTAAAAGAAAAACAACAAGCAAAATAAGCAAATATACATACAAATCTATATAAAAAAAACATGAATAGTCGAAATGTATGTACGCGGATAACTTTCGATACGTATTCTTTGTACATTAGTTAAAATTATAAATTATGACTTAAAAATTAGAAAAGTTAACGAACCTATAAATTTTCCCGTGCCACTTCAGTCAGTATACACTTTTCACTGCGACCATGGCGTCGACATAGCTGTCAGTCATTTGACAGTTAACACAACTTACAGATTGAATTTAAATAAGACAGTACAACGGACTGTCGGTTCAGGGGGTATACTTATAATTGTTGTAGTTGTACAAATCTATATAATAAATAATTAAAAAATAATAAAAGAGATAATGATTGTATGACGTTTTTTGTTTACTCGTCCTTTGGCTATGATAGTCTTCAAACCTATGCATTACACTTTTGACACCCGATATGGCGCGGAGGTCGAATGTCGATGTACCCGTTCCTCACTCCAAAGGTCGTGGGTTCGTTCGCTCCCTCACAGGATCAATATATGTGTTCATTTTCATAGATATTACTAGAACTCCGCCTTTTCCAGAAGCGGCTTCTCCCAAAGGAGTTTAAATGTACAACGGTTATCCAAGTTTAACATGAGTCTTTATAATCGCATACAAATCTCTGACCTTTGTTTTCTATATATTAAATAATAATAAAATAAATTGCAATTATTTTTTACAAAGAGTACAGCTAAAGAGGTACCTTATTCTTATCCTAGACATAAAATCGATAAAATATTTCATATGAATTTTTGCAGGAACAATTTGGCTCGTAAATCACCTATTAACAGAATCTTTGATCAGTACAATACTCTCCAAAGTCGCAATACAAACGGTGACATATTTAGTAAAAAGTTTGACAATTACAAAACTAAATTAAAAAATACTTTTGCTCTTAATTTCTCAGTCTTATATAATTATTACACATAGTTTAGAATAGTTTACATAGTTTATACTTACATATTTTAAATAGTTAAGTGCACTTTAAAAATACTTCATACATTTTGGTAAATGTTATGTACACCATCATTGTTAAGGTTTTAGATGTAAGCCCATTGAAAAATAAATTATTAATGTGTTAGATATCTTATTTATATAATAAATAATAAAAAATAAATATTCTCTTACAATCACACCAATTATTTAGTTCCAAGATAAGTATCACTAAGAACTTGTGTTATGGATACTAAAGAACGGATAAACATTTTTAAATACTTTTTTTTTACTTAATATACATTAAAACCCAGACCAGAACAAATATTAATGTTCATACACACAAAGATTTGTCCTGTGTTGGGAATCGAACCCACGACCTCTGGATTGAAGTGCAGGTATACTGACCTTCACGCGGTATCTGTTGTCAAAGTTTAATATGCTTAATGTGGTTGTGCTATTTATAAATAAATAAATAGAATGATTATATATTTTTTATATTAATCACCAGCAGCAGTAGCTTAAGTAAGAAATTATTCAAGTTATATCCTACCAGTACGAAACTTACTTAATGTAAATTAGGCTGAGTAAAAATTTCTAGTTGATAATTTGTGTTTTGCACTCGCTACATTTATAAAAACCTTTTGGCATCCCAAGAATATTAATTACAGCCTATGTCTATTATAGAAATAAGCAGACATAAGAACATCTCTGAATCTCTCTATAGGACATAAATTTTATTTTATATGAATATAAGATATTAAATTTAATTAGAATATGTACTATAATATTGTTATAAACCAATAAGTTAGATTATTAGTTCAATATGAGTAGAGTAAAATTGGGGGACCTGGATCAAGGAGATCCAGGTCACCCCAATTTCACTATTCATTTCATCAATATTCAAATATTAACTCATACTTTCAACTTACTATTAGTTTCATTTATAATATTAATTCACAATATCAGTTCAAAGTGTTGTCTATTCATGTAAAATATTATTAAGTAACTGAGTACTAATCGCTATCTGTGTTTGTTTTATATTCTAGATCATAACCTAACACTGAATACTAAAGGGACATACGATATCTTCATTATAAATAATTATGTACTTCGTGAGTCTGAATGAGCATTGCAGCTTCATATTACATTTATGTTTCCATGTAGGTACAATTATGATGAAGATGATGTTATAAAGTTTTTAAACCGGTTTTAAGATTTAGATAAATTAAATAAAACGCTTTCCAATGAATTAGTAGTTATGATTTATTTCAGATTCATATAATACAAATAAGTATACGAGTAAGTAAATTAAATGAATAGGTACACTTCATTCTTGTTCTACAGCGACTGGTAAAAAGTATTGTTCAAGTAATGCAGCATATCTTTTACTCTCAAGTAAATGCTGTCAGTGTAAACGTTCTTCACAATGTGCTGAAAACATATTTCAGCACTGCACTGACATACGGACTTTTCAATGCTTTCAAATTGATTTGCATTATAGACCTCAATCCGAATTACTTTACTGCCGGCTGACACAGTTTTGTAAACTTAACAACTGTTTGTTATCATCATTGTTTGCTCGTTCCTCCTCATCCAAGTAATTAACGACATTTTCAACTATGTCAGGATTTATCATTAATGGAGGGGATATCGGTGAGTAAGCCCAGCTCGGTAACTGAAATAGAAAAAATAATCTTGTAATTTTAATTATAAGTTATTAAAACAAATACCTAAATTATTAAATTGAATAAACTTACCGACATTGTAGTTTTAACAGGAGCACATCCGAGGTAATGGAGAAATTAAATGATGTTTTATTGCTCACGATTTTATATATAACTACTTACTATGTTTTAATTTGATATTGAAATAAAATAGCGAAACATGAGATCAGACCATATTTGTTTAACCTTCTTACTGATTTTAATAATTTTTAGCATTAATTAATAATATTTAAATTATAAACAAATCCAGAGGAAGCTATATGTATGTATCTCTAGCACAGCAGGTATACCGTTAAACTAACCAAATACAATTTAATAATTTATAACATAAATTAATAATATTAAAATGTACAAGCAAATCCATAGGAACTAATATGTACGTATTAATAGCATTTAGGGTCTGTTTACATCGTACAGAATGTAACATCGTGTGCATACATTTAATAGAAAAAGTATATGATGTATTTACAATGTGAGTGTCAGTGTATGATCACCTTAATGAAACCAAACTTATTTGGATAAAATGCTGACAGTGTTCTGCGATCATTGATTCTAAAGATGTGATTAACTATATTGATTATGGTCTCGGAATATTTGTATGTTCGTTGTTGTTAAATATGTGTAAGTAAATGTATGTTTAGCATTTTTAAGACAAGCGAAGTCGTGGTATTTGCGTAGTATAATTCTAAGTCATATTTAACAAACCTTAAATGATAAGCAATTAGGTAGTATATTTTGTTTACAAATGTAAATAGGATATCTTGTTTTGCTTAGTTATTATATTCTTACACGTGGACTTTACATATTTGGAGGAACATCGTCTGGATTTTGCTCTATATAAAGTGCAAGAATCTTAGGCAAATCACAAACTGCTCTCTACGAGGGAAAGAATCAACACCTACATACCTGCTACGCTTCAACCAGAAAAAATGTAAGTTAACTTTAATTATTTTATTAAATAATAATGTGTACATACTATTTAGTATTTAGTCAAACTGTAAATTGTATGCAGCGTGTATGCATTCTGTTTCAATAAACAGAATAACACTACGACTAAAAATTATTGTCCCTACTTATTCAATATGGACTTAATCCTAACTAATATTATAAATGTCGAGTGAGTTTGATTGTAGTACAAACTTTGTATGTACAAATAAAATTAATATTGAATTTGATTTAGCTATTAGCGAAAATTCTAATGAGCAAATTATATTTTCCTTGTATTGTTATAATATGACATTATATTATTTTTTTGAGGTTTCTCTAGATTAACTTTGCGAGTCCGTCCATAACTTATTTGCTATCATTTTTAATAATATTTTTAATATATTGTTTTAGGTCCAAGTCAATGCCTCAATTGTTCTCATCTGGAGAAGAATCAGATACCGAGCAGCAGCCGATGCAGCAGAAAACGACATCAACACCTCGGGTTGAGAAATCTGCTGCATACAAGCGTTCCAAAGCATCTGTCGGATGTGGATCTAAGCCTCGCGGATCGAAGAAGCCTCGGATAAATCCGGTGTCGTTGGCTGATAATAAGTTAACGGCACGAGACCTGTTCAGCAGTGACAGCGAAGAGGACGATTCACCGAAGCCGTCCACATCAGCCGGTAAAACACCGCCTCTTTATTCTTACTTCACTAAGAAAGTTGAGAAAGGCTATGCTCGTAAAATAAGTGAAACGAAACAAGGACCGTACTACGTGGAATTAAAGGTGTATAATTGTGATGAGATCGCAAATGTACCACCGGTAAATAGATGGCGTCACTCAATCGTTACAATTAAAACTAAAACTAATACGGATACAGAGATGTGGCGCCATCTAAAAGCATTTACGTCCTCAGTTGATAAAGACTTTAAGAACTGTCCAGTGACGTTAATTAATTCTTATTATTAAGTTTTTTTATTTGTGCTTAATTTTTTATTATGTTAGTATAATGGTGCTCCCTCACCGCGAGCATTTGCGTGTAATGTAACGTTCCAGATTCAAACAATCAAAGACAATAGAGTCTCAAATTGCGCACTTTTATGTTACATTACAGGTGCAGGTATAGGAATGCTCGCGGTGAGGCGGCACCTTTATCCTAGTAATTTTCTATAACCTTCTTTACTTATTTTTTTACTATATCGTTTGTTTAGTTTAGTATTGTTTAATTTGTCTGTATGCTACTGTATGTAATGTAATCCTAATGATTTCGTGTAACAAATGTGTTGTCTATTTAATAAAAAAATATGCAAATATTCTACTTATATCGTACGTTTTTATTTCACAGTTGTACAGTCCAGAGAACACAGAACACCATTCACAAGATCATGTGGTACAAATATGACTTGTACGCTATGTAAAACTGAAATATCACGAAATCAGTATGCATATCATATGAGAACTAATATACACAAGACTAATAGTTTATTGAGAACTGAATTTTTATTGTAGCAACAGCATTTAAAAATAGAATCGCAACTTATCGTATGAACTTAGCTCAGGATGACGAGCACCTCACTTCTGAGGCGATCCTGAGTAATGTTGATACACATAAGAGTCAGGATAACGAGCACCTCGTCCCTGAGGCGATCCTGAATTCTGTGCTTCCAGATATTAATAAATTAATAACTATGGTACTGAATAAGTATGACTGTATAAAAGTAAATTTTGAGCTTTTTGTTAAGTTTCTTTTACTGAAACCTGACAATGAACAACTAGAACTGAAATCTTTTAACACTAAATATGATATTATCTATAAAAATACTGATTTAAATGACTTCTTTTCGAATAAAATACATGTATTGATGCGGAAAATGTCTGAATTTGAACACATACAGTCAGGTTGGACATATCTTTCGCTAAGTCATATTGAGATGAATATGAGTAAATATTGCCCCATGAGAGGTGGCACATACATTAAGTTGCCCCCAGTAATAAAAAATACTAAAAGTTGTTTGAATTTACATAATAATGATGAATGTTGTTTTTTATGGTGCGTCGTAGCCGCATTATTTCCTCGTACAAGTAATGTGTGCAGAACGACGTCTTATCCTCATTATAGCAAAGTTCTCAATATTCAGGGAATGTCATTACCTCCTTCACATAATGATATTAAACTTTTTGAATTGATAAATCCTACAATAAGCATTACCATATACGGTTTAGACAATAAATGTGCTGTCACCGGACCTTTATATATGACGAATAAGAAAAAAGAAAATCATATTAATTTATTATATATTGAAAGAAATGGTAAAGGACATTACTGTTTAATAAAAGATCTCGTACGATTAGTGCGACGTCAGATTACGCATCATCATGGTAAAGTTTTCCTATGCGATTCATGTTTACAATTTTTTACAAATGAAAATAAATACACATCTCATACTTGTTCTAAAATATTGACTATACTACCGGAAAAACATACTATATTGAAATTTAAACACTATGAAAGACAACTTAAGATTAATTTTATTATTTATGCTGATTTCGAGAGTTTGTTAATACAATGCGATGAAAATAGCTCTAAAAATACTGTGACATTAAAAATGCATCAACCATCAAGTTTCGCATATTACATATGTTGTTTTCATGATAACAAACTTAACAAATTTGTTACGTATAGAGGCGTAGATTGTGTTGAAGTATTTTTAAAACGTTTAGTAAAAGATGCTAAACGAATAAACAAAGTTTTGTCTACTCATTTATCAATGAAACCTTTAACTCATAATCAAGAACGAGAATATCGAAATGCATTTAAGTGTCATATATGTAATCAGTTACTGTCCGGAGATAAAGTTCGTGATCATGACCATATTAGTTCCGAGTATAGAGGGGCAGCGCACTCGCATTGTAATTTGATGTACAAAGTGTGTCCATTCATACCGGTTGTATTTCATAATTTAAGTGGTTATGACTCACATATATTTATTAGAGAGTTGGCTAAATATGAAGGCTCAATTAAAATAATTCCAAAAACTAAAGAAAAATATCTTGCAATTACTAAATTAATTAAGTCAAAACAAGGTACTCGCTTAATACAGATTAAATTTATTGATTCCTTTCATTTTCTTAGCTCAAGTCTAGATTCTTTAAGTAAAAGCTTGTCAGAAAAAGATTTTGTTTATTTAACAAGAGAGTTTAAGAATAAAAGTAAACTTAACTTATTACGTAAGAAAGGTATTTACCCATATGATTATATGGATGACTGGTCAAAATTTGATGAAAAAGAACTACCCCAAAAATCT